>JALHLI010000003.1:3562555-4762555 GCA_023349425.1 Anthopleura sola | reverse complement strand
AGAGCAGATATGAATACTACAATCTCCGAGAAATTAAAACAAATATACTATACAAACTGGATGTAAGCGTTTCATTGAGTGCGTGAGTTCTTATCACAAGAAGCGGCGAAAGAAAGTTATAGTGAAGATGAGTGCTGTTCTGATAGTTGCAGCGTCATTTTTTCTGCTCTAAATTCGATAAAATAATTGCAATAGTTTCCAAAAACAGCATTATTTCTGAGTAGTAGATCGGGCTTTCACACCGAAAAGCTACAACAGTTCCTTCTCCTGTACAGCCCCAATTTAAGCTCAATACTCAGTCGATGAGGTACAGGCAATAGAGCAGATTGGATCTCAACAAGTCGAGAGTTCATCACATCAGTTTCCTCACGTAATTAGAGTTTTCTCATCGAGTGCCACATTTCCCCCTCACCAAGTCCAATAAGGATGTGCTGCCATATAATTCGTACTAACGGGCGGATAATGAAGAAAATCTGCAGCATGGTGATAGGTATAGCTATTCATGGCTGTTCCATGACATGGCTGACCGTCACGAACAAGAACTGGCACTGGAACTGTGCGGGGGGTGAACAACGGTGGTGGCTCGCTCAAAGAACCTTTTTCATAATTCTGCTTTTTAAACTTATATCGATGATTTTGAAACCATATCTTAACTTGAGTAGGAGTAAGGTTTATAATTCGAGCAAGTTGCTCCCTTTCAGGGGCCGAAAGATACCTTTGCTGTCTAAATCTTCTTTCTAGTTCGTAGGTCTGTGCTTTGGTGAAAAGTACTCTTCGTTTCCGTTTCTTTGGAGGGTCGCTTCCTTCGTCTCTCTTTTCATCGTTCGATTCATTTTGTTGATCACTTGAAGCAGGACTTAAGGGATCCTCGTTTGCACTATCCTGATTATCTGTAAAAAAACAAATCCAATAGTTATCAGTCCCGACTAAGCTCAGTAAATGCACACAGGTATCATTAATGCTTACTACTTCTTCAGTTCACTTTTTCTTTGGCATTTCGTAAATCGTATGAGTTCCGCTAAGAACAAAACAATGAAAACTCACTCTCGAACTTCATCTAAATATCTGTTTGCGCTCAAAAGGAGAGTGAATATACTCATTGATAAGCTGAAGTTTTGGGAAGCTTTTCAGAGGCCAAAATTCTCGGCGCAACACCAAAACACTTGCAGTGTCTCAACACTGTAAACTAGTCGCCGGAATAGCGTTTTGTGTAAATCTAGCACGAATGCGTAAGAAGCTACTTCTCAAAGACATGTCAATTGACAAACAATCTTAAGTTCAGTAGTGCTGGGTTTCACCGGCCATGATGGCAAGCTCTTCAAGTTTGGCCGCGTTACTTTTCATTTCGATCAAAGATACAAAATCAAGTCTTTTCTTACTTGTATATGAGGACTTCTGCGTCTGATTAGACGCCACGCCACAAGCCTCCAATCTGTTATCGTCGCCACATTTTTCAAAATTTACCGATAGTTCTGGCGTCGACTCGCTTCTAGATGCGCGTGTAGCTGACTCACTCAGATTAAGGATGTCCTTCACAGAGAACGAAGTCATGGCTCGTTACTTTAGCCTTGTGTACACGGTTTCAAATGGATTCCATTATCAGGCTTACAACGGTCATGCTCAGAGGGCCACGACACCTTTGCTGACGTCAGGGTGTGTCGAGCCACTCAACTCGTGAACAAGATGTTTGACACTAAACAAAGGTTGGATAAATTCTGCTAAGTCAACTGCTATTGATAGGATAAGGTGGTGACGGGATTGACAACACTATTAATTAGAGTGATAACTATTGAATAGTGTGTCATATGTAAGCCTGTAAGATGACAGAAAGCCAAGGGAAGACTCCCAATGACAAGTCTGTGCGTTGGTTGTTCAAACTATTTTAATATTGCACTCGTTCACTTCACGCACTGTACTCTGTACAATGACCGTTCTGTGTTTCAAAATACAAGCCCCAGAAACTCGCTACTACTTTTCTTATCCCTTTTCCATCGCCGAAGGTGGGATTTGCGCACCTTCGATCGTAATTACGTCTCTTTGATACCTCTTTAAGGTTAACTTAAGATTTAAATCTTTATAAAACCAATGAGCGATCGAGCGACAGCATCTTAGCCTGTCTATCGCGTTTGTAGTCTAGATATGATTCAATTTTCCCTCCTTTCACTGAACACTTGTTTTATGTATCACGGGAACGCGCACACTAGTCGCCATAGACTTTTTAAAATGTCGCCTTTAAACACAAACCGACCAAGATACGTACGAACAGGGCGACGGTGTGAGTTGTTTCAGTATTTATTTTTCTTTTATAAACCCTCTAAAGTCTCTTAAGCTAAGTACAGAAGTGACTGAGACGCACTTCTTGGGGCTTTCCATTGAAGCATTTTTAAAATGCTTCCATCTTTTCGCTATTCACCCGTCCCCAGAACGCTTCAAAAGAGACAAATGTTATTTTACTTTCCTGGCAGTTCAAATATTCGATCAGGTCAAGCTTTTAATATATCAACTCGCTTGGCTGATTAGGTGGCCAGTTTTTGCATTATGAAGGTTAATAGTTTTGAAGCAGTATCGAGGGTTCTTCGCCAAATATGTCGACATCTATCGACATCTGCGCTCTCAGAGCTCTAGTCTGTTTACCGTGTGTCCTTGTCGAAGGTTTGGCAATCATAAATCCTTGAAGGACATACGATAACTGACACTGAGTACTTTAAGAATGAGAAAGGCTTCAATGCAAGGGTGTGTTAATAGTACTTCAGATCCTTAATCCTCCCTTTAACAAGTCGTCAATCCGACCGAACCAGTTTGATTCGTTTATGGAACCCTCTAGGGCTAACAGTGGGGCGCTATGGGGGCGCTAATATTTCGCCATTTGAAAATGATATGATGAGTTTTTACTGATGAAAAGAATGGTGACCCAAAAAATTAAAGAAGAATAGCCAATTAATATTTCAAAGGTTGCTTGGAATATAGGTCTAGCGCGCCATCGAGCTCCAAGCCATTACGTAGGATAGCTATTTGACTAACAACCAGCCGATTAGGCCAAAATGTTTGCCCGTGTCATAAGGTGATTGACAGGTTGTCAATTAAACCATTAGCCAAGGATATTCTAATTTTTAGTGGTGAATCCATAGGGTCAACATCTTGTAAGATCTACAATAGCCACTCCGTATCTTGTTTTAGTTTCGGTGTCCAATCAGACAGAGCGCCTCACACTCGAAATTCTACCACAGAAGAAGCTCAACATTTGAATAATAATACTGATAGTAGACATCACCAATTAGGTTCGATCCGGTCTCACTTAAATTGGAATCGCTTAATATGAAATGATCTGTGGAATATATGATTAAAATCTTTATGAGATCGCATTCGACGTTTCATTCTATTATTGTTGTTCTTTGAGGCTGCACGAGCCGTTGTAGTGTCATTTTACACTCCGATCTTTTCTTTCAAATTTATCATCAGTTGGGTTCGCAGACCGAACTTTACACCTCAGTTTTAGATTGGCAGCATACGTTCACCTTAACAACCACCCCTTATTCATGACAACACTTTTAAAATCTACTCTAGTTGACTTTTGTAGGGATCATGTAACACCACCATATTGAGAAAACGAATCTGACTTGTCGTTAGGAGTGTCTTGTGAACAGATCTCAAGTGATGACTAGTAATTTATCAAGTGCCTACAATCATTAGGAGAAGAAACAAGTTTATTACGTTCGAAAACAGGACAAAAATAACATTCCAAAAACCAACGTTCAGGACCTAAAAAAACCTAAATGTCATGTTGTCCATTTTATCTTTTTCTATTGCGGGACCAGCTTGAGTGCCTGTCCAATAGGAGCCCTAGAAGTGGAATAAGGTAAAAATAAACTAATGAGAGCGGTGCAAGGTGTTTTTTCTCTCGCATGGAATCGGATTTCGTTTCTATGAGGCTAAAGGTCCAAACCACTCCACCCAATGAGGACCAAAACAGCTGTTGATCGCTTCGAGAGTTTTAGTGTTGGCTTAAATTTCTGGTTTCATAAAATAAAAATTGGCAAACACATTAAATCTTGATGAGCTGAAGTCTTTTTGTTGATGGATTTTTATCGTTCAAACCGCTCTTGAAAGTGATGCAATTTTTAAACCCAATGAACCGATGGTTTTTCCAAAACATGTACATTAAGTTGGAAGGCACAAACGCTGTTCACAAATCTTTCATGTTAAAGTGTCTCATTCCAGAATCTAAATGAGGCCTTTTGACGTTCCACGGAAGCGCCCTGTTGATGGATTTACAGACTAAATGGGTGAATCGAGCGCGTAAGGTTTCTTGTTTCAAAACTAAATGATCAACTATCATATTAAGTGCTTAATGCCATGAGATGCCGACCTCCTTATTACTTTTAGAGTTTAAAGTTAAACATTCTATCCCAAGTCAATAGACTTAATGCGTAGGACTTGGAAGCACGTCGAGGAATATTTCATCAAAGATTCAGCCAAAAATAAACTATTAAAATATATTTTTTAAAGACATTTTTATGTTGTTTTTTTTTCCTCTCGATTCTTTTCCGCAAACTGCCCCCTTTCATCGCCTTATCTAGCGGAAGAACTGATAAAAAGAAACAAGTGAATGAATGAGACCCAAGTCAGAATACTGTTTATTTATGGCAATATCTTGAGACTTCTCATCAACCCATTAGTACACGATCTTTCCATCTTGATTAAAATCCATATACAAGTTTATGTTTGCTAAGAATTAGAAGGTTCACTTCAAAATGCTCTTCTCCCTTGGACGCTTATGCTAATTTGCCAAGTCAGAAGGACATTTGTCGACACGAGTTGAAGGGTCTGAACCAACATCCTAATGGTATCGGATTACCTTACAGGCAATTAAAGGAGCGAGGGATTGAATATTCGAAAATTAAATAACTCAGAATCGAGTCGCAGCAGAAACACGTTCGATTTTATCAGTGGATGTTTAATAGAGTTTTTCATAACGTCGATTGGATTTGAAAACGATTATTTTCGGTAAATGAACAGCTAACAGCAAAGACAATTGGCCATTTTACCAGCATTCATCTATGGCAGGTAACCATTGAATGTCTAATCGTGAGTAATAAATTATAAAACCAAAACACGCAAGGAACGATTCCAAATTCATTTTCCATGCCAAGATTTTTCCAAGCAACAGTGGTGTCTTTTCATCACTGAAACGCTCTCCAACGCCAAATAAGGATCTCTTTTTCTCAAGATTCCATTTACTATTCCATCACATTAACCTTAAAAACTTCCTCGAAGGAAGAAAAAAATGACATGAAAGGGAAATGGGATGACCGCATGGGAAGCAAATAAAATTCAAAATACATTTCTCGCATAAATTGCCGATGGAATAGAAGCCTAGAATTTTTTTCAGTCCAATAACGCATGGCTTTCCCCGATCGATTTGAAATCAGATTTTCTGTTTTTGGGTTGAATGAATGGACGCCATACCGTGAGTGTACTTTTAGAATTCAATTACTCCTATAACACAGATCACATATACAGGTAAGACTGAAGTATTCTGTTTAACACTATGAATACTGTGGATAGCAGCTGAACATACACCATATCTAGCTTGAATAAAGGCTTCTCTGGTTTCGGACCTGTAGTGAAAATGGAATTGATTGAGAAATGAGAACACTAGACTACTTCTTTGTGCAATCGGAATCAATGAATTACTTTATGTTGAACGTTTATAAACACTTCTAAACCGTCAAAAACCCTGCCAAAAAATGTCAGCAAAGCTCTTCAAGGATTCAACAAGATCAATTCAGTTTCCCATTTCAGGATTTCCACCTGCATGTAGCTTTGGTGTTTTAAGAAATATTTCATAATTATAATCTTCCCATTCAGGCTTGGACAATTAATGAAACGAAACAAAAGTAGGTTGTTTTTTTCAAAGGTGATTAATTTGAAATTTATGGTTTTGTTCTCTTTACAAAAAAAAACGTTTTCAATTCCCAATTTCCCGCCACTTATTTAGCTACTAAACCAACAATATTGTGTAAGAAAAGGATTATCTCGGTAAGCTATTGATCAGACACAATACAATGAATGCATTTTACTTTAATTTGACCCTATTCATGATCTAATATACAAGGTTATTCTGGTATGTTGGCTTACCAGTCGCCCTGTCATTCCCCTGTCAGACCAGTCAAGCTGGTGTTTTATTTTTTATTATTATTGAAACTTACACATTATTGATTTAAGGCAACGCTTTTGGAAACTTCCACCATGTTATTGTATTGTCTTCTCCAGGAAAGATTGAAACTTTTGACAAGTGTAAATATGGCTAAACATATGTACAGAGCGAGATAAGCAAAACTTTTTAGTGTTAGTGTTAATGCCTTTTGGGTACTGAAACTAAAACGTGAGGGGGCATCCTTGTTAACACTGTTTATCTCTCGACATCGGTTCGCTAGAGGCCGACTTTCCCTCAAGAATAACTCTCAGGAATTGACATTTTTTCAACATTTATTAAGTTGAGGCTCTTGTTTGATACTTGTTCCAAGGAATATAGAAGACCCGCGCGTCTGAATACTTAGTTAAGTACACCTTATTGTGAACATTAGCAAAGATTGTTATTGGCCATCAAAAATAAAGTCCTTGGCTTGAAATTCTTAAGTAGCTAATAAGAAATACCGGTATATGGGCTGCTTTATTCATGGATGTAACTTGTCAAGATTTCTAAAGTATAAAGGCTGCTGTGTTGAATAGTATTGGAAAAGAACTTCCAGTGGGGCTAAAATGTTGTGAAGATATTTGGAACACGTAAGATGGGTTACCAACACACGACGTGGTTTTGGGGGGTCGTTGACCATATTAACATATAGTTTTCTAAAAATATCCCCGAGTACACACGCAGTATTTAGACAGTGAATGGCAGGTTTAGCAAAATATGACACTTTTTAGTTTTCTCTTTGGATTTAGAGGAAAGTAAACTTGTACTGACCAATTAACAACTGAAAACCGTATGATTAGTGGTATTTAGTTCGCTTGCTAGAAAACAAAGACTGGAATAGTGTGTTGGATATTTTTTTCACAAAGCAATTATCCTGTTATAATCATTGCAATTGCCATTGATTCGAGAAAATACCCGTTAAGGGCTTTTGATTTTAAATGAGGCGAACCTATTCACAGAAAAGTAAAATAATCATAAAAGCACGGTATGCATCGTGCTGTTTATGTCTAGTCACAGACTAAACCATGAGATCACGAATAGCAGCTATTTTAAGTATATACGATAGTGATTTTGATAAGAAAGTGCCTTTTGCCAAATTAAAGATTACACAAGAAATATTCGTGTGTTTCGCCTCGAAAAATTCATTTCTCGAAACAATTTCGTGGGTCAACTTTGTTAGAAAGCCTGACATGAACAACGGAAGCACAAAAAACCATAGGTTTTCACTCATCAAACTCTGCTCTCAACGAATCGACTCGAACAAATAGTAGCAGGAGAATGCGATCATTAAACGTTTGGATAGTTGGAGAGTGACATTGAATTCCATATGGATTTGCACAAGGGCGCTAGAACTATTAACGTGTTATTCTTATGGAATCCGGATGGTTAAATGGATTGGAGTGTAGATATCTTTGAGCAAGGTCGGGATCACAATGAAAAGAGTCTCATAGAAAGATGCAGTGATGATAGAGTAGAGGTTTGTAGTGCTCTGGGATGTTATTTGTCGAGCGGAGGCGTGATGGAAGCCTAATATTATGGGCGTGTCTGGATTGGCTGTGTTTGGAAAATGTGACAAAGTAATAATAAGAACAAAGGGACAACAACAACAGCACACTTCCTAATCTGTCAATCCAATTAAAACCAATATCAACAAACCTTTAAAGGCACAAACGAAGCATGTGTGATGGAAACTTTTAGCAAGTCTTGAATGGAGGAATTGTGTCAGATTAAGCTAGTTGATATGACGTTTGTTGAGATGCTCTTTGACTGTCATTTCGAGATCTGTCACCACTATCCTCCTATTATCGCTTAACAAAACACGTTGGTGACATTAGACAAAATTTGTTTTTGTATTTCTTAGATTGTCTTCTTTTCAAGTGTTAGCCCCACCTACCTCACACTGCCAGCCTGCTCGCCCCGTGGTCTTCAACACTCAACTCGTTATCTTGAGCCGACAGACAATGGTAGCTATTTGAGACCGAGTATACAGAGTGAAGCACAGGAGCGCTATGAGTTCCTTTTCCATAAGAGACATTCTCGACTTACCAGAGGACACAATCCGCTCCCTACAAGCGATTAAACCACATATTGGAATGTCATCTTGTACGATTACAGACCAATGTAACACGGAAGCCAGTCCAACTTCGGACGTAGATGCCAACCAACAAGCAGTCGACGAAGCTCCAGTTTCTGATGGTACGTCTTATGGATGTTGTAACTCAAGTTCATGACATCTCTATAATAGCCATATAGTGTTTGAATTCCCCGAGGGCTTGTCCTGAAGATTACTACTGGGTTTTGGAAATGCCAAAGTGAAGAGGGCTTAAGATTGAGGACCTGAATACTTTTTATTGCACACTTTAAGTTCAAAAGCCTTTCGGGGCATGACTTAGGAATACCAGTTGACACATTGGAGTTATTAGAATGGGGTATCCTTTTCAATAGAGGCCTCTATTGGCTTTCCTAACCGCACTTGTATGTCGTATTGTCGGGATTTGCCGTAAAATTTGAACAAAAAGTTATAAGCCGGATACCTTGTTGAATCAAAAATTCTGACTTTTATAAACGTGCCAATTCTTAAACCAACAACAATTTTTTTTCTTTTTTGTAACGTGAAAGAAATGTCAACTGTACGCTGTAGGCATTTAACGCAAGCAAACGTGTTACAATAATGTCCTAAGAGACCGAAATGTAGAACCCAATACTTTATTTAGAAAGAAAGAAAGACATGTCACAATGTTTAAGTTGTTTAGAAACAAATCTTACAGTTTTATTTGGTTAAGATTTTATCCTGCTGTGCACAGCAGAACGTGATTTCTTAGTGCTGTTGTGTTTGTGTTTAGATGCCCCAGCGGAGCAAGGAGAAACCCGTCTCTCGATTTACGAAAAACCAGACGAATCGAAGCGAGAACAACTCGAAATCCCGAAGAAAAGAAAACGGAGGATTCTGTTCACCAAAGCGCAAACTTTCATACTGGAAAGACGATTTCAACAACAGAGATATCTCTCTGCTCCCGAGCGAGAAGAACTCGCAAGAATAGCAAATTTAACTCCAGCTCAAGTCAAGATTTGGTTCCAAAATCATCGGTACAAGTTTCGCAAACAGATGAGTGAAAAGGGACCTTGGGATAAACCGTACATCTCTGGTCCTTTTCTAACGGGATCTGGACAATATTGTAGTTGTGTTGGCCCGAGTTGTAGTTATCTAACCAGTTCACCATACCAACCAGCACCAGATTATCTACATTATCCTTCTCCAATGAATTCCACTTACTTACAATCTTCATCGTACTGGTGAAAACTGAAAACGTCTTTATTCTTTTTTGTTAAGGCGAGATCTTCCTAGGTCATGTCGTTCTTAATTCAAACTTCTATCAGAAAGCCGTATCTAATATAAAATATACTATTACTTTTACATTTATAAAAGTTGAATTCACCCACAACTATAATTTATCTAGTTGCTTGAACAAACCCAAGTTCAATGTATTTGAACACTAAAGTTATTCACTTTTTTCGAACGGATATCTCGTGGGGCGGTCCGCTGTTTTGGGCCGGGATGAGTACTGAAATAAAAATTATTAGATACGATTGCCAAGACAAATGGAAAACGTTTTGCGGCTATTATGATGTTGTTTTGATTCAAACTATGACGTTTTGAACGTGTAAAAAGAAATTTTAAGACATAATGATATTTAGTGTGTTGTAAGCGAAGTAAGTTATAAAGAAAGAAAAAGGTTAGAGATATATATATGTTGTATGATGTAGTTTTGGCAACCTAGATTGCCATCTTATTTATCTTCCTCAAATCTGGTTTTATAATGTATAAACTATGGAATTATTATCTGCTTCTTTCAATATTCCAGTTCCTTTTTGAAAATGAGCAGCAAAATTTAGGGCACAAGTGAAATTTTACTGGTTCAAAGGATGTGTATTTGTATGAGGTTCGTGTTTGGTCTGATGCTCAGTAATGTAAGAAAACTGAGACAACAGATAATACGTTATTGTTGTAAATTCATTTGTGTTTATTCCACAAACTTTGTACAACTTTCTGTAAAATACGAATAAAATAACTGTATTGAAGACAATAAGTGTGTCAATGATTTGTTAAAGACTCTGTGACTGTTAAGCTTGCTTTAGTTTTGCTACGGTACATGTATCGAACCATTGCAACAGTTTGCACTGAACCCCAAAAGCTATCATTCCCATGTTCCCGATGTGGCCTTGATCAACGGATTGAACGATGTTTCAGCTACCAAATGAAGGATAAGAAAAGTACCCAACTAGCCCCATGATTAACGGTGCTTTCTTGAGCCCATGAAGAAATGCTTTCTGATGTTTCAATCTCTCTATTTTTTTTCAGCAAATAAAATGCTTGCACAACCGCCTTCCCAACGACATCACTAGGTTTTCATTTCAGACCTTTTCTGCGTTAGCCAGAAAGACACTTTCCAAACCGTTCCCTTCAAAGAATCAATCTAGACATTTTACAGTTTTATTAACACGAAAAATAATAAGATCAAAGACACTCAGTGACAACCCTGAAAAGTCTGGGATAAACGTTTTACAAAACGCCTATTTCTTACTGGATTTTCGGTCCTATAAGTCAAGGTATCAATACCCCAGCTCCTTCCACAAAACATAAATTGTCTCCTTCTCAAAATCCATAGAATAACAACCAAAAGCGAAAAAACCCCAGAGATTTAGGAAGACTTCCAGCCATGTCCCTCGTCAGTATTTGGTAGATTAATGTAGTTCGGGTTTCTATAATGAGTTAATGAAGTCCCTAGCTGGGATTTCAACCAAATCTAAATAATAGACTCTCTGGAAAAAATTGTTGTGAAACAGCTCACCATTCAGGAGTAAATAGGGTACTAAGATTTCGAGGGTTTGGTAGTTGGTGAGTATTTGAGTTTGAAGTAGCCAAAAGCAGACGATATCTATCTTTGAGTGCAGTTAAATGAGGGCACGAAAAAGAAATTTAAAATATTTTATTGATATCGTTCCCAAAGATGCCCAAAATTTCACGACTATCAGAATTAACTTGCTCTGAAGCAACTCCTAAAAGTTTAGTTTTAAATTTCGAATTATACTGTGAAATTTGCGGGCTCTTTTAAATGGGTATCCAAAGAGTGTTCTTCAAAATAAAAACCAACTCAAGGATGAATTTAATGGTTTTTCAAAACAAGGAAAACTAAAACGATACTTTTGTATATAAAAACAAATGGACATGACACGAGAACTGAATTGTCCCTGAATTTATATTTAGCACCAAATAAATGTACTTTTAAAATTCTACATTTTACAACCCAATTATAGATATCTTGTTTTTTCACAGGGCGGGAACTTAAGATAATAAATCTTTCGTTCTTCAATCTCACGCTTAGCTTTTATTTGAGTTGTTTAGACAAGACAACGTTCTCATTAAAAAAGGAATTTGCTATTTTCGTCTAAGTAAAATCAGAAACATATAGTGTACTTCGTGATAGAAGCAGTAGAAGGAATACGTTATTCGAGTTGGGATATCTTAAAATCGTGGACATTTTTTGGGGTTGAATATTTCCCTTGGAAGTTTTTATTGGATGTCAAACAGGAATAATGGTGACGATCATTATTCCAATCTTACGTCAATTTATGAATGACATGTGAAAATCATCCGCTAAATAGAACATAGGAAATGTCACTTTTAACAACCATACTTTTGTTTCTAATAAGGCCATCTTCCCCAAAATAAGCCCCCATTGATATGGCTCATTTCTGATTTCAATAACTTCGCTCTCGACCTGAAAACCTAAAGTGGTTAAATTCGCTTTTGGCGGGAACAAAATATGGCGCGCGCGTGCGATTTTTATTGAAGGGTTATCTTATCTCAACGAATAGCAGCCCAGCCAAAAGGATTGTGTGTATTTATTATCCCAGCTTTGTGTAACCAACAATAGTTTAATAACACTAAGTTTAATTAAAAATCGCCGTTTACTGTGCAAAGATATTTGACGATCAAACTAAGCCATTGACGGCTGCTATTGTTTCTTTTATTTTTGTAGTTTCAGGTGTGATAGTCAATTTCATTGAGGAAAAAAATCTTGTCGTACGCGTATTCTACTTGCTAGTCTCGCCAAACATCGGATTGAGCAATTGTTGGACTAGCTAGAGTTAGGAGAAAACTTTTTTGCCACGATCTGTGATAACAAACTAGGAAGTTGTTAGCTCGTAGTCCTGGTCTTAAGTTTATCTTGGACGTATAATTCAAAATGACATTTCCGAGCGTTATCACCACATTTCCTCTGTAACTTAGTTTACGGTTCCTATTATTAATTCCATCTTATGTCTATGTGCTAAATCTCCGATTGAAAGCGATAAACAAACGATGCTTCCCTTACGGTTTGGGCCAGCGTACGCTCAAACACTCGTTATTCTCGGACCGTCAAACTTCCTTTCAAATCTTGTACAATGAGAATAAAAGGAACTAACAGAGTAATACAAATTTAATAGATCCGTTGAAGGATTCAGTACTGGTCCTTTCTTTGGGACCCACAAAAGCAGTTTCACCTGAAACTACTTGAAAAATTCAATTCAATTGCAAACGAACGTCTGGGAAGTTTTGTTTATTCCCAAGTAATATTTGAACGTCCTTATTACAAGAAGTTGATTTTCATTTGACTCAAAATGTCCTTGCAATAGGAAATGAAAGGCCCTAGTTGAACTCTGGATGGTTTTTGAGTTGACATAAGCGGAGCGTTAATGACAATCACGAAGTATTTGAGAACGACAGTTATCAGAATGGCTGTTGTATAGAAATAAAAATGCTCAAAATCTGAACAACCTTACTAGAATATTAAAACCCATAGAGCTCTGACTGATTCTCGGGCTTTCTCGTCTTGATTGTTTGAGGGCTAACTGACTAGCAATGTTTGATCTCTCGGTATACTAAGAAAATATAGAAAAACAAACTAAAACAAATGTGTACACGGGGTGATTTTGCCAGGTAATAGCGAAATGATAAAACTGAATACACGTATAAATATTAGACACAATCGTCTTCTTTACCTTGTAAGTAAAAAAAGTCAATGGCAATTCAAAAAAGACCGATTCTTGTCCTCTTTTCTAAGACAAATTGCTCTCTCGGACACACGTAACTAGGGAACTGATCAGACTTTGAAAGAGAATATTTACGTCCATAATAAAGCTGTTGGGGACAAAATTAAAAAAGAAGAATGTTGTCTCAACCAATTAAGAAAGCGACAGAAAAGACAGCCCATCGTCTTTCGTAACCAAACAACCACAATTTTCTGGCGAGAACTCCAAGCTCACTCAAGTCGTTTTCATTGTTAGTTTTCTCGTTTCCCTCAGGTTTTGCCGAGAGAAAATGTCCATTAAAATATGCGTTAAATATGAATAGAAATCACAGTTTATGTTTAAGGAAGTTTTCAGAGACATATTGGCTTTATCTGTGGAAGTTATCCACGCATAAAATTTGTTTTCGTTTAGAGAGGCCATGGAAAACCCCCCAAGCGAGGTAAAGTCTCTCGTCAACAACGAACCCTTCAAATGAGCACCGCTCCTCAAGCGAAGGGAAATTTTGATTTGCGGCTGCTTTTTGATCTAAACTATCGAACACTCAATCTCTAAACAATTTCAATTGCTGTTTCTTCGCTAAACAATTTTTTGTCAATAAGATCTTATGTTTTTCTCGATTGCCGGTAAAAAAAGTCGCTGTTCTTGACTCAGTATAAGTTCAGATTTCGACGATTTATTGGCGCTGAAAGGCTTTATCAATACAAGATAGTCATGAAGTTGGCGTACATGTACTAATGCTGTGTAGTGCTGATTTGACGACTATAGTGACCAAATACTGACAACAGTGGTGTCGAAAAAAGGTTCTTTTCTGTGCGTGGAAACTCACTATAGTGAAGATTGAGAAACATTCCTAGGTTACCAAAACCAAGACTTTTTTACCCCTTAACTATTGTGCACGTAGCACTTGATGTGGGGGTTTGTTTTAAAAATGCATGATTCAATCTTAAATTAATGAATTAAGCTTTCAATCTCTAGTGATTTCGGTTTGTAACAACTTTCTTCAGGAGGCGAATATAACGATAAAAGATCTAGTTTACTAATTTCTTGAAGAAGAAAGATAAAAATTCATGAAAATTGAGGGCATTGCCGTGGGAAGGAAAATTTTCTTTCTCAGGCCGAGCTATGGGCGAACCGATTGGCAGTCAAAACCGACGATAATTAGCCCACAAGCCATGTTACCAGACCGAAGGAAATTAGCTGGAAATAGGGCACCCAGCAGGGAACATGTAAACAAGAAGAGAAGAAATAAAATGCTCTAATTTGGAATTACTGTACAACAATTATCGTCTTTACGTAATATTTAAAAAACACACAAAAACAAACATACACAAATATAGGAAATGAAGAAAGCGAGAGCAGACCCCGCGTATAGCTTCAAATAGAAAACAAAAACAACAACTGGGACGCCTTGCAGGGGAGCTGTTCAGGTAAATGAAATGATGTAAAATCGTCTAAGAAATCACACGAAAGCTTTAATGAAATGAGAAAAGAATATGCTTAAAGTTGATAATGAGTAATCTGCCCAATGGTTAACCACCCCGATATAAAAGACCTGGCAACATGTGAAAAACGACGTCTTCACTTTCCCTGATGCGAAAAGCAAAGCCCTCCACTGGCCCTCGGGCCATTGTGTTCTAGTTAGCAATCATACCAGCAGCTTGCCTTGAATCCATGACTAAATGAAAAACCTTACTAGCTATAAGTTTCTGAATGTTTCTTGTATTTTAAAGAAGAGTTCATTTCAACAAAGTGTTCGGTACTGCGATGTTATGGTATACCGTGAAGGGCAAAGTGTTACTGAGAAAGTCCCCCCCCCCCCCCTCTCCGGACATAATGTTCACAGTGATGTTATTTCAGATTGCTGGACCTGGTTCTAGCAGTTGGCGCATTAATGTTCAAGTCAGATCAAATCGTAAGCTGACTACCTGTCACTGAGACCTGTTTGTAAAACCAGTGGGAGAGAGGTTTAAGCATTACGCTTCACCACGGATTTCCGTCTCTTCATCCGACAAAGAATGTTACTAGCGATTAGTTTAAGAATATACTGGCTTATATCTTTTTTTGCAATGACTAGTAAGATTAAACGTTACATTAACCATTGCCAATACTTGTATTATTCAGCCATCAAAGTTTAGGAGAAAAATAGTGTACTGGATGATGACGTTGGATACATTTGGTCAGCGGATTGCTTGTGAATCGTAATTCATTTAACCACTTGTCAATCAAAGCACTTATAAGAATTTAAACGTTACAGTGAACTTAGAAATTTAATTGATTTTGTGCTTGGTTAGTGATTTTGTAAAATTTGGTAACAATCCGTTTTCTCAATATGGGATATGTATTAGTTGATGGCGACTATGAGACCAAGAGCACTCGTCGTATCTGAATTCAGCCAGGGATTGGCCCTAACCCTGTGCTATTGTAGAATCGTCTTGGTGGTTCACTTCTGTGTTGGGGTTTTTGCATGTGGTGGGGGTTTCGCTAGATTTTCGGGCTTTTCCTCTAATCTCCGTAAAGTCTTATAAATTCTAATTGTCTTTATTAAAAGAAAAGCCATCATCTAAAACCAATGAAGTCATTTTATTGTATTTTGCAGACGCCACAATTCATTTCCTTGAGTATGTTTTTTGTTCATTTTAAATACAGATATGATTCGAATTTGAAATGATAAACTCAGTTTTGGCCGCAAAGTCTGAAATAAGCCCTATATTTATGGCAAACACCGTCGGCCTTACTTCTTCAAAGTAGCCGGAAAGCTTTCGGTGCCGTTATACAAATTGCCC
The DNA here is from genome assembly GCA_023349425.1 of Anthopleura sola. Lineage (NCBI taxonomy): Eukaryota > Metazoa > Cnidaria > Anthozoa > Actiniaria > Actiniidae > Anthopleura > Anthopleura sola. Next base: position 4,746,502 of record JALHLI010000003.1, on the reverse strand, counting down.
AAAATTGCCTCAGGTATTATGATCCGCTCACGGATGGTCAATGGTTTCCCATACAAATTCTTAAGTTGCAAATACTAAACCACACCAATGACATTGGTATTTTTACCGGAAGATATTTGTTCTAATTAATCGAACACTTCAAGGACAATCCACAGATCCACAGACCTTCTGGAGTCGAACAGCGGGGAAGTTGTATAGTCAACACATTGGACTAGGACTACTACGGGTAAAATTACGAGGTGCGTACAGTAAAAACAGGAAGCAAATAGCATTAACAATATCTTTACCAATGAGAATTAATTTGGCAGATTGATAGAAACCTTGGACAGGTTTCATAGTTTTTAGTGAAACTTTCGTTTTGCCCTGAATCAAGGTCTAAGTTTTCAAATACATGTTTGTATCTACTTTAAATAAAGTTTACTCACCAAAGCCAAAAGACTTACCATTACACGAATAACGCACACGTATTGAATAAAGCCGCAACAAACATCTCTTCACAAGTCAAGTATCTTTTAGCTTTTTGGACAAGTACCTAGCATAAGATAACAAAAGATAGTGAACAAGAGTGATGGTTGATTGTTCACATTTTAGCAAGGTACGTTATCCGAGAGGACTTACGAGATGCTTCCGGATTGATAACCAAAGCAAAACACTCTTGGTGAGCTAAGCTCCAACGTTACAGTCTGATAAAATAATCCTATTTTACTGACACACTAATATATTATTAAATGGTTTATGCAATCAAAGATGCTAGCTTTTTTGGCAACGCCCCTTAGCATAACTGATCATTAAATAGAATATCAGTCCGTTATCAAGGGTTTGGATTATAGTGGAGTAAGATCAGTACTTTCACTTGTTTTGGTATAGATTGTTGATTTGCCTTGAAAGTTCTACTTTGTATTTAAGTAACAGATAAATATCTGTTTAACGATTGCACGTTTTGGACTTAAGAGGTTCCTCAATTTCACCGAAATAGTGAGTTTCGTTTCTGGAGTTTCCGAGTGAAGAATTATATTCTACGTATTTCAGGCCATTTTTTTTTTCTCTCTGTTTTCGTTCTCCAACACACTTCTCACTCAAAATGTCATTTTCCCCCCTCATGCGTGCAAAAGCTCTTACTCACTTTTCTTTGTTTTCAAAGTTAAGTACTTTCAATTTTGTTGAAAAGAATTTGTTTATTTTAACAATGGAAATCAAAGTAGGTATTGAAATGGGGGCGAGTCTTTCTTTCCCCAATTTGTAGTTGCATGATTTCTCATGCTTTCTAAAGCTAATGGAAGAGCCGTACACTACCTTGAATCAACATTCATTCATTACATTGAACAAAGTGTTCGGAACAGTTTAGCTAATTACCGTAAACATACAACAATTAACGCAGCTTTTCGTGCCACGTTATTAAAACAACCAACATGTAAGTGTTCATTAAGAACAATGCATGAATCATCATCAGATAGGTCGTTCTGTTAAGTTATTGAATAACCGCCCGGCTCTATCTTAGGGGAGTGTTTGGACAGAAGTATACTCTCGTGAGGCAAACGACTCGAATTGAATAGATTGCATGATTTGCTCGACATTGTTCAATTGTTCAGCGAGAAACCTTCAAGCCCTTGAAGACTTGTATGTACGAGAAGTATCACCAGCTGCTTCAGAAACCAGTAATCCTCGGCAAATATTGGCCGACCATTAAATCTTTGAATCTTTAGTGATTGCTCTCGATCAATAGAAAACGTTTCAGTTGAAAGGTCTTGTTGGGAAAGCCAGGCTAGATACATGCTAGACTCTTTAGTCAGTTGTATCGACATTGTTAACTGATACACATTCAATCATTTCTTTCAATTCATGTTCGTATTTTCTCACCTTGGATAGAGCAAGCAGAGCTCGCACTGCAAGACAAATATGCTCAAAGTCGTTTTTGTAATCCTGTAACACGATGAATAAACAGTTTAGTATAAACAATAGGATCAAGGTACACAGTTTCTTGCTTTTACCGAAATCTTTGTTCAGAATCAGGACAGTTTTTTTCCATGCCGGATATACGAAAACATTTTTTGCCAAACTGCAGCGAACTTGCCAGTTTTTTAATTCCAAAATAAACAAAACCTGGCTTCGCAACTCCGTTTATTTGACAAAGAATTTAGCATCAAAAACTGCGAATCCATTTTTCTCTGTTTTTCGGTGACATTGAGTTCCTGTACCCGCGGTTGTGCTAGCTTTTATTTTAGCCCCAAATAAAGATCTAAGCACTACCGCACGATCATCCATTAAATCACTTTAAAAATCTCGCAAGTTTTGTCCCCCACCTCTTTAACTCTATCCTCAACTGTCTTCCATAACGATCCCAACTGGAAGTTTTTTCTTTTGCCGTTCATTATCACCTGATACTTTTATCCAACCATTCCCCACTCCCCACCACTCAAACCCATATTTTTCCCCATTCGCTTTATTTCCCCCCTTCATCAGTTGCAGCTGCTGATGGTAAAGAGTCTTTTAGGAACCAAAAACAGTGAAAAATGACATCTTAGTAGTGTTACACAAACACAATCTAATAGTCCCTTTCAGAGTTCCCTGCGCCATCTTGAAAGGTAGCCGTGCCTTTGCATCGAAGCAAGACGAACACCTTGGACAATTATTCACATGTCTCTATCATTGCAAGCCCCCGTTCGTCTCGCTTCCATGCAAAGGCACGGCTACCTTTTAGGTTGGCGCAGGGAACTTGGAAGAGTACTATTTTTCCTTTACCTTAAAAGTTCCACTTTGGTACGTAATGCGCAGTCCACAAAACAGCAAGTATTCAGTATCTACAAGATATATCATGAAAGCATAATAAATCATTATGATAGCCCCTGCGTAATTTATTTCGCGCGCTTTTCTAGTCTTTACCGCGTTCGTTCGTTAACTGAACTGAACACGCTGCCGGATTGTACAAACTCGACGGGAATTTAGAGAAAAAAGATGAACTTTTACTTTAATATATAATAAATATGAAATGTAGTTAAAATAACATTCGTACTTATTGAAAATATCACAGTGTTTTATTGCTCGGAGTTCAAAGATTGAAATTTAGATATGTGGTTCTCTACGTGCTCGCAATGACGTAATATCCTTATACGTTGTCGTACTTGATCATGTCAACATCTTTGGTTGAGTTTTCTTTGCACAGACCCCCATCTGGTATCTAAATAACAATACAAACCCTCATAAACCCTCTCCCTGTCTTTCTGTCTTTCCGGCCTGTCAGTTCACGGGAACTGAAATAATTTCTGCAGCTAAAAGCTGAGCCCAGTATGGCAGTCAATGGGGATTAAGGATTTTAATACATACACAGAAGGATGAATCTCTGCTTTCAATTGTACTCGTTTTTGTCCCAGCGATATGCATTTACTCAAGTCATCTTATTTACATTTTTACATTTTAAACCTTTATATTTCTGAAATGTGAAGTCCATACCTTGTAAACTGACTGTGCCATCGCATTATACCATACATGTAAACTGATTTTCAAACTAAACCGTCAGGGTTGATAGGCACTTTAACCCGCTTTATAAGGACACCCTCTTAATACGGATACTATTTTTTTCCGCTCCCCTGGGTGTCCGTATTAACAAGATTGGACAGGACGCCCAAAGGAAACTTGTAAGGCATGCCCACTACTTATTGAACTAGCTGATTAATCATTTTCAGCGCTGAAATAATGGCGGTTAGTGAGTATAGCTAAAATGGACCGGGCTTTGAATTGGTGATGGCCTTCCACTTGTGTTCTGTACTTCAGTCCCGCCATTCATCATCGATGAGAAAATCAAACAAGATGACACATGCATGTAAAATGATGCATAAAAGCATCTGTAGGACTGAGAAATTGAGCTTATGCTGTCAATTGAAGAGAAAGATAGATTCGTACTGAGATTTTTCCTGGTGCATCCCGCGGCTCAACATCTGCATTCAGTTAACTAGGATAATTTAGTCACTGGAATCATCACTGAGACCACAATATCCTGAAATGACCACCTTTCAAAAAATGAACACTCAGTTGCTCCTCATAAAGTTTCAGCTGCGCAATACTGTCCAACAGTACATTTTAACAAAATGTATTCCCCAATATCTCTAAGTCAGTCTACAGTTTGACCACCTCCTAAAAATGGACCCTCAATAACCTAGAAAGAGCTGTGCAATATACTGCGATACCGTCAAGCAAATATATTTAACTAGGGATGTGTTTCCTGAGAAATCATTTCTGGGACTGACCACAATATTGACCATCTACTCCAGCTAAAATTAGCCCCTCTTTTACCCCTTAGAAAGTCTAGTCAACGGAACTATCATTACTCATACCAACTCATTTTCGGGCCGGTGTTTTCCTGCATGGGACACCGCAAATAAGAATAGCGTTAAAACGGCTGGCTAAGAATATAAATCTGTTTCTTACATGAATATCCTGACTCAAAGTGGGAGACATTGCAGTCTCTTGAGAAATTCTATTTTTGAACATCTTAATCCAGGAAAAGATCAGGAAAATATTTCTTTTGTACGAAGAAATTGCCCAAGAACGAGCATGATACGGTCACGTATTAGTGAAAATTAACCCCAAAAAACTGGCCATTCGATTTTCGAGAGGGGATGAGTTTTAAATGACTTCTCAAACCAAATGCTAACATTCTTTGTCTACGAAGAAGTATCATTTAAAGAGTGTGTAAATCCATCCATATCTTGATCAAGAACAAAGAAGTGAAGACTGCTAAAGTTACAAGTTAATAGCACATTAATATCAATCTTTGAACAACTGATAGGGTGAACATGGTTTTCCTAATTGATGGTAAATTCTTTGTATTGTACCAAATAAAGAGAATGCAATCCAAATTTTAGTCATCAAGAACAAGGAAGATAGGGTGAGGACTGTCAGAGTTAGCCTTTAATAGCACAATATTCGTCTTCAGTTTGAGCTAGTTATATGGGCGTTTAAATGTTGAACAAGGTTTCCCTAAACAGTTCACTGTTTTTCACAGGTAAGGGATATCTAGATAGTCTTCAAAAGAAAAGTGCTGGTTAGGATTGAGAAAGAAAAATGAAATGAAATGCTAGCCATTTCAGATAGGAATGAGAGGGGAGCTGCAGGTTTGGGGAAAACGTAGCCATGACATCGACCAACACTTCCCGAGGGGTTTATTCAAAAACTCTTGAATTAAGCTGTGATTCGTTTGTTATCAGCTTCCGGGTGACGCGCAGGAATGAAGAAACATGTTGCCAAGAAGCGTAAAACCACTGTAACACAGTACAAAAATTGCTTCCGCTAGTTATCATTGAATTTCCCGCCGCGTAGATAATTTTTGAGTATTTTTATTAAAGTACTTTGAACTCAAGTTAAATATGTGATATGAAATGACTTATGACTTACTTTGATCTCAGCTTCACACTAAAAAGATACTGTCAAAAGTAATACTAGTCTCGTATCTCGGCTACCATCTTTGACTATCGATTTGAAACGATTTGTCTAATCGTCCAGCTTGTCTTAAAAGAGTAACTAGTTAAATACCACAACATTGGCCAAAGTGGCCAAGTAATTATCAATCGATCAAAAAAATACCATCTCTACGTTGATGTGATTATTGATTGGGTTTGTTATGCATCGTGACAGCTTCGAAAATCTTTTATCTTCTGCTACGATAACTTCGTGACACCTTATCCAATGTGTGTACACAGTTACGAAAGGTTTGGACAAAAGATGCATCTATTGAGGACACAAAGAATGTCTCTATAATCCCTCCAAACTGACAGCTACTTAGTTCTGATGTTCTAGACTAAGCCTTAATCACCATTTAGCTGGGTTTCAAGTAAGGCATTTGTTGGAAGACATTCCTATAAACGACAACTGATAAACTAAGTTTTCTGAAGGCCAATCAATAGATGGACCAAGTATCGAGTCCGTTTTTGAAGACCGAGTAATCAAACTGTCTTAGCACTGTCAAAATGCTTTTATTTTCATTTAGCTGTGACAAAATCAGTTCATTTATGACAAGGTCATTGAAATCGAAGTTCAATTACTATTTTCAAATGTTGTTGGAAGACGTAAAGCCTGTGTGTTGATGGACTTGCCAGTTTTACCTGCTCCATGTCTCATTACACGTTGCTAGCAAGCATCGATTTTTACGGCAAATCTTTTTATCCATGTACTAGGATATATTTCCGTACTTTACCAGTGTTTATACAATTTTCATTTTTCCTACTCATCTTATCACTGATATCAATTCTTAAAATCGTGTTTCGATTTTAATTGATGAAAAGTTTGCAGGTGAATTCTGTCTGACGAAGGGCTTCTTTCGCTGCCACGAAATCTAACTGTCAGTTTTGTGTTGCACAAGGTCTTCTACGTGGCGCCCTCTTGTTAATTTTCAATTTATGAGCAAAAGAATTAAGGTGAATAGAGTCAAATACCCATCACTCAAGATTTCATTACTCATCTTATCCTTGAAGTATGTGCCCAAGCTGTTTTATATCAAAATACAAGGAAAATATCACTCTTTTCGCAAAGATGCCAGAATAAAACCACACTTAATGAAATATCTATCTTTTTTATGAAGTTATCTAGCTTCCTGAGATAAAGAATGGTCGTGATATAGTCTTATGGGGTAACTGGGTCGATGTGAGGTGTATATGTGAGGTATTTTGCTGTCAAACTATGAAGGACAAATCAAAAAGGGAATCTTGACACAAGTTGTGACCCTTTCCGGCTTAAGGGGCAGTAATTGCATGGATTGTTGGATTTTTCAGGAAATCTCATAGTCGTGCTATCAGGACGATGTTAATCTGCACCCATCAAGCAAAATGAACAATCTGCAAGCTTGTCTAAGCCATTAGATATATCGTTCTCTGTTCATCGAAGTGACAGAGCACAAATCCGATTACCAAAAGCTAAAGTTTACGGATTAGCTGAACACGTTTTTCACACATCTACTCGAAAAGAAAATCCTTAAGTGCTTCATTGAATCATATTATGAGAATATGTCTTCGAAAGCTTCAATGGGATAGAGTTTCCCTAAAGGAGTTTCATCTCTTTTTGAAATGGTTTAAGCTGCGGCTTGGTAGTACTTTGCCATTTTTTGCAAAAGTCAACAATTTCCATTGAACAAAAGTGATCCTTGCTTGAAGGTTTTCAACACTCGTACGCTACTTTGGCATTTCCGATTCACAATTTCAATTTGTTTTGTTTGTCTTGTAAAAGTATTGCACTTATCTAAATTATTTTTAAACTCGCTGTGATCAACACCTTGCCAACTAACCAATCACGCTCGAGTCTGTGTTGTGTTAGAGGCTCCAACACTTCAGTGGGGCCCGCCCAGATTTCCGGTTTAATGCCACACACAAATTAAGCGCGACTGAAACTTGAAAATACCTTCAGTCATCAGCTTTCCTTAGCTTAGACAAGACCTAAAGACGTAGGAGTTTACTTGTTAAGGCAAAACTCAAACCGCCCCACAAAGAAACAATAGAGGGCCATTGTGTGCCGGCGTGTGTTAAAGGCCAGCAAAAGTCATGTTTCAAGGACAATCGATGCAATTTCATCCGTTTTCTATTGACGGGATCCTGAATAATCACAGAGCAAAAACTTGTGAAACATCTTCTAACACAAAGATTGATGAATGTAATTTTCATTGTTCGACAAAAGTTGAAGAACGTCATCTTTACGAAGCGACAGGAGAAAGGCCCAAGAAACGTTCACGAACAGAAGAATCGGATGACGAGATCGAAAGGCACAAGCCCTCAGAAGACGACGAATACTTGAGTAAGGCTATATACTTATTTAAAACTAAGGCTATATATATATGTATATGTGTGTTTGTGAAGACTCCAGTGAAGAAGAATATCACCAGGACTTTGCCCACACAAATGTCGAAATAATTATAACAACATTGAAATTGCAGAGCTAACATTTTAAGATTTGAAAAAAAGCTTTTGGTTTTGACTATCAATCAAATGCTTGACTTAGAACGACACTCGAAATGAATCAAGCAATGATTTCTACTTTCCCCTAATTGTATTTGACTCTATTGTTGGCGCCTTCAATGCTTCACCAAATGACGTTCCTTCGAAGTATTTCTCATACGTCTATTTATTGGTAAGTGTCTTGACTTGACCAGCTTAACAAGTACCTACAAAGAGACTTAGGAATAGGAGTATCATGTCATTTTTCTGTCACAGAACTCTCGAAGCTTAGATGATTGCCGTACTCCAAATAAATGGATCGTCATTAGAGCCCCATCGAGTAGAGCATCAGAGGGCAGATTTGCTTCATGTTTTAGTTCGATGCTTGAACGAATTATATCCTTCCGCTTCTTCAACTAAACAACCCTTGACGAACCTCAACCAAATGTATGGAAATCGTTTCTGAAATATCCTGAATCACAACATGAGAAAATCAAAAAGATATATCAACAATAGAAAGTGAATTGGAGTCCTTTTTTAGAATCAAGCAGGATCATTTCTCGTTAAAAAAACAGTACAAGGATTTTAAGAAATATCCATGGTCTATATTTGATTTCGTGAGTCTGTATTTTCACTTTTGCTTTTTTTGGGTGAATTTCTATGGCATTAATGTCTCAACAAACTTGTAGCTTGAAAACCCTTTTTCTTCAGTTCGATATTCTATTTGTATTGTGAGTCGTGCAATGTTGTTCGAACGTGGTGGGAAAACACCTTTGCACCGGTTTATCTAGCAGCTTGTAAGACAATGTGTTATGGCAAGCTAAGCATACGAAGGACCATACTGATTCAAGATGTAAGGTACAACCAAACCTTAGGTATTCTCAATCACTTTTATTTTAGTTTAACTCTAAAACCGTGTCAGTATCGCAAGTTTTTCCACTTTAATTTTTTCGAGCCATGCTGCAGGCACTCAGAAGTCAAAAAAACAGTTTAGGGACTTTGGAACCCGCATCATATTTTGACTCCAGGGAACAACTCATGGAAAACGATGAAAACTGATAGAAAAACGTTTAGAATTGGTTCAATAACCTTTTGCATGAAGATCCTATTCAAATACATGTGATTCAATAACTTCTGATCCTCACATCAAAAGTAATACCTTTTGAAATGATCAACTGAAGACTTATTGGGATTTCTTTGTCCATCGTAGAGTGTTTTTCTCTTGAAGTGAGTTCTTTGAATGAATGCCAAATTAAGTACAGTGATTTCTCAGAGTGAGAGCGTTGTACTAGTTATGGGTATAGGTAACCCAAAGCAAATAAAATGCACTTTCGAAAAACAGAATTATAAAGTACTCTCTTTTTATAAGATTCTTTCTTCCAATAAGTGATGAAATAAAGCGATAGGCTTCAGTGGAAATCGTATGGCGGGAGTCTGTAACTAGGGCTGTTCAGTCTTGTAAATGAAGGCAAAGCCTAAGTTTCTTTTCAATTCATAATCTCCATCCAACTGAACAAGCTTTCAAGTTAAAACTGAACTTAAGTTGAAGACCATAAGACATAGACTATCTGAAGCTGTGCTTTATTCGCCTTTCCAATAATACCGACTCCGCCTTCTTTGTTCAGTACTGACAAGCAGTACAACGAGTACTCACTGAAGATCTGTGATACTTTACAAACATCTAGAAAAATATTATACACCAAGTATCTATGGTTACAAGTATAACCATGTTTGAATACTTTAGAGTTGCTCTAACACTCGTCCTCAGTAATGGAGAACACTGAATTACAAAATCTTCAAAAATCTTGTGTTGCGCACTGAGGGCGTTAGGCTTTGAATTTTGATCAACGGACACGTATATTCGTGATTTAAACCATTTCTTTTTCAAATGAAATTGGAAATGCCCCAATTTATGGAGCAACGGACGTGATATTTGAAGAATCGTTACTTAGGAAAATAATCTGTTAAAATATGCGCATACTGAACCTCAAAGCTATGAGGACACTTACTGGACTATGGAAAAGTATAAGACTTCCATGAACGACATATATTTCATGCAATGTTTAATGACATGCAAACGAGAATAAACGAGTAAGTTGTGAACGTGCTCCAGATTCAATTTTAATTGGATAATGATAAAATTACATTTTCTCCTCCATGCTGTGTACAATCTGGTCGATCTACTAACAATATCGTTTGTTTTCATAAACTCAAAATTTGTTGTGCCCAAATCTTTCTTTTTTTGGATCGTATAGTTCTTTTTTTAACACTGGACTTTGACACACGCCCCTAATATCATTTTGTTTCTTCGAAAGGAAGCCCTCATAATCTTGAACCATTGTGCTAGATATCTATTATAATCCATTCCAGAATAAGACTAATCCCTTAGGACAAAAAATAATTGTTACCATGTATTTACCTTGAAGTGAACAAACACCTATAATGTACACAAAGATTATAATAATCTTAACTGAGTAACTAGATACTATTCCTGATGAATATGTCCACAATTATCAACGGATTAAACTTCATGTGCTAGTTCGTCATGGCAATAAGCTTTATCCACATTCTTCAGTCTAGAACAACCTTATCAGCACTTCAAATAAAATTTAAACTATAGTTTGAAAAAGAGTCCGAATGGTACTAAGTTATAGTAATCAGCTTTGACAAACCTGGACGCGTCACTTACTCGAGGTTTGGTTTATGACGTATCACGCATGCGCCTTAGCCTTATCTTTGAAGAAGAGGGCACAGTAGCTGTCCCACAGTTTTTGGCGTTTTGAAATCTCGACATTTCCTTACAACGTTCTACACAAAGAAACTTGAGAAAGAATGAAGAAAAGACAACAAATCGTCCAATATTCAACCCGACATTGTTCAGTCATTTAGTTTCTCTGTTGTGTAAGCTAGATTTGACAAAGGAAGTGGTTGGATCGATGACTTGGCAAACGGTGGCCAAAGCGCGCCAAAATCTCAAAACCAAATGCATCCAATGTTATCTTTTTTACTGGAAGCAACGCATTTCCTTTTTCCAGCAAACTTTAAAAAAGTAATGATGGAAAAAGTAACTCCATGGAATTCTAGATCAGGTTTAGCGAGATTCCATGCAAAGCTTAGTTATTGATCTTGTCCCTCAATTCAGACGGTACCGTCCCATACAGTATGAATGACACTTGCCAAATGTAAAAACAAATACGACATCATTCAGTAACCATTCGTTGCTTTCTTTTCAAAGGAGGTGATACAGATGAAGAAACAGCCTTGGATGCTGAAAACCAGCATGATTCAGAACGAGAAACATGTGAACAGCAAGAAAAACCACTCGGCAAGAAGAAGAAACGAATTCTCTTCACAAGGTCCCAGATCTTCGAGCTAGAAAGACGATTCAGATTTCAACAATATCTGTCTGCTCCAGAGCGCGAACATCTTGCTCGTATGATCAATCTTACTCCAATCCAAGTCAAAATATGGTTCCAAAATCATCGATACAAGTGTCGACAAAGATTCAAGCAAAATTCTTCCGAACGAGAGGTTGTTGATTACGGACATCAAGGGCTTTCACGTGGGTATTCCAAACCCGATCTTGCGGACTTTACAGGTTACAGCAGACAATGTAACTATCCAGGTTATCAGGCCATATACCCTAACTGGAGTCATACTGCTTATCCTGGACGGATCTTACAAGACCTGAGAACAAACGGTGATATTTATTCCCCAAATGTAATAAGTCCTTTGTCAAATACTCTTTACACTATCCGCTCTTCCTATCCTTTTGCATTAGATGGATTTTACGAATAGTTATATCATTATGTGGACCAAAGTCAGTCTTTGACCACAAGCGGTCAGGAAAGATTGCAATATGACCTAAGCTATATACATTTCCAGTTCCTGGGTTCGCTGCGGCTCACAGTTCATGAGTTTACTAGGGTCATAATTTTACTTTTATCAGTCAAGCCAGTCAGTCGAGAACTCACAGTGAACGTTAGGATTTTTAAATTAAAATCAGTGTGAGTAGAAGAGATTTCGATTCAAAAAGACAGATTACTCTTGACTTTCGTTTCGGTCTTGATTCGGTAAATGTAGATGTGCATTAAAACAATCTCTCTCTACTTAATATTTAAAAGTTTTATCTATCAGCCACATATATTCAGTGACACCAAGTCGTGCTATGGCCTCAATTTCTTAGTCCTAAGAGTCAAGTGACCAGGAGTTACCCCTCTTTAATTAGACCCCTCACAAGTGACGTCAAGGCAGCTCAATTTGGAGGACCAAAATAAAAGAATTTCAATCTCCTGAGAATTGGAAAACTAGTGTTTTGGCCTCCAAATTAATACATTCGTCAAGTATACTATCTTTCTATCTGTTGTACACAGTGTGCGTTATTCTATAGAATTATTTTCATGAATATTTTACCATAAGGGAGTGCTAGTCTCCCTACCTTGAGAAACGCCTAGTTTTCCCCTCCCATTATCTTCAATTATTAGCGAATTTGTATCAATTGTGAACAAAGAAATAGCTAAATATATAGTGGTTTTACGGCGGCCATGTTATAGGTCATGTTGTTCCTGCCCTCCAATATGGCTGCCATAAAACCCTACCCTCTATTGATAAAAAATATAGCAATCCAGATAGTTTATTTATGATATGATTATACTAGTGCTGATAAATAGATGAAGTTTAGAGAAATAGATATTTAATTATTTAGTTTTGAAAAATATACAAAAATAAATTTCATGGGAATAATGTGTATATTTAATACTGAGGAATGCGAACATGAGATTGTTTTATAATTATTTGTTGTGTAGAAAACATTATCAGGGCATTATCAAGACAAATAAAAAAATTGCTAAAAAGATTTCTCTCTTTATCATGTTTCCTTTTTCAGACTACATTTCTTTCTATTTAGTATTATTTCTTTCTTATATAGTAATGCTTGAGTAGGTACTAAATGAAATTCAAAGTATACAATCTTATTCTCAATTTCAAAGTCGCCCACACCTTTCCATTCTTTTGCATAAGAAGAAAGGGTATCAATACCACTTAAATTGGGCTTCCTTTGGCCATCCAATGATCCGTGGATAGGTGTTAATGATTATCTATTTATCATATGATTGCCTGCCTTCAAGTAATATGGCAAAAACAAGTGCGACTTTGCATGGTTTCAAACATTTGGAAACTGATGAATAACTCACAAGCTTTGGAAATTGAGTAGCCAATATATTTTTTTTTCGAAAAAAAATACACAATGCAAGAAAGGTTCAAAAAGTGAGCATGCTACTAGCCTGAACTTAAATCAGGCCCAAGGGAGGAGTCCCTCTAACCTTTCTCTAACCTCCCCACCCCACTCCCCCCAACCCTCAAGGGCCTGACACTCAGCATGTTACACAAACCAGCAATATTTGAATGAGTTACCATGCCAGCAAGGACTTATATTTTCTTTACGTCCAGAGAGATGGAAAAAATAGGACTGTATGTCAAACTCAGGTCGATATTTCTTTATCGCGCATGCTCGTTGACCAGAAATATTTTTTTAAATTTTAGAAACCCGCGAACTTATGTAGTGTCAAGAAAACCTTTGAAGGTTGTTAATTTGAAAAAAACTTAATTATTTTATACTTAAAATTACAAGAAAGTATTGGTACTTTTGTACTTTCCACTATTTAGTTTTTTCTTGGAGATAAGACTTATATAGTGTCGAAAATATGTTCATAAGCTGTGCATACAAGTTATGAGGAGCGAACCGGCCTTTTACTTGTATAAAATACATTATTTCAGGCAAAAAATACAAGATACTCTTCGGCCTAAGGCGACAAAACACTTACCAGCATTATATGAAGCTTTCTTCCATCGTTAGTTATAGGATTTCTTAGTCCAAGATTAGTCAGGAGATTTCGATGTCCTTGTCGTGTATATCGTGTTCATCCTTTGCATGCAGTCAGTTCGTGCCAGGTTCCAGTCTAGAATTTCTACAAAAATAAGCCCCAGGATGTGAGAATTCCTTTCCGCCCAGCAAAGCTGCATACTGGTTTTCAAAAGAGATTTTTTGCTCGTGCAAGAACACAAATACAAAACTTACTCAGTTCTCGTCGCCATTTTCTTCGTGTTATTGTGCAAGGCGTTCTAAACCTGTGACGGTGTCGGCACTAGTCTAGTCCTGGGTTCTAACACGACGCGCGGGAAAGTTGCGGCCTATCGTATCCACGAAGAAAGAAATAAAAAGAAATAGTTAATACATACCTCAAAGTTTATATCTAAAAGCCATTCAACGCATCTCTTGATAATGCGCTACAGACTGTCGTGAGTTTCTTTCTTCTTTTTTCTTTCTTTCATGCTTTTGATGAAAACGTCAATCACCTCATGATATAGAAGTCAGTTATCATATTTGCACGTGCGTATTCATAATTCATGAAACGGATGACAGTTTGTTCGTCCACCCTTGGGCGGCAGTGGATCACTTAATCCACAGTTAAGTAGAATCGTGTTTCAGCTTAATTTTCTCTCGCCGCCTGTCAAGATCAAGAAATAGGCTAGGATTTTGCCAACAAGGTAGCCTAGAGCTGTTTGGCCATAAATCGTGCACCAAAACGTCTGGCTGTTAAATATAGGGAAGGGGACAAGACCCGAGGGGTGATGTACGGAGGTATGACTGGGTAATCACAGTTTAAAAACTGGGACCGTAAGAAACCTTTAGCTTATCGTAACCCCTAATGGAGTTCTCAGTAAATAGTGATAATCGATCAGTTTGAAGGGGAACCTTATTGTTAGACTTGGCCAGCATAAGTCGGCCTCCCCAGCTTGTCTCCCATCGAAGTTTCCTTCTCCAGCTAAACGATAATTTTCCTACTACAGCCAGCAAAGGACGAAGGATTTCATTGGTCATATGCAAAGTCTACTTGATTCTATAGAACGAAGCAATCTTCCAGATTGAGTTACCTTTATTAACTAACATGAATAAATTCCGCCTTGCTCAATCCCATCAGCGGCCGGGGTGGCTGGCTGTATGCACTCGGTACGCTGATCAAATTACAGATAGCAAAAATCAGGGGAATTCATTTTTGTAGAGTTAATCCACGTCATTAAAGGAATTAACAGGCAGTCAAAACTATGATATGATTTTTTTTTGCGAAATTTTAATCATCAGTCACGATTTTCGCGATTTCGAAGGTAAAGTTAATAAGTGACTCAGAATATTTCTTTTTTGCAAAAACGCAAAACTAAATCAAAAGTGTCGCCATATGTGCGACCTCCGAAATCACGATATTAATATGTCGCAAAAATTTCATGTAATAAGGTTGGTCTAAACACGCGGTTACCGACACGCTGAAAGTTGCCGAGGTGAATATCGTGTGATCCATCGCCTTTGCCAGTGTGACACGGCGGATCGTTTTCTAAAAGGTTTGAAATGTTTGACTCCCTATTAATTTTTATTAGACCCTCATTAACTGGGTTTTTAAAGAAAGCTTTCTTTAATTTTGAAGTAAAAGAGAAACCTGTTTATTTAGACAGTTGTAAAAACAGTGTTGCCTAAAACCACGTGGATTTGTTAATCTTTCGCGTGACAACATACAAACAAAACTCGAGAAGAAGAACCAAGCTTTCTTTGAATAACTATATGAACTACATTCAAGATATACTTTGCTATTTCTGCAAATCTGTTAACTGAGGCAAAACTAGAAAAACTAGGAAAATCACAAAGTTTGTTTACCGCTTTCTTTACATCGTATAGCTTTTTTTTACCGTACATGGCGCTGTATATGGTTCAACTTGTAAAAAAGAGGAAGACGAGTATGGAAACTTACTGAGCTGGTGGCAGCGCGGTATCTTGAGTGTCTTTTTATAGTGATTATCGAGGTTAAAACTTGATATTCTTAAGAAGCGCTTTAGAAATATATTTACAAATATTTACCAAAATACTGAGGTAAAATCTTAAAACATAAACATATGCGTATACAATTAAAAAAGTTTAAAAAGTAATATACGAAATTAAAATTCATAACATTGGCCAGCTTCATCTAGAGTCAGGTCAGTAATACATGCTGCATGGTCACTTCTCGCTTCTTTTCTATCTTCAAGATTTCTTCAATCTTCTCCTATTTTCTTTAATCTTCTTTTTCTTCTTTTTTTTTTCTCCTTCTTCTTCTTCTTCTTCTTCTTCTTCTTCTTCTTCTTCTTCTTCTTCTTCTTCTTCTTCTTCTTCTTCTTCTTCTTCTTCTTCTTCTTCTTCTTCTTCTTCTTCTTCTTCTTCAGTTCTCAGTTCTTCTTCGTCTTCGGTTTTCTTCTTGTTCTTTTTCTTTTTCTTTTTCTTCTTCTTTTTTAAGGAGCTACAATGCCTTACGGTGCCTGCTTCTGCACTGAGACCAATTCCATGCAAGGTTTGAGAATTGCGTGCGTTTATTGCCGGTGTATGGTAACCGAGTATCGAGTTCCATATGAATGGTTGCTCAGCGACACTAAGAAAATATCATTCATTTTATTTTATTTCACATTTTCAAGGATATTTCTGAGGTCGAGAATCGAGACAAATGAAGCCTTTTCCTTTCTTAGATATTGTCGGCTTTCTTCAGTGTACCCTCCTTCTCCTCCCTCCTCTCGTTTTACTAATCTTATCGTAATTCACTGAATTGTTATATGGTAACTCTTATAGCTAGCTTACGACTTAGCTTCACCGCGCAGTGAGAACATGGTTAATCGGCAATAGTCGTTGCTCCTTCTATCAATAATGGTGAGAGCAATAAAAACAGGTCAAATCATTACTAAATAACAGTAAACAATAGCATAACCGTCTTTATGGCCTTCCCTATTACACCATTCATTAACCTCTCTCTTCGAATTAGTGCAGCGTCAATTTTTTCCTTTAAGAATGAAGATTTCTTCTGTTTCATATGTCGGCACTTTTTTGCCGGTTGTTTTGCTTTAGAGCACTCACACAGCTCGTGGTTTTGTAATAGGTAGGTGTCTCTCCTCAGTGGAGAAATATTTCGTACCTTTGTGCCACTACGCAGTAACAAAGAGATATTTAGTCATTCTATTGATGTTCATTCATTACGTGAAACAAAGTTACACCTGTAAGTTGATGATTCAAACAAGTTATATCCCCGATTTCTTTGTTCCATATTTTTTCTGACGAGTAAGTTTATTAGGAAAGCAGAACGACACTTGGTTAAAATTACTTGTTTAACGTCAACCTGCAAACTAAGCCGCCACTAACTCGCGGATATTTCAAACAGATTCGCTTTTCTGACTGACCACGTTCCGTAACCTGTTTAGGCAAACATCAAGCAACCACTACTAACTTGTAAAAATATACTAAAATTGATTTCTAAAGACTTCTGATTGATTACCTGCAGGTCAAATTGCAGGGATTATCTTGGGTTATTCGCTAACCACAGTCAAGTTTATTCATATTTTTATTTACTGCGAAAGATGGCTTATGTTGAAAAATCAGTAGAGAGGCATGGTGATATGCCAATCAAGTTCATTTAGCTAAGAACAGGAGTTCAAAGCTTCATTGAGTCATTCATTCCTGCATGAGTGATTCTGAGTGACAGGAAGCTAATAACGGAGGCTTTTTTACGACCGAAAAAAAAAACATGAAATGTTGGTACGACACAGAGTAAAATAGCGAATTGTTAATTGAGAAAGCTCAGTGGAAATCAACGAAATGGACCATGAAAAGCTAAGGATGAAGTAACGCCCCAATAATACTAGTGTGCTGTCCATCAAAACCAACCAACCTGTCCCATACACCAGCACATAACTCTAGAATAGACTTCCAACCATCTCAACACAGACTCAATTACCTTACATTCATTTGAAGTACATATAAGACTCGACTCTAATGTTGCAAGTGTTTTTTTTTTTTTGCCTCAGTTTTAATTTTCCATGGGGTTGGACGCCAATTCATCAGTCTGTGGTGTTTTTAATTACGTTTGTCTTCTTCTTTCACGCCGAACAGTACGGCACCAGAAAATACAATTTATTTTGATTTGACGGCTTTATTAAATCTAATTAGTTGGACAATATAGTTCATTCAAAATATCCAATTGAGTTACAGTGAACCACAGTTATTGTTAGTGAAGATACTGAAGAATGTTTGAATGTTCCATCTCGAAATACTGTTTAAATTATTGTTTTAAGAGAATTACCTTTGTAAAACTTGTTTGATGTGTTGTTCTTTCCTAAGCTACGAGGTTTTTTCTCCAGGTTTTCCTCCCTCCGTAAAATTAAACATGAGAGTTGAGTGTCGTGAGCATGAAACATTGAATGTTTTTGAGTTTGAAAAGTGTCCCAAGTTAGTGGAAAAGCGCTAGAACGACAAGGCACTTAAATAATTTTATTTTTTTTGAAATATTATTTATTAACTTCATGTAAAACGAGGAAGCACGCTTATTTGACTGGTATTGCACACGTGTAGAAGGGACTCCTGCAACCTGTTGACGGAAAGTTGACAACCAAAATGAACGAGCAAAACTGGTAGCCAATCGCATCAAGGCATTTACAAAAAGACCATCTACAAAGTAGTAATGATACTAGAAGAACCGACTACTCAATGACTTACAACTCAAAAGCTTTTAACGAGTCTCAGTGAGTCATTAGAGACTGAACAGTTAAGTAACCCTCTTTCAAAATATTTGATCTTGTATCAAGTAGTTTTCAAAGGAGTATCGAATTGCGCCACCACACCCAAGCGTCTCAGTTCCAATGAGTGGAAAGGCTGCTCGTCTTCCGTTTTCCGTCGAGAACCTTTTGGGTCTCAGTCGCAGCGAAGAACAGCAGCATCAACCTTTACAAGAACAGGATTTGCCTGATTTTTCTGGTGAAGGTAATTCACTTCTTGCTATTTGTATCGTTTTTGTTTTGACTGTTGTGAATTTTTTTGTTTAGTTTTTTTTTTTTTGTTAATTTTTTCTGGGTCAATTCATGGAGCAAATTTTTAACCGACTTCAATTTTCAATTCATGCAAACCATGAGTTTGCCTTGCCTTGACTTTGATCCGAGCACACAGTGGTTGTTTCAGGCAGGAGTTCGAATAAAATGGGTTTATTTCAGCTTGGTTGTTCTGGGGCATTTTTTTGCGAGCCTGAAGAAAGGATATAAGAACACAGCTTAACAGAATGTTGTGACCTATTCAGTTCACGTAAATGATTTGGCAAAAGATTTTAACAAACTCTGAACTCAAACATTTTCGAACAAAATTGGTGTTAAGGAGTGCTACCGTACGTGTTCTCAAAGTTACATTTTCAATTCTGCACCTATTGAAATGACAACTTTTTCAAACTTTCTCGTTTAGAGTTCAACAGTGAGCCATCTAGAAATATTGTCTGAAACGGACGAAAAAGATGCTTGTCGATCTTCAACTTTAATCTCAATTTTCCTTCCTTTTTTACCCTGAACAATGGCGTTGCCATTTTAGCGCATTCATTTAGTATAAGCACGAACCATCTAGGAAGTCTTTCTTGGGGTCGTTCTGTTCGTTGATGTATGCACGTGCCTTTTTGCCTAGAGGCAATTGCTGAACCTATAGACTGATCATTTTTTTCAACTTTCTTCGCTTAGATAAACTCGACAACCAGTCACACAAAGATGACAAATATCAAAGACGACGACGAAGGCGAAACCTATTCACAGAATCACAGGTTGACATTTTAAAAAGCGTGTTTGCAAAACAAAGATATCTATCTGCTGAAGGACGAAAAAACCTGGCAGAATCATTGAATCTGTCTCCCAAACAAGTGAAGACATGGTTCCAAAATTACCGATACAAATGTCGAAGAAAAACGTTTGACGATGGGTACTCACAAGCCGAAGACCACGAAATGACCATCAGATTGCGAACATCACCCCTAACCGCACCCACAAGAATGAATATACCACATTCAGAGGGATCGAGCGTCTTTTTTAGGAACCCTTACTATTCAATGGAACACAATGCTTCTGTCAGCCCTTTAAACACGTTTTATGATCGTTATTATTCAATGGTAAACTTTCCATACCGTGTTCCTTCCAAGTACCAACATATACCAACATGCCCGCAGATGTACACTAACTAGACAAGCTCAAGAGCTAGATAGAGCCTAATTTAATTTAAAACATAAATTTTCAATGACAATATATTAGTTATACAATGGTTTTGAGTGACATGCCAACTGAGAAATGTCCCAGGAGGCACTTGTATTTTCTAGCAGGCCACTTACACAGACCCATTGTACTTATTCCCTATCTGGGGGTCAAAAGAAATGAGAAGTTTTCTTCTCCGAATATAAAGCTAGACTCCTTGCACTAATTCCCAATTTGGGGTCAGAACAAAACAATTGACCTCTAGCTTTACCTTCGTTGTTTGATATGTCCATTTCAGACCACGTTATGCGATTCTCTGGAGTTGATTCTTTCATGTGTAAATATTTTAATAAAAGAAGATTTCTCAAGGGAATGTCATGTGGTATGAAATGGGCAAGTTGCCGATACCAAGGTAAAGAAGACTATTCTCTTTTATCTAGGACTAATATTTTTTTTTGTAAATGTTAGATTTTCATTGATAGTTTTGACCCCCAGGATGGGTTTTATTGCGAGGGGGATCTGCGAAGGGGTCTGGTCAACGAGACATGACAGCCATGCTCGTGGTATGAACAAACGGGAAGCTGATGAGAAGCCCTCTTGCTTTATACCACCAATATTAGACCAATATCCTGCATTCCAATTGGATTTTCAATGGTGTTGCGGGATATAAAAATATATTAACATATTCATATATTTAAGAATATATATAAGTTACATGTCTAATAAACATAATATTAAATAAAAGGGAAAAAGGCAATCAAAAACATAAGCGCGCAATGAACTGAATATAATAGAAGAAGAAGAAATAGTGAGTTTCAAGACTATTTAAAGAAAGCGTCCATCAATAAATCATTTTATTTATCGAAATTGTAATTTTCAGCTATTTTTGCTACCAACAAAAATATTTGTAGGGCTAATCAAGTGAACAGGGACCGCGAAGACGGGGGGACTATCCCCCCCCCCTCCTTTTTTCCCATAGTAGTGTGTTATATTTTCCAATCTTAGCCCCCCCTTTTTCCCATACTAGTCTCTTATAAAGTAATAGTAATAATAATATAAATAATGGGATGTTTTTATATTTCACAATGTCTCAATGTGCTTTACAATTGTGACCAGTGGAGGACTTTACAGGCTGCATATTAAGGTGCTAACAGCAGCCATGCAGCTTACAATCATGAGTGAATTATTAGTAATTAGTGTTATGCCTCCAAATTGGGATAGGCTGTTGAACCGGGAGACAATAGACCTTTTTACCTTGGTATGCAAATTGTCCATTTCAGACCACATGACATTCCCTTGAAAAATGTTCTTTTGTTAAAATATTTACACATGAAAGAATCAACTCCCAAGAGTGGCATCACATGGTCTGAAATGGGCACAACAAACAACGAAGGTAAAGAGGTCTATCCCTTACTCTTACACGAATAATTCAACAGGTTCTTTTATGCCCCCCATTTACAGGTTAAGGAAGGGTTGGGAGACAGCTAGGCCTACTGTTTAAAGTCCTTATCCGAGAAGACTTGAAGGTCTAACCATTTGTAGATGTGATTAGATATAGTCCCCCCCCTCCCCCCCACACACACACTTTTTATGGTGTTCTGTGGTCCCTGGTGGACGAGCTAGGGCCTGCACTAGGCATGCTAGTGCTTGGGTAGAGGAAGAAAGGATCTCATATTGCAAATGGCTTCAAAAACCATCAATATTTATTACAAAAAATAAAATCAAGCTGTCAGACCTTTCCTGAGTTCTATAAACAGGATGCATTGTGGTCTAGCTTCAGTACAAACAACACCAAATAAGGCATAATGAGCTAAAGATGTTTGTACCCGAGGTAGACCACAATGCACCATGTTCACTATCTCACAAAAGGTTTATGGTAGCAATTTGCTTTTGATTTTGTATGTTTTTCATTAATTTTGAACAAATAAATTTGAACAAGATAAAATCAAGATTTCCATTTTATGTGAACTTCACAGTGAACATTTACAATTTTTAGTGGAATTTCTTCTAGATTTGAAAACAACATTACGAAATCAACACAGAATCATTTCAAAAGATATGAAAATATATAACATTATGTACAGATTTAGCAAAAATTCAGGGCAAAACATTTCAATACAAAATAGATAGAAAAATAGGTTTTCTTCATTAACAACTTATACTTTTATACACTACTATGTTAAGAAATTATTCCAATCACAAATTTTAAGATTAATAGAGATACCTTTGTATGAAAATAACTTTAAAATTTATAATTATCTTGGATGCATGGCTATCAGAACAATACAAAAGAAATGGCACAAATTCCACTATAGACTGATTTTGAATATGGCATCAATGACGTCAAATGAGGATTGGCCATCTTATTATCTATTTCTTAAATGGTTGATGGTCAGAGAACCTTTTTATTAATAAGAAACAGCAATCCACATGAAAAAATATGTCAGTGACAACCTGAACTCGGAAGAGTCAAAACAACAAGGTTTCACTCACAACATCCAGGACATCCAAGGATTATCCTCATTTGACGTCATTGGTGCCATATTCAAATAGGGAATATTTCTCTTATATGTTCATGTTAGTATTTTAAGGTAATCTATTGTACATTAATCATCAGAGATACGAGAAGTTATTTCTGATACAAGGTTTTCATTAAGTTCTGAAATAATTGGAGAAGATCATGAACTATCCTGACAGTACTAGGGACCAAGTGAACACTTTACAAATTACTATTAAAGCTATTTGTGATAGTTTAAGCCAATACATTTTGCAGTTAATAGAACATTCTCTGGTCTCTGACCCCTGACCCTTAATGAAAACCCTGCTGATTTCTGGAATATCTGGCCTAAAGCGATGATTAAATGACAGAAAACAAGAGAAAATGATTATTGAAGCACACAGAAAATAGAGAGGTTTTACTTAATCTTTGAAACAAAAATTACTTGTTAATGTGTAATTATTAGAATAGACACGAAAGAAAACAGATTATCGCATCAGTTATTATATCGTTATCCTCTGATAGATATAATTAACCTCTCACAGTTTACGTAAAACCACTCTAAACCTAAGAAATAGTACTAAATACTTAGCACAAGTCAGTACCATTTAAACAATAGAAAACAAAGGTTTTTGCACAATGTAATTTAGATTTAGTACTTGAACACAGATTGGCTGTTTGTGACTACACTGTATTTCATGGCGAAGTAAAATCACTCTAAAATTTGGTATCTATGTTGAAGCCTGTGCTATTTTCAGGGGAGGATCAAGGATTTTTCAGGAGGGGGGATGCACCATTCATGATCAGGACCTTCACGAACTCAAGCACCAATGATATGATACAGTAGATATAATATCAATTTGGGGGGGGGGGGGTGCGATGGTGGGTGAATTATAGAATTATAGAAACATGTATATCATGTATATTATTCCAAATTATTCCATTGCTCATTAGCAAACACTCTTCTAGTCACTCTAATTACCGTTATTAAAATTAGCTCATTGCAAATTCATAGAATGATTAATTTTACTTCCCCATGAAATGGAAATAATTATAAGTGTGTTATAGTTAAAGAAGACGATATGATTAATTTCTACTGCTATCTTTTATGCTACTTTAACAGTTTCATAGGGGAAGTCGTAGATTAACTGTAAAAAGCATCATGATTGAAAATTGACATCAAGAACACCAATTTTTTATATTCAAGATTCTCTTCATTCAATCTTATCTGCATCGTATATAAAATATAAAGTATACAAAATTGTCTAGGGTATAAAAATATGATATTGAATCTGGTAGGACTAAAACATGATAATGCATTCTAACATTAATAGTGGTAATGTAAAGTTATGGATATAGAAATATTTTCAGTTAACCTGCAAAATTTCATTTCCTAAACACATCCACCAAAAAAAAACATAAAAGTATTTTTATTTTGTTCGATTCAATAATATGCAAAGTGCCAAAAGCAAGTAGCAGAAAGAGTGGAGGCATTAGAAAGTTGTGCCTGCAGTAATGGCCTATGCTGTTGCAGTCACTCTGCCAATTTTACAATGTTATATTCCTTTGCTAATGTAATTATATCAGTGTTATAATTGTTTTGTAGCTGCATTACTGTGCATGTAGATATAGTGAAGTTAATAAAATTAAGAATTAAAATATAATTATCACAGTTGTTGATCATGATAATCAGAGCAAGTGATAGTCTGTGTGCATCCATTAGGGCTTGTTTATTTCATGGGTTAAATGAAATCATTATAATTATCAAGTATTTTTGCATTTGTCTAAGCGGATCGAAGCCAAGTGGACTGTCATTTTGTGGAACATTATTTCAATATTTCAATATTAATACTAGAGCTACAGTACGTAGTAGTGATAACCCATGAACACTTGAGTGACACTCTGCTGTCATTTTACCAACAACCCACCAATTTCCTGTCATCTTAACAACAGCGTTTCAAAAGCAAGTCTGGGTTATTATTACACTCATTTCCAATCTTAACAAATATGGGATCATCACCTTAACAACTTCAGAAATGAGAAAAAAACGTTTCAAATACAAATGACAATGGAATACCGAACTGGCTTAGTTATGATTCTAAGTAATTTCGTACCTTATGACAAGCTACAGTAACATGTGTTGACCAACAATCAGCCAACAATCAGCCAGTTGTTTGCCAATCATCCATTGACAGTCAGCTGATCAATGGCCAATAGTTAGCCAAGTATCAATCAACCTGTATCTGCTTGTGATAAAATCATGGTGAAGACTGTGATTTTAACAGTAAGATTAAAATCCATATTCTTTTGTCATACGTTGTCAGGCAACAGCCTATCTACATCCTACTTCACCAACAACACACCTTACTAATATACCTGGTTACTGGTAGTAAAATTTCTAAGAACAGTCTAATTATTTGTTACTAAATTACATTATTGGAGTTAGTGCATGGCCAGCCAAACACAGAAATAATTAGGTTCTCTGCAGGCAGCATTAAAGGTCAAGCTACAGGTAGCATAGAATGATGGAGTTGCCAACTACCAGTAGAATAAAGCTTATGATCAAATGGATAAAACAATAATGTGTATTGCAGGCCAATTGCCAGGGGGAGCATAGTTCACTGACCTAACTCCAGACGTCTGCAGTTTTGGCTTCCACCAAACAAACTACAATAGGCTTAGTTCATTCTGATTGAGCAAGATCGAGAAAATTCCCATGACTAGAAAGCCATTTTCACACAGGAAATTCTATATTGCTTGTAATTGCAATGAACTAAAATTGGCCCATGGAAGTTTGATTGATGGGAGTCAAAATGCCAGATGTCTGGAGTCAATTAGGTTGCAGAATTTTGCAAAAGTGCTGTAAAATGCTGTAAAGAGCTATAAAAATTGTCAAATACCCATCTTTCTAAGGTCTGTATAATTTGACAATAACAATTATGTCATTTTTCCTCATGTTTTCTGTTTGTTATTCATTTTGCTTCAACATTTTTCCACTTTATTCCACTTGATTAGAAGTGGATTCCCCAGGTGATGAGACGTATTAAAAAAGATTATAAATTGCTTGGTGAAGTAATAAAAATTGGCTGATCAAGATCTACACAAACATGAAAAGTTATATAAAAAATATGATAGAGTACAAGTTTGTTTTGTTTGATATAAAAGAGTCATTGAATCAGATCATATTCAATGCGGTGAGCAAAATTCAATTCAATACAAAATGTATAATATTTAAATTACTCTCTGGCTTTGGTAATAAAAATAGATCATTTCTATGTATAAAAATAGACAGGAATCCAATCAATGGATTATTTTCATAGTGACAAAAACTTGCCTACGACTTGGGTACTTCTTGGACATACTAGCTTTGATCAATACTTGGATGCCTATAGGAGTTTCTGTGATGAACTGTCCGTAAATATGCACAGACATCCTCTGTATCACGCAATGCTTCAAAGAAAGGAATAAGGTTAAGAAGTTCAACATCGCTTGGATCGTCAAACCATGATACAACTGGGACCTGAAAAATAAGAAAAAAATATCACATAAATAATAAAGCCAAAAGAGTACTTCATTCTAGCTGGTGAAAACTGATCTATCAATTACAACTACTGTACTACAGATCTGGACAAAAGCTCACATATTTTTAAACATAAAGGACTTGTCATGAGGTGTGTTATGGATACTGAATGCTACTCTATAATTGATCAAGCAAGCACTAAATTTAGTTCAAAGATAAAGGAGGCACTGCATTGTATTATTATAAGTCGCAGGTTAAGCATACCCGATTCATATGTGTACATATAATTTATAACATTCTAGCATTATATATTTAATTATCTTTTGTGTTGTATAATAACTCTGAAGATGACAGTTCTCACTGTTGAATAATGTCAGTAAAAAAAATTGGCATCATTTCATCAAAATTCATGCTACAGATCCCACTATGAAATAAACAGTAAAATTGTCTATATTTTTGGGGGAAAAGAACTTGGAATCTACTTACAGCATTTTCAGGATGAAAACTGTATGATGCAGGTGAATTATCAATAATAAGACAATGCTTTAAATCTCTTCCCAATTTGCTTAAATCCTGTGAAAGAAAAAGAACACCTTGGATTAGTTAAGGCCTGCATTTCAGACATTTTTTGACAAAACCTACATCTTCAAGAAAATCACCCGACTATCAGCCCTTGTGTGACTGACAGTCTCTAAAGATATAATACTACCTAACGGATGACCGTCAGCTGACAAAGGCTGTTAATCAGCTAATAAACTACAGTACATGCAGTAAAATTTCCATTGATTGTCCGATCTACAAATGGCTGACTGTTGGTGTGTGAGCAGATTAACAACCATTGTCTTTCAACACCCCACAGTTATTCCACTGTCACCTAGCAATTGTGCAGTTGACAAACCACCAACTGCTGGCATGTTGAAAAATGGCTGTGAAAAAACCAATTTATCAGCCATTGTGTGGCTGATAGTTTCTAAAGAAATGATACTACCTTACACCTGACAGTCAGTCAACAAATGGCCATTAATCAGCCAAAAAACTCCAGTCAAATAGCAATTGATCGCCTGATTTACTGTTGTGTGATCAACAAACAGCTGAGTGTTGGTGGGTCGGCAGGTAAGTGAGCATTGTCAGTTGACACCCTTCTATTATTCCACTGCCACCTAGCTATTGTGCAGCTGCATACCACCAACTGTTGGCATGTCGCAAAATGACTGTAAAACAACCATTTTATCAGCCGTTGTGTGGCTGACAGTTTCTGAAGAAATGATAGTACCTAACACCTGACAGTCAGTCATCAAACGGCCATTAATCAGCCAAAAAACAGGGTATTTCCAAAAATGTAGCAAAGATGATTTCACACATTACCTTTTATAAATCATGGCTATGATTCGTATAAATATCAAACTTACCTTGACATAATTTCCCCTGTGAAATACACAAGACTCTCTAAAAAGACGAGCTTTGAAGGTCCCACACTTATCTAACAAGTCAGACACTGGATCAGCATACTGCAGGAAGATGAAGTATTCATTGTATTAATAATTTATTACTTTGAATTATTTGGTTTTGACTGGGACCTTGTTGGCTGAACTTAGCAAGAGCTATTAATGATGCCCTTTTGCCATGACAACCAGTATCGTGATTTTCCTATAAGTTTGATACAGAGAGAGTCGCCAATATAAACCTGTATTGTCAGCTCAGAATTACCAGGCAATGGGACAATCACGATAAAAAACTTATTGAGATTTTGAGCTGCCAATGCAGGTTATATTACCCTTCATGATACTGCCAATACGGAATATATTTTCTCCCAACTGGCTACCAATATACATGTACACTGTAAACCCATATTGGCAGCTCAACATTTATTGCAATAAGTTATATTCTTTTAATCACGAATCTCTTGAAAAGAACCCAGCAATTTGCATGTTACAAGTGATAATTGGAAACCAGCTGTATTCGTAATGCTGTATTTGTTACCCACATTAAATAATAATTTATTATTATCATTATTATTATTGTTGTTGTTGTTATTATTATTATATGCTAGGTTTGAGATGATTCTGCATAGTACAGGGGCGGTTAGGGGGTCTCGGCATGGTTCACATAAATTAAAAAAGGATAATCAAGGCTCACGGAAATTATCAAACATTCAAATTTCAAGTAAAATTCATGATTCACAAAGTTTAAAACCTGCTCATCACAGATCACAATAATTATAAAGCCCCATTAAATATTTTACACAAAAACCCCTTACCGCCCCTGACAGTACTGTTACAATAGTAAACATCAATAAAACCTACCTTTGCTAAGCTAGCAGTAAAAAGTACGCATTCAAACATATCTCCCATCTTCTTTAAAAACTCATCCACATGAGGCCTTTTAAGAACATATACCTGAAAAAAGGTATTGTAAATATATAATTATAAACTTTAAGAGTTACCCCTGTCACACAACAGTAAAAAAACTGGCCCTATATATTCTTGTTTTCCATATATTTTCATCATGACCATTATGATGTCACAATTGCCCGACTGTCAGTCATGGGTTGGCCGTGTGTTGGCCATTTTATGTGGTAAAAACAAATTGAAGTAATTTGTCCACAGAATGAAAATCTTCTGTAAATATGAATTATTGAGTGAGTATTGGTAAAGTCTTTTTTTTCTTCTTTTATTTATTTATTTTACAACTTTATTGGGCAATAGCTGTTAATATAATACATGAAAATAGTTTAAAGGAAAAGTAGAAAATAAAACTACCCAATAGCAAAAGTGTGTACGGGACCCATGCTAGGCACTTCCCTTGAGGACGGACATATAAATGAATGTAAGATAATACATATATTAAATGAGTAAATGTTTTCTTATCAGTGATGCGGACACTTGCGTATGTCGGCCAAGTGTTGGTCAAATGTTGACTGAGTTGGGTTATTACACAATAATTTATTTCTAGGATGTTGTAGATTGCTGAAGGTTATTCATATTAGACATATACCTGATGAACTGTCCCATCGATTTCAACAGGAACTATAAAATCTGCACCGCTAACAGGCTGAAAACAAATAAAATTAATAGTAACTTAGGATTCAAAAATGTATTGGAATAGATTTTGTTGCAAGAAGCAAACAATGATCAAATTGTATCTAAATATTATCAAATTAGTTACAGTGCTTTCCAATCACATGCACAAATTACCATTGCAACAAAATAAAGTTCTGGTGGATATTGCTTAGTTACAGAATGACACACATTGTCAGAAGTAGATCAAAACCAAGTTCCTTCTTAAAAGGCTCTTAAATGCTGAATGTTGAATGACAGTCATGGTCATGGACAAAAACTTCCCCTCCGTAACTTCCCCTCCATAACACTACCACCTCTAATAGAAGTTCATGTTGTGAAACAAGAAAGGTACACAAACTCTTAGCCCAAGCTCTGTTTCTGTGGTGATTATACTAGAGTTCACTAATAGTTTTGTGGTCTGGATTTTCTTCAAAAATACTGAAATAAAATTAATGATACAGGTCTGCTTTTAGAACTGTTTTTCCCTCTAACTGTATTATTTTTCCCCTTGAACTTCATATATATAGATCAGTGATGTCACACAAATAAAATATAGGAAATGGAGTTTCCCCTCCGTAACATTTTTTCCTCTCCGTAACACTTTTTTTACATCCTGTATCTTAGAAAATTGAAAATGAAACAGGCTTAAATGTTGCCTATCTTAAACCTTATATTTTGGTTGAAATCTCATATCTTGATAAAGACCCCTTTCCATTTCTTTTTATTCTGCAACTATAAAGGATGGCTGGTAGTCTATGTCCACCAGCACTGTATGCCATTTTTAAATCTGTGGATTTTCCAAATAGGAAAAAAGCATTTTCCCCTCCGTAACACACTTTGTGTCTTATTTTCGAATCATCACTATGGTTTTTATTCTGAATGAAATGAGAATGAAGTCAAACACCATGATATGATATCTTTAGTCATTCACCTTCCAGACAAAGTACTTTTTATCTTCTCCTGTTCACTTTCATTTTTTATTTTTTTTGTCCAAAATACTGTGAAATGACCCTGACACTGTAGATTACTGAATGTGTAGATTTAAATGCAATAATTTATTCTCTAGTCTAGACATATTTTATTCACATTGTGTATTTTTCACATCACTGGTATATATATATATTGGCTCATCATTAAATTTCCATGCAACATTTCAAGCAAGCTGTCAAATCCATTGCAGGTTATTAAATGGTTCTCAACCTTATCTGTAACACCTTACTTTTCCAAAACTTTTCAATTTTATCCACTACCTTATCACAATACAACACTATAAATCACCATATACTGTAGCCAAAAAAAGCAGTCCAAAATGCTAGAAAATAGTGAATTAACCAACTGAACTACTTACCTTAAATGAGCTGTGAACAAGTGTCTCATCAAGATCGATGACTACGCACTTCTTTCCCATATCCTGATGTCTAACCGGAGGCAGAAGATATTTATGTTGCTGTTAAAAAAATATACAAATAGTGTCTTAAAAACATGTGTCAATAATCAAAAACGAAGCTTAACAAATCATAACTGAACAACTACATGTTGAATTTTTTTGCTGTTGTATACGTAAACATTAGCTTTACATCTTGCAAGAATTATACCTAATGTCCAAAAACTTTCAACTCGAGAACTAAATAATTAAAGAAAATATTGTTTAGCATTATTTGAAATAGAAAGTTCTTGCTTTTCTAAGAAGTTTTCGAATTGAAATTATTTTTCATGACGTTTTAATAAAACAGAATAATATAACCATGTTGTTTGGCACATTATTCAAAATAAATATTTCATTTTTAAGGCACAATGTCACTCAGGCATTTACTTTTGTCCAAAAGTAAATAATTTTGCCATTAAGCTATTATTCAAACACTGTTCTTAATGGTAAGTGTAATTCTGATCAATCATATAATAGCTGTAGTTAAGTGATTTTTTCATTGTTAAAAGAATACCACAAAAATGTATTACATAATGTTTACGAATTATAAATAATTCACAAATTGGTACTATACTAGGAAGTATATATTTTCTGTTTGAGTTATATTAATAAGGAAAATGGAATAAACAATGGGAGATAAAGCGATGATTATATGAGTTTAGACTTTCTTAGCAATCGCCAAAGAAAAAATAATGAAACAATAGCATATTTCAAATATTAATTTGGAAATAACAAGTTTTGGTGTTAATTAAGTTACTATTCAATGAGTAACTTATTTATAATTAAGAAATAGTTAGATGGGTCTCTAGTACTAGTCAATGGCTTTCATATAAACATCCCCACCTATTCAATATTTTTAATACTTCATATTTTTTACTAGTTTTACTATATTTACTAGCTTAATGATTTCAACACATTTTTTTAAAAACGTTTACAAGCACATCCAAGTTTGAGATCTCGAACTAATTTATTCAAAACAAGTCAACGCAGAAATTAATCGAATTCACAAGTTAGAATAAGACAAACAAAAGCAAGCCGGAAAATATCTAGTCCTGGCTATCCTGGTTATCAGACTGCACGTTTTAGAGTTTCTCGACAATAAATAGACAGGAGTTAGTTCATTTCAAGTGTGACTTATCATGAAATCAGCATTGGAATTAAACTATTTTGGTTATTTTAAAGCTTAGTTGTTGATTTCTGAATGACTCGACTGGCCTACACAACTCGCGCTTATAAGTTCAAAGAAACTCAAAAACATTCCTTTATAAATATTAGAGAACAGAGTTATATAAGTTTACAGTAATTGAGGATCCAGGAAACAAGAGGAAAAAACCTCCCAAACTCGTGCCTTGTTTCCTGAGCGTTGGCGGTTAAAAACTAGAAGACTTTCCCGAGTATACTTCCATATGAAGACAAGACGATCCTCTTGGGCTCGAAAGCTCGGGTCGGATTGCAGTCTGCCCGATGTGAAGATTTGCTTTTATAACAGCAATAAAACGGTTCATTTATACAGTTTCTTGACTGTTAATAATATAGAATCGATTGAAAACCAGAATAAACAACAATTGAAGCTCGACATGAGCGCATAGAAAGAGCAAGTTGGATTATGCTTTAAGCTACATGCAGGCGAAAGATCAACATCGTTTATTATGATAGTACAACCGGTAAAAAAGCAGAAAAGCTGGTTGCAAAGTTAAACAACGACCTAGGATACCCAAGTCGTACACAATAAGTGTAATTAACTCACCTTTGCATCATTTTCGTCGCTTATAGTGTTGGCATTATGATTATGGTTCGTATGTGTTACTGCAATACATGGAGTTCCACCAGTCGACTGAGCTCCAAAACAGCAAAAGAACGACGAAAATATATTCCGGTTCCGCGGCTTTTTAGCTACCGTTGAGGGAACTACAAATACAAAATCCATAAATAGCATAAGATTAAGGATTCCACTTCGCTAATGAAAGTAAAAGACGGGTAAATAATCCTCGGTTGAACGACGATGTAAAGTCTACGACGTGCTAAACTTAACCCACCGACGACTTAACGAGAACTTTATGGCCTTTGAAACAACGCAATGCTTGCTCCACGAGAGGAACTACTTAGCATCAGGACTTCGCCTGGTTTCAGGTCACTTCATTGTATAAATCGAATGCCATCAACATTCTCGAAGCGATCGAAAACCTTGGAACGAAATCCAAGTTCGATTGTTGCGCGCCAACAAAATGTGCAATGCATACTTCCCTGCATTAACTTACGTTTTTCGTGAGTGTATGAATTGCTCACTTCAAGAGCTTCGTCTTCTTTGTTGACTTGTGTTATAATGGACGTACTGTCCATTGAAACCAAGCCTCTTTGAGGCGCAATTTTGACTGTCCGTGATCCAAATATTCGTCGTAAAATCTTGAATGTTTTCCCTAAAATTATCGAAGCAGTTCCTTTGCTGTGGTTAAATTATGGGCTGCCATTTTCCTCGTATGATTGACAGAAATTCGATGCTCAATTGTTTCAATTCGATCGCTGATTGGTTAGAAAATTTAAAATACATATTTTAGACTTTTTAACGACGTTTCAAGTTTATCATTACATTCTTGGTATCGAGTATCAGATATCCAAAGTATTCCTCCTCCGTCGCAGTATTGTATTTCTTATCAGTACTCGTTACATATAACTTTAGGAAATTTTCAGAGCAGCGATAAAAAAAATTAGTAAAGTTTTCCTTAGACTATCTTTGAATATAATTAAAGCAAATTTGGGTTGGAAAACATGCGGAAATTTGTAGTTCATCATTCTTTCCTCTTGGTAGATACTTATTAGTTTTATTTTAGCATGAGTTGAGATTGTTTATTCATGGCTTATTTATATTTTTTCTTGGATTTTTGTTTTTCTCCACTTCAGTGACGACTCCCCCTCCGGCACTTGGCTTTCTTTGCACGCACTGTCGCATTGTCACCTGACTGTAACATACGGGACCTGAATTTTTGTATGTATGCATATGGCTGGAACTAGCTAGCTGGGATTTCCTTCGCTAGCAGGGACAGCGGAGCACACTTTAAATTGGAGGGGGATGCTACAATCCTTTTTTTTTTTTTTTCTTACGGCAATTTAAGACAAAATAAGATTTCATTCTCTCGAAGTGTGTAAGTGTGGGAGGGGGGAACAGGGGTCGCTAAAGCCCCCCAGCCCTCCCGGCTTTGCCGTCTCTGACAAGCAGCGTGAATAGGCCGGGAGTATCATTTCGTTTATGGGCTTTCTTTATCGATTACAAATTACCCCTTTAAAAAGCCATACTATTAACCATTACAATGCTTATTAAAAGATACTCTGTTAATGAGGACCATAGTCATAGAGAAATACAAAAAAAAAGGAATGAATCGCATTTTATCATGTCCCGGTCAAAGTTTTCAAGGAAACGTGCCTTCATAGTGTCATGAAAGTGCCTTGATTGACGTCCACCAAAATCTATTTCGTCATTTTGCAAGTGTGACTGCCCGTACGTGAGAAGCTGTGGATATAGCTGTTTTCGTAGTATAAGATTTAAACTACGGACTAACGGTACAACATTGGGCAATACGATACAAGTACGTTTATTTATTCATTACCATAGAATTTTTACAGAATTTTGTCTACGAAAAAAATGCGCGCTTTGCTGCAGACAATCGATGTTACGAGACACGTCACACGACGCAATTTCTTTCACGCAATGTTGCCGAAGTAGAAAGCGATCCTACTTCAGCAACATTGCCTGTAATATTGCGCGCAATGTTGTACCGTGTACCTGCGCCTTAAGGCATGTAAACTACTAGTCAGTGTCATGATGTGACTCAATTATTACATCACGATATTCTAGAGTTCATCCAGACGTCTTAGTGAATAAGAACAAGGCAATGAAAAAAATCAACTTTATTAATATTTATCCATCAATATATCATATATACCTTGTGCTAACCTAATGATGTCGGCTGGCATTCAATAGCCAATGGGAATGGACGGTTGGAACAATCTAATTTGAAACTGAGACAAGTGGAATGGGACGCCATTATATTGTGCCTAATACGATTTGCTGCGGCCTTTTCTTTGGTACAAAAACTTAAGAAAATTAGAAATTACAAAAAAAAAATTACTAATGATCAGGATTAGTATGGCTGCGAAAAACGCGTGTCCATGGAGAGTCTGGAACGTGTCCGGCCATTTTCTTCAGGTTCAGTTGCATTTGCCGTAATTTAGCGCACTTTAATTACTTCAAAGAATGTCGTCAATTTCGTACTCGGTGTCGCATCTGTTTTTGCTTTCAACAGTGATACGAAAACTAGTTTATAGACTGATGTCACATGTTGGTATACGTATTCTGCTGCAATGGATAACAAACGCAAGTTCTCAGTGAGTTTAAATATCTGTGACCAAAATGGCAAACCCAGTTTATACATGTTTCCTAAAAACGAACATTCCAATGGCCTATGACAAATGGCGCACTCTAATTGGCTAACGCTTATAAAAGTCTATTGGAGATATTCCACAGCAGAGACAACACATCAAGATAGACGGCTGACGTTGTGTCGAGGTTTGGGAGAATTTGTCGAATTAACTATTTCTTTATTTTATAAAACAATTAGGCTTCCCCTGAGTTCATGGGTTACACAGTGTTCTCACCAGGATATTTAAAATTGGGGTCCGCAGGGCCAAATAGAGAATCCTAAAGAGGGTCATTTTTGATATCGAAAAGGAATGAACGATAATTTAACCCAAGAAGAATTCATTTGCATAAGAAAAAAACTTTGCGCCCTCTGGACTCCTCAAGCTATTTCTACTGCGTCATTTCTTTAAAAAGCGCGCCAATGCCGCAATACTGCTGTCTGGTAAGAAAACTGGTACGTTACATGTCAAATATCAGGACACACGATGCAGCTGTTGCGATAAACGATACCCGAGTAGAATAGAGATCTGCTCATACAACGATGCGTGCAACAAGTTTTATGGTGTGAACACAACTTGCAACGTTCTGCGTGGCGATCGCGTGATAATTTTTTTCCATGTCTAAAATTAAATTAAAAGAAGAAAAGCTAACTGCTCGCAGGTGTAGTAATTTTTGTCATTAGATGTGGATTCTTTATCCAAGTCGTTCGGGGAAGAGATTCAAGTTCATAATATGTACAAATGCAATGCTGAAATCCTACTTCTATTCTCTTCTGAGATTTTCCAACCTGGGTAAAAGAAGAAGAAAAAACAATGTAAAATGTCAATGGAGAAATTCAAATAATGCATCGCATCTCACCCCTATAAAAGATTGGATTTGATTCCTGGGCCCTGGATCACATGTAAGCAGTGCTTGTTAGGTCTTTTTCTTTTTTTGAGGGATTTTCTCCAAGTTCTCTGGTTTTCCTCCATCAATAAACCACAACACGCTAAATAGGCCTTTTGAAGGATATAATCACGTGACTGTTACTGGATGGCAAAAAAAAAATGAACTTCCTTTATTTAAAGAAGTCCTGCGGGATTACTAATATCATATCCAAAACCTTCATCAAAATACTATTTTTCCCTTATAAGATACTTTCGATTTCAAGATACAAAGCATTTTAAAGTTTGTTTGCCATCCAGCAGAGTCTTGATTCGTTATCTAAGTGATATATCAGCACGTGACTATTTGATGCAAATGGCCTATTCCAATTCAATCTGTGAATTAGCCACGTCTGACCTCGACCAGCCCAGAGGTTGCGTCTTGGTTAAGCAAAAATTTAGGCGATTATTTTGCAGGAGAGTGCTAAGTATTTCCCATTAAAGTGGAGTTTATATCCCATGATATAAATACATACCGTGCTTGTAAATCAGCATCGGCATCAGCCATAGCAGGTACTTTAGCTGCAGCACCCTTATCCTTGTTAGCAAGACCAGATGCAGCGGCTGGGACGTCTGATAGCTAAGACAACAAATAAAGATGGAATCGGTTAATTACCATGACTTAATGAATGCAAAATACAATAACATGTAAAGAGATGGAACTGCTGATGGTGGATGGACAGATGGATGATGGGATGGGACGGGAACGGGATGGAAGGATGGATGATTGGATGGGACGGGATGGAAGGATGGATGATGGGATGGGACGGGATGGATAGATGGATAATGGGATGGGACGAGATGGGATGGAAGGATGGATGATGGGATGGGACGGGATGGATGGATGAATGATGGGATGGCACAGAATGGATGGATGGATGATGGGATGGCACAGAATGGATGGATGATGGGATGGGACGGGATGGATGTAGGGATGGATGATGGGATGGGTTGGATGGATGGATGGATGGACAGATGGATGGACAGATGGATGGACAGATGGATGATGGGATGGGACAGGATGGATGGATGGGTGGATGGATGGAAGGATGGGTGGATGGGTGGGTGGTAAAATGGGTACATGTGGCAGGATAGGTGGTTGGGTAGACAGAAGGATTGATGAATGGTGGGTAGATGGATGAATGAGAGTACAGCTTTAGAAATGTGCACTGTTAACTGGGTAAATCTATGGAGCTAAGATGGCATGATGCCATTAGAAGACCACCTTTCATACTGCACACAGTATTATATTTTATAGCAATAGACTCTCATAATTGTTATTACCTCTTCTGTTAACTGGAGGCCTAGTTCATCAAACACTTGGGCTACAAGTTTGTCACTAAAATACAGATAAAACCAAGAATACATCAAATAATGAATTATTAAAGGTTGACAAAAAGTTGAATGCCAGCTGTGGAACCAACTTGAAGAAAAAACGGTTTTGGTTACAAGAAAGTACTGCGCCAAAAAAGTATGATAATGTAGACACAATGCATTACATAACAAACAATACTTTCAGACAAATTATGATATTAACATGGAATTAACTATAACAAGGAATTAGCGTGATAACTGTCATATAGTTTTTGCTGACTGAATAAAATGTAGGAATCAAAATAAGGGTAAGTCAGTAGACAACATTTGGTTAAAAATGGCACTTGTCTAGCTAAACATCCTTATGTCTGGTCCTCTTGTCTAGTCATATGGACTTGTCCCATGTTGATCATTCTGATGTGGCAAGCATCATGTCAGACGATTGAGCAGCCATTGTTTCTAGCCCTGTATAGCATGCATTGGCAGCATATCTCATGTTAAGAACATTCATTTTATAACATGTACAGCGTAAAATGTTACCTTTCTTCATCATCTTCTTCATCTCCTATTACATCATCAACTGCATCATTCATCATTTCTTCTTTCATGTCCATTATTTCAGACTATGAGAAAAAGATGAAAATGATCAAACTACAAGTAAACTTTAACCAAAATGTTACAATGTATAACATAATTGGTTAGACCACTGACCTGTTTTTCAAATTCCATCATGATCTTTTGTATCTCTGGTAATTTGAGCTGTCTGTTCATTGTAGCCATAGCCTAAACAAAAACAGACAAAAATATATTATTAGTAAGATCTAAAAATAAAATACCTGATATGCATCAGTATTTTCTGGAATAACATTCATATATTAATTAATTAATCATTAATCATTGATTAAGCTATTAAAACAATTTATCATCATCATCATCATATTTTCCCCTTGGGCGCGTTACCAGCCTTAGGGTGCTTCTGTCTGGATATGGTGGGAAATCTTGTCTCCAGCAGTCACTTAAAGTCCGATGTCTTCATCATCATTCTTCTAGCCTGTTGGGTGTCTATACCCAGCAAGGAGTCTATCCTAGTCCATATAGTCCTAGATTTTCTTCTATCAAACAGAATTTGCTTCTGAAGTGCACTATTTTCCATTATTCACCTAAGGCTCAGTAAATTCGGGGAATATTTACCTTGGCAAAGTCCTTTTTTACAAATATGTCATTGAATTCACTTTGGTGAATAATCCTTTAGAGTACCTGACTTTGATTAGTCCTAAAACTTTTCAGGTATCTTAACACCTAATTTCTGTTAATTGTCTTGCATCTATTTATTTATCATTGTAAATTGGCGTAAAAATAAATTAATAAACTTGTAAACTTGTTAAATAGTAAAACTCAAGTTTATGAGGAATTATTTTCCCAAATTGACCACAAAGTTTGAAGAGCCAGGTGGAAGTACTATGGGTAATGATTTTAGCAGAAAAAATGTGAATCCTCAGATGGGTTTGAAGGGTACAGAATTTAAATATATTGACCCAATGCTGTATTAGACTTTTTAGAAGTAATTAGTACCTTGGTTACTCCCTTCATTGCTTGTGCCATGGCATTATTGGATCTTAGAGTCTGCAAGAAATAAAACATTACATTTTAAGCAAGTCCTTAATAACACCCTACATTCAATTATATGCACTGTAGTTTCAGATTGAAACAATATGACCTATCTTTTACTCCAGTCCCTAGAGGCTTTACCCCTAGTATAGGTTTAAAGATACATTGTGGTCAAGCTTATAGCTACAAACAACACCAAAATGTTTGTACCAAAGTTGGCACAGAATGCAACATGCTTGCTATTAAAATTTCTTTAATCCATGCATATGTGGGGGTTGAGTGAGTGGGGGGTATAGGCATCTCTGTGGACTGCACTATAATGTTAGAAACTATAAGAAGATGGGAAAATGACTTTGATAGTAGTAATATAGACTTGCTCCAAGACCTCTTTGAGATCGACTCACAGAGTCATGAGCGAAGCAGATGAAAAGAAAAAAAATAACATAGCGAATGTCTAAGTTGCGAGAGGTCAACTTGTTCCTCTTGCAGGATTTTCATTTTCATTTCACGCCAAAAATAGTGTGTATTTTTATATGTTGATCAAGAGCACGAGCATAATTCAGCAACCCATTTTTGGGTCGCTAAAATTGGCAGGAAACAAATTGGAAAAGTCCTTCGTCCAGCACTTGTGATCCTGGTCGAGGTTGGGCTGCCTGTGCTTTATTCCATGTGCGGTAACTAGTACAGATGCAGACGAAGGACTTTGCAAAAGTCTAGTAGTAATACTGCATATATGATGCCATTATAAAAACATCATGTAAAGAAAATAAAAATAAAAACTTTTAAGAGAAATAGGTAAATCACCTGTATTTTAAGTGACACAGCTTGGATATTTGCTTTCATTAAAATGAACTTCTTAACATATCTTCTTGTTCTGACCAGATCTTTAGCCATGATTTTCACAGCATCCTGATAAATACCAAAAAAAAAGATTATTAGTAAGCCCTTATTATTTTGATAAAGGCTGGGATGTTCAAACCATTGGAGATATGGGAAAATGGGATACGGGATAATATAGTATATATAAACTATTATTGTTAACAGCTAGAGCATGTATTAGTGAACAGCTAAAGCAAAGTTGCTGACGGCACCTACATGTCCAGTTAACCTTGCAAAGAAGTATGCTCTGTTCAGAAACATATCAACAGATAGAGCATTTTTCATGAGTGGGAAACAATGCAGCAAATACATAGTCGTACTGCAGCCATACCGTATCTTACTGTAGCCTTTACTACATTATGTATTGTGATTGGATGAATTTCTGGAAAACAATGGGAAGCCATTTCAATGTTCCAGCATGTCGTAACATGTACTGTACATGTATGTGCTGTAAGTCAGTGCCATGTGTTTCCCACTCATATGAAAACTGCTCTATTAGGTAGCACCAAAGACACTCAATAATAATATGAAAAGTACTTGTCTAAGAGATATTTCAAGGTTTGGCTCTCGTATTACAGAGTTGGATAATCACAACAGAATTAAGCTCCGACTAGGTGAAAGATCAAATTGGAATTTAGAAGTTGCTTTTCGCAGAGGAAGGAAAATTGGAGAACTTGACTGCAGAAAAACCCACTATTTTAAATCACAATAGAAAATCAACAAGCAACTCTACTGACATACAACAAGGAGCCTAGTGGGACTCAAACCCAGGTTATATTGGTGCAAGGCAATGCACACCCATGCTTTCTATATCATTGCTTCATGTTCTCTTCATACTTCCTTCATACTTTTCTCACTTCCTGTACTCTGTAA
Organism: Anthopleura sola; assembly: GCA_023349425.1. Lineage (NCBI taxonomy): Eukaryota > Metazoa > Cnidaria > Anthozoa > Actiniaria > Actiniidae > Anthopleura > Anthopleura sola. Next base: position 4,706,019 of record JALHLI010000003.1, on the reverse strand, counting down.
TATTGAATGGAGCTTGGAGAAAGCTGTTTTATGTAATCTAAGAGTACTTGATAATGTGATTTCTTACAACACATTCAACACATTTAAATCACAAATTTTTTTTTCAATTTGCAATCAAGATAAATGTTGGAAAATGCTGCATAAATGAGTATGCAAAGTAAGAAAACACCAATATGGCCCCAAGTATCTTGTACAGTATATGCTCCTGTTTAAAGCTCAAAGAACTTACCATTTGTCCCAATTTGGCCATTTTCTTGATATCTGCAATAACTTTTTTCTCTTGAGCTTCAAGCTTACTACGTTCTCTATCAAGGTCTCTACAAAATTGTTTCAGATCATTATCGTCAGTTTATTCTCTACTCATAAACGGCTTTAACTTTAATATAGCTTACAGTAGAATTGATAATTTTAATTTAAAGCTTAATTTGATTTCTTATGGGTTCTTTAATAGCTATTTAACTCTGTGTATATGTTAGTGAAAAAACCTTCAAAGGTATCAAAGTTTTCTTTACATGTTATATCCGTAATTTAAGGATTCCATCCCGAAACAAAATATTTTTAAACATTGTACATTTGGTCCAAATTATCCAATTACGTTAGCAAGTCTTAAAATGTAGCCTTGTGCACAACTCAAAATAGTCCAAGTCCTAGCTTATTAGAAGCCATTTTATCACTATTGATAAAAAAATGATATATAAATCTCTATGATTTTGTATTTCATCGTCATTAACGACCAAAAATATAGAAGAATAAATGTGAGAAAACTTCAGTTATAAGCAAAATACAAAATGGCGGCACATCAGCTCACCTCATCGCTCGATTTAACGCTCTTTGATTCTGTTTGAGCATTTCCTCGGGAGTTTTCTTCCTCCCAAATAAAAATTCCAGCGGCATCTTGATATTTTTGAGGAAATCACAAGGTTTTTGAAGGTAGAAATCTTTTCCAAACTGTTATTCAGAGTTGGTCACAACTAAAAACACTTGGGCTAAAAATATAAATATACGTCATGGATGAATGGATCGCGGGCTCGGAAACTGGATGACGTCAAACATTACGTAATTGATTTTTTCGAATCTTGACGTCAGTAATTTTGGTGTTTTTTTTTCTCTGTTTTTCGATGATTTTATAGACCCCTTGCAGCACGTCGGAATGTAACTCAATTTAGAGAGCAAAACAATAGGTTTCCATTTCTCAGGAGATTGAAATTCTTTTGTTTTGTCGTCCAAATTGAGCTGCTTTGACGTCTCGTGAAAGGGGTCTATAACCAGCAGATCTGAAATAGTGACGTAGAAATGACGTCACTGCAAAACTGAGGTGTCATGAAGCCTGCGAAAATCGAGTTACTAAAATTTATATCTGAGATAAGTCTAGATTTACAGGAGAGGTTATTGATATTTTGTACAAAATTAGCATGATATTCATCATTTAGTGAGAAAATAAAATAAAGAATTAACTGTTTCCAGAGTCTTCTGGCTACAAAGGATGACACCTCAGTTTTGCCAATGTTCTCGATTCTGATTGGCTAATATTTTTTCTCAGATCAGCTGGAAATATGTTTTCTTATATCACCTATATCTGTATATTGTGAATATCTAAATACAAAATTAAAGATAAAGAACTCATTGATCAAGTTATTTGTAGAAGCCTGTTGATAATATTATGTATTCATATTCCTATTAAACTGATTGGGGAGGGGGAGATTCAAAAACATTCGCAGGCTTGAATTGTTGGCTTACCACCCCCCCCCCCCCCAACCCGGTTCCCCCCCCCCCCCCCCCCCCCCCGTTCAAAGCTCCCCTAGCGGATCTCTCCTGGCCCAGCTTGCCTAAAACACCCTCATACCGAGGAGGATCAGGGGGGATGACGACATTGAATTCCACTCCCACTCTCACACCCACTAACACCGGGAACAACACACAAAGATTCCCCCAAACACCCCTTCAGCCAAACGTTTTTCCAAATAGCAGGTGTAAAACATTGCTGCTTATTAATCCTTAATCATCCATGTGCACCGGAAAATTAACGTTTGATGAGCAAATAAAAAGCATAAACATGATAATCTTGACTTTTCTCGTACTTTCCTGGCAACTAACTTGTTATCTGTATTATACATGCAGGGAGTAGTCAGTATTTACCACTGGGTCGGGAAGGGGCAACATTAGCAAATTAACTATCCCTCCCTCCCTCCCTCCCTCCCTCCCTCCCTCCCTCCCTCCATCCCTCCCTCCCTCCCTCCCTCCCTCCCTCCCTCCCTCCCTCCCTCCATCCCTCCCTCCCTTCATTCAAATGTATGCGGCACTTTCTACACCCAATCAATCCATCCGCTCCTGAATATTCTCAGTCAGATGCGACTACTAGCTAAAAGCGCCAAAGCGATATTTGGGTTATGAAGGGATCCCCACCCTTCCCTTCTTCTTTTTCTTTTGGACGCAGTCTTTATTTATATAGCCAGAGGGAAGTGTAGGCTGATCAAAAACAGGCGCAGGCTGGTCTAGCATGGTCTAGGCGGCTTTATTGTCGAATCTTTGATCATAATAGTCTCAGTAGGATAAAAAATGTGTAATCCCAGTCCTTGTTAATAACACTACAATTTATATACATATATGAGAATCCCCCTCAAAACATAATGAAAATTGACTTTGGAGATTGATGAATAAGAAAGTCTATCTAGAATAAGCCCTTGGGGATGTCGTTTGTTTGACTTAAGTGAACATTGATGATAAATACACACAATGCGTCGGTGGCAGACAGCAGGAAAATACCTGCCTCATTTTAACCACATGTGGTTATAGTCTTGGGATTGAGAGGATTCCTTCCCTAAATAATTATTGCACGTGAATACATGAGTTGAGCTCGCTTTAGTGAGGCTTTACTTTCCCTTTTTAGGGGTTCTAGATCTCTCTCTGGCTTCCTGTCTAAGATTCAGCATGTTCGTTCTCTCCGTTTTATAACTGAATCATTTTGATGGTGATAAATAAATGAATAAACATTTGCGAACGACTGACGCTTCCCGCTCCCCCTCAGTCCAACTCCATTATATATAGGGACCGCAGTGATTTGTCTTTAATGACTGAATAAATATCGCTTTTGTGTGGAAGAGCTATAGCCGGGTATAGACGTAAAAGGTGCACGATCGAGCAGCATCTCAGAACAGCTTCGTTCCATGCATGACTCATTGTCATATTAGCTTCTTAGCAATTGTAATTGGAAAAAGCAATATAAAGAATTGTCTGAATGACATCTCTTATTTTTTTAAAACCACATATGTATACACGCATCAAGCATTGTGCGCTACTGCTCTAAGCGCATGCTCAGGGGATTAAAAAGTGAGATAATATTTTGTAAAACACGTTATATTTTAGTTGTATTTTTCTTGTCAAACACAATTTTCATTAAATATTCAAGATCACTTACCGTTAAGCGAATTTTGAGTCAAATATACCAAAAAATTGCATATTTCACAAAATATTATCCCACTTTTTAATCCCCTGAGCATGCGCTTAGAGCAGTAGCGTGGAATACTTGATGCGTGTATATCAGTATAACTCTGAAATCAACTGTCCAACTGCCAGACTGCCTGTAAAAATCTGCGGACAGTTTCCCAGTTGTCGCGAATTGGACTTCCTTTCGCTTCGGAAAACAACAAGAGGGGTGGAATGGGAGGGAACATCTCACGTTGTCTTGGATTGCGTGTCGATATTCTTCTTGCCCTTTGATGAGCAATATTTTACCAATCTGTTCCAATATTTTTACCATGCACATCGAAAATTCTCCTTTAGTCGCGCTTTTGTAATTGAACTAACTTTAACTAGGGGGAATATATTGACACCAGGGCCATGCAGACTAGACGTGCACCTAGTTCATTACGGCCATAGTTCTCTGTTTACTTTTTTGTTTTGCTAAACCAACCTTTTGATTGTGATTTTCAATACAACACCGCATTACCCTTAAGTGCATGCTTAACTATATCAGCCTTATTTCCGTTTTTTTTTTTTTTTTTTTTTTTTTTTTTTGCGCAACATGAAATTAAAATTGAACCAAAATGGAACATTCGAGGTTCGAGATGGATCAAATAAGCCCATTACCGCACCAGAAAGTAGTTTAGCCAGCAGGTCTGCAAAACCCCAGGATATCGACTTGTTCTGAATGATCTCAAGCAGAGAGACTATATAAGTTGTTATTCTGTTTCTATGGCATGTATCAAAAACAGATAGTAATATTTTAACCTCTTACTTAGAAAGGGGGGGAGGGGTAGAATCTTTTCGTCAGCCTAGGAGCAATTTCTTGAAAGTTTGACTTCAAACTTTTACCATTCTACTCCGCTGAAACGAACTGCCATATTCCATTTTCCCCCCTCATTTGCAATCGTCTAACACCTGTTTTTTCGTTACCTCGAAAAAAGTTATTTCCTGTCCAAGGCATGCACTTTTTTATTAGTTAAAATTTGAAAAAATGGTGAGTAAGAACCGGTAAATATATATAGGTAGAGATATAGGCATGATTGTCATTGAATCTAACAAATCAAGAATAGTATACCTATTAGCAGGAAGATGAAAGTATACATCCGCTGATGGCTCTTGAAGGGATCGTTTTGAACCTTTTTACGCCGGAGACGTTATGTCGTGAATTATTTGGATGACAGTTTGTCAAATGTGAGGAGTATACGAATTGCAGGGAAAGCTAGTTTCCGCTGAGATATGAATGGATGGATGGATGAATCAGGAATGGATGGATTGATGGATGGATAGATGAATCAGGAATGGATGGATGGATGGATGGATAGATGAATCAGGAATGGATGGATGAATAGATGAATCAGAAATGGATGGATGGATGGATAGATGAATCAGGAATGGATGGATGGATGGATGGATGGATGGATGAATCAGGAATGGATGGATGGATGGATGGATGGATGGATGAATCAGGAATGGATGGATGGATGGATGGATGGATGGATGGATGGATGAATCAGGAATGGATGGATGGATGGATGGATGGATGGATGGATGAATCAGGAATGGATGGATGGATGGATGGATGGATGGATGAATCAGGAATGGATGTATGGTAACGACGGATGGATGACCGATTAATCCATGGAAAGAGATCGAAAGTAGAATAGAAGCTAGAGGAAAAAACGCAAGAAACCATTTGACAAGCCAGAACTCCCCAACAATCCCTACAAAGGGCGGTTTTGGCTTTCTTTCCTCAGTGGCATCCCTCATCCATCGCATCCCATTTGTCCGCCCTACTATTTTATTTTGACATCCAAGATCCGGTCAGCTGCGTCATCACTCTTCCTAATTGTGCCTTTTTAGTTTGGACATCAGGAAAAAATAACAATAAATAATAGCCGGTTAGAGCCCTAGCGAAGTCGATCAACTACAATGGCATATTTAATGAGTACGCCCATCTGCTTCCTGCTAATGCATTGCATTTAACAAAAAAAAAAAAAAAAAAGACACAGACTTAGTGAAAAAATTCTTGTTCGAACAGAAAACATGTCTAAACAACAGCTTTAATTAGAGGGATCTCAAACAAGTCTTTTTTATAGCTAACGATCTCGATAGAATCTTATTAGGAAGGCATATCCATTGTGCTACTTTATTGTGCCCATGGGAAACGTTTATATTTTAAACGGAACATTTTTCTCTAAATAGGAAATACAACCTGATATCAGTGGCAAATATATTAGGTATTAGAAAGTTGAATGAATCCGACAAAAAATTCATTAGGATTGATAAGGTCAGAGAACAAAACTAATTCCCTTTCGTAAATATGTTTTTTCTGTGGTTAAAAGACAGTAAAAGGTTTAGAACCAGAATCGATTGAGAAAAAATAAAAAATAAAACGAAAATTGAAATAATGGCAAAAAGTTTACAATCGATTCGACAATGGGTTTTATAAATAATATGTAAGTTGTTAAAATTAAGGTAGTTTCATTCCAAAATAATTAAGAATATAAATAATTCATTAAATTCTGACGGATATATGTTTCCTTCAAAAAAATTTACGCCTTCAGCGGCCGATAGTTCCTGGATGACTTTGCACGCTATCTTTAGCCTTTGGTTAACGGCAGAACGACTAGAATCATTTTAATCGCATTGCCTTGATTTTCAGTTGTCAAGAGCTAAATTGATCGGCAATATATTTGCTTACCATCGCCGACATCAGAATAACATTACCGCGGACTTATCACTTAAAAATCGTTATTCCAAGAATCATTATATAGTGCGCGATCAAAAAGCCCGATTTCACAACCATTTATTATCAACCAAAGACCACACAACACACGCTGTACCTTGGAGCGCAAAGACGTTTTGCGTACGATTTTTTTGCGTGGTTTTCTAAGCAGCAAATCTTAGTCCTTAAACTAAGTCAACTAAGTCGCGTACGTGATAACAGCTGCAAGTTTTGGCGATTACTAAAGGCTTATACATCGTAGTGCCCGTTGTCTCTAAAGCATGTCTATCGCGAGGTGGATTCTGAACAAAAGTGAAGAAAATGCGTCGAAGACAAACTCATCAAAAATGGATTTTGAACCCGAAGAACATGAAGAAAGCAAAGTCTTGGTACAAGTGGTTTATGTTATCATTTTTATTCTTGGCATGTTTGGCAATATTGAAATGATTTTCTTGCTGAAAAGAAAGCGACAACGAAGATCTCCCAGCAATTTGCTGCTTCTGCACGTGGTGATCTCAGAGATGTCTGTCCTGTTGATAAACATTCCTTTTGATATCGTTCTCATTTACGTGAATCAAGAGTGGGTTTTTGGAGGGCTGATGTGCAAGATTCTTTGGCCTCTGCAGACTCTTACCTTGGGATCTTTTGTGTGGATTTTAACATTGCTGAGCTATCATCGGTATCGGGGGATTGTCTTCCCTTTAAAGAAGAAACTGACAACTTATACTGTCAGCTACCTCATCGTCTTGGTATGGTTTGTGTCTCTTGCAGTGGTAGTTCCCTATAGCAGTTTCCTGGAGTATCAGCATGGAGAGTGCATTGAGACATGGAGCATCATCGTTAGAAAGAGCTACACTATTATTTTCTTCGCCTTCCAGTATGCCTTTCCACTTTTCATCACAATGTATTGCTACGCAAAGATCGCAGTCGTGGTACGCCGTGGTCAACATCGAGTCAAGAGGCATATCTCACGCAGCTCGCGTGCGGGATTAAAGCACAAATCAAGAGGACTTAGCGCAATTCGTACAGCTGTCCTCTTCATGGCTACATTTGCTGTCTGCATGCTGCCACATCAGGTTATCTGGCTATGGTTGGAGTTTGGAGAAAACGCACAATACGTAAAAAACCTCTTGACTTTTGCTTACATCTTTACGTTCACTTCTAGTTTCATGAACCCTCTTGTCTATATTTTCAGCACGCCGTCGGTAAGGAAAGAGTTTAAGCGCAAAGCAAGGGCATTTAGGAGAGGAAGCTCAGGAAACTCCTCGGAAAGAAGGATTCTAAAGAAATATAGCTTGGCTTCCTCAGGCACTACTATGATGTGAACCAAATAACCTTAGATCTTCCTTTTTTGTTGTTGCTTTTTTTCCTTTTTTTTTTTTTTTTTACGAGGGTAGCACTAAATAGCCAGTTGTTAACAAACCTGTGGCCCTCGTTTCATGGTCGAATTGGAATTTATATTAGGAGTTGATTTTTTTGTGGAGGGAGGAAAACCTGAGAACCCAGAGAAAAACCCTCGAAGCACAGGAGAACAAGCTAGAAAACTATACTCTCATACAACGCGCTTTTTCCTATAAAAAAAATGTTTTTTCTTCTTCAAAAATTTCTGGAATTTTCATCTCGTATTTTTATTTATTTACTTTTTCTCGTACTCATTTTTCATCTTTAAAAACAGATCTACTTATATGTTCGAAATCGTTGATAGGCTTGGATTACTGATATTAGAGGAATAGAACCAGACAGTGCATATTAAGCAAACGCTGTCTGTGGCCCAAGTATATAATTATAAATAGCCCCTATCTAGTATAGATCCCATTAGATGACAAGATCCTTGATAACACAATCGCGTCTAAGAATATTACGACCATCTCATGAATCAAGACTCGAAATATATGCCAAGCTCAAGTTTCAGGATTCATGATTGGACAACTGAATTGATCTAAAATTATAATGTATGTAATAACCTTCAAGATTTTGAACAATCCATCTAGGTATAAACAATAGTGTCATACCCAAACAACAGGGCTGCTAAAAATGATTTATCATTTATTGTAGTATGTGGAGATCGAGGTTAGAACCCCATCATGCATGACTTCAAGGAGGTCACTAGGTTTTCCAAATTGAACCCCAGGCTTGACTATTGGCTACTGGGAATGATTTCAGATAGTTGTTATTACTATATCAGAAATCTTGAATAACTACATTCATTTTGCTAATTCTTTTTTCCTTTGAAGACTGGTCTATTCCCGATGTTTACGAACCCGATTTTAATTAACAGGGAATATTTGACATGAAGTTTTTAAGAACACTTAGAAAATGTTTACCGAATATTTGACAACACGGCGCCGGCCGAGCGCTTTATGTTTCTTGGTTATGACGAGAACCATATCAATATAAAAATGGTTTTGACATACATCTATACATAGGAGGCTGATCAAAAACTATGTTTTATCTTAGAGATACCTATCTGTCTGGCTTATCTACTCCGCTCCATACATTTATTCGAATTAGCCTGCTCTATTTATTATATTACTTACTTAGCATGCAAACAAGTACTTATGACTAGTAATATATCTTATTACATTGGCTTTCTGATGTTGTTTGTCTCTTGATGATTTCAGATATCTAATCTGCTTGCTGATTCATTTAAATACAATTATTCCTCAAGGATAGCGGGGGGGCGGGGGTTAAATCATACGATAATGATGCTCCGCTGTCACTCCTGTTCTTACTTATTCCGGTTGCACCTGCTATAGAGGTGAGAATACCTTTAAGGGTTAAAATGTTTTTCGAAAACATATCGATCATCGTAGCTTAAACTGTTGTTTCTGACGTCCATGATGCGGTTTATCTTTCCCCCCCATCACAACTGATAACTAACAGCACGCATAACCCGCCACGACAACATTAACTTACAATCCCGCTAAACGAAAACGGCAGTAACTGACAGCACGCGCACAACGAAAACAGTGACTGACAGCGCCCACAACGACAACAGTGACTGACAGCGCACATAACGGCGACAACATTAGCTGACATCGCACATAACGACAACAGTGACTGACAGCGTACAACGACAACAGTGACTGACAGCGTACAACGAAAACAGTGACTGACAGCGCACATAACGACCACAGTGACTGACAGCACACATAACGACAACAGTGACTGACAGCGTACAACGACAACAGTGATTGACAGCGTACATAACGACAACAGTGACTGAAAGCGCAATAACGACAACAGTGACTGACAGCGCACATAACGACAACAGTGACTGACAGCGCGCACAACAACAACAGTGACTGACAGCGCACATAACGACAACAGTGACTGACAGCGCACATAACGACAACAGTGACTGACAGCGCACACAACGACAACAGTGACTAACAGCGCACATAACGACAACAGTGACTGACAGCGCAAATAACGGCGACAACAGTAACTGACAACGCGCACAACAACAACAGTGACTGACAGCGCGCATAACTATGAAGCACAACAACATAGGCTAACACTGACAATACAAGTAAATGTTCATTAACCATTATTACATCTTAACCTTAGCTATAACGGACGCCCACTTAAAATGGAACCCAGCCGCTACGGAGTAGTCGATCAGAACGTTTCGTATACAATTTCATTTATTCACTGTTATACCAACAATCACCAAAGACATCCTGCTTTACAGATATGACTATCTCTGGTTCCTTTGATACAGGGTTTAAATTACATCCTTTTTTGAAGGTCAGAGAGGACACACAAACTTATAAGAGCAAAAAATAATCAAATGAACCAAAAACAGCCAAAGTGAGAACGAGCGGGAAAGAAACACCTGCAAGGCTGGCTTCCTATTACCATTATGAGCACCAGATTTGAATATCCCCCTTCATAAACAAGATTCAATCTCACGTTTCTAGCCTTGTACTATGTTTAGTCTTCTTAGTTCATCACATGGGCTGACTACGGATTACGCCTCAAGGGATATCGTGACTTTAGCTTGAAACGCCGTCAATATGCACTAAATTAAATTTCCTCGTCCAATTTCCTAACACATCCTTCATGACCAGTTGAAATAGAAAGATCTCATAACATGCAAATGGCAATTTGTTCATCATAAATAGTATACTAAGTAGTACCTTATAATTTATTTATGGAATTTTTGAAATGATATTTACTAAATGTGACAGTTGACGCTAATGTTAGCGTAGGCGGCCGAGAAAAGTTCGAAGGAGTTAATTGTGATGGATGAAAAATGGGTCCTCGAGAAACATGGCAAAATGAGCTACACAAGAAGTGTATGATTAGAATGTTAAAGAACATATTTGAATTCCAGTCGTTATACAAATCTATGTCTAGTTTTACGACAACTAATGAATATGAGATGCTTTGAATGGCTATCAACACCACATGTGACCTTGAACTGCTGATTGGCTATCAAGACGTGTTGGGATCTTTAACAGCTCTGATTGGCTATCAAGACCACAAGTGATTTTGAACTGCTCTGATTGGCTATCAAAAGCACTAGTGATTTTGAACTGCTGATTGGCTATCAATACCACTTGGGATCATATACTGCTCTGATTGGCTATCAAGACCACTTGGGATCATAAACTGCTTTGATTGGCTATCAAGAACTGAATCAAGAATTGAATCAAGAACACTTTGGATCATAAACTGCTTTGATTGGCTATCAAGAACACTTGGGATCATGAACTGCTTTGATTGGCTATCAGGAACACTTGGGATCATGAACTGCTCTGATTGGTTATCAAAATCACGCAAGTGATCATAAACTGTTCTGATTGGACACCAAGCTCACTTTACTATACTGCGCACGCTTTTATTTTATTTATTCACGATCGTTTTCATTGCTTTTTAAAATTGGAGATAGAAAGATCTGTTTATATAAATTACGATTCTTATTATACTGGAATTAACTTTAATACAATAACATTACTTAATTTAGTCTATTTACAGCTGAACATTTCTAGTTATTGGGAATTCATATCAATTAAAATCATCTAAATAAGTAAAATAAGTGGATTGAATTAGTGAACATTTGCTGAACACGAGAAACACGACACAGGTAGCCCAAGCTAGTTGACTTAGTAAACATTTCTAGTTATTTGCAACTTATATCATTTAAACTAATTGTTTAAGTAAGTAAAATAACTGGATTGAATTAGTGAACATTTGCTGAACATTTTTACGAGAAACACGACACAGGTAGCCCAAGCTAGTTGACTTAGTAAACATTCCTAGTTATTTGCAACTTATATCATTTAAACTAATTGTTTAAGTAAGTAAAATAACTGGATGAATTAGTGAACATTTGGTGAACACGAGAAACACGACACAGGTAGCCCAAGCTAGTAGACATAGATTACCTACGTGGTTTATAAATATCAACATGCTCAAAACAAAAACAGCGATCCAAATATATTATATCATAATAGAGTATAGTGTAATATTGATAATATATAGCTTATCTATTCATGTCCAATTTAATTATGCATATATAAGTTAAATCTCCAGACAAGGCGAAAGAGATTTAATGGCTGCTAGAGTAGGTAAGATGCCTCTCCTTTCTGCTGACGTTTCACCTTATATTACGAGGGGTACAAGATATCCTACATGAAAGGAACTGAATTCGAAGTCAATTATTCTCTGTTCTCCGCGCATCCGAGACTGATATCTTAGTTCTAGTCTGAACTCAGAAGGAATGGTCTGGAGTGAAGTCACAATATCCACTGATAGGTCGTTCAGTTAATCACATTAAGGTAGGGTGAACCTGGCTGCGTGGGATGTCTATTTTAGTTTTCCCCAGGGGACACCCAAAGGCAAAATGATTAACCCTACAACTAGAGTCACATTAGCTTCATGTGAACGACCTCTGATAATGCCACTTATTAGAGAGATCGAGTACCTCGTGAAACTCGCAAAGAATATGTTGTGAGGCACTTTAGTATGATAGAACTTTTTGGGAGGTATTGCAACCTTGTATTCTAGGTTTTCACATGCCCATAACATGCCCGATGTACCTATAGACCCCTTGCAGCACTTCGGAATTCAGCTCAATTTGGAGGGGAAAAAACAATAGGTTTCCAATTCTCAGGAGATTGAAATTCTTTTGTTTTGTCCTCCAAATTGAGCTGCTTTGACGTCGCGTGCAAGGAGTATACCCTATAGTTAACTATACCCTTAGTTTTTCTCGTTCGTTATCACTGAGGTACACCGACCAAGCATTTAGGATGATATATAAATTTAGATTATTTAACAGGGGAATGGTCTGTTGTGTATAAATAACCTACATCATTAAGGTGTTTGAAATTAATGAAAAGGAGAATTTTTCGCCATGCCTCCATGCATACACCTATTTCAAAAATGCATGTTGGGATCAAACGACATAGGAGATATGAAACACGTCTGTGTGACTATCTAGCACTGTTTTCTTTTTACGTTTGAGTATAGACCCCTTGCACGTGACGTCAAAGCAGCTGAATTTGGAGGACAAAACGAAAGAATTCAAATTCTCAAGAGATTGAAATTCAAAATTTGTCCTTTAAATTGAGCTGCATTCCGACGTGCTGCAAGGTGCTGATAGCAACCGAGTGCCGCCTGCACTCTTTTGATTATTGCTGCTTCCATTATTTGCCAGTATTTTTAGCCACAATTCCTTGCAGCACATCGGTATGCAGCTCAATTTGGAGCACAAAACAACAGGTTCCAATTCACAGGAGATGAAAATCCTTTTGTTTTGTCCTCCAGCTTTAGCTGTTTTGACGTCACGTGAAAGGGGTCTATTGACGTGTCTCAGTCCTATTTCCTGTCTCCCTTGGCCTTTTTGAAATAGGTGTATTCATTTATAAACATTTCGGCTTTAGTACTATCCTAGGTAGCATATCGTTTCGTCCATTCTTTTGCTATCCTATCGTGTTCTTCTCTGTTCTGTAGGTACTGTGTGGCAATGCTCCCAACCAGAGGATCAGCTGTCGGTACGATAAAATTGAACAACATTGAAATATGTAGCAGCAGACATAAGGCACCACAAAGCCACAAAATCTACCCAATGTGGCTATTTTTTCCATCAAAACACGTCAGTGAAACCTGATTGTTAGATGCACAACTCGTACGTCTTTAGACGCAACATAATTAAAAAATGAATGACTAAAATGTGGACTACTATTCTGATCAAAAACATGGGTCACTCAGCCACATTGAAAAAGCTTAGCCGCTATCCTATTAATACCAGCGTGCATGTTATGGGTTGCAGACCTGTCACTTTCTTTTTTACATAATAATATCTACCGAAGCGATAGCAGAAATAAGCGGCAAAATTGATTATATGAAGTGATAAAACACACCGCTGACTGACAGGTATTACGAAGTGAATGCTATATTGTATAATAATGCTACAATGGTAAATAAAATATATAATAATAAAAGCTTTAATTTGGCGATAGGAGAACACGCGCCTACTCGTGTTGTTCGCTACTCAAACATTTTTATACACGGGCGCAGCCAAAGCCGCAAAAAAAAAAGGGATAATCGAGTAAGAGTTAACAGTTCTATGTGCCACAAAACCCAAAGAAGGTGGATCAGTATATTAGTACTTTCATGAACTCAGGGTGAACCAGTGCAACTAACATGGCAGGAATTAAAAGCAGAGGCGGATCCAGAATTTTGTTTAGGGAGGGGTGCAGCGTTGTAGGGACACAAACTCGATCCAGGGGGTGCGCATCCTCTGCACCCCCTGGATCCACCCCTGAAAAGCTACTACTGACGCACTTCAGTCATGTATAACTAACCTGGGTTACAGTCGGTGAGGAGAGAACAAATAGACAATAGAACTTTAGATACGGTCAGGGCTGCACTCCAGTTATCTTTCAGGATATCAAGGCAGATGGTACCCTGGAATGGTATAAGTAGATATGTTATACCACAATAGTCAAACTCGCTCTTTGATTGGACAACAGCATGTCTACTAACCTGACTGTTGATATTACAGTGATAGATTCTCGTGCGAAAGGTGACCTATAGATGAGAAAGGAATGCTGATTAGATCGCTATTCGTATTGATTATGACTTTAGCCACAGCAAGTAAACAGCAAGCCTCCTACCCCTATTAAGATCTTAACATCGAGTCTTTATATCCTCAGAACACCCACTTTTCCAATAAAAAATACCCAGTTTGTTTTCAATTTATCACAACTCCTACCCTCCTCTCCCCTCTTCTAAATATCCACATGGTTCCCACATCTACTTTTAACTTAATGCACCCTTCTCAAAATTATCTTGAATGCGAGGCTAACATGGAACACAAAAGAAATGCCATAAATTCCATCGAGAAAAAGTGTGATTTCTTTTGTGTTTGATGATAGCCTCGCATCCAAAATATTTTTGAGAAGGGTGCATTTACAACAAACCCATTTCCATCTTCCCCCTTAACGATTCCGACTTTTTTATAATCTATCATATCTCTCCTCCCCTCTCTTTCTTAATCTCCACAAGCCCCCCCTTGACGACGTCCGCCACTTTTATCTTAATTTATAGCACGCTCACCTCCCCCATTCCTTCCCCATTCATACTATCCTTAAGGCCCCCTTATTATAATTACTTTGATCTTAATTTATAACATCTCATCCCCCGCTATTGATCTTCATATCTCATTTATCAACATGAAAGGTCAGCCGAGTTTGGTTTTCCGGCCAGTATTAAAGTCTTCTCAATAAATTTGTATATAAATATGCTATTACTTGGTTTATATAAATTATATGGAATTGTAAATGGAACTACACGGCTTTCTCAAGTTTATCTTATATAAGATGATCATATTAGCTTCCCAAAAGACGAAGGAAAGGAAAGGAAAGGAAAGGAAAGGAAAGGAAAGGAAAGGAAAGGAAAGGAAAGGAAAGGAAAGGAAAGGAAAGGAAAGGAAAGGAAAGGAAAAAACCCGAACACTGAAATGACTTCCCCGGTAGTTAGAAGCCGAGGAATTCAAATTCAGTTTTTAGTTTTAAGCCCTTAGCTAAGCACCTGCCAGTCTGACCACAACATGGATAGAAAATAAGAGATAAGAGGAGTAATAATAATGCCATAAGTGTACCAAGTAATTCAGTCATTACGCGGCCTTGATGGTGAACAACAGTCATAACACTCCCCACGTACACTCAAATTTACTTTCTCGTAGTCGTGGGAATAATGAAACGACACGGCTAATTCGAAGTCGTTGTTGGATGAATTACTCGAAGACAATGTGTGGGAAGCCAATTCAATGTTACAATGTACCGCATGTTTCCCACTCAAACGAAAATCGCTCGCAAGACTAAACATTTCGTCATTTTAACTCTGCACAAAGATAAGTTTGATTAAAAAAAAAACACTAAACAATGGGAAGCCATTTCAGTGTTGTGGCATGTACCAAAGTCTCCTTTAACCGTACTTTAGCCGTATCGTATCATCTTATCGTAGCCGTAACTACGCATTGTGGTTAGATGAATTACTGCACTGTTTTCCACTCATAGGAAAATTGCTCAAAAGACTAAAAATTTCGTCACCTTAACTTTGCACAAAATACGGTGGCTTAAAAACAAAAATCGCTATTATAACCCGTACTATAGTCGTATCGTATCTTATCTTACACGAAATTACGCGTTGTGGATCAGTGGATAAATTACTAAAAAAAAACACTAAACCGTGCGTATAACCCGTATATAGCCGTCTCGTAACCGTAACTAAGCGTTGTGGATAGATGAATTACTGGAAGACAATGGGAAGCCATTTCGATGCCCACTCATAAAAAATGGTTTAAGACTATAAACATTTCGTCATCTTAACTCGTCACAAAGATACGTTTGGTTAAAAACACTAAACCGTGCGTATAACCCGTATATAGCCGTCTCGTAACCGTAACTAAGCGTTGTGGATAGATGAATTACTGGAAGACAATGGAAAGCCATTTCGATGCCCACTCATAAAAATATGGTTTAAGACTAAACATTTCGTCATCTTAACTCGTCACAAAGATACGTTTGGTTAAAAACACTAAACGCTACTATAACTCGTATATAGCCGTATCTTATCGTAACTGTAACTAAGCATTGTGGATGGATGAATTACTGGAACTACAATGGGAAGCCATTTCAATGTTACGGCATGTATCGTATGTTTCCCACTCATACGAAAATCACACTAAGACTAAAAATTTGATCCTCTATTCGTTTGATTTAAAAACACTAGACGCTACTTATGCTAGGACACATTTTAGTTATCCACATAGACTAGTAAAGGTGTCAGTTTTCGCCGACCACTTCATTACACTAGGATATTGAGAGCCGTGTTTCGCAGTAGAAAGTTTTCATCGTTCATGCTTGGAATGAATTTGGAAACGCTATTTATTCGAGTGTACCGTAGTTTTCAAAAGTTTGCAGTGCTTCAAAAATTACGTTTTAATCTCTTCAATTTGAATGAAAAATTGAAAACGCTATCTATCCAATTAAATGGAGTTAGCAAGAAAACTCAATCCATGGAAAGCATGCTTTAATTTTCACCTTATAGACAGGAAATAACAGCGCCAAATTATGTTTCTGTGACAAATTCTCCTTGTAAATATTTTGAAAAAATAAATGTTTTTATTTTATTGGCTGCAACATTTTGACTGTTATAAGACATTTTGAAAATCGTTTCTATGGTTACCTTTCGGGTGGTAAACTTAATTAATTTCATAATCGTTTCTATGGTTACCCTTGGCTGAGTAATAAATGTTTTATTTTATCGTTACTATGGTTACCTTTGGTGGTAAAATTAATTAATTCCATAATAATTTCTAAGGTTATTCTTGGGTAATAAATGTTTTATTTTAATAATCGTTACCATAGTTACCTTTGGTGGTTTGAAGGGATAGTCTGTAGGGAAGTGAATATCGAGGAAGAATACTCCCTTGTCGTAGACTGACCCAGGAGGACCAAGAATAGTAGCATACCACTCGAAGATGTTGTCTCCTTTGGGACCAGCACTAGAGATAAGCGAAAAGATATTGCATATTAGCGAGTTTATTTTAGTATAGCCAACATGACTTCTTGACTGAATGAGCGAATGGCGAGATAAGTATCAAATGATTGGCTTATGCCCTAGGGCACTTTGCAGCTGAAGACCATTATCACTCCCATTTGCGCTGTGTTGCTATAATTTTTTAAACAAATTTATCACTAGAAACTTCCTATTCCCTTGGAGTCAAATACATTGCTCTTTTTGGCCATGTGACCATTTTCCACCATGTTGAATGACAGCTGCGAGCGCTTCTACGGTATTACCGCTCCCCCTTCAGACTCATTGTCATGAATAATAATTTGTTATCAATAACACTGATCTGTCATATACATGTCATTTAGCTCTCATTCGTCATGCAATATGGAAATTAATTAGAATGCTAATGCTCTTACATTTCATTGAGCTTAAAGAAAAAGGTTTTGGTGAACCCATTAACTTGAAAACACAACCTAAAGTCCGAGCTGCTAAAGAAGAGAAAGAAACGTCGAAGAAAGGGAAAGAAAAATGGGTTTTGGTAAATGATGAACTTAAGACATACACCTTATAGATATCAATATCTGAGAAAAACTAAAATCGCATAAGAAAAAGAAAAAAAAAACCGTGGCATATCCAAAGCTTTAAGACACACTCCTAACGAATCTTACAAGCCAAAGAAAAATTGCGAGAGAAACCCCGCTCCATCAATTTTATGTCATGCCATGCTATTCTGTTCCAATCTTTTCTATTCTATTCTTTTCATTTCCATTCTATTCTATTCTATTCTATTCTCTTGTTCTATTCCCTTTCATTCTATCAGTCTATTCTCGCCCATTTTATCCATTCTATTCTATTCCATTTTATCCATTCTGTTCTGTTCTGTTCTATTCTATTCTGTCCTATTCTATCCTATTTCGTTCGACTCCATCCCATCCCATTTCATTCTATTCTCCTTTTCCATTCTTCTCTATTTCATTCCACTTGTAAGATCATCTTCTCTGCATCTGATATCCTTGTCTCATGCCTACAAACACCATATCTTCCTCTACATCTTGCATTATGCTTTCACACAAAGCATTGACTGACAGGGTCTTGACAGCGAATTGTAAATCACAAGTATGAAGATCCGACTCCAATACAAGCCAACTCTTTTGCACTATTTGTTTTTGCACTAATTCTGTATCAGTTCTAAGATTTTGAATACGAAAGAAAGTAGATCATTTTTACCCAACCAAAAATGCTAATTCAACTAGAAACGACGTTTTCTTACGACCATCAACCAGCGACATTTTATTTACAGTAACTGTCATAAGTCACAAAAAGATTTTTTAAAAAATTTCGATAAAAAAAACCACAAGCTTCTGTCAAGGTTAAAATCAATATACTTGTCGGCAACCCTGTCTTGGTCTGCGGTTTCGTTCAATTACAAAATGGTATATTTGTAACTCCTATCTTTAATGAACAACGAAGCCAACACATCCTGTTGAAACATCGAACACCGTCGAGAGGAAGCAAGCTGTCGTGTAGAGTCTATGACGTCACTTGAGGCGATCTCGATTTTTATCTCGATTTTTATCGATTATTGTGGTTTGATTTGATAAAAATCATCGCCATATGAGAAGAATAACGTAATGATTAGGGGAAAAAATCAAGAAATGATATCAATTTATAAGCTTTGATTTATAGATTTATCTAAAATTCCATAATTTGTTTTTCTGTAGACTCATTGCTCGTCAGGAATAAACAAAGGTACAAAAATAAAAATATCACTCTTAAATTACCGTGAGGCTGCCTTCCTTAGGGCCTCTTAACATCTATTTAAAACATTCCAGGGAGTCTAGCTTCGCAAAGATAAAGTCAATAATGATAAATCTCCTACGAGAAAAATGCATAAATTTTGTCAAAATACTGAAATAATTTACTGAAGTATATATCAGTGCGTTTCTATTACTTACTACTTTGACCTTCACTTGTAAATGTTCTAGGAAGTGCCATGTAGGAGTTGGACTTCAACTACACGATAATAAGTATTAAGAGATGGCAGATAGCGTGACCTTTTTGTACATTCCACACATTTTATTCGGTTCTTTCACTAAATGCGACTTTGATAAGTTTATCTTGGCAGTGATTTTTTATATTGACATGAGGTTAAAATTCGAACATTGATCAATTATTTTTAATTCCAATTATGTAAGAATCATTTTCAATAAAGAATCTCTTGATTGATACATTTGTGTTGGAAATGGCTTGAAAAAAAATATTTTTTTAAAGAAAATCTACTCAATTAACTTAATTCTAAAGCTGTCTGCGTTTGTCTAAAATTATTCCTTACCCTTTTATTTGAACAGGAAAAAAAAATATCTTAGAAGTAGAACAATTAAGTACTATAAATAAACCCGAATTTGCATTTTAAAATATTGAATAAATTTCGCTGAATTTGACAGATTTTATTTTCCCTAGGATATACCCATCAAATTGTCCTAATAACGAACTCTTTAAATGTGAAAGATGTCTATCCATGATGCAAATTGAAGTAACAACAAGAGTAAAGTTTAAACATATTCAGATAAGAAAGATAATCTACCTAAACAACGCAAGTGAAACTCAAGCTATTGAAATCCGATTGCATTTATTTGGAAAAGGAAATATGAACTTGGTTAAATTAACTGGTAACAAATGCTTATTAAAAATCCATCTAAAGATACTCTCTAGCGAGGAGGAATGTTGTGGTTCTTATTGTGATGTTTATTGTTAAAGAGATGAAGAGATTTGGCAGAGAATTCGTTAGAGTTCTAAGAGATGCATAATTAGTTTAGTTATTCAAACAGAAACATGTACACAATCATACCCCACGTGGTTGGCATTCAAATACTAGTTATCACTTAGAGATAATTACTTGTATTTTTCTCTGAGTCCCGAGTCAATAGGCTTTAAAGCTTCGCATATCTCGTATTAATAATGCTTTACTCTGAAATTCAGAGAAGCTAAGCTAAACTTATGGTGTTTGGAGAGGAGCGAAAGGCAGCAGCTGATGAACGCCTTTGTTTGGTTGACAGAGAACCATTACTTCGGAAGAAGACTCATTGGGTCTATTGTTGAACAAACAGCTTGTTGAAGAGGCTGATGCCGCTTACTAAGCCTTAGTACGCTACTGACCTGCAATTTGGCGGTGGATCAAGAGCTACCTCCGTCAGTTCTCGCTGGATTCTGGTTAATAAATAAAAAATAAACAAAATCAAAGCTGGTAATGAAAATTATGACCGCAACATGTAATATTCAGGTCCAAATCTAAACACATTCATAAATAGCAGGAAGCAAAGCTGAAAACCTAGATCCGTATTCAAGAGCGCCGTATTTTAACATTTATTTCTATTCTTAATTCTTACCTTCAGAAAATCCCCATCGTTAGGAAAAGCGATCTAGTAGAGATTTGATTGCGTATCTTTAATCGAAAGGCGAGAAAAAAGCTTTCGAAGTTAACATGTAAATAAGCTCGCATTGAAATTCTCGGATCATCTCGGCCGTGACCAGATACTAAACTTAGAAACGATCTTTTGGCCTCATTTCAAGAACTATTTCATCTATGACTTCGCCTTATAAAATTTTGAAAATAGGAGAATATAATTTTTGCTGTTTGAGCAATTAGTTTTGCTTCTGAAGCGAGAGCGAAACTGCTCAAGTTAACATGCAAATTAGGCAGGCAGACGGCTCAACGCGAGGGACCACCAGGCTTGGAGTTGGATGCCGAACCAGTGTTTTACTTCAAATCCTTCGCATCGCGCTAATTTTCCTCGTTTCTTGTCCCAAAACGCCGTAAATGAAAATTTATCACTTATCTTATTGATTGGATAGGTTTTGAGCGAGATCTGAGCGCTTAAACATGAAAGCGAATGGTTTGAAGTTAACATGCAAATGAGTCGGGAAATCAGCGGGGCGTGATGAGAGTGATATTTCAACTGGACAAGTGGTCGTTCTTTGTGACACAAATTTCAATGAAGCAAATAAACCTATTTTCCAGGTTCATTCTTTATTCTATTTCTGCTTCCACAGGCCCTCTATTTTCTTCAGCCCCTTCGTATTTCATTTAGTGAGCTGAATGCTAAGATCCTGACCTTTTTGCAGCTGTCGGTAGAGGTTTTGGAACACGACTCGTGTTTGTTCTTCTAGATTCTCTCTTGTTTCTTTTCTCATCTCCACCGGCTTCACGGTTAGACTGAGAGTTACTCGATGCAGCAGACATTAGTAGAGTTTATACGCTCTAAATATTGGCTAAAACTGAAATCAATAAACCACATATACATAGAGATAATCATTTTGGGTATATCACCTATTCTAGTTTATGTAATGTACGGAAATTTTAGCCATGAGGGGATCGATATGACTCCAGGCTCTCAAATACTCACTAGAGTTAGGTGAGGATTAGATCACTAAGATTGGTAAAGAACCCATCTTGCTCAAAGAAAATATCTAGGTAGATGAGTAGTGGACAAATCACCCAGGAATTGAAGAACATTAATGGTTTTTGAATCCTGTTATCATAATCATTTCTTTGAGCATCGTTCACAGACAAATAAAGAAAATGGCGGACCACTGTCTATGAGAGGCACCCACCAATATGTCCTCACTCGATACGTGCTGGTTCTAGCGTTAACCATTACAAATTATATACCTACATGAACTTTGAGGTGTGTAGAGGATAACTGTATGAAATTCAGGATGGTTTGGAGTAATTATCTTTTCGTGTTCACAATTTAAAGTTAAGAACTTGCTCAGCTTGGTCGCTCGGCACTAGCAGCACTCGAAAGACTTCCCTGCCTGTCAAAACGGCTTGTCACCAGGCCGTCACTTTTTAATTATAGTTGGTACAAAAGCACAATTATTCGTTCAAGAGAAATCATCAAAAACACCAATTACAATGAGATTCAAAGCATATTGACTCGGTCAATACTGGTTTATATCCTCATGTCACCAAGGCAGCACTTGGTTTAATATCAAACTGAGTTTTTGTTAACCGCTCCAAGAGGTTCTAAAAAACAGCCACTCGGTCGAGTTGTGGTCTGTGGTCAACACTCTTACTAATACCGAAAAGAAAAGAAAAAATTTTTAAGTTGGAAGAATTTCGAGGGAACTACACTCAATAAAAATTTCAAAAGTAACATAACGACCAAATAACGACCAAAACCATGTAGCTTAAAGGAACTCCGGCCGGGCATAGTATAGTTATTACCAAGTTGCGCTCTATCATCTTGCATATTGGTGGCTTTAGACAAATTTGATCCTTTTTGCAATTTTCCCATTAAATAAGTATTACATACACAGTACGTTGAGTTTAAGCCTTTTGAGGTCATAAGAAACTGATAAATAAATTATTTTACACACTCAAGTTATCGTTTAGTTGTCAGCAATGAAAACTGCATGCGGATGCGGTCAGGTTCATTCTCTGATCTTTTTTTAGTCTCCTAAAATTATCTTCTAAATTTGAATGAATTAACACTGTTAAAATGAGTCCTTTCCCATTCAATTTTCCTGATCATACTCCCTCCATCTATCCTCAAGGGAACAGCATCATATCTCAACTACTGACAAGATACACAGAGTATATTTATGTGTAAGGTGCCGGCCGAGCTAGTACATTCAATATTCTGATTGCTTCGATTTTGAATTGATGTCGGCTGTAGACGCCACATTTTCAAAGGCATATCAGCCTTTTGTCACGAAACCTCAGTATGAACTAAACTAAACACTACTTATAGCACATGCTTTTGTCGTTGATAATGTTGTTGTTAGCAACCTTGAAGAAGGGCTTAATTTTTCCGAAGAAAATTTTTTAACGGAAATAATTAGCAAGCTTTATCAATATTTTATTGACGCCTAATTTGTACGATAATATTTGCTTTCAGTAAAATTCGCTAATTTTTATTCAAGAGGAATAATAATCACTTCAAAATCTTCACATTTTCTTGTAAGGTGGAGAGTCTAGCCAGTTTCAGCCTAGCCTAAGTTTCATATCTGCAATGCCAAGCCAAGTCTGGTTAGAATATTTATCTGAGATAAAGTTGGTCCCTACTTAGACTAAACTACGCAGTGTTGCTCTGTTCTCTGTTTATTTTTCTACAACAGGAAGCTATCAAAATCCCTAAAGGTTATCTCGAATTTGGGTTAGTGATCTGAGTAAAACATCTACAATACATGCACGATGCAAAAAATAATCTCGAGAAATAAAGGAAAAATACTAAGACTTAGGTAAATAATGGATTTAATTACTGTCGAGAATTTAAATATTGAATTACCGTCGATTAGATGATATTGCATATTCATGTAATTAGGGACAGGAGAGCAGTAGAGTGAAGTTTGAATCATACAAAAATACATCCTGATAAACTAACGCTTAAATGACATATTATTGTCGAAGACTTTCACTGAATCTAAAAGTCGAGACAGTGTCGTGTAAAATAGAATTAGGAAATACAATAAAAAATTAAGTGAAAATTATGAGACAAAAAGGTGTTAAAATTCATAAAATAGCTTCGTATAAAAGCAATATAGGTGAAGAAAAGGTACTCGATCAATAATTTACTTAATGATATCTGAACATAAATCCCAGTGATAGAACTTCAAACTTCGTTCGGAATTTGAGATGATTCTAATCGAAGTTTGATCAAATTATTTTTATCAGGATGAGTGTTGAATAATCTTTTCAAATTTACAAAGTGGCTTTGATACATGCATTCTAAATTTACGGGAGCTCAGTTCCATTGGGATTCATAAATTCTCTCACTCCTGACCTTTAACTACAGAAAGATCAATTCTATATGCTATCCGGATCCTAAGAGTGAAAATCCGATCCCTGACTAAACATTAAGTTCACTGTATCAACTGGTTAATGTATAAGCAAAAGAACTAGCACAAACAACTCGCTGTCACGACTTTAATGCCCTACACGTTTTAAAGTTGCCTCTTATAATGGCTACTTTTTCATCCTGATAGGGTTTTTAAATAAGCGAGATTATTTGATTGATTGTTAGTACTTCACGTGGACCCCGAGAAATGCCGACCTCTTTTCGACATCGATCTATCGTCACCACTCATTTTAATTGGTCTATTCCCGAGGGAATACGGCTAGCATCTGTTTACTGACACGAGATCAGTATTGACCGAGGCAATAATCTTACGCGAGCCATTCAGCTATTGGTTCAATCGGTAAATTCTTCTCAACGCCAAACGATAGTGTTGACGATCAATCGATCATTAATCTGGTGACGGACTGGTGACAAGCGGTTTTGATGGCCTCGGAGCGAGTAAAGTTGGGTGCCAAGCGACCAAGCGTCTCAGTCAGTTTCATCCCAAAGAGACTCCCTTTCTCCTCTAAAATCTCTAAGGAATTTGGTCCAATATATACAACACACTGCATCCTACACGTAGGTATATATATATTGACAGATTGAACCCTTCGAGGGAGCGTAATTTTGAAGTTCAGATCAAGAACACACAAGAGTTGGTATCCGCCATTTTAAACGCCCCTTGAAGACTTCTCCAGAATCCCTAAACAGGAATTTCTAGCACTTTGAATGTTTGACAAAGGGTATTAAGACAACTATTTATTGTCTACTGTATCTTTTAAGCCGTATTGTGGATTATATTTTAGAGAAGGGACGTTGTTTTGGCCAATGTAAGACCAAGAATTACGAGCTAGATATGTCTAATGGAAATACTTCTATTAAATATGTCTTTGCTAGTACTGTCATTATCATATAATCTAACATGGATTTTATTACTTTACCAAGTAGTTCTTGAACTCTGCGATTTCTTTGTGGCTTTGAGTCGGACAACAAACCGCTTCTTGATGTCGTCTAGGGAGACCAATGTCCAAACAGGGAGCCAGGAAACAGCCTCGGAAGGAAGTAGCCGTGCGCTACCTAAGAGAGATAAGAAACCCACCAGTACTTCGAGGTTCACATCTAGGAACATCTCAGCAGCTTCCAAAAGGTTGGCTAATTTCTAGCTAACCGAACAAATAAGTATTATTTATTTATTTTCCACCAAATTTGTGCACAATTAGCTATTTATTAAGGGCCCTATTTTGTTTATCAGTCAACTAACACAAGTGTTTGACTGGTGGCACAAGACGGCCGCCATCACTTCAAGCGATCTCATTTGCATGTTAAGTTTGCAGGATTATTTCTCGCTCCGTTTTTAAGAAAATCGCGAACGAAAACCTTTAAAAGATAGAATATGTATCTAAGATTTATTATCCGTTCCTAAAAAGGCGAATTTTATTAAGGAGAAGGCGTGGGAATGCATTTATGTTTAAGCACTGGTCGCTACTATTTGCCAGTTGGCGAGCAACGCTCTATATATCTTAGCCAAGTAATTTGCATCAAAACTAATTAAAGTGTTTTCGCTTGGTAGCACAAGTCAGATCACAGCAAGTAGCGCCAAACATTATCCATTTAATGCATTCTCCTGTCATTATTACGCTCGGCCAAATTGAACAGATATAAAAATGATCGCATTGGGAATCTAAACCGACCAGGCTGGTCGGTATATCTGTAAGATATCACTCAAGGGTTCATTCCTAAACCCCTGGGGACTAATTCTACTTAGCGTTTAGCTAATTCTATTTTTGTTTTTTAATCAACTGTTAATACACGGCATTTTTGGGATTTGTCACAGAATTCAGCGAGAATTAGCAGAAATAACGATGGATCCACCTCCTAACTGCAGGTACGATGATGGGAGACTCAATTCCTTTATTTTTATTGTTGGGAAAACAAGGTCGATAGCACTTCACTTATATTATGTAACATCTTGATGGATAACACAGATATATTTTACGCGTTGGTAGGCATGCCATAGCGCATAGATTTTGGTGGCCCCAAGATTACCCCTAAATTTTAATCTAAATTTTAGCACGTGCTTCTCTGGAGTTGAACACCATTTTCATGTACAAACACAAAACGAGTGTCATGGTACCTCGACGTGACTCGCTCTAGAAGCAAGACCGGGTATTTTGATTCAAGGCGCCCGCAGACACGAGGATACTGATGAAAATTGGTCGAGTCTATGCTGACGGAAATATATTTTTCTCATTCACTTGCACAAGAAACGGAAATACAGTCGTGTGTTGATGTTTATGCTAATGTATATATACTTCCTTTCACGAGAAAACAGGGAAAAAACACCTGCTCAAATCGATAAAGAATCAAAGGCTGCCTGCCTGCTAAGTATTGCATTTTTGATAGCGGTCTCAATCAGAAAAGACTCCGATAATTATAAATCCACAAGGAATGGCTTCGAACATCTGTAGATTAAGAAAACCTCCCCGTTATTTTCATACGTGTTTAGTTTGTTTCTCTAGGGCTAAAAACGTTTTATCGATGTCTGTTGACACAATATCAAGGCAGCTGTTCTTTCTCCACTGATCGTTAGTTCAGCTTTATAATTTACATATACCTGTATTTAGAGTTTGTACTTGACTGCAATTTTATGTTTTCAAAGCGTTTAGTTGTTAAGTTACTAAAGTGCAAAAGGTTAGAATTAATGCCGGCCGCGAATTACTACACTGTCAAATAAGATAAATTCTACTGAGATTTATTTATTGATGTATTACCATGTGTTGATTAATCATTCTTGGTTATATCATATCAAGGTAGCATTAGCTCCGTTATTTATCAGGATTTTTTTATTTATATTATGCTTGTCTCTGCCTGTTCAATTCACCTCGCCATGTATCCTCTCGTCGCCAAAACCGGGAACCGGTATCATGCTGTTGCGAATTGATAAACAAACTTTAATACTATATGATATTCGTCCCTGTATTCTTTTTTGTTTTTTGTTTTAGTTTCTTTGCAAAAGTATACGCCGTCAATCAAATGAAACTTGTGGCTAACCCACTTGATAAACAGCCGATACCACATAAGTTGGACTTGCGATTTGGTTCAGAGCCGGTCTACAACGACTTCAACTATTCGTTCTTTTCTCCGTCCCTTCAGTGTAGATTATTCGATTACGACGGTCAGTGTTCTGATCTGTGCCATTCTTTACAGGATTAAAATATAGAAGTCAAGGTGGAATAATTGTTGTTGAATTACGAAGTTTACAAGTAACACCGACTGTATAATTACTTAATAAATATTCAAGCCGGTGTACTTCACTTACGAGGTATTCTTAATACAAAGAATAAGTGGCTATGAGAGGCTAGCCGTGCAGCGATCTATGTGTTTCTAAACAGACAAAAAACAGTTAAATGGCTTTTTTAAATTCAAAGCCAGCGTGATACATCGACCGGTCGATCTGAGTCCGAACTTGACCGTTAAAGAGAGGTTCTACTAAGTAGAATTACGATACGATATCTGATAAATCAATATTATCGGCGACTGAGATGGCCATCTTTTCAATTCAATTTGTATTCCAAAACACCAGACAATGAATAATTCATCGTCCTTCAATAATTAACAAGCGCGAACCACTCTGTTTTTGTTAATGAAGGTAAACTTTATAAAAGCACCAAGTAATGGTAAGAGGATGTGATAGGATATGACTCAGAAGTGTCATTTGTCAAGGACATCACTCAATCTCTTTGATCGTAAGACGACTAATGACTGATCAGCCATAAAACAAACTTAGTCCTTCAAAAAGTCACGCTTTCTCGCTCAGCCAAACTTTTTTACGTCGTCGTGTAGCTCAATATTGAATTTTTCGATAAAGAGGTTTTAAAAATATAATCTTTTAGTGAAGATTAAGTTCCAGGTATTGCGAAAATCGGCTTGCTAGACACAAGTAGTTCTTCAGAACAGCATTAAATCGCATTACTTGTGATGTTAATGGTAATGGATGGTAATACTTTATAAAAACACGAAGAAAATAACGATTCCACAGGTTTACAAGAGCCTAGGCCATCTATAGATGTATTTATCGATATATAATGCCATTTGAAATGACAAGTAGAATAATCAGCCCTCAAAACAGGTGTTTCAGTATAATAAATAAAGTAGAGTGGTTTGAACAAGCAATTTAATTAAAAGTTTCAATATTTGAAAAAGATGATTATCATTTTAAGATTATTCTTTATTTCAAATGCTATTTTAGCCCGGCAAAGCGCAGAACTGACCATTGAACGAATTTCGAAATTTAGTAAAAAAAAAAACTTTGCACGATGAAATAAAGTTGATTTATTTAGTAGGTCATTAGAATCAAGATTATTTGTGCAATATCTGTAATATATAATACTTTTTCACGAAAAAAAAAGCAATTTTTAGAGTAGTGAACTACAATTTTAAAATTGGAAAAATGTCTCCCCAAAAGAAAATTCTTAAGGAGGTTTCCAAGATCATAAGAAGGTCAACAATAGAGTATCAGAACAGCAGCCGTACCGTGTCGTGTTCGTACGGAGCCGCGGCTGACCATTTTGATTGGATGAATTATAACATCGCGTGCAATGCTTGCCGCATGGTTCATCCCATGATGTCATCCTATCATAATGATCGCATGCCGTGCATGTGCCGTAACTTTCCAACAAAATATGTTTTATATGTAATTGATAATGTAGATGTTATTGTACTGAGAAGGGACTAGAAAGAAAGATAGACCTGATCGGCCAACGCGTTGCTATGTAGGTTTCCACCCGATTCAAAACCTCTAGGAATAAGATTCTTTGTCTGTTGTATTCCGATATCACGTTGAAAATTTTTGGGACAAAAGTTTTTATTTCCAGAGGTTTTCAATTGGGTGGAAACGTACATAGCAACGCGTTAGCCGATTAGGTCTATCCAGTCGAACCTCCACTAACGACCACCTCACAACAGCCACCACTACTTAACGGCCAGGAAATGTTGTCCTGGTTACCAATGAGCTCATACATATACTGTAATGGAATCTCTCCATAACGGAAACCTCTCTAAAACGGCCACAAAATGTTGTCCCGACAGTGGCCTTTGTGTAGAGGTTCGACTGTATACTACAAGTTCAATGTGACTTTTATGCTGGAAGTCCCTCACGCGCGTGGCACGTGGCACGTGGCACGTGATTTGATTTATTTTTTGTGACTGTCACCATTGTCGGGTACAAAGTTTGTTTATGTCTGCTTTGGTTAACAAATACCGCAGATACCGTCACAAGATAATCACGCTTATCACGACATGCACTGGTCCTAGGCTATAGCACTTTCAGTGTTAAACATACTAGTCTATACCAGTCTTCTAGTATTTTCCAATCTATGCCCCACTCCTCCTCTACCTCCCCACGCATTTTTAGGGTGATACACGGTCCTTCCTTGCGGTTTACTCTATTTTAACGACTTGCATCTTTGAATCATTTCCAGTGCTGGTCCCAAAGGAGACAACATCTTCGAGTGGTATGCTACTATTCTTGGCCCACCTGAATCTGTCTACGACAAGGGAGTTTTCTTCCTCGATATTCACTTCCCTACAGACTATCCCTTCAAACCACCAAAGGTAAGACATCAGTCTTGCTAGCGTCCCTGAAAAAAACATCATTGATACGACTTGAGTTGTCGCACATAATAAAGTCTAGAGACTCAGCAGAAGGACTTGGTGATAAAAGCACTCGACTGAAATATCTAGTGCTGAGATGAGTGCCAAGCATAATACGTCCTAAGCTGCTGAAACATAAAGATTGCGTGACTTCTATATTATGCGCAGAGAGAGTGGTTTGCATTTATCAGTACATTAAGAACGAAATACTGACTGATATTCTATTTTCAGGTGTCGTTTAAAACAAGAATTTATCACTGCAACATTAATAGTCAAGTAAGTTGTGCTTCCTAACGTTGACGAGATTATTTGTTAGACAACATTGGCAGATCATCTATTC
Source organism: Anthopleura sola (assembly GCA_023349425.1). Lineage (NCBI taxonomy): Eukaryota > Metazoa > Cnidaria > Anthozoa > Actiniaria > Actiniidae > Anthopleura > Anthopleura sola. The sequence continues at coordinate 4,675,970 of JALHLI010000003.1, read as the reverse complement.
ATTCATTCATTCCTGATCGCATCCACCCATTCTTTCTTCGTTACTGGAAACTATTTGCTTGGTATCATTAGAGATCTCGGTGGGGGGGGGGGGGGGAGACGTCAGCACATCATAGTTATCCATCCATTCATTCATCCATCGCATCATCCTTTCATTTTTTTCTTTTCCTCTTTTTTGGCATATCCAAAGTACTTATAACAAGCGGAAAGCAATATCTAACGTGCGCCATGTATCACCTTGTGTTATGTGAATCAACACGCATATACTGTACATATACCTATTTCAAAAAAAGTTGTCGCAGCTGAAAGCAACAAGCAACAAGCAACAACACAAGACGGCAAAGAACATCTGTATTTTATTCCTTATTCATCACTTAGACGCGATTATTTTAGTAGTTTTGTAATGGTAGGCTGCCACTTTTTCGATTCTTTAAGTGATGTCCCGAATCTTCAGCTTATTAAGACATTGTTTGCAGGTGGTCTTGGCTTGTCGCTTGTTGCTTTTGGCTGCGACAACCTTTAATAGAATATGTACAAGTAGTACACCTACGATCTGGCTATCAGGATACCATTCTCAGCCTTATTTTGTATCGGGTCATTTCCGTAAAATTTTAACACTTGTGGGATCGATCTGAATGCTGAAACATTGAGTAGGATCATTTTAGTGTCATTCATCGCACTTCATATCAACATAACCTGTTTAGCTTGCTCAGTATTAGATCGACAAATTTTCAAGGAGCTTTCATCATGATGACATTCTGATCTTTTCGATAGGGTACGATCTGTCTCGATATCCTCAAAGACGGATGGAGTCCAGCTATGACAATATCTAAGGTTTTATTATCTATTCGCTCGCTGCTAGCAGACAGCAATCCTGGTGAGTATTGCTGGTTCGCAATCATCCCCAAGAGAATAATATAACAAAAGACATGATGGCCATGTTGGATGATATATTGACAAAAAAACTAATGACAAATCTTTTGTTAAGTTCATCCAACATGGCGGCTATGAAGACCATCAATATCTGTGTATGATAGAGCAATGTGGTCTTTTTTTATATCTTGTTATATCTGCTCGATCCTTACTGGTAAATAAAGATAAGCTACTCAAGGGAATGACACATGGTCTAAAATGATAAGAAATGCATGGATTGTGTTTCTTGATATTTGATCACAAGTTGCAGCATCGTACGTACGAAGGTCAATCTGGAAACTCAGGTCGACAATCGATTCCTTTCCCTCTCCTCTCATGTGTCAAAATATTTCACTCGCTTTTAATATCACTCTCCATGTTTTATCTTCACGACAGCTGATCCTCTGGTTGGGAGCATTGCCACACAGTACCTACAGAACAGAGAAGAACACGATAGGATAGCAAGAGAATGGACGAAACGATATGCTACTTGAAGAACCAAGGCTGGTGTTCACTAGGGTTGCCATGGAAATATAAGTACAGCCTCAAAATATAGACCTCTTGCAGCACGTAGGAATGCAGCTCAATTTGGAGGACAGAACAATAAGTTCCGATTCACAGGAGATTGATTTTTTTAGCGGTTTTGTCCTCCATATTGAGCTGCCTTGATGTCACTTAAAAGAAGTCTTTATGCCACCAACATGGGCGTGATGACAGAACTTGTAAATGAAAAATTGTGCTTATATTCTCATCAACCGGTTAAGACCAGCCTTAAATGCTATATGAATCTAGATATGAAACATTATGTTATATTAAATATTTATGTACATTCTTAAAATTGTATGCAAAACAATGCAACAACAAAGTTGGCACCAAAGCCAAATATAGATACAAAAGGTTCGCCCATTTACTTTAAAATTCATTAATAAATCATTTTCATATATAATTTTATCTTCTAACAAGTTCCTCGGGCAACCTTTTATTGTCTAACTTACTGTTATAGCAATCTCTCTTGTATTTTCAAAGGGAGGGGTGGGTGGGGTTGACTGCGAAACTGAAACATCCACTCACTCCTCCCTCAGAATTTTTCAAAACTTAAAGAATCGTATAAATGATAAATTAGATAATATACTCTGAGCAACTTGCTTAGGATAAATTGTGGCAAAGGTCTTGGGTCATTTAATGAAATTAAATTTCTGCGGTTAACGCATGTGAATCTGTAGAAGCATCTGTTTCTGATTAAACTCGAACCCTTTGCGATTACCAAAGAAATCTAAAATAACTAGCATTTTTGCTAATCTCAGCTGAGTTCTTAGCATTCAATAATCATCATTTGTGCTTTTTACCATATTTGTACCCAGCTGATCTGAAACAGTGACGTACAAATGACGTCACTGCAAAACTGAGGTGTCATGCATCCTGCGAAAATTGACTTGAAAGGTTATATCTGAAATAAATCTAGAGTTTGAAGAGAGGGTTTTGATATTTTGTATACATTTACAATGATTTCATTATTGAGTGGGAAAATAAGATAAAGAAATTAAATAAACTTTCTCGAGTCGCCGGGCTGCTCAGTGGATGACACTACATTTTTGCAAATGTTCTCGATTCTGATTGGCTAATATTTTGTCACATCAGCTGGATAGCTAATGCATGCATACAGTTGGAAGCAATTAACGCCCTATCGAAGATTTCATTGATAGTTATTGACCATGAATTGCATCAACAAATATCTAAAAAACCTTTTTTTGCAGAACTAAGGCCCAGTTGAAACGTCGATATTCTCATGAGCCGAACGCATTGAAAACAATGGATAATAAGGCGATCTTCTTTGATGTCATAAGGTTCGGCTCCTGTGAAGATCGACGTTTCAACTGGGCCTAAGTGTCATTATATTGAGTTTAAGTTATAATATTTATATTCCTGTTAGCTGTACTTGAATGTGCCTTCAAAGCAATAGAATTACCTAGAATTATATCGTATAATTTTAACCAGTAAAATTCTTGGGGTGTAACCACATGATCACAATCCCTTGAGATATGAATAACAATGAAACAGTTGCATAGTTTTTGATTAACAGTCGAAGTAAAACATTAAAACAATGGAATTAGTGTACTACATACTAAGCAAGATAACTCTATCTAGTCTTCATTTCAGTGATTGATACGAACTCACACCAAGGACATGCAGTCATTAAAACTACTTGATACGTAACTTGTAAGAGAGTAACTTACATCCTTACAACTTACAACTACAATAAGTTGATAAGAAATTTTAGTTGGAAACTTAAGTTAAGAATAAAGTACAGTTCTCATATAGCTACGACATGTTGGCTTCGATGTTCTCTATTCTTATTTAGTAAAATTCTACTACTATACTATTGCAAATTCTGCATTCTGATTGGCTAACGTACTCACTATCTATCAGCCGATAGATAGTGGGTAGAGAAAGCCGGCTTTGTTTTGAAAAAAATGGCGGCTTTCCCTTCGCGATTTTTGTGTTTGCAATTGTATAGTTTCGTTGAGAATTTTACTAAAACAATTAGAAGACTCACTCTCGATTTCTATTGGCTTTGATAGTTGACTCGGGGCCGGAGCCCCTCGTCAACTATCAGCCGATAGAAATCTCGAGTTCGTCTTCTAATTGTTAATTAGACTAAGCTGAGGAAGAGGGAAGTCTTTCTTTCTTTCTCTCTTTTCTTCTCTCTCCTTTCTTTCTTTTTTCACCCACCTTCCTTTCTTTCTTCCTTCTTTCTTTCTTTCCTATCAGCACTTCCTGCATATTATTATCAAATGGACAATTTCAACAAAAAATCGACAATCAGATATTTGAGGCAATACTACAAAGTATTTGTACTATACGTACGTATCCTCTTACTCAATACAAACCTATCATGGTGAAGAGGCTTCTGCTGAATCAAATGATAGGAAGTCCTTTTTATAATTACGAAGTTTCTTGAAGAGTTTTTTGTTTGTTTGTTTGTTTGCTTTGCTTTGATTTTTTGTTTTTTTTGCTTTTTTTAATTTTATTATCATATCGCTCGAATTGTGTTCGTTTATAGGTAAAAAGTATCTGCGCATATCTGCACTTGACTGTGCCGCTTCCGTTTCTATAAAAAGTCTCCGACTCTTTGCTTGACTGAGCTTTTTGTCAGCTCAAAAGGTTAAGAAAACATCTTTCATACACTACTAATTACACCTGACAACTCTTCAAAGAAAAATATTAGTCATAGGTTAATATAAAACATTCGTGAAGAACTCATGAAAGACAAAGCTCCGGAACTGACTGGTCTGCGTGAATTTGATTTCCGAGTAGTTGAGTGATTGCGGGCAATTTTGACGAAGAATTTTTGTCATTTTTGTGGCATTTTAGCTAGAGTTTTAGGCCTTTAGGACGGTAATAATACATTGTTTGAATACTTTTATCCTTCTTGCAATTGTAAGTGGATGTGTATACAGTTTTTTCTGGAATCCGGCCAACATTTTAATGTTGTAGTTTCTAACTGAACATGGAAAAATAGTATAAGCATATATTGTAGTCGATACTAATTCCATTGTCTTTTATCACTCACAAATAATACAACTTTTTTTAGGGGTCAAGTAAAATCACCGTAGGCTACAGGCGTATATCTTGCCTGCTCGCATCAGTATTGCTATCATTATACATCTAGACTTAACAATTTTAAATTGGTATGGATAAAAAGTTAAATTTTACACCGTAAAAAATAAGAGAGATCACTTACTGACGTTTCGGACGCTAGTCCTTCGTCGGAGTAAAAAAAAATTAAATTGGAATGATTGTCGCACCTAAACGTTGCACAACCATTGACCGAAAAGATCTAGGAAAAAAAATATAAATAATGAAATTTTGATTAGCTCAAGTACATCAAAGCCTTGTTTTGTACTTTAAGATGTCCTGGTGAAAAAATTGTGTATAAAAATCCTGTATGTAATGGTTTCAATGGCGGTCATTTTCAGCACAATACTATCCTCTGTTTGTTTCTCGGTGCTGTCAAGTGATAATGAACCACTAATACAAACAAACCCGATAAACAATAAGCTTTTGAATATCTGCATGAAATTATCATTCGAAAGTAATCACATCCGTTTCATGATAAACAAAAGTAGTATTAAACTTAAACACCTTTTTTGTTTGCTGTATGATCAGGCAAGATCATAGAATCATTATCTAGTCAACTACGCTTGAGTTCACAACATTTGTCTAATGCAATCGGGGTATTTTCTTTGGCATTTATCTCTCATGCGTATATACTTATCAATACGATTAACAATTTTCAAGTTTGGGTCAAAATTGTACAAACTTGTCGATAAGAATATTCTATCTACTGCCATAAAAGATATGTATACTAGTTAGTTCATGGATCAGTAATTGTTGAATCACAAATAAAGCTATCTTTAGTTGTATACGAGTTCAGTTATGTAGCTGTAGCGAGCTAATTGCTTAAAGTATTTTCCCACTAAAGGTGTACATTAGAATATAATTTCTCATCTTGTACGACTATAATTGACTGTTAAGGTAGTTAGTCTATAATAAGTTGAAAATAGCTTGCTGACATGCATGATAATTTACCGAAATACCTATTTTATTGTCACAATCAATTACCATCATTAGCTATGATAAACGAGCATAACCACTGAAGGAAGCAAGGTACCTAGTTCGAACAAAGTACTCTTTCTACTGGAAATTTTCTTTATAGATTTTAAAACGGCTCTCCAACGATACTCTGTAATTAAACTAAACATATCGTGATTGCCAGAAAAATGCTTTTAGAAGGAAATTAATTCTGGCTTTGTGTGTCACTTAGAACATGCAATAGTTTTTTGTGTATAATGCTCGCAATATCATATAAAATATATAACATTTTAGTGGCCATGAAACGTTACAGAACCCATTGAACTGTACACGTCAGTCTTTTATGAGAGCAGAAATTCTTTTGATGTGCTTGTATGTCTTCATACAAAAATATTTACATAGCTCTTTCAATGATATCTATATCCTGTACAGTAAACTGTCTCTTATATTGGACCACGGAGCCAGCACTCCACTCATCAAGCCTGCATCTTCCAAAGAACAAAAAACTCAAACTGGTATAGCTAGAACTTCCTTGGTTTTAAAATGCAAAGGAAGCAAAATCCCAGAAGGGTAAATGTAAGCAGAGAGTGGAGTATTCTTGTACTATATTTTATTGATTTAGCATTCAATATATTAGCTATATTCTGAGTAAAATATTCATGAATAAGGTTCAGGATTCCGAATATTGTACTTGGGTTCTTAGGAAGAACAGGATTAGAATGTCAGGAGAAAAAAAAAAACATTCAAGAAATCAGGTCGGTCAGTTACATCTATGACAGGTGGTTTTGTATTAGAGTTCTGAAAACATCAACATTTTCTTGCAACTATTCTTGGCCTTGAGTAGTTTTAATTGTCAATTCATAACAAATCCTCTCATTCCTTCCCTAAAACAGTAAGTCTCTATTCCTGAAGCCCTTAGCGATTCTTTTCACGGCAGCGAATTAAATCATTTATAGAATAAATGATTTTTGGTGGTCGGGCTTTTCAAAAGTCGAAAGCCGAAACGTAACTGATGCAATAAACGAAAACAACAGATTCCTGCCATTATCCTTCAACATACTCCTTTCAAATCCATAGCCTGCCGCAAGGTTACCATAGCAACAGACCAGCTGTCCTCCGGTGCTTTAGTCTATAAGTAATTGAATAAAGCCTTGCGATTGGCTTGATTCGCCTGGAGTTATATCTTATTCGAGAAATTAGAGTTTTAAACGAGACGTCATTTAGCACTAGTGACGTCAGCTATTGACATGCGAACTTGACACCTTGTGTCCACACTTCAATGCTGCCAGGCTCTCAGCGTCCAAGCTCTTCTCCTTCTTATATTCTCAGGCTCCGCTCTCCTTGATTTCTGGCTTAATCACCTTGAATTTGGTATCAATTTGTTCTTCTGTTCCAGAGGAATCTACAGGTATAAATGTTGTTGGGTTTAGTGCTTAATGGAGTGAGAACGGAGATCATCAAGATAGTCGACCAGCGAGTCTGATAACCACGGCCATATTCTTTGGTCCTCCCTGTCCTTTTACGCAAATCTAATTGGTTTGAGATCACCAGTCGGCTTGGTCAAGCTCTTTGGTCATCAAAATGGTCTTGATATATCAAGTATTGTATAAGAGTACATTGATGTAGTTGAAGTAGCCACATAGAGCAACGCGAGCAATCTCTAGGGAGGGATAGAAGACCCGAATCATTCCTTGAGGCAGACTTACTTTGAGTCAGTCTCTGTTTAGTCTCTTTCCTTGATTCTATTCTCTATTATGGCTTCTTAAGGACGAAGAATGTCAAGTTCTGATCCAGCTCCTTGTCCACAAGGCACCGAGAGTGGACACTCAGGATCACGAAGGACCTCAAACAAGAGAGAATCCAAGACTTCATCACCACGATCCTCCAAGAGTATCTCCAGTGCTGCGAAGAGGTACATTGGGAAACTGTGCCGGCTTGTTCTAGTTAGCATCTTATTCAAGACATGAATTAACTTTGAGCCTAATATAGAGGCTATCAATTAGTATTGAGTGGTTAGAACAAGTTAAGGAACAAGTGAACGAGAGTGAGAGTAGGAACACTGGGTCGGTTCAGTTGTATAAGTAGGTGGGCGGCACTCCAGCTCGCAGCCATTTGCATGCTAACATTCTCGTAAGTTTATTGGCGATTCAAAGCAAGCTGTTGGTCGATAATTGTGTCAGGCTAGAGAGGAGATAATATAGAAAACCTGTGTTGAGTTTAAAGCCAAAATATGATAAGGATCGCGAGAAGGAGATGTTGGAAGTTTGTGGTGCGTGTGGCTCGGAACCCTCGGTCTTGATTCAACAGTCACTATGCCTTTGTTTGCTTTTTACCCTCGGGCGTTTTGTGGCTAATCTTTTAAGAATCTGTCTCACTTGATATCTTGCTGTGTTTCAGAATTCAAAGAGAACTGGCCGAAATCACATTAGATCCTCCACCAAACTGCAGGTAAGGTCGCCATCATGATAACTCAAACTTTACCCGCTGTGAACATCTAAATTAATACGATATTGACGCGAGTTGGTTCTCTTGGGCCAAGCTTGGGGATTTGTTCGCGTTCTGCTTACAACAAAAGATTTGCGGGTTCTTTGTGTCGTTGATTATACGCTTTGTTTGTTCACGAATCTCAATGTTCCACGCCGAAGCGCACCTCTTTAAAACAGCCTCACATATGCCCATCAAACCCCTCTTCATTGAAAATCCAAAGTCGGTTAGTTAGTCTGATCAGACGAGATATATTTACACCAGACAACATTTGTCCTTGATTGTCCTATCAAGTAAGAAGCACGTGCACCTTGAGTTACCAATAGTAAACACGAGAATATATTGACATACACAGAGCTTTACGCTTAGCCAAACTGCGTGGCAGACTGATAAACTTTTATTGTAATCTTCTCCATTTTCCCCCGTAAGCAACGTGACTTCATTAAAGACAGTTTAAAAAGATTGCGTGCCCTACCTGGAAAGTGACCCAAGGTTGAAAGCGTTGAAAGCCGAGCTGTTAATTGTCGTAATATATGTAAGGTCTGACATACTCTAGTGAGCTATGTCTCTCTTCTCTGCTCGAACCAGACTTCGTACAAAGTTAACTATATTAAATAAAATAGCCAGCCATTGACATAAGCTGTTCTCAAAGTATTGGCTGGAGATGGGATCAGATACTGTGAGCTGATTAGATACTATAACCAAAGTATCATCGACCTTTTTTACTTTATCAGGATGTCACTTCTCGTCATTCGTCGGGATCAAATGACTCCTTTAGGAATCACAAAAATCTCAAGGGTAGAAATCCGTAGAGGGTCTGCAATACACTACATACAACTGATACCTTAACTTTGTTATGTTCGGGGTAAATTTTACAGCATAGAGTTTCGTATATAATGGACTATTAACGCTACAAGTCAGATGTTATTGTAAACAAGTGTCGTGTTTGATGAACGGCCAGGTGTAGAAGGCTAGCTCGTGAGTTCTGCTTTTTTAATTGTTTTGAATTAATTTAGCTCGAAACAAAAAACCTTCCATTGTCCAAGCCTAACTACAGGTCTTACTTGTGAAAAAAGTAATGAATTACGGTGAGCTCCAATCTTGGTGCTGTGGTGAGTTTGAACTGAAGTCCATCATAAAAATTATCAATCTACCAACTTCTCATTAACGTGTTCAATTCTGTTCAAGTTAAGAACTCCAGCTCAAGTGACAATATGATAAAGAAATACTGAAAGAAATTTTTCATTCTTTTTTCTATCTACTTCCGTCATTTCACCAAAATATTCTTAAACTCATGTCGATCTCCTGAATTTCTCCATTAGGTTGGAAATGATCCCATCTTCATCGTTTATTTTACATTTATTCTCTTCATTATTCCAATTGCCTATTTTTAACATTTCTGTATGCTCGTTTGGTTACCATAACAACTGCTCTCCGCTTGCAAATCTTCTCCTGACAGGTGTAAAAATATAGAAAACAGGAAACGAAGAGAATTCATAATATATTTGTGCACTACAAAGGTTTATTTATTTCATCCAGCAATGCACTGAGATATTCCCTTTACAAACCTGCACAATAAGAATGAAGGCCGCTAGAAGCTACTACTGACATTTCCCAATTGAAGTATATAATAAAAACTTGAAACACATCAAAATTCAATCCTCGTATGGAAATAGATCGAAATTAAACAAAACAATGAACGTATTGTTTGCTGATGCCGACAGTTAGACTGATCAATATCTATACTTTACGAGTTTATTGAATCAGTTTGTTGGATAAGAAAAGAATGACAAATAATAAAAAATACAGATAATATTTCGATTCAAAAGTTTTTAACAATTGGTTTAGTTTAATTCAAAACTATCTTTTAAAGACATCATTTCTACAACCTATCTATTCTATTCATGGATCTTTCTGCGAGATAAAAACGGTTTAGTGGATTAAGAGCGCGGGCTTCGATTTGCTCGATCTGATAAAGGTTTAATTTAATTTGGTTTTCGTACACTGCAGCCTGTGTTCTTAATTTAGACCATGCACTTGCCCACGTATTCTGATGGTGACATCCACCAGTGATGCCGGAACGTCAGGTTTTACTAAATATTAAAAGACTAATTTCCGCTTGCCCTACCCTTGTAAGTTATTATCTTTTCGTGTACTAACGGAGCAATTTTCTCTGCGACTTGTTTCGCAACGGCATTTCGAAGTTGCAAGAGGGTTTACACGGTGCAAGGGAGACGCAATCGTTGCCAAAAGTAGAAACGAATTCTACTTTTCGCAATGATTTTTCCTCCACTTTTTCGTGTGCTCTGCGGTCCTTGCCTCGTGATTTCCTCTTCTTTAACGACTTGCGTCTTTGAATCATTTCCAGTGCTGGTCCCAAAGGAGACAACATCTTCGAGTGGTATGCTACTATTCTTGGTCCTCCTGGGTCAGTCTACGAGAAAGGTGTCTTCTTCCTCGATATTCATTTTCCCACAGACTATCCCTTCAAACCACCAAAGGTAATTGCAACTTGTTAACTGTAGTTATTCTTGTTGTCTCTGCCTACGGGCATAAAAAAACCCTAAACAATAAATATATCATTTCGGCATAATTCCTTTTCCCTCCCTCCCTCGATCCTTCACTCCCTTCCTTTTCCCCTCCCTTCCCTTCTCCCTCTCTCTCTTCCCGATGTTATATAACGACGTATTACAGTACCATCAAATACGCAGTATTTTTATTTAAAAAAAGACGGCTGTATATTCAGTACGTTACACTGACATTCGAGTTGAAATAAGATTTAATGTTACGATTACTACATTTATGAAAAATGAAAAAAAAATGTTTTTAAACGAAATTCTTTTTTCTTGGCAGGTAAACTTTAGGACAAGAATTTATCATTGCAACATCAATAGTCAGGTAAGAAGAGTTCTTACATATATTGCCAAGGACTTAGTCATTCTTAAGGAGAATAACGAGTGATGCATGGTGGGAACGTTTGGGTCAGTTTGAAAAATAATTGACGAGGTTAAAATACACCTATATCACAAAAACGTCGGACGGAGATCTGAAATGGGTGATCTGAGACTAAACAGATTTTTGTGCTTTTATGTTTTCTTGTAAATACGAAAAATTACATTCTTAACTCAAAGGTCATGCTTTATATTCCAATCCAAAAGCCGGCTACGTTGTTTGGCTGTGAATATATTACATTTTCCAGCGTGTTACTCGGTCTCAGATTTCAGATCTCCCACCGACAATGTTTTTGAAATAAGTGTATACAATCAAAATAGGAATATGGGATAGGAGTTATGGAGGTATATGCAGAAAGGGGGTATTAAATTTGCATGAAGGAAGTGTGACCAGGATAATTGATTCATAGCTTACCTACACCTCTAAGACCACTTCTAAGACCACCTCTAAGCAATGCATAAAAGTTTACTCATGTCATAAATACTAATACTAACGTGGTTGGTTCTAGGGAGTGATCTGCCTTGACATCCTTAAGGATAGTTGGAGTCCAGCACTAACCATATCAAAGGTTATATTATCTATTCGTTCGCTACTCACAGATTGCAATCCTGGTAAGTATCCAGTAGTGTAGTGTAGTGATCTTAAGTTTAGTTAATAGATCTAATCACTCTGGTATGTAACTGATTGCCCAATTTAAACCAAGTGATGTTTACATGATGTTCCCTGGGGAATTGTTTCTTTATATTTCTGAAATTTATTCGTTCATATTCATGTGGATATCAGTGAAAACATTATAAAGAAACAATTCTCCAGGGAACATCATGTAAACATCACGTGGTTTGAATTGGGCAATTTACATAAGAGGGTTATTAGGTCTGTTATCTTGAGCGTTTTAGGTCTAACTCAATGCTTTGTACTAGAACACCCACAATGCTTTGTACTAGAACACCCACAATGTTTTGTACTAGAATACCCACAATGCTTTGTACTAGAACACCCACAATGCTTTGTACTAGAACACTCACAATGCTTTGTACTAGAACACCCACAATGCTTTGTACTAGAACACCCACAATGCTTTGTACTAGAACACCCACAATGCTTTGTACTAGAACTCCCACAATGCTTTGTTCTAGAACACCAACAATGCTTTGTACTAGAACTCCCACAATGCTTTGTACTAGAACACCCAGAATGCTTTGTACTAGAATACCCACAATAATTTGTACTAGAACACCCACAATGCTTTGTACTAGAACACCCACAATGCTTTGTACTAGAATACCCACGATGCTTTGCACTAGAACACCCACAATGCTTTGTACTAGAACACCCACGATGCTTTGTACTAGAATACCCACAATGCTTTGTACTAGAATACCCACGATGCTTTGCACTAGAACACCCACAATGCTTTGTACCAATGCTTTAATTTCTTCCTTCGTTTTTAGCTGATCCTCTGGTTGGAAGTATTGCCACTCAGTACCAGACAAACAGAGAAGAGCACGATCGATTAGCTGAAGAATGGACGAAGAAATATGCAACATAACTAACATCCAGGCAGTCATTTTCAACCCTTCTGTTTAATCGTTAGTCAATCAGATACAAAGGCAAATCTGAACAAGTACGAACTCGACAAATTGATGTAAATAGCAGGTTGAGCCCATCGTATATATGATGATATCAGAAATGGATATATAACTGTGCATATTCCTGCATATATGAAAGATTATTATCAGCATCGATCCATTGCTATATGTAGTATAACATGCTAACGAGAGGCCAATTGGCTCAAAGCACTGCATGATGATAAATACAATTCATTCAATAACAAAGTAGCCACCTTTAGCAACGAAGCCTAAAGTAAAATGGAAGCTTTATAAGATATTTTTGACGCTTTAAAAGTCCTTTTGTTCTTTTAAGGTATCAGGGTACCCCAAATCTGCTCCAAAAGGTCGATTTTTAGGTTTTTACATTTTTCGAGAGAATACACAATGAGCTATTATTTTCCAAAAATAAATTTCCAATGGCGATTTTTAATAACGAGTAATAAACGAAAAACGATTTTTTTGCTTTAATAATCTTCAATTTGTTGCTGACATCACTTGTCAACACTTTGTTGTCACGTCTCAAAAACCATTGTATTTTGATTTGAGGCGCTTGTAGACATAAGTTTTGTTTTCTTGTCGCTTCCTCGCTTTTCTCCATACTTAGGCGTATGGAAACAGGACCATTAGCAAATCAAAACGTCTAACTTGGATAATATTGATTAATTCCTCAAAAATTATTACTAAACAACTAAGAATTTGCTGGAACTTTCCGCTCAAAACAACAATAATAAAGTAATACGATCTTGGTTTCTTGTTACTTCATCTGTCATCGGGCAACATCTTGTGGTATCTTAATCCCCTTGTGTCAACAAAGGCACTTCTGAGCTTCAAAAACAATTTTGCGTTTTTCTCGAAAGAGAATTTGGGTTTAGTTACCCTTACGTTTTTAGTTCGTTGTCAAAGGGAATTTGACCGATTTACCTGAAATTTTGCGAAAGTCATGTCAGATAGTTTTTCTTCGAAAGTGTGTCTCCGATTTTTGATATCTTGTTTCTTTTTAAAGTTATTGTAGATTTTGTATCGGATACACCTAATTTAGCAGTGTTACAATTTTAGGCGCGTATAAAAACGCAACGGGGCAATTAATCAAAAATCGGAGACACACTTTTGACAAGTGATATCTCGGGATCTCAGAAAGATGATAAGCATTGGTTTCCGATGAATACCGGCTGTCATCGAACTTCGTGAAGAGACCCATGTGAAAATTTGGATAATTCGCTCTAACTCAAAAGGATAAATTTATTTTACAAAAATAAAGAAGTAAACAGCTTCTACATTTATTCAGCTTTCAGAAAATGTATACTTTATTGGGGGTTTGCTGAAATAGTTTAGCGTTATATTGAGTTGAATGAACACCGGTCGCTAGGGGTACCCTGATACCTTAAGGAATCCTGTAGGATTCAGTTCAATTGACAATAATATAAGAACTAGCCCTGTTGTAGTATACTGCTATCGCTCATGAGGGGGAAAGGTATAAATATTTTCAGCATACACAAATTATTTGGATAATATTAGAAAGCCTCAGAAAGAAATTTTAATTTTTGTTTTGTTGTTCGTGTTTTTCTTCAATATTCCAAAAAGATATAATTTTATCTAACATGGACAAATGGCATATGAGAAAGAGGCCACTAGTGTCTTAGCCTATGATGTACCTAGCCTATTTTAGTGATGGATTTTTTTTTTTTCCAATGGAATATCTTTTTGAGCTGTCATTTTGTACTTCTTAAATCTATCTCTACACGTGAACATTAGTGTATCAAACATTGTAAAACAGTTTATTAAAAGACACTAGAAAGTTGGACTTTGACAGTTTTACTGCCGCAGCATTGCAACAGGTGCATGCAGGATAGAATGCCGCACACAATAAACTGTTTATTCTGCCCCTTCCACAGCTAGCCATGTACTGTAATGACACACAATTGTTGCATTCAGGGATATTGAATCCCAAATCGGATCGACAATCATTCGTTTGAATATTAGACCATACAGGTACCGCGTGAACCGGAGGGCTTAGCCCCCATGTTTTTAGCCAAATATAATTTTCTTTTATGAGTTGCATAAGCTTTAATGCAATAAATATATTGTAATTGCATCTGGCCCCATAACCGTGGCACTGGAAATCACATTTCGAAGAGCCTAAGATATCCGGGGGCGAGGAGGCAGCTCCCCCCACTCAAAACTATGCTCTGTGGTCTCTGCCATATAGGTGGTTGATGCACGCACCACCAACACATCGCACTGCCGCACTAGGATAAGGAACATACTGGTAATCAACAATTTGCACGCATATGTTTTTCCGCGCAAAGTGATTGGATTATCAGATAATCTTGAAGTTCTTTAATCAACCGCTACGATTTAATCAAAACTTATTAATGTCAATCTATTATTCGACTTCTGATTGGTCAACAGAGACATAACTGACCCGCAAACTAATCCTAGTCATATTAACTTTCAATTTTAATTTATCGAACCCTAAAACAACAACGTCTGTTCTGATCAAAGTCAGTGCACAGCTAATTCATGGGTATTGCTGGAATTTTTTGTGTTAGGTTTTGCGGAGAGAGGAAAACCAGAGAACCCGGAGAAAAAGCCTCGAATAAAGAGAGAGAGACCGAACAAACTCTACTCACTGGTGTGGCCGCGAGAAATTGAACTGGAGACGCGAGAGGTTAGAGGCGAGTGTACAATGCCGCTACGCCACCCGTGATTCAATCAAACCAAAAATAGAGGATACGAATAACAAGAAGTTTATTTTAACCTAAGGAATTCCGAAGATATACTAGATATCTTGTTTATAAATAAATAACTAGGTATTCGTCAATATTGGGGTTGAATGCCTCGGGGGAGAACACCTTAGAAATACCGCGCTACCTGTCTTTTTTTATCTTTCCTCCGTCTCTTCTACCATCCCTCCCCTCCCTATCTAAACCAAGCCATCACGTATCTGTAACCCCTACAGACCATTTTTTTTAGCATTATGGTGATTTTAGAGTCAAATGCAGTAAATCTGTGTGTTATTTTGCTTACCACTCCGGTTTTGATCATAACAGTCGCTAATGGTGCGACATTATAAACGCCCTTTAAACATTACCACCGATAATAAATAATCAATCATAATCTGACTTTATAGTCTTGTTACTCTCATCATGTCTGAACAATTGAAGACTCAGACCCGCAACAACAAATCGATTTACTGGAGACGCTTTATGAGCAGTTCTCTGGCTACGAAACGAGATAAGAAGTGAATACCGCAGTTATCTTTTTGAAAAAGAAAGAGTTCGCTAAATGAATGACCAAAACTGTTTCGGATAAAGTTAAATTGATGAAATATAATAAATGTATGAAAATATCAATTCCAATGCCGATCTGCATGAAGCCACTGATTTATCAAGTGAATTAATGATGTGAATTTCGCCTTTTAAGTTCGACCGCAGTTTCAAAAATGATTTTCCAGCTTTATCGTTGATTGTGATCTGGTGCACAAAAGCAGAGCCTCGGGTGATAAAAAGTTACTTACAAATCGTACCTTGCAAGTATAGTACCGCCTAGGGAGTGTAGAACTACTGAATATGTCTTTAATCTGTCAATATATGTACATCAATATAGGCTTTACTGACACGGGCCGCGCGCCTCTTGAAACTTCGAAGGGAAAACAATTTCAGGTGAATGGAAGGGACAACAATATGGAAAAAACAGTTCTGGTAAAATAGAATCCAAAATTAGTACCTTGAGCTTGACCAAAACTAAGAAACTTGTCTCTCGGAAATTAACTTGGGAGGGAAAAAGTGTTGAATGGAAAGGAAGAAAAAAATACCAGTGAGAAACTGGAAAATCAGTCAAACCTAATAGGTTTGGTGACAGAGTGATTTCATTACCAAAACAGCTGAACACTTTTCTTAATTTATGCCGCTCGATTTGAATGAATGATACGTGTTTTTTCTTCTAATGGGAGATTGAAAGAAGCCGTCCTAATAGAATACTGTGTTGCTGTTTTCTTTAAGGTACCCGGGCAGCTAGAGAATTCAGTAGCTAAATAATGCGACTTTGGGCAGAATAATCAAGGACTGTTATAATAGTGTTTGTATCGAGTTGTGAAGTAATGGATAGGTAGGAAACTACATGCCCTTTTTATGTTTCTTGAAAGAAATTTTATGCCTATGGCGCGAGGGAAAACTGAACTGATAAATGTACCTGAAAAAATGATTCTGATCACGATAAAAAATAATAATAATAACAAAAAAAGAAAATAAAAACAGCGATAAGATCAAAGGTTCTCCATAGCTAACATCTGATCTAGAAGATCCAACCAATCACAGGCCTCGGATTCTAATTGTCACAACAAATCAGAAAGTGCCGAATTGAGTTGAGATTCGTCCCGGCTATTACAGTACTTCAGGTGTTACCAACCGTTGGAACCAGTAAAAGAAACCAAACGAGGGCAAGCAACGCATCGAAGAGTCACAAGTAGATGCTAGTTGTCGAGAAGATAAAGGTGAGAAGTATATACGCTTAGATTCACACTAAAAACTTGTTCACACGTATCTAACTGAACAGCATCGCTTCAAGGCAATTCTTTGAAGATGATTATCAATTATAAAAGGATTCACAAAAAAAAAATAAAAAAAATCTCACGTTATGAATTTCGATCAAGCTCGAGTCTTCTTAACTTCATAGTCGGTTCCTTTGAGCTTGTTAGCTTTTAGTTAGATTTCAGCGTTTCATCCTTCGAAAATCTACCTTAATTCTGGGTTGTAAAGAGTTACGAAAAATCGCCCCTTTTGATGAGATCAGAAACCAAAATACACCGAAAATTTTTTCTCTTAATTTAGATCCGGAAAAAAACTATATTATTGATTGATAAAAAGAATAAGGTATCCACAACTCTGCTTTTTATGGAACCGATAATGAAAATTAAAGTGAAATTTAGGAACCAGTAAACATTTTTTTGGGGTAAAATATAGGATTTGCAAGAAAAAAAATCTCGTCACAGCCCGTTAATTGCTTTCTTTTCAGACAAGCCGACGTATATACTTTTGATTAACGACAATAACGGATGTATTTTTTTTCCTTAATAGAGTTGATACACTTTCGTTTAATTCGAAGAGAAAGGCTCCAAAAAATCAAAGAATACCCATAAACTAATATTTATGATGGACTATTTCTGTACGAAAAAACAATCTGTTGTTTGAGAAAATAGTGTTTATATCGAAAGGGATCGCTTTTCAATGGCCTATATTCGAAAATATCGATTCCTTTCAACACATTTCTTGACAATATTTTATTTATATTGCACTGAGATTTTCATGGGTATAGGATAGAAAATCTGTCCGTTTTAGAAAATAAAGATAACTGATGGCAAATACCCCAGGGATTTACACATCTGGGCACTTCAGGGCTGTGTTTGTATAATATATCAAATAATAAAGCTTTTTTAGTTCGTGTAATTTTTTTCATTTTCATTATATTTTATTTATTTTTTGTCTTTCGTGTAAGTAGTTCGAATATTGATTCAGACTTCTTAGTCACGCTATTATCTTTTGGCTGCTATTCATAAACATCCTTGTTTGCCACAAACTTTTTTTTTCAAACCTCAATTTGCATGTGTTCAATTGCAAGACTTAAACATCATTTCCTGGCGTTGTTTACACAACATCAGCATGACATTAGAGCTAAAAATTGTGAATATATTGAATATCAATATCTTAGTCAAAACAATGGAACACAATTTACATCCCAAACCAAATCAATTCTAGCTCAGCGTATGAATGTCCGACTGAGTCAAAACTATTACTCAAGCCGAAAGCTTGGGGGCAAACGCGCGCGTTTTGGCGCCATTCCCGCCAAAACCACAGGAACTCCATCAATCTAACCAGCTTTACACACTGGGCTTCTCTTTTCGACACGGAATTATTTAGAATTCATATTTTTTGAGCTTTCGAATCTCGAATACGAATTTCATGGGGGAGTCCGATTTGACACAACAACAAAACAGTCAAATCCCTGGCACAACTCGAACCGACAGAACCACAGCACAGGTAGCCCGCCAAGAGGTATATATAAGAGACGCACCATCTAGTCTACACCATCGCCTGATGAAGACTATAGCAGCTTGAAGTCGGAACTCTCCACTCCACAAATGACCCTCAATCGTGAGACAAACGAATAAGTATTCATTATTTTATCCGATTCGTCCTTGCTTGCTTCCCCCGGAATCGCTAGATAGACTTCCGCGTCAGCTGCAGTTCATTAGTTGGAGAATTAAGTACTGTATATAATAACTTTTCGGCATGTCTGATTGTTTAGTACCATAGTATTGGAACGTTTCATGTTCTTTCTTTAAAAACATTAAAAAACCACTTAATAAAGTAGTACACTGACTGTTCCCGATATAGGTCTTGTATAGACTTCCTTACGGCGCCGTTACTGCTACAACCATTAATTATTATATCTTACAGATATTTTTTATCTTTTATTGAAACTCTTTTACCTATTCGGCTTTTCTTTGCAATTGTTGTATGGGCGTTGAGCACAAGCGTCGTTATATCATATGGTCTGTTTTGATTGCAAATAGCGGCTACGTGAACGTGCAACACCTGTGTGGACTATGAAAATAATCAAACTGATTTTGCTTAGACGGAATGTTTTCCCAATTCAGATCCCTAGGGCATTATTTCTTTGTTTAATGGTTATGCATGGAAGACATATGAATATGGATACAACTCAAGCAAAGAATCTTATTCTCATCAGACAGAATAGGGAAAACATTACGCTCAAGTTAAATCAGTCTATTGCGATTGACGGCGCTTAGAGTTGATTTCGTATCATTGTGAATGTGCACAACCGTCACGAGATGGAATCGATGACATATTTGAACCAATCACAGCGCGTGCAATCCCTTTCCCTGAATGAAGCGCTTGGATAAACGATTGTCGCACGAAACACGGCAAGTCGGCACCATACGTTCTTTTAGAGTCGGCCATACGATATCTGTTCTTTTATATAAAGGTATTTCAAAAAAGGTTGAAGCGGCGAATGGCGATTGCACGACCGAAAGAAACTGTACATGTCGGGCAATAAGAATATCTTCACTATACAATGCCATCTAAGGTCTTCGCAGAATGATGCAGACATGTAGATGTGTGTCACGTGACCGTAGCCGAGGCCTTGTCGGCGTCGTGTTTGAGTGTTTTGATTGGATATACGTACTGGAGTTACGGTTGTTTTCATATCCGTGCCGTGTATCCGGCGGGCCGCTGTCCACAACTCTGTCATCCATCATCTACCGGCAATCGTTTGTCTTTTAGTCAGACATGGCTTAAAAAATGAGCCATCGGTTGTAAATAAAACTGCGAGCTCCCCTGCGTGGCATCTAATGAAGGTTAAAGAAAAAATATATTTCATTCTATTATTAAACTAATGCCTAAGGTTTGTTTTATTCTATTCTTCTGTTTGATTCTAAATAATGACCGTGTAAAAAGCACATCTTCTGGAGTTGATTATTATTATTATTATTATTATTATTATTATTATTATTATCATTATTATCATTATTATGATTCAATGAATTAATGATTTATATATAGCGCTCTTTCTATATGGATATAATCAAAGGAGCTTTACAATCATGAGAGGTGGTTAGTATAAGGTGTAGGCACTGAGGGTGGTCACTGCCAGGGTTTCTTTACGTCCTTCGTGGTTCTTTTACGTCCCTCCGATATTGGTTAGTGATAAAGTGTGGAGAGAAGGGATCGCCATTTAAAGTGGTCAGCAGAAGAGGCAGAACTTTCTCCTCAGTTATTTTAAGACCCTGAGCCACGACCTCCCGCACGAAAGTCCGATGCTCAACCAACTGAGCCGGGCGGAATTAACTAATTTGTGCACAAAACACAGCCAGCACGTGAATAAAAAAAATAAATTCGTCCTTTCTTTTTACGAGGGTAGCACTTAACAGCCAGTGGGCCCACGTTCCATGATCAAATTTAGAAGTTGGAATTTAGTTGAATTTTGTGAAGGGAGGATACATTGGTGAAGGAGTTCCAACGATGCGTTGCGGTTATACATCTCACACACTTACAAAACACTTCATGACTGAATCGAACACGTAATGCTTCCAACGAACAACGAAGTTCACCTCATCCGGTATACGTTACATGATGCGCGCGGGAAGTCATTAGTCAAATACCACGAATCCAAAATAATAGTCTCATGACTCAAGGGATAATTAAATAACCATCACCGCCACTGTTTACCCATCTGTATGACAATTACTGGTGATGTTAGAGGATCCTCAGAGATATTTCAGTATTAGCGGTGTGGGCTCTGTATAGGAAACAATCAGGCTAATCGACTGCTATAAAACACCGCCATAAAGCTAAGTGTGTAACAAAAATATCAAGTCAAAAATTAGTTTGTGATGAGGTCGGAAATGAGTTTTCAGACTCACGAAAAACGCAAATATTTTTCTAAAACCATGGAAAACATAGTAGTACGTGTTCTAAAACTCATTTAAAATAAACATAACGAACTCAAAATTGCGTTTCTTTTGATTTCGATGCTTCGTACGAAACGATTGAGTGAGTTTTCATTGTCTGCCCGCGTTAGTTCATAGTTGAATTCTGACCCAACGCTCAAAATGACTATATACTTCTATCATCATACGAACTTGTCAATCTGTAGCATGAAAGTGCAATTGAAGTTTCAGGATAGAATACTCGAAAAATAATTACCAATTAGGAGCATGTTATTGGTTTAACAATGTCTCAGTCCATGGAGCGGAGAATGAGTCAGAATGAATAACCTGGAAATCAGACGGTGAACATGTAGTTAGTTGGGAGGAGTTGGGATTAAAGTACAAATCTCAATGAAAAGAACATATCGTGGTATCGATCATGGTAAATCATCATTAGAATGTGAAAACTACGTCGGGGAAACTTCTACAAAGCTTTGTATTTGGTTCTCATGGATCATTTGACTATAAATAATGCGATAAAATATACTATATAACATGTTTAAAAGACTAGATAAAAATGGAAACTGCGACGTTTCGACGTTTATTTGAAAGCTACGTGGAAAACTTCTAAATAAAGGTTCAAATCATAGGGCGAGGGCTTTCATTTCACCGATGCCGAGGGCGCAGCCCGGGGGCGAAAACCCGAGCCCATGAGTTTGAACCGATTTAAAAACCTAGAAAACTGTAAAAAGCGTATACTGTACGAGTCTTGTTTGCCAAAAAGAGTATATACGATAATGGAATGATGAATAGTAGAATACAATAATAACGATGTCATTGATTTAATCACAGATTTAAAATTTAGTATTCAAGATAGGATAAACTATGACATTTGAAAGGAGAAACCCAGTGAAATAAAGTTACAAGTTCGAACTAAGTAACTTAATGCACATTTATAAACTAAGATACTTCTGGGTAAAATGTGGGAAAAGCACCAAAATGAGGCTAGTTAGGCGGCCTGTCTGCAAGCCTAACATATTACAAAAGTCTGAATTTTCACTCTTTGATGTCTTTAAAGCAATAATTATTGTTCAGCTTTTCATAAATATGATATTTTGGGACAAAATACTTTAGTATAATTCATTATTCTTGAAAATGAAGCCGGATGGCGTCGAAAAAGCGAGACTAGTTTTGTTATAAAATCTAGTGTTTGTTTTTGTAAATATATATCTTGAAAAGAAAATATCTGGCGGCAATTGTGAATTCGGTCTTTGTCAAGCCTAATATTCATTATGCCATACACAGTTGCCGACGACCAAAACACGCATTTAATATTTGATGTCACAGGATATCAAAGGAAATGATAAAGCAAAATGATAACGTATTTTGTCCTATCGTCCTGTACACATGGACGGGGAATTCATGTCTCTTACAGATTTACAAGGATTAGGTTAATGGCTTAATTTTCACTTCTGTCATTAAGTACTTGTTGAAAGAATCAAACTTAACACTTGTCGAGCACAAGTAGAAGAAAAAGTTATCGAATAGGAAAAATATTAATCTCAGTAACTTTGGAGTGGATTTTCAATTAAGTCCAAGTGCACGGCACACTTGAGCAGTGATCCAAAATAATTATTTTTTCGTCAAGTTTTCGTTTGACAGAAGAAGATAAAGTGACATAGTTAACAGTACTAATCGTTCATATGCCTATCGAATTCGAAAAGTGACCAAAAAGATCATTAAATCGTCACTAGATACGCGCACAGAGCCGAGAGATAAGAGCAGTTAAGTCCTTCTCTTTCAAGATATTCTCCAAATATCACCTCAACCCATGGTCTTGTAATTACGCAGTAGAAATTCTTTACTTTGAAGATTGCTAGACAATTGGACAGCACACTGGCATCACCTGGAGGTCACGTCGAAAGCTTCCAACCACAATAGAAAAAAAAAACCTCACTCGAAAACAGTACAAAAAACGTTTTCAACTCATCACGAAACGAAGAAGGTAAGTTTCAGTCAAGCCAAGAAAGAAAATCATATTTTTAAAAACTGGAGTTTGATCTAATTTGTAGTACTAGTAGATTGGAACTTTTTACTTGATTAGGATACGAATATGAACGGGAAGTTTTCTGGTTTCATGTTTTTCTGAAATCAAATCAATTATAAAAATCTTGTGTCGATTTATATTATCGTTGTTATTTCGTACCTCTCTGCGGCCGTTGGTTTGATTCATTTATCAAGATCTGATAGGAAAGATTGTCTCTTATTAGTAACATAAATGATAGAATTTTAAATGGGTTTTCTGGTTTTCGACATAATCACGACGCACGAATAGAGGAAGAAAAAAAAATTTTAAATGAGATAAAATCAGATTTAATTGTAGAACATCCTGCGCGATGGAAATGTATTCGGAGTTTTTATCTCGTATGGCTGAAACTTGTTCGCTTCTGTGTTTCTCTTGATGGGAGTTTGATATCTTGTAACGTATCTCCATGGATTTAGTGATAGCCAAATACACAGCCATTCCTCTGGAAGTTCTTCGCTTCTCTGTTTCTTTTAATGAGTGTTTGATATCTTGTTACGTGTCTCCGGGGATTCAGTGATAGCCAAATTTACAGCCAATACTCTCGAAATGTCAGGAAGGTAAGAAGGCCATATTTTATTGAATTACTTCATAATTAAACGATGAAGAAAGCCGATTGCTGCGGTGAATAAAAGGCACTTGAAAGAGGTGTCATTGCTTGAGACAATTCGGGAACTTTGAAGTGAATTTAGTGATTTTCGGGTACATAAAATATACTATTACGAACACTGTTGGTATAAATACATAGAGAGTACGAAAGTATAAGGTATTTAATATTCATGGCTGCACTTCTTTCTTTCCTCCTTTTCTTTCTTCTTTTCTCTCTCTCTCTCTCTCTCTCTTTCTTTCTTTCTTTCTTTCTTTCATTCTTTCATTCATTCTTTCTTTCTCTCTCTCATTCATTCTTTCTTTCTTTCATTCGTTCTTTCTTCCTTTCTGTCTTTCTATCATCGTTCCTTACCTATCTCTCTCTTTATCTCTCTCTCTCTCTATCAGTGTAGATCTCTCAATCTAAAAAAAAGCCGCGCAATGTTTGCATTAAGTGAATGTAGATATGATATATAGCACGTTCATTCATCAGTAAAGCTTTCTCCATCTTCTAGGAGTCAAAATAAGGCGTGGAATGGGGTTATTTCAAAAAAATTTAATATTACCAAAAGTTGTCTTTGATAGATTTATCGATAACGTTTAGACTGATCGACGTTGGCAGTTCTTTTCGCACGTCACAACAAATAATATTCTTGGCCAATGATGCACGTAACCTCTTTTTCCATATTTTTCGTTTTTTTTTTTTTTTTTGTTCGTGACATATCTTGTTGACCTGATTTTGGAGCGAGTCTTACTAGCGAATAGTCTGTCATCAATGCAAGCCGCAGATCCGGGATTGATTCCTGAACAATATCAGTATCCCATCATTGGAGTCACTCGGTAGCAATTAATGTTTTTCTCTTGGGCTTTGGCGGTTCTTTTCCCTCCACAAACATCAATTTATGAAATTCGATTGGATTCAAAGGAAGAAGAGCAAATCTGTTGAACTTCAGTCCTCCTTATCGATACTCAACGTGTAGGTATTTAATAACGTCTTTTTTTCTGCATATATTATTACCATTATCTATATGTATTCATTTTCCTACGTTCTTGGGATTGTTCATGCATGATTCTCAGCTGATTCACATTTTATGGTGTACGGTGTGTTTGGACGTGAATAAACACAGCTACCGTGTGATAATACTGATTCATGTGGGATTTGTGTTGTGATGATCTACATTGTAGATTAACTGCTTAGCTACATGACGTAAGAGTAGATTGTCACCTAGCAGTACAGCAGTCTGTAGTTCGTGCATGCTTCGAGCGAAGGTTGAACAGTAGAACATCTCTTAAGCGACCACCGACCGGTTATTCAAACAAACGGCCAAACTTGATTAAGCGTTAACTCAGCCTCTATTTAGCGGTCATTTCAGAATTATTTGTACTAGAAAACTGCATGTGCAGACAGCAAAAACCCCCAATTCATAACATTTCCTTGGATGTATTCGTTAGATCCATAGATTGCTTCTTTTTGTTGAAAAAGCCAGTCATTCTTAGTGTCCTGAATATCACACCTAAAATGGTTACAGTACGTTATGTTAACCGTGGTTTTTTTTTTCAAACTGCGCATGCGCATGATCGAGAGACTAAGGACTGCTACTTGTTAGTAGCACAACAAACACTTCATCTTGAATGACTGACGACCTCGTTTTTTTAAGTCCAGTATCTTTGTTCCATGACCAATTTGTTTGGCGGTTTTCTTTCGTTCACGCGCTCAGCGCGGGGTTAATGAACCTTAATAGGGGTAAATATATTGAGTAAGACAGCTAGTCAGTGATAATTATGCTACCTTAACCATACTGAAAACCACAGGCCGGCTTAATTTGATATCATTCTTTTTCATATATTCGCAAATTCGAATATGGTGATACGCGTATCCTAAGAAATGTTATCAGGATATAAATGATTTGTTATCATATCCTTACAGCACTCAAAGCCACTCAATTTGGAGGATTAAACAATAGTTTCCATTTCTCAGGAGATTGAAATTATGTTTTGTTTTGGCCTCCAAATTAAATTAGGATTGCAGCCGCAAAAGAGCTCAGTGGTCTCCTTCGTGTCCCGGATCCTCACGAGCCCTCGGACACTTCAAAAAGCATGCAGTCAAAAAACTCCTTTTCTGACATTAAGTATTATAAAGCACAGTACAATAAATATGCATGTAAAATGCTGAATGAGAACCACTCTACCTATTATTATTATTATTATTATTATTATTATTATTATTATTATTATTATTATTATTATTTATATATCTTCTTTATCTTCTTTTTCTCTCCTTTTCCTATTGTTCATTTTCCTTATCCCCTTATTTCCTCAGTTCTTGTTCTTCTAAAGATCAGAACATTGAAGTGCTCCTCTTGAATCTATTCTTTCAAATAAGAGGACTTCAAAAACCTAACATAACTATAACTGATCGGAAAACTGTGAATTCGATAGCAGATCTAAAGCTGCATCAGTTATCTGGTATTGCACCTATATCGTTGATATTCAAACAAACCCCGCTAGCGCATTGAGCCATAAACCTTAAACTCGTTTGGGTCTCCATAGTGCACTTTCTTACTGTAATAAAACAGACTCTCTTGTTCTAGCAGCGGCAGTCTTACAAAAACCAATATTCAACAAGAGACATTCTAGGTCTACCTGAGGCATTGATGGCCATTTGAGATTTATATTGGTGCGTGCGGTGATATTTTAAGGCCTGGTCGGTGACCAATGACTATGTACCGCCCTGATGTTAGACCTGCCGTTCCGTGTATGTTCAAAAAGAATCACATCCGAGTACGAACATTAATGTTGGTTTAACGATCGATAGGAAGTCATTAGCACCGATCTTAGTATGGAGATGTTAGTATATATGCAGAACCTTGCTTATTATCGGTGAAGAGTTAAATAACTAGTATTATTGTCACGGCACAGTAGTGGCAGTACACTCCTCTGGGGTCTCGAGTTCGATTCCTGGACTTCGGCAATCGCATGTGAGTACAATTTATAGGGTTTCTCTCTTGTCACAGTGGTAGTACACTCACCCCTTATCTCTGAGGTCTCGGGTTCGATTCCTGGACCTCGGCAATCGCATGTGAGTAGAATTTATAGGGTTTCACTCTTGTCACAGTGGTAGTGCTCTCGCCTTTTATCTGTGGGGTCTCGGGTTCGATTCTTGGGCTTGGCCTAACACATGCATGCATGTGTGTATACGCAGAGTTCAGTTTGTGGGGTTTCTCTCTTGATTCAAGGGTTTTTCTCCGGGATCTAAGTTCGGTTTTCCTCACTCCGCAAGACCTAAAATTCTAAATCTAAATTCTACTTGTGTGATAGCCTTACTCCTGCAGCCCGGTAGAGGTTATTTTAGGATTCGATAAAATGAGAATATAGAAGGTAGGCCGTCATGATCACAGCTTGCGTTCTTGGGGAATTCTCTCTTTTTTTTAAATTTTACAAACAAGTTAACAAAATGAATATTAATGTAGCTAATATTGTAGACAGACGTAATTGACAGTTTGATATTTCTATATTTTTCGGAATTTATTCATGTATCGGCTTTAACTTAAGCGGTGTGTAAAGTAAACAAACTTTGTGGCCCATAAGCGCCAAAATATTCAAAATCTTAGATATATCACGATTCTGAGAACTCTTTCTGTATTCAGTACACTATTTGTCTTTTCCATTCAAACCACATGTCACGGTTATCAAGAGCTACTTTTTTTCTTATTGGTAGCGCTTGAGGATTTGAACCAGCGCGAATTAGTTAAATTTGAAGATTTCTGGATTATTGGATAATAGTCCATATGTGGTAAAAAAATAACACTTTAACACCATGAATCGAAATGTAAAATTAAATACTTAGTAGGCGAGACATTCAAATGGATTATCCAAAGTGAAAGATTCAATCCGAATTCCCTGGCCAGTTTCATAGTGTCTTTGATAATGCTCGGCTAGGAATATTTTAAAATGAATACTGTGTTACTAACAAATTGTTGGAGAATTGATATGGCAGTATGCTGGAGGGTAACCTGCGATGGTAACCCATATGGGGAGGGGAAGGGAGGGGGTTATGATACTCCCCGGCATTGGATTACTCTAACATAGTACCTATATAGTACATGTGTACCAACAGGGGAAAAGCATCAGTCTGCGGAACCTTTGCCGACTCCTCAGTTCAAGATCCATGGAACTAGAAGGCTTGCCGAACGATCGAGAATGAAAACGCAAACTGCCTATAAGTGCCAAGCAATTAACTCATTTGGGCAAAGCCGTTTAAAGTGCAATAGTGATAAACATCGAACATTTCGATTGATGATATCGTAGTACGTAATTCAAGCCCACACGGCCATTTTCATTTGGCAACAAAGGAAGTCGGCTCTCGAGACATAAGACTAACTCTTACATATTTGATGTAAATAACAATTTGTATATATACATATATATAATAATCAAGCTAATTCTGTTTTCAAGTCCAGTCAGCATGTCGCTCAAGTTCGATACTAGGTCGGGCGGTTTGAGGAACCATTTGAATATTCATGATCATTAACCAATCGAAAATAATCGAAATCCAGTGATTTTTTTCCCTGTTTAGGCTAGAACGTTTGATTGTAGATATTTAGCCATGCTTACTGCACTGCTTAGTATCTGTGGTAACGATGAATGTGCCATTGATTAAGGCTAAATAATATGAATAAGGAATAAGAAAAGTTACATCAGTTTGGCAGTAATACGACTCAGGGTGTCAAAAAGGATTCTTAAAATGTAGCTAAAAACTAATCATTATTCGTATGTATAAGACAACCCTGGGTCAAACCAAACCACCATGATAACCACGTTTCTCGGACCAAGTAGTCAAGTCTGATCACTCAAGGATGTGGCTGTAATTATTGATGTAAACCGCATCAACCAGGCTAGCCCTGGTCAATCTATAGGAGAGCACTTGCTTTCATGGTTTTGGCCGCACTTG
The DNA here is from genome assembly GCA_023349425.1 of Anthopleura sola. NCBI lineage: Eukaryota > Metazoa > Cnidaria > Anthozoa > Actiniaria > Actiniidae > Anthopleura > Anthopleura sola. Next base: position 4,647,349 of record JALHLI010000003.1, on the reverse strand, counting down.
TCACCAATTATAACACGACTGCCCAGTAATTCGGGCCATGTACACAGGACACCGCACGAAAAGGGAGGTTGGTTGTTTTGTTTTATACTATTTTTCTTTTTGAGCAAGCAGACAGGGCCGCATCCACAAAGCAAAAAGGGTGAAGGTGGACTAAAACAATAGGGGAGATTGAAAAGGAAAATAACAGATAGAAAAACAAAATATAATACTGATATATTCACCTCGGGTGGATCTGTCCGTTATTCGTTGATAATTGGATCTACGTACGCCCATTGATTCCTATATTTTGCCATCATAACTGTCAATCTAAGCCAACTAGAGCATTAATCCAGAGCTTGGAATCACGATGCCTCAGTGAAGGTGAAGAATGATCGTCTAGCGGTAGGTCTATGTCTTTTACACCTGAAACAAAAGTGGTTATCTTTTTAACACCTAATTGGCAGCAATTCAGTGACTAGTCTTAATTGAAAAATCTTGAGTGAAAAACAATTATCTTGCTACAAATCGGTGTATAGCGATCGTTAGCATGTTGAAGATGTGTTTTAAGGTCCGGTTAAACTGTGCAAGAGACATGCTTTTATTTCCTCGACTGAGTCTTTGAATTACGTTATTCAATTTAGAGAAAAAACTTGCACAGCACGAAGTACAGTATGGAGAAAAAAACCCTGTCATTCAGAAATGTGGTATCATTTTACCATTCTTATTACAATATTATTTTCCCACCTAACAATGCATCTTTCGTTCTTAACCTGTTATTTTGAAAACCCCACCTGAGACCTACGACCTTTTCACTAACAAATCCAAATAACCAGTGGGCTATTCATATACCACTGATTCAAAATTCTGGTTTTCTTGCTATTTCTCTGCGCAAATGATATTGTTACCGTCGGTCAAGCTCACACGCACAGATGTTCCTTGAAACTTTTCAATTATTTGTCCAGGGGTTCAATGTGGTTCGATTGAACACACATCACGTGCACTGATCAGTGACAGTGTATGGAAGACAGAAGACGTTTGAATATATTTCTTGCCAGGTCTAGTCGTGTAAGTTATTGTTTTGTTATAAATACAAAAATACACATTGATAAACATCATTGGATAATTACCTCTGTCCTCGTCAGAAATCACTAATAAAGAATATTAATTAAATCTGGCATGAATTCAACATTGTTTCTTGTGATTCCAGTGGTAATTGAGCGAATTCTTCTCTTCTCTTCTCTTTTCCCATCTTATTTTAATAAACCATGTTCGATTAATCTTTGTATTGCTTTGTGGTTTTAATAACATCAATAGCTAAAATATTCCATTCTGTCTTAAATAAAAACTGTTATTTTGTATAATGATTACTTCTCTCGCGACGCGCTGGTTTCGTGAAATCATCTTAACACTAAGATCGGTAAGTTGAGCATTAGTAATCGAACTCGATGGGAATAAGACAAGAATACACTCACGTACTAGACGCTGAGATTTTTAAGGAAAAATCGACAATATTTTTGACTTATCAGATGTGCAATACCAGTCATACCAATATATTCTCGCGTCAGGTATTAATAATTAATGCGTTGCATGAGTACGAATACATTTGCCAGGAGTCAACAATTTGATATTTATTTCCATAAGAGGTCCTTACGTGAAAAGTGCCCGCTTCGAGAAGTGGCGAGTTAGACTTTGCATATGGTTGGTTATGACTTATTGAGGTGAGAGATTTTCATCACTTTATTTTGAGTTAAATCTCGCTAGAATTTTGTTCGTTGAGATCACTTTGTGTAAAGAACCTCTGTGTTCGTGATGCTTTTGAAAACGGAGTTTAGCGTGTTTTGTCTTTGAACAACATGACGCGCGAACAAATTTACAACATAACCTTCCTTTATTTTGAATCTCAAGAGAAAGAAAACCGTTTTTTTTTTGTTCGTTTGAAAGACTACCTGCTTTGAGAGAGGGTTTTGACCCTTGAACAAGTAAAATAGGTAGTTCTATTCGCCTTTACCGCGTCTATGTGCATAGAACTACGCGTTGCTTGACTCTCAACGTAAAGACTAAGGAATCAAAGCTCTGTTTCGAGAAAATGTTCATCCAGCTTTTTCTCTCTTTCGCTATTTAAAATCTAACACGTACCACACAAGTATTAAGAAAACCCACACACTACATCTTAATGGTAAAAATTCTTGTCAAAAAGGTGTTGCATCAAGATCTCGATCTCATATTACCAAATTATCTTTTTTTTGATTTGAAGCTATAAAATAATCGAAAAGTGCTTAATAGGTTTTTGATTTAAGGTGTATTCATATTTCTCTACAATTGTAAATCATTCATGGATTTAGCTAGGAAGAGGAGGTGAATTGTTTTATGCAGGGGATAAAATTGGAAAGCCGCTTTGTTGGCATTTGCAGAACGAAATTTAGGGTTGGATAATGGAAAAAATTGGTAGATGAAGGACATAAGTTTTTGGTAAACTAAACAAGAAACTTAAGAAGGAAGGGAAGGAGGGAAGAAAAGAAGAAGAAAAAAAGACTAAAGGAAAGGAAAGAAGGAAGGAAAGAGGGAAGGAAAGAGGGAAGGAAGGAAAAGGATGAAAGGGAGAAGGAAAAGGATGAAAGGGAGAAGGAAAAGGATGAAAGGGAGAAGGAAAAGGATGAAAGGAAGAAAGAAAGAAAGGAAGGAAAAATGGAAACAAGGATGATAGGAAGGAGGGAAGGAAGGAAGGAAGGAAGGAAGGAAGAGACGAAATCCATAATTTATGTTTTAAGCTGTATTTCTATAATTAAAGCGGGAACATTGTTTCATAGGGTAAGGTCATTATGTTATTACTAACTTGCCTACCAGACAACAATATTTCATACTAATGGGATGAAATAATCTGATAATTCTGGAGCTGTGTTTTACCGACAAAGGATAGTAATCACTTCGTCTGCCCCTTGAGTCGATCAGTTCAAAGATATCGTAGAATATTACATTTTTTAACATACAACCTATAAGCCAAATTTGGTTTTCTGTTCTGAATAATCTGAATAAGGTGCTTGACATTGGCTGGTTCAAAAGATTGGGTGTTTGAGTGGGGGTTTGATCAGTTCTTATCTATTGTGTAGGCACAATAGTTGTAAGGTGGAGTTGTCAACTCCTACTTGAAAAAAACAGTTAGAAATAATGATTTATTCATGATTTGATTCGACACCTTGGAATAATTCACGCTTTTAGCATAACAGGAAAAAAATTATAAGACAGAAAAAAGGAGCCAAAAGAATGGAATCGAATTAAACAGAGCAGAAGATAAAAGAAACGAAGCGAAAAATGTGTTAAGAAAATATCAGCGTATGAGATTTCAGGTGCAGAATTTTTGACATGGAATGACCGACAACGAAGTATAGTGGATTTCAATATTATAGTAAGTAGAATAATGAACTTGTCAAAGCATTCAAAACACTGCTTAATTTACAACAAATATAGCTATAATGAAAAACTATTGCACTAAAATAGAATAAAACAACATGATTAAAGATAAAAATGTGTAAATGTCGACTATGACACAGGTAGCCCAAGCTCAGGTTATAGTATCTATTTTTTGACCTTTGGATGAATTTTTTGAGGTCGTTGTTCGCATGGGAAACATATTTTGCTCGAAGCTACCAGGAGGCATCTCACAAAAAAGAAAAATATTCGATGATTGAGCAAGATTTTGTTAATATTTTTTACAAAACCTATGATAATAATGGAAACTTTATTTTATATAAGATATCAGATTGATCTGATAACGATATTAATTATTTTTCTAATGATATAGTATTGTTGTTTACTTTCTAAACCCAACTCTTTTAACATTTGCGGATAATAATAATAATAATAATAATAATAATAATAATAATAATAATAATAATAATAATAATAATAAAAATAATATGGATCGGAGATTGGCTAATCAACACGCTGAGAGAGCTTGATAGAGGATGCAGAGATATCATCAGAGAGAATGGAGGCATGCACACCAGCGAATCAGTGAAGCTACTACACCTTCCAGAGGAACAAGGAGGCAGTGGTTTGAAGTGCATTGAAGATACATACAAGCTAACTAAGATAAAGATGGCAAATTACCTAAAAAACTGCCAAGATAAGAGGATACAAATAGTAAGAACGCACGAGCTCCTTAAGATAGACAAGGAAAGAAAAATCCTCAAAGACGCAAAGAAGTACGCTACCGAATATAACATCACCTGCAGCTTCACAGACAAAGAAACCATCCTCGCCAGTGAAAACAAAACTGTCACCACAACGCTGCCTAGCCCTGGAGCAGTCAAGGAATTCCTAAGAATGAAGACCAATGAGAGATACACTAATGGAGTAAAGAAACAACCATGGTTAGGAGCGCTTACCAACGAGCAGCTCAAAGACGAAGAGATACCAGCTACTGCCAACCAGCTCTTTAAATACTGGAAAAACGTACCCGATGTAGTGTACAGCGTAACCAAGAGTATACGTCAACAACTACTCCAAACCAAGACGTACCGACAGAGCAAACTACAAGTGAACAACATCATAAACAACAAATGTCGCATGTGCAACACAACTACAGAGTCAACCACACACATATTGTGTGCCTGTCCAAAGATTGCACAAAGCCTCTACAAAGCACAGCATGACAGGATGCTGAGACCGATTTATCACTGTCTGCTGCATAAATACGATTTTCAAGAAAGCGACAACGGGAAACCATGATATCATCAAAGACTACCAACTGCAGTATTAAAGAACGATAAAGCCAAGATCATTTGGTTCCACCTAGAGGAACCACCTGAGAATGGTGCAAACAGAATTGATATGGCCGTGATGGATAAAGAAACAAGCGCATGGACACTATTTGAAGGAACAGTGTGCCAAGTTGGAAAGATTAAAGAAAAGACAGCTATCAAACAAGAAAAGTATACAGAACTGCGAGCTGGGATCAAAAACATCTACAAAACCGCTACCGTAAAGCAAATCAATACTGATAGTATTCGATTTCCTTGGAGGATGCCACAAGAAACTGAAAGACTAACTAGAGACAATCACCGGGAACGACAGAGAGGTGTCCTTCATAATTCAGAGATGTCAGAAATGGATCGTCAGTCAGAATGTGAACATTGTGAAGAAATTCTATGGGTATTCAACCTAAGAAAGGACTCTAATTACCAATATTTATATATTCAGTAACAAAGCCCAGACACGACCCGCTTGTTATTGTAATTAAAAACGACAGAATAGTCAATCAACTAGAAGGAGACATTCCTATCGCAGAAATGCAGAAGATTGCCCTCCTAGGAACTGCTCACATCAACAGGAGCACTCTTATGATTAATTGATTTTTTTTATTTAATCCGCTTTCAATTTTTATACAAATCAGTGAATACATTCTAGTTTTCCCAAGGTTCATGGATTGGACTCGGTAAGCTAAGCAAAACGTTAAGTAAATTGAAAATAAATAAATAATAATAATAAATAATATTAATAAATATTAATAATAAGTAATAATAATAATGATAATAACAGTAATAATAATCATGACGGTAAAAACTATGTTACAGCAAATAACAGCAGGGGAAAATGCGATAAACAAACGGAAACATGCACGAAGCAAAAGAGAAAAATAAGAAAAAATCTATACAAAAACAGGCGCGAGAGGAAAAAAATATACTTGAAAATTCAAGATTTTTCGATTTTAATTAGTTTGCTTTTTCTTTTTAATTTTTTCATATAATATGATACTTATGTCTAGTAATTCCTGTTAATTAATCAGGTTTTTCTTGCTTATTAGCTTCTTCCAATATTTAATTGCCCTGGTTTTGCGCATTTACTTTTACTTTGACCACTGTTTTTACCGCGATGTTATTGTTTTGTTTCTTAAAAACAAATTAATTCTAGCCTAATTAAAAGAAAAAACGCGCTGAAAAAAACATGTCAAAGCAAATATGTAAGCCAGAGCTCTAAATCTAATATAAAAACTGTTTACTGGTAATCTTTTATACCAAGCAATTAGATATGGCAAAATTTGAGAGTAGGACAATAACATGACTTTTGGCGGGCATATTCTTTATTTGTGGCCCGAGTAGCATCTATTTTGTGCCCGAGCGCAGCGAAAACAACAAAGTTTTTATACATACAAAACAAGTAAACATCAAACGCACGCGCTTTGAAATGGTTTCCTTACGATCTGATTGGCTGACAGTAGTCGTAAGATATTCTCTCAACCAATCAGATCGAAGCAGGGCGGTAAATGCATTTGCAGCTCGCGCGCTTGGCGTTCGGCCCGCTAGACTGAACGTTTTAGTGAGGGCAGTTTAATATTTGGCCTTGTACATTGATGGTCATAATCCTTACGAAGTCCAATTTTAGGCAATTTTCAGGGATAAACATGAACTAACTCAGAAATACAATGTCTGTCTATTTGATAACAACAGATAAAATCAGTCAATTATATACTAATCGAAAGAAACACTGCAATATATTTGAAAGATATGAAAATTAATGAGGGAACTACAGTAATATACGAAACGTGACCTTGTCAAAACTGCTATACCGCTAAGATGCTAAAAATATGCACTATTTTGTTTTGGTGAACTAACTTCCTCTCTGGCTTAACTGTCAGGAAATATTGAGAAAGAAGTGTAACATTGTTCCCATGTGACGCGGAAACACGAAATGTTTCTTTCATACCCTCGAGAAACAGGTTTTAGTTCTTAGAAGCAAAATTTGTCGCGTGTAGCAATGTATTTAGTGCAAGTGGCCAAACTGGGAGACACCGAGAAAGCATGCCTGCGCGTGGTAAACATGTTTCTGAAACATCCTTTCTCGTTTTATTATATTTTTTTTAGTATAATTTCGAATTCCTTTCTCTATTTCACTTTGCAATTATCTATTTTATTATTTACCCACATGGGAACCTACAAAGATGACATGTTCTCATTGCTTTCCTTATCTCAAAATATTATGACATTCGACTTTTTCTTCGTTGCCATCGTTGTTGTTGTCGTCAAAGCTCTCTTGCTATAATTAAACTTCAAAATAACCTATCTTTCCTGCCTAGAATTCTTGCTCAATTATAAGTTATACTTCTGATATTATTGTCCAATTATAAGTATTAACAATCATTGTCATTCTCATTATAATTAATGGTCATGTTATATGTTTTCTGTTTTTTAATCAGACTGGTGTCTCTGTGCTGTATTTTTTAATTCCACGTCCACCAGCAACTCAAAACAACAATTTGGATTCGCGCCAAAAGTACTACTCACTGATAAAGCGGTGTCTGGTCTGTGAAATAAAAACACGAACATCTTCAAAGTAGAGGCATAAGCTGAAGAGTGGCGATCTTGAAGTGAGGTAAGGTAACCACATGCTCGTATCTATCATTAAATTAGTTCAAACAACCCTATATTGTTAAAACTAGTAGCAGTAGCAGTAGCAGTAGCAGTAGCAGTAGCAGTAGCAGTAGCAGTAGCAGTAGCAGTAGCAGTAGCAGTAGCAGTAGCAGTAGCAGTAGCAGTAGCAGTAGCAGTAGCAGTAGCAGTAGCAGTAGCAGTAGCAGTAGCAGTAGCAGTAGCAGTAGCAGTAGAGCCAGATGACATAGCATTTAAAATAAGAGGGTTAAGATAAGCGACTGTACTAGTCAGACAAGATATCTTAATGTTACGAACTGAAGATATATATATATATATATATATACTACTAAATATTAATCTGTAGGCTAAGCATGCAAATGTTTTATTTTGTCGAGTTTAAAGAAAACACATCTAAATCCGCCCCTGCATGCTGTAAGAACTAGTTTATGATATTATAAGAAACATACACCTTAGTAATTTTATCATTATGTGATTAATAATTTTTATTAAGTATTACCAAGTGCAATATATATACTGCTACTATTATTTACACACATGACGACGCCTAGTGAATAGTGAATTGTGGTTGAAAGTATTGAGGTGGTTTAGTCAATCCTTGGCTTGCAGACCGAGCAACGAATCAGTAAACAAGGAGCAAAAATGAACTGACTCGGTTTTACTTTGATATTTCCAAATGCCAAGTTTTTGACTTTTAAGCCAAAAAAGAAAAAAAAAAAAAAAAACAGTTTTTACAAACCAACGACGACAACTACGAAAAGCAAATAACAAAACAAAAAAACAAAAAAACAAAAACAAAAAAACAGAAAGGCAATCCAACAGAACAAACAACCACGTCACCATGGCCCCAGCACCAAACATCAACATCATCATTATCATCATCGGCGTCGTCGTCAATAATAAACACTTTTGTACGAAAATATTCGCTATAAGTCATCTATCAAATACACGGCACACATTTAGCTATTTCGTTTTGACGACACACAATGGAAATCGGAACTGATACCCAGAATATACCCAGATATGATATCGTTAAAATGATCATGGCAAATAAATACAAAATAAAACCGAAACAAAAAGCAAAGGCGTTTCCCATCGTCAAAATCAGGGATTCACAAAGTCAGTTTCAAACACGCGTTTGTATAACATGAACAAAAATATAGCAGAAATTATGAGAGGGCGTTTATGAAAATACAACCTTAGACGAATCTTATAGACAGGACAACAGAACAAAGCCCACAGCTATTAACGTTCTGAGAGAAAATGAAAAACAATAATAAAAAAACCTATATTCTTGTGTCCCGCGTGTGTACAAACACGAACCAAAATGTAGCACAATCAGAGAACAAACAACAAAACCCAATTTTAGACGAAGCTTCAAGACGAGACGAGAAAACAAAGCCCAGAGGCTATTGAAGATCTGAAAGAAAATTAAAAACAGTAATTAAACTGTATTTTTTTTAAAAAGATTACTTTATCTCATAGACAAGTTTTGATTAAAAAGAAATTTACCGGAAAAAGTTTAGTGATAATGTGATATGTGAACGTGCGCAATCCCACGCGTCGTCGATCGCGAGGTGTGGTCAACTTTGTATTTTCGACGAGTTCTTTGGGCTTTTGATTTTCACAAAACTACGCTTATGCAATCCTAAAAGTCTTTAAAACAATGCTAAATGTTATGAATTAGATTTCGGGCTTCTCTTTCTATCGAGTTATTTTGAATCGCGACATGAAATCGGCAAACGAATTACTCGACGTTCGAATAAGCCTCAGTTAATTGTTACAGAGAGTAGAAAGAGCTTCTACGTCTGCAACAAAGTCGCGCAACAAAATCTTCCTTTTGTACAGGGTGCAACGCAACAATGTTGCGCGACAAGTTGCACAATTTTGCTGCTCGTATTTCCACGCCTTTAGCAGTGAAGTTTGTCTTTTGTTCACGCGCCAGAAATATAAAATCATAACCATAGACATGATCAGTAAGCGCGAACGTGATGGAAAAAAAACTGGTCATTTTCTTATGTATATGAATATATTCCTTGTGATTCAAAGGACATGGAGCGAAACTAAAAGTGCAGTGTGTGTGAGGGCGCAGGGGGTATTCACTGATATTTTGTTGGTTAATTCTAAAACCTTTCCTAATACTTGTGATCATTATTTTTTGTCGCTCAAGTGGTTATACCTAGTAGCATTACAAGACATGTAAACAGGCATCAAACTAGTAAGTTAAAACATACTTAAAACGACCAATTTTTTTTCTCTAATCTAAAATTTTGGCCAGAGTTAATGGAAACAGGGAATCAGTTTACTGAACAGACTAATAAACATGTTATTAACTCATCAGCTGCCAAGAAGTATCAACCAGCATGATATACTCAAAGCCTCTTCAAAGTTATAAGAATTCATAGACTATATTACTATTACTCGATAACACTTCAATTTATCTTTTAGACCTTGTAAAATACATTTAACTCAATTTTTGAGAAGTTGAAAGTTCTGTCACATTGAAACTACTGTATTGTTTATACCTTGAAGGCTTTCGATGGCCAACGACAAGGCTCTCGCTAACATAATTATAACACTACTCTAGTGATAAATGATGCTTTAGTGAAGAGAAATGGCAGTTGTCTTATCATGAGGAGGAAAATTTGGATATACGAGTTGAATAAAGAAAATAAGAAAATAATTGCTTTAACTATGAAGGGCGTTAAGAGTTGATGGATCGATTTTGTGAGAGATTTTTTTTCCAATAAGTTAACATTATTATCTCGCTAGATCTCTTTTATTATTGGTGAATATATTATAAGTTTGACAATGCTATTGATAATATTTAGAGACAAACTCTCCAAATACAAAGATCTAGAAATAGAAATAAGAAAAATGTGGGGTATGGAAACAAAAACCATACCTATTGTTATCGGGGCACTTGGGTTGATACACAAAGGACTTGAACAGTATGTCAATAAACTACAAGGAGACTTTCCTATATAGCAGATATGCAGAAGATTGCCCTCCTAGGAACTGCTCACATCAACAGGAGAACTCTTATGATTAATTGACTTTTTTTTTAATTGATCTGCTTTCAATTTTTATATAAATTAGCGAATACATTCTAGTTTTCCCAAGGTTCATGGATTGGACTCGGTAAGCTAAGAATTTTGTAAGCAAAACGTTAAGCGAATTGGAAATAAATAAATAATAATAATAATAATAATAATAATAGTTTATTCATTCCTTCTCGCAGCCAAGGGCTGAATTACGAGGATGGCCAACAGACATTATATATATGAGATTATATATTATATTACATAAATAGTAACTATATCAGAGATTCACACTACTGGAAATGGTCTTGGTATTTAACAGTGCAAAAATCTGCAAAACGCTTGGTTCTAGGCATAATGCACAGTGGCACGATTTCGCGTGCCACGGAGACCGCATGGTCTGCTAATTGATGCGTGAGGGATTAAGGACCTCATTAAAAGCAAAGAACAGCCGTATTGAAGATGTTATCGATATTTATCGATATTTGGAAATAAAAATAACCAAGTAAAGCAAGAGAAATACTACAGGAAATGAACAGTATGTGTTTGAAAGTCGAGACTATACGTTTTTCGTAATATTTCTTAACCCGAAAAAGTTTGAAGAATCCTCTCGTTTGCAAAATGATACGAGATTTGAAATATTGACGAAAACTTCATCAAATTTTCATTTTTAGTAGCTGTTTTTACCAGTGTGTTAATCAAGTTACGTTACAAAAACTACGGAGAGGAGAGACAGGAAGGATAGCAGGGACAGCAAAGGAACGAGGGACAGCAGGGACATTATAATCGTATCACTTCTTTTCGTTCATGATAAGATATTGAACATTGAAAATATAAAAAAATACAGCATTGGCTTACTTACTTTCCTTAGGACTACCATGGAAATATGCAGTTGCTGTCTTTTAATATCATTTCTAGAAGAAAAAAAAGTTAAGAAAAAGGTTTAATGAATTGAATTTAAAAAATTGGGCAGGTGAACTCAGTGTTGAGCTTGTGTGACGTGACTCGTATAGAAAAACGACTTCCGGGTCCAAAACGAAAAGCAGTTCTATAAAGATTTTTCTTACTTTTTCTTTATGACAGGATTTGTTGTCCAAAGTTCTAATTGTTTCAGGTGGAGGTTAAATCATTGAGTACGTTTTTCGCTTTATTTTAGCGGTATTTTTGAGCAGTTGGACCCGGAAATACGTCACAACTTAACAGTTCTATTTGCAAGCATTGGTTGTCAAACAAAGTCACGCGATTCATGCTACTCACTAGTCAAATAATTTAAAACTTACAGAATTGATAGAGTGCACGCCTTATATCCGTTCGTGAAACAAAAGATGTATTGTATAATTGCACTATTTCATTGTAGAAAATAGCGAATATCACTGCTCGTAGTTCATCAATGAATAAATATTTTAGTAGAGAACTAAATACCAGAATAATTTGACTTGGAACGTCGTATAATTAGTGACTAACAAACCAAGTAAACCAAAAATAAACAATGGATTAGTGTCTACTACTATCTATTAAGCCTACTATTCTGCTAAAATCACTTTTATTACGCTCTATTCACGAAGTAATTGCTTCACGGATATATGGCTATACAAAAACTCCAAGGAATTTTGAAATCCGAAAATAGAAAATCCTAGGAGCTTTGAAGTATTTTTTTCCTGTAGATTCAAACTTCTCTGACGTTGTTATTTTAATATCTTTAAAAAGATATAAGGAGAGAGCTTTTTGCTAAATGCTTTTGGCAAATTAGAAATTGAAAGGAGATCAATGAAATAATAATGAAGAATTTTTTTTGTCTCTCCATTTCGTTGTCGAGTGGTGTTAATATGACAGTTAAAAGTGATAAAGACTGTCTTCTAAAAGTTGGACTGATTGTATCATCGACGCTAAAGTGTATGCTTCAAGAAAGGAAGTGCGATTCAAAATGAAAAAAAAAAAAAAAATTCACCTGCAGTGTTGACTAAATTACTATCACACATCGCCGAGGGGTGTAGCTCATATATTTCTTGACAAGTGTCCTTTCATAAATCCTCCAATTAACGACGAAACAACGCCAGTTATATCATGGAATAGATCTATGCAGTCTTCCATCAATAAGATCCAATTATAGCATCCTATATAGGCAAAGAGAGTAGATCAGCATTTGTTAGACAGAATTATTCATCCCAAAAGAGGCTTTGCAGTACTTATGGTTTTATTTCCCAAGTGGATTTCTTAGATACCTCGTGGTGCACACTCATGCTATTGGTCAATAGGTATGTCACGTGTGTATCGATCCAAATAGAATATAATATAAAGTGTCTTGTCTTTGCATCTTTGTTTCACACTCCGCTAGAAGTTGAAGATGTTAGAGCAGTGTAGTAAGAGTTATGTTGCGGTTTTTTGCATTCATTAAACCGCAATAAATAATTCGCTTACAATCGTATTGAGGTGTTCACTACGTCCCTCGCACGTTTAACACAAAGTATTGGTGACCAAGGTTTGAATAAGGTAAGTACGGAATAGCATAATTTAGCACAGAAGTGAAAAAACCACAACCAATACGATAAACACTTTGAGCTTCGTGCATACTCTTTACACAAGACTCCAAATTGTCTATCCAAGCGACATGTAAAAGGCATGTTTTCGAAATCATTAGAAAAATAGAAAAATGATTAAAAATAAATAAATGAAAAAAAAAAATGAAAAAAGAAAAGAAAGGAGTTAATAGAAAATGTATTTCAATTGCTATATAGAATTATATACTAGTTTAGTTTCCAAGAGCCCCCAGGCATTGACTTTTAAAAGGAATATTCACGATTTCATTAATTTAACTGCGGTAGACAAGCAGCACTCGTTTTTGTTTTCGTCGCATGTCGTGTATAGTTAAAATTTATAAACTCTTTACTGTTTTATCTCATTCGTGAATTAGATATAGTAGTCCAGTGCATTATAGTTTGTCTTAGAGATTTCCTCGACAGGGCTTCCATAAAGAACTCCAATCCAGCTAGTACTCCACGTTATCTCGAAAGGAAATGAATACTCGAAATTTATTATCAAAAAACTGTATTAGGCGTGTTCCATTTGCTACATTTCTTACTTTCGTGCTTGAACCACATTAATACCAATCAGTTGGCAGTAAATTAGAAGAAAAGAAAAAAACGCACTATTTGAAAAATTCCGGTAAATTCACATTAACTTGTACTTTATTATCACAAAACTGTATCGTCTTCCATTTACTACATTTTTTTACTTTCGTGCTTGTACCATTAGTACCAAACAGTTGGTAATAAGTTGAAAATAATGCATTGAAAAGAAGAAAAAAATGCAGTTCCGGTATTCACATAACTTGTACTTTGTTATTATATACCTGTATCGTCTTCCATTTACTACATTTTTTTACTTTCGTGCTCGTACCATTAGTACCGAGCAGGTAGCAGCAATTTGAAAAGAAAAAAAAGCCATCGAAAAGTAGAAAAAAATGTCCAAATTGGAAAATGTTCCGGTTCATTTCCTTTGGTCTTGTAATCAATATATTAATGTTTTAAAACAGAATTAGTGAGATGTACGTGATAATACAAGGACTTTGATGCCTAGCTAATGGGTTCAGAGAAAGAGTATTCACAATGTTTTTTTTTTTTGTTTCGGTCTAATGCATTTTAAACCCTATCATAAGTTTTCTTTAACTATTATTCTTTCCCACTTAACTTTTATTCCTTTTTAATTTATTTTTCCTCTTTCTTCTTTGTTTTTTCGCTCTTTAGTTTATTCTTTTTTGTTTTTATTCCATTTTTGTCATTCCATCTTATCTTTTCATTCATTTATCCATCAAAAGATAAAGGCATGTCGTTCGTTCGTTCGTTCGTTCGTTCGTTCGTTCGTTCGTTCGTTCGTTCGTTCGTTCGTTCGTTCGTTCGTTCGTTCACTCTCCCACACCTTCAAATACTTTCGTTTTTCCTAGTTCTACTTGTCTGTCTGTAATTATATTCTTTTTCACTTCTTCTCCCTTTTCTTTTGTTCCTTTCTTCCATATTTTTCCCTATATTTCTCAAGAAATAGGTATTATAAAATAATAAAAGATCAGACCAAAAGCAATCAGACCAGTCAAGAGACCCAGACCAATCTACGCCACCAGTCTATTTATTTCCTCTGGCTTGATTCACGAAATTAAAACCCTTTCCGTTTCCTGGCAGTTAACGCCTCGTGCTATTAGCAATATCCATTTAATCTCAACGAGTTCCTAGATTCTTAAGATGTTTTTTTCTTGAGATACAGTTTCGAAATAGAAGTCGACCATGAAACGTATTATAACAAAAATGACTGACTGCAAGATGAGACGAAGAAAAGGTTCTGCAGGAAATAATGGTGTCCTAAGCCACCTAGCCTTGAATGTAGTATTGTCGTTATTCTCATACGAAAACTGTTCTATTGCTTGTTGCCGCTGTGTTGCTTCATTAGTTAGATACCATTTTTTTGCCTGTTCAGACTTATTCGGTTGTTCTTGGTCGGTATTTAGGAGTTTACTATTTTTTTATCCAAGGATGGTTGTTGTTGTTATTGTTGTTGCTATTATTATTATTATTATTATTATTATTATTATTATTATTATTGTTTCTGTCACTGATGCTAACTTGGTAATAATATCTCGTTGTTGCTATAAACCGAAGGCGATCCCGGCTTTACTTGAGACACCACCAAACAATCGGTAGTTTACCCAATTGAATATAAAATTTCTGGCAAACAAACTCGAAAAGCCAATGTACACGAGCTCGAATTTCTAGTCCTTACGGTTTTTTGGCTCTTCAAAAAATTAATCTAACACTTTTTATTTCGAGATTTTCTACGGAAAAGTAAGCATTTCAAGAGAAGAAAATAACAGAGTAAAACTTTTTCAGATGTTTCCTTTCACTTCCCTGTTTCATTTTTGCTCAGGACTCAGTTTCCCAGAGTGCTTTGTAAGCTTCGATACTCATTGCCTATTCAGAAGGTCTTTTTGGTAGTTATCGATTTTTTTCATGTACATTTAGAATGCATTTATTCTAAGAAAGGCAACCGTTAAAAAAAGAAAATGATACATTAGGGAATGTCACATGTTCTGAAAGATGAGAAAACATTACGTCCAAGCCGAAAATTAATCTGTATAAGAACTCACATCCTCTGACGGCTTATAAATCATGTTCAAAGTACACACTTGACAAGACACTCGAAACTAAAATCAAACACAGGAAGATTCATCGTTACGCGTACTTGAAAAGATCCCCAAAATCCGGATGACAAGATTTTTGTTTCATATTTTTTCAACCCTACATAAATCAAAAAAATTAGAATTGAAACCAGAGTACGACAATCTGTAACTCAAAAATGGCCAAAAATGACCTGTTTTTGATCCTTCATAAATAATTCGTCAATATGGCAAAAGTTGTGAAAACGGTCCAAAATAGATTCGCTCAAAAATGGCCAAAAAATAACCTACTTGGGATGCTTCATAAAAAAATTATCAAATTGGAAACTGTCATATTTAACTAGGATTGTCGCAATTCTCTCTATCTCTAAGGTACATTCTAGATTGTGTGAGAAATAAGATGTGATAGATTAAGTCAGTCTCATCATCTGCTAGACTATACTCACTATATATTATCTTTTGTGTCACTTCTAATATAGTCGCCATTCTGAATTACACGTCAGCTCTGAATTACTCATCATAAATCTAACCAATTGAAACCATGATATGACATCTAATTTTAACTTATACTTGTCAAATAGAGTCGAACGAGCCGGGTGTTATGCTTTATAGTAGTTCTACAAATGACTTAAAGGTAAAGGCCTTAATATTCAACATCTGTATTGTTGCTAGTAGCTAGTCATCCGACAGGAGCTGACAGTTTGCACTTTACCCCCTCTCTCCATCAGTGTTCTGTTTATTCAGAGCAGAAAAACATTTGTAAAATCTAGAATTAAATCAGAGAGTTAAACATATGCGCATTCAAGGGAGCAAATACAGAACTTGAAGAATTCAACTCAGTTTTCCTTCACTTGATAAGAGGCTACGATCCATTGGCTTTGCGTCAACAAACACTAGAAACGATGACTACCTTGCCAAACTACCATCTGGATTTCTGCAATTCATTCTTCTATACGCTTATGCTTAGTAGAAACTATGAAAAACTTGTACGGGCACGGACCGCGCCTTGCCGTGACCGTGTCAGTGCCGTGCCGTGCCGTCTTTTGGGCACTTTTTGAAAAGCCAAGACGAAAAGAAATCCAAAAAGTTCTTTTCTCTTATGGGGCTATCTTTAGAAATAGTCACTCTCTTTTTGAAAAAGAAAATTAAATTATTGACATTCACGTCAACTACTCTGCCAGTAATTTTCAAAAGACTTTTGAATTGGTTGCAGAAATTTTAAGATAAAGAAAGAAAATAAAGTGATGTTAAAATTAGTAAAGATGTTGTTAGGAAAGCCTTCAAAGGTATTTTATCGATTCTTGAATGAATTATAAGCACAATAACCAACATATATCCCTAAATAAAAGATAAGATTTCAGTTGAAGGTGGTTTGAAAATGTATGCACCATTAAATAACAGTTACTTAAATCTTTATTCTTAGTCCTGTCAGCTCGCATACATACTTAAAGGTAAATGTCAAGGAACCCACGTTCAATACTCGTCATTAATGGATCATAGACACTTTCAAAAACCACTCCAAGAACATTTAGGCGAGAGACTGACACATAGATTCCGATTAGATTAGTGTATTAGTCGTCTATTTTTGTAGTATGTCCTGTTTACATGTTCCAAAATTAACTATTTATCAGTTAGGATAGAACTTCAATATCAAAGTGGCAATGCGTCATTATACGTTCGAATAAAAGGCATAGAGAAACTTAAAAGCTCTTGGCAAATTGTTATTATATATAATAGCTAGCTGGCTAGAAGTTTTCGTTAAAATTTGGAAACTTCTTAAGGCTCAGTTCAAACGTCGAACTTTACATGAGCCGAACCGCATTGGAAAAAAAGCGGTGTTCTTTGATGTCCACTATTAAGGAACGTTCGCGAGCATTGTTCGTGCGCATCCGTTCTGCGCATATGGCGTGACAGCGCGCGCGACCTATTTTTTTCAAGATCAAACTCCGTCACGCACGTTGCGAAAACGATTTCGATCGGCTATATCTCGAGAACAGCAACGGTGACCCCCATTTTTTATTTTAGTATTTGATAAAGAATTACATAAGCTGTCAGTATTCCCAATTTGAAGAAAAAAATATGGGAAAATCATAACAAAAACACGTATTTTGATGAAGTTCAATCTACAATACGGCCAAAGCGTCACCGAATGGTGCATGGCGGCTGTATATTCGAACCAAAAACTACAAGTTATTTGTATGTATTCATAAATATTTATACATAACATTGATCTATGGGTTATTAGACGGTTGTTTCAAAAAATGTTTAGCAATCCATTTAGTTTTTCAACAACAAAAATGACTTTACTGCTCAACTTGTATGTGTTGCGCGCAAGCGATTTTCGACAAAAAAAAAGCTGCACTTGATATCATCTCACTCCTTAACGAGAACGGTGACCACCATTTTATTTTTGCTCGTGGAACTTCTCTGATGGTCTTGTATTTCATCATGCGAAGTTTGAAGAAAAAAACATGGGAAACATTCTTGCCCGCGAACGTCCTTAAGTCAGTTTAGCTATCCCTGATATATTTCTTTTTTGTGGTAATAATTTTTGTCGTGGCTTTTGATTTTTTTACCAAAGTTATGAAACGTTTTTTGGTAGTAATCTTTTGACTTTGATCCGTACCTAATTCTTTATACAGCCCTTGTTTCCACGTCATTTGTATCTTAGTTTATTTTTAAATTTGACATTTATCACTATAATTTGGTAATGGCGTCATGAAAACATCAAAACTACATTTTACATCACGCCCTTACGGTATACTAAAAGGTATTTTCTAATTAGATGATTTCATCCGTTATAATCTTAGAAAGTCTGTGCGATAGTGTAATCCAACCTACTGCACATTAGAGCCTTAAAATATAGACTAACTAGATTGAACCCACGAACCATTTAGAAACCCAGTTCCTTAGACGAATGTGTATACTACACTTGAATATTTCCCCCTTTTAGACCACCTGTTATTCCCTTGAGTATTATTACTTTGTTTACGAGTAAGCTATGTTCATACGGAT
The DNA here is from genome assembly GCA_023349425.1 of Anthopleura sola. Taxonomy (NCBI): domain Eukaryota; kingdom Metazoa; phylum Cnidaria; class Anthozoa; order Actiniaria; family Actiniidae; genus Anthopleura; species Anthopleura sola. Next base: position 4,628,768 of record JALHLI010000003.1, on the reverse strand, counting down.
CTTGAAAAGATGCATGAATAAGGATGAATATCAAACTATTCTCAATAGAACGGAAAGTGGTCTGAAATGGAAAATATATTGCCAAACTGGTAGAGGTGTGTTTAGAAAATTATATTTTGGCACTTGGGTGAATAAGCGCAAAGTCCATCCGCCGCTAAATGGGATCGAAATAGCTGTCTAGAGAAGTCGACAACTTCCCTTACCACCATGTGTGTTCACGGCTGTGCAATCTTAGCTAAGTAATATCTATAGTTAGAACTTCTGCTTGACCAATTAACATGTCAACTTCCTGGCGCCGAAGGACGTGCGGATATCAAATGCCCACTTTCTTTTCTCATATCGAGCAAAAGAAAATTCATACCAATATCAACTTTTTTCATACTTTATGGGCAAAGACGTTTTGAAGAAGCCGTCGCCTTATTTCTATCAAACAATCAGGTATGTCAACTAAAGGAGATACAAGAATGTAGTTTTACAGTCAAAAGAGTGAAAGACAGACAAAATGAATTACTTACGATTCCCTTCATATTTATGACCGGGTGTTTTTTGAATGCGCAACTTTTTCTTTCAAAGTTTCGGTCTCCTTTCCTCACGCAAATAGCTTTTTCGGTTACTTTTAAAGAAGATTTTTGATACTGTTCCAATATAGAGGTTTTTCACCTGTCGAGACACTTTTGAAAAAGAAATTGTGTTTGTCTTACGTATAAGGTTACCGAAAACGGAACCTTTTAAAACTGCTCCAGAATAATTTAAGAAAGAAACTAAGGTCCTTTTCTAACGCTTATCAGAATTTATATACCAAAAAATGTAACAGAAAACAAGCTGAAATTTATTTTTTTTTGCCGTTGTTTTTGGTGAATGTTGAGTGGATAACGAGAATAGCGACCTTCAGATCTGACTACGAGTACGAGAACAAGTTTTGCAATTAGCCTTGTGCTCGTGCTTAACACTGAATCGTATTCAATTTCCTATTTTTTAAGAATCTAAAGTTTCAAACTACTTACTCCACCACGACTACGAAATTATAGTTCTAATCTTTAAGAGTTTAAATTACGTACTCAGTCGTAGTCGTAGTTGCATCTGAAGGTCGCTAATATTCAAATTTGAAAAACACGCTGACGTCATTTCCGCTTTTATCCAAGATGGCGGACGAGCTGTTTCTTATCGTATTCTCTAAATAGCAGATTTATCAGTTGCGTCCCTTCTATTTCTACATCCGTTGTAACTGATTTAAATTAAGGAATGTTGACTTTTGCTGTGGGAGAAAACCCGCACAAAACAATTACCAGATATACTTACATGCGTAACAAAGTGCGGGAATTGATGCAGCATAGGTCACATTAATTGATGAAAGGCAAGCCCGCTCACCGCTACGCTGCTTACTTAGATGCTTGCTTGGCGGGCTCATCATGTTTAGAACCTGCAGAATAGAAAAGAGATGGATATTCAGAGCGGGAAATTAATTGACATGTTAGCTGGGGTCTTGCTTCTTTCCTGGCTTCTCAGTTCAGTTTTTCCTGGATAACTTGTTTGTTTATTTGCCTGTGTGCCTGTCTGTCTGTCCATCCGTCATTCACTTTGCTACTGACTTTGTTTGTCTGTTGATGCATTGATGTTAAAAATGCAATCATCAAAATCATCGCTCATCTCATACTAGAAAACACAGACAATATGTCTTGAGAATTAACGCCCGTTTACTCATTGATTTGCTTCCTAACCGCAATATCACTCACTAAGCCAGTAAAAAAAATTGATTCGTCCACTCAACGTCATGTGGTGAACCAAAATAGCTTAAAGGGATGTCCGTCTCATTATTCGTTGGCAGCGAGCCACAAATATCGCCGGTAGCAGAAGTTTTGACCACGAACTATATCATGACACTGACATGTTCTTATTCTGACAAACATTGATCGGATATTAACCTCCATGTCTTCGCTTAGACTATAACAGAGGCATTAGTCCTTCACATCGACATACAAGAATGCAAGGATGCGCGGGCTGAGCAAGGCCTATGGAAAAACGCTCTTGAAAGGTAGAGACAAATAGGTATATTATCACTGCCTTTGGAATGGTCTAGGACAGCGTTCTTTTTCCGTCTATTTTTGGGTCTTTCTTTCGTCCACTGTATAATATACTTATTCCAACTATGATTTGAACTAAATTCCACACAACATATGTCCTAGATAACTCAACATTGCACAAAGACTTTATAATTCTTCTGAATTCAGTTCGAATTTTAAGCATTTCAATTTCTTCAATTTCTCCATTTAAAATCATATCTACAAAAAAATGAGAATTGTAACATTAATTGAAGATTTATTGGTTGGTTACCGCATTAGAAATGGCCATGGATTATAACAGCCTTGAATTTTTTTTTTCAGTTTTCTTTTTCAAAACTAATTACTTCTACTTTATACCTTAATATAATTGTCTGCTGTTAATCTTATGATCATATCAGTTCCTTTTTCTTCTTGTGGTGGCACTAAAAGTAATATACACTTAGGTTTGATGAGACTGTTCAAACATGGATTTTTATCATGAATTATCGTACGACATTATCTCGTGCGGAACCAAACTGATTTGAAGAGAATGTTTTGACAGAAATCATTATCACCATCGATCATTATTACTCTGCATCATTGTCGTAACTTCCTACCCAAAGGCTGTTGCTATTCGAAGTAATGGATGTATGTAAGTCTTCTCTGCGTATCATATTCTAAGAATTTCGAATACTTTAAATTTATAATTATAATCAATAAATAAGGTATTTTTCAACCTTTTTCAAAAATCAGGCAGCTACGAATTCGTATGAGTTTAAATTAAACTGAGTGAAAAACCAATACTGGCACTAGAAAGAGCACCTTCACTTTAGTAAACCTACGAAGATTCAGGATGTAAGGTGTCATATCGGACGAAAAAACGTAGGTTGAAAACTTGGCAAATTTACAGACGTTTGTATGGTTAGGGGTATACCTATACCCCCAGCCATACGAACGTCTGTAAATTTGTCGCTTTTCAAAAAAAGTTTTATATAGACCAATAGTAGCTCAGCCAATCAGAGTGCAGGATTTTTGATAGACCATTAGTAGGTTTATACTAATATCAACTACACATTAATATTAATGTTAACTGATCATAATGTTTGGCAGTTTGTGATTTCAGTGTCAGTCGACCGCTTGGCCATAATATTTTCTCATCTTTTAGAACCACGAGTCATTCCATTAAACATGAATTATTGGTTTACGTTTGCATTCACATTATTCAGTTAGCCATGTCAAGCGTAACTGATAGTCAAAGAGTACTAAAGGGAAGGACAAATGATCTGATGGGAAAACAGTGCATTAGACCTCTGCAGCACTCCGGAATGCAGCTAATTTGGAGGACAAAACAAAAGGTTTCCAATTCTCAGGAGATTGAAATTCTTTTGTTTTGTCCTCCAAATTGAGCTGCTTTGGTGTCACGTGAAAGGGTCAATTAGTCATAGGAGTGAGCCAACAAACAAATGTTTTAAGTGATAGATAAAACATGAGCGGGAGACCTTTATGGGGATTTGAAAATGGCGAGCCGCAGACGAGCCTTTTCAGCCCCATAAAGGTCTCCCGCTCATGTTTTATCTATCACTTATCAAAGGTTTGGGATAGTTAGGTCATGTGTTACTTAAATTTTCAAGATAAAAGCAATTTTCGCCGAGAAAATCTGAGTTAAAGTTGTATGCAAATCAGGACGAATCTCTTGCCGATTTAAAAACTCGGTCATGGTTGTGATTTTCTATTGTGTTTGGCCTTATGAATATTAATGAGTTTGATAATCCTATATAATGGTGTGTTAGGGCATCGAGCCAAGAACCACGCAGTTTGATGACAAGCGGCGTATTGGCAGCACACACCACCTGTGCTTTCTAACATACATATAAAGGTGCAAGTAAAAAACAAGGCTTTAATAAAATGCAAATATTCAACATTCACCACAGTTGCAAGGTGGAAACGTATACACCCCTTTCACGTGACGCCAAAGAGTCTCAATTTGGAGGAAAAAAATAAAAGAATTTCAATCTCATGAGCTGGAAACTATGCGCTGCAACATTTCATCCAACATGGCTGCCACTTTAAATGTATTCCATTAGGAGTGATTACAAACCACCTATAGTAAAAATCATCCAACATGGCTGCCACTTTAAATGTATTCCATTAGGAGTAATTACAAACCACCTATAGTAAAAATCATCCAACATGGTTGTCACTTTTATTCCATTAGGAAAGATTACAAATCACCTGCAGTAAACATCATCCAACATGGCTGTCACTTTTATTCCATTAGGAGTGACTACAAACCACCTATAGTTAACATCATCCAACATGGCTGCCACTTTTATTCCATTAGGAGTGACTACAAACCACCTATAGTGAACTGCCACTTTTATTTAATTGAACCACCTATAGTGAACATCATCCAACATGGCCACCATTGCATGCTAGGCTGGCTAGAATCACTTCAAAACATCAGACAATGGTTTTGCGCTAATTTTAACCTCAATTGTCTCACTGTTTTATATGTCTAGAAGTTTCAGGCAGACTTAGAAAGTATACGAAGTTGGGTATTCATATTCAAATGTTCAGTCCAAAACAAGCTGCTGACAAAACAACCTGATGTTTTCTGTGGATTTTATTCTCACGATACCCCATCTTCTGCTTCATACTGCCGACGAAGATCGCACGATATTGAAAGCCCACACTTGGAACTGCCCACCATTACCGATAAATCTTAATTCCGGTATTTATATTAAGTGTTCACTTTAAGATAAGCTGTAAATTGCGTAGTTCAGAGGGTGTGATATCTATCGCTTATTCTATAAACAACATAGATAGCTATTAATACAGTACCGCAGCATTATCGTTCTAAACAATCACTGAAACTTGCTAGCTCGAGAAACAATCACAACCGAAGCAATGATATTCGATTCTTTCTGTGAACGTTTCCCAGAAATTTTACCACAGAGATAGAGTTTAGCAGATGATTCATACCAAATTAGAAGTTTTCAACTTTGCTTGTAAAACGATTACGAACTATATTTAACTCGATTATTTTTAAGTATTACTGACTTATTATTTCAAAATAATAAGGCAATAATTTAATTGTTTTTCAAAGAGCCGTGCCAATTAATTGGGCCATAAAAATATATTTCTTAAATTGCTGGAAAAACTTAATTATAAGATAATAATAACGATTAAGGGCGAGATTAGAATACTTGACCATAATTTTCATATTCACCTGTGATACTTTGCAGAATATACTATTTTGAGTTCAATCCTCGGACCTCGGAAAATCGAGTATTAATTTACCTGACGGATTCAAATACTACAGACTAGGTAGCAAGGCTATAGTAGTATGGTACTTCATGTATTGTACCAGCACGTGGTCCACCAAACACATTTATTGGTAGGAATAAATTAATGCATAATATACGACGTTCCTACCTTTAGGCAATAATAAGGAAATTTTGGTTTAAATGCTGGTCAGTTCGCTACTCAACAACGTTATAATCGAAATTACAGCACTATATCTACTGGTCCTTTTGAAGTAAATGCAATTTTAGAAATTTTGTTTTTTATTTATTCTTCGGTATTTTTCTTGAATTTTAACATCTTGAACGTTGCCTCTTGATATCATTTACCATATACAACTTTCTATGCTAATTTCTTAACTGATTTCGGTTCTTTTTAATGGTTTCATGTGTGTTTTTCTCGTCTCAAACGTTTGTGGTTTGCAAAGACATATTCTAAAGTGTTTATCCTAAATTCAAACAATTAGCTTTAAAACAAACAACTTTGAAATTCTAATCTCAAATATCTATAAGCCCATGCATCAGGGCATTTACACCAACACGATTTTCTCTTAAACCCAACGTATTTTGAGTGTTCAATTTTTAAAATAAACGTTGATGAAAATGCAAAAGAAATATTAAGGTTTCTGAGATAAAAAAAATTTAATTTGTTTTTATAGATTCTATTCAGATATCGTGAAAAATTTCGAGGTCTGACAACCAGAAAACAAACAGTGCTTGATGAAAACACAGCTTCTAACTTTCAATTACGTGCATTTGTCATTAATGTCAATTGACTCAGTTTCTAAAACTGAAATTAAAAAGAAAATGAGTTTTCTACCTATCATCGGGGACTGTCTACTATACGTTCGATTTGAGCCCACGAGCATACTGGTTTCTCAGTTCCTAAGACTGAAATTCTGCCAAAAGTTTGATTACCAGTGACGTTTAAACTTGGGACTTCAAAAAATTGGAAAATTTTTTCATGCATTTTTTCGATATCATGCAGTTATCTTAAATTAGACTAAGCTCAAATTCATTTTTTTGTGAAATCCTTTCTGAGTGGCTCTCATCGCCATCCATTTTTTGACCGTTTTTCATGGCCAGACAGGGAGGAGATCTCCATTAGACAGGCTAAGTTCACGAAACATTAGAATAATAATGGATAGTCATAAATACGTAATTCAGTATATGGTAAACGATCAGATATCCACTAAAATTCTCCCCTCCGTGCAAATATACATGCATTACCAAAATATCCCGAACTTTTAGATTCAGCCGCCTGATATAATCCGTGACGTCATCTACTAAAGATTCGTAAGAAATATCCATGTACGATATAGTTCCTAAAATAGTGGCATATCATTGAAAAAGTTTAACAATTGCTTATCTAAATCTTAAATTGAAGATTATTTCAGTAAAATTTTAAATTGAAGTTTTAAGGATTTTTATCCAGACAATGGAATCATTATGCTTATTCCATGAAGTTAGTACCCACCCATAATCCTTGCCAGTCTCAGCTTTGCGCTTTTCAGGTGACTAACTCCATTGAAATAAGTCATATCCTAAAAGCGTATCACTTTCCTGACTGACAGACTTCCACGCAAGCGATTTCGTATTTACTTTGTAGAGCGTCAAAGCTGAATGGACCGGAGACTTCTATTTTTTTTTCCGATGGTAAACAGAGGGGCTTGTCTTGAAATCTCGAATGTTAGTTTGTTTCCGGGAACACACAGAATTATGCTTCAGTAAGAGCATATGTTTACCTTCAAGATTATTCAATCACTTGCTTGGTGTCTTTTGTTGTGCAGATAGGAGCGACGCCAAAATCAAAATCGACTAAAAAATCGACTAAAAAGATCGACTAAAAAGTAAGTAAAGCCATTAGCCATCAAAAGGGTTTTTGTTTTAGCAAGATATAAAAGGCTATTTTAGTTTAAAGTGTCATTTGAAGTAAGTCTTGTGTCGAAGGCATTTTTCTTTAAGAAGAAAATCAAGTAAGTGTATTATAGTTTTTCATCTCCATACACTGCGTTTCAGTTTCTTTCGATATTTCACTTTTCATTTTCTTAATTTTCTATTTGTATTTGTTTTCACTTTATTTTAGTTCGTATTTTCCACTCCGTGTGGGACTCTTTCTTCAAAATACTGAATTTCTATTTTATTCCTTTTTTTGAATAAGATGGATTGTGGAGGTGGCAATGGTACGATGATTTACACAACCAACTGAAAACACATAAGAACCCGGTTCTTTCTTTCTATATTTCACTTTCACTTTCTCAACTTCACTTTCTTATTTTCTTTTCTATTTGTACTTGTTTTCACTTATTTTTAGTTTTTATTTTTCACTGCCAGTATTTTGAGCCTCTTTCTTTTATGATACTGTATTTTGTATTCCTATGTTTTGGAATACGACGATTGTAGTGATGGGTATTAGTGCGATAATTGCGATAGTTAAGACAACCAACCAAAAGCACGCTATAGAATGCTTCAATCTAACTATAATGTTTCAATTTTGCCTCTCCAAAAACAATCGATGTAGAAAAAACAATCTGGTCTTCTAACGTATTGACAAACCGAATCAAAACAATTACTTCTTAATTCTCATTTTGTTCGTGAGGAAAAATGATCCAATTTATCCGGGGTTTTTTTTTTTACCACTCAAGAATAGTAGTATCCATTGGTGAGTCTCTTTCTGACCAACGTCGTGTTAATACTTTAAGAGCATTCAAGGAAAATCCTTCAATTATTTAAAGAGCTGGCTGTTCGTGATGGCATGTATGGTTGGAAGCTCTCTGGTAGGCAGTTTACTCAGTCTTAATCAGCCCGTGACTGCCTAATTAATTAAGGCACTCCTTCATGATCTAAAAAAGAGTATATATGGAAAAAAGTAGTCTTCTACGCAGCCGCTGTTAGTGTCATCTCTACGTTCTGTCCCCTCACTAGTGAGACTAGGAAAAAAGCGTCTTTTTAATTCATCTCTTTTGATATTCTACATGGAAATTATCTTTCGATAATTATAGAATAAAGAAGCGAATTTCAAAAATTTAATTGGGTTTCGGTGTATGATTATCAAGCCACTTGTAAATCCATGCATTGTATTATATAAAGAAGTTATTATTCGGTATCAATCACACATTGTGGGTTATGATCAACTTACTCGTTGAAGACGAGTTGAAAAGTTGTTTTGCCGAAACTATTTCAACTTAAAGCTTTCGGTTTTGAAGGTTTCATGAGAGTGTTTTGGTTATCGGTTGACATTTATCTGAAAAAATAATCCTTTGAAAACTAATTTCAATTGCATTTTATTAAGCGAGAGACAGCTGCATGAAAAAAGATAGATAGGCTATTTCTGTTACGCTTGTATATAACTAAGTCAGTTTTGATTGAATTTGGGGGAAAATAAATCAATTTGTGAAAACTTAATTTGCCTTAACATTTCTCCATCAAAACCCTTGTCAAAGGTGTGTACACAAACTCACGTTCTAAATTATTTATTCGCTTTCACCAAATTATTGTTATTGTTGTTGTTATTAATAACTATTGTTGTATTTATGATAGTTTGATTATTCTCATTATCAGCATTTTATTATTATTATATTTAGTATAATTTAATTATTGTTCTTTATTATTGTGGCTGTGGTTGGTATTATTATAACCTATTCATCTACTTACTACAAAACACACTACCTCACTACCACCACCACCACCTCTACGAAACACCACTACCACTACCAACCACCACTCCTACCCACTACCACTACCAACCACCTCTACACTAACAGTCCACGTCTACCAGCACTACCACTACCACTACTACTACCAACCACCTCTATCACCCACTGCCACTGCCACTGCCACTGCCACTGCCACTGCCACTGCCACTGCCACTGCCACTGCCACTGCCACTGCCACTGCCACTGCCACTGCCACTGCCACTGCCACTGCCACTGCCACTGCCACTGCCACTGCCACTGCCACTGCCACTGCCACTGCCACTGCCACTGCCACTGCCACTGCCACTGCCACTGCCACTGCCACTGCTAGAACAATAGATATACTCCATAACTCTATTATTTTCTTTGCTTCGCTTTGACTGTTAGTCACTAATTATACAATTTTGTTTCCCGGGCTTACAATCAAATCACTCTAATGCTATTTTTTCGATACTTAAGGTGCGGACACACAATGCGATATTTCAACAAATAGATCGCACCGTGTGATAAGACACATTTTAATGACTATTTGGATGACTCTCTAATTGATCCTTTGCATGAATTCTAAGCGAATTTTTATTTTCTTCTTCGAGTTTTCCTATGAAAGGGGGCTTGTTTCTACTTTTTGGGACGTCGCCAGTGACTACGCATGCAGCGTCACACGGGTGGTCACACGTAGCATCATTATATAAGGTAGTATCATTACTCACGGTCATTATTGACCGCATTTAGAAAAAAAAAAAAAAAACACCTACGGCTTTAAGTGCAAAGTTTTTAATTGAGCCTGAAGGTTGCTTTGGTTACAACACATCTTGTAGTACCTTTTTCGAAATGTCATTTGAACTAAAAAAAATCAGCCGATCTTAGTCAAACAATTGCCATGGAAACGCCAAGAAACTAGGCAATAAAAAGATGTTCCCAAAAATTTTAAATTTTTAACAAGTCCTATACTCAACAAGAAAGTCGTAGTGTCATCTCCGACCGACGTTTTTTTTGAAATACAGTATTTACTCGTTTAAACGCCACATATGCAAGCAAGATATTAAAGAGTGCCGCCTCAATGAAGTGCTTCCCCCGAGGTTGAAATTCGTTTTACACCTTCAACACATTTTAAACAAAACGTGACTTAACGCGATTCTCGTAATAGTCAGGTCTGTTAGCGAAAAGATGGTGCGCTTTTGAGTACAAGCACCAAACTTGGCACAAATGTTCATTTGGGCATACTTAACACATTTAGGGGTGGGTGCCAAAGAATGGTGGTCGGGGGAGAAAAATTTTTTATCAAAATTTAAATGAAACAAAAATAAATTCCTTCAAGTTTTAGTGCTAACATGGAAAAGTTGTTTAAAAAAATCAGAATGCCGTTTCAAAAAAACAGAATACGACATTTTCCTAATTTTTATTCTATTTAATCGCAAATCCCAAATGCAAAACGAGAACAAATCAGAATTCAATTTATTTCTTTTTTATTTATTTGCCTTTCGTGTGTTTTATGTTTTCTTTCACTCTCTTTTTTTGTCAAACTGTCAAGCTATTTTCTATAGACAAAATTTTATCGATGACAACTAGACAAAACATCAAACGAGTTCATATCAGCTCGATCACGTACAAACACGCCAGTCTACTGTTGCATCAACCGCACATACACTCAACTTAAATTGCCAGACAGGTTTTTTTACATTAGAAAATATTTGGAATGAGCTAGAAAAGACGATGGAGCTGTAAATCTTAAAAGCGACCAATATAGACTGGCAATCAGAGACCGCCCATGAGGTCCTAACGTTGGATATGAGATGAGAGGTAACTAAAAATGACTAGTTCAATCCAGGAACATGTACAACTCATCAATTGAGAAAATGAGTATGGATTTAGCGTTTTGAATTGAATGAGGGGAAAATTCAAATACGTTCGGTTTCCCCTTTTCATTTTGCTTTAAATATTTCATTCATTATATTCAATATTCAATATATTCATTTCAATATACGAAGTGCGCTCTCTTTAGGCTTAATTATCTCGTCTTTTTTCATGGCGAATCTAACTCTACGAAAACGTCTTAAATAATTTAATAGTTTTTTTAGTAAATATGTCTAATGGTTTGACTTTGTGATATCTTATTCATTTGATTTAATGAGATCATTTTTTGTCATTAAGTTCAATTCTATTCAATTCTATTCCAAATTTTTATGAACCTATGGCGTATTTGAGTTTAGAATAACACTAGTACTAACATTGAAAACTTAAGACTCTCAAGAGCTTCTAAAAGTCAAGATTTAGATGTTTTACTCAGACCTGATGAAAAGAAGTCTTATAACAGTGCAAGTTGTAGAGATGTGTGTTAGTTAATTCATTTAGTGAATGGTATAGTTGAACATTGTATATCCTGGTTACCGAGGCGTTAGAATATCAACCTTGGTGATCCGTGGTAGCAAAGCTCTCAAAGTCCCCTAGAGAGGGACGGATAAATATTATAAGCTACCCTTTACAGACACACAACAAGGTAACTTGAACAAAACTGACCAATCAGATAACGTAAACCAAACAGACATTGAACTGATAACAGCAATAGCCAATCAGATCGTCACGATCTTATTATAGAAAACGGTATGCTATTTCGCCTGAAAATGGGACTAATTTCTGTCGAAAACGCAGTTGTGAAATGTCTAGTATGTTCTATCCCAAGTCCATAAAGGAAATATTTACTGTCTTCCTGTCTTACAAGAACCCCGAATTTCAAAATATACAGGTAAATTGTAGTACGAAAACTTTGCAAAAATACCAGTTTCGAATTCTTAATGCTGATTGGCCCAGAAAGTTTTTGTTGGAATGCCATAGATTTTAGGTGTTATCTGATTGGCCAGTTTTGTTCAAGTGGTCCACTCTTGCAATGGACAATGTCTTACTGAAGATGGTTCGATTGGGCCAATCATTTTTGATTATCTCTGACGCCTTGGTAACACATAAACCAAAGACGGAAATATACGACTTCCAGAACAAAGCTAATGTTCAACTAAAGCTTGCTTCACAATGAACCAAATTAAGTGTATATGTTCATTTGGGGTAAAACCAATTAACACATTTAAGCGCGCATTGTTCTAGAGATTTAAGGATTATTGAATTCTCGGTTTTCCATTTGCTGGTTTATAATTTTAATTCACACTTTCAAGAGCAATCGACAATTCTATTTGTAAGTGCTTGATTTGTAGGAGTTGAGTACACAAAGCTATAAAAGTGTGGAGAGAGATTTCATTATGTTGATCTTCAATTTTTTCCCCCGACAGCTGTTTCAAGTGCTATAGAAGCAAAAGAAGAGATAGTTATTCCTTAGCAAGCGAACGATGAAACCATAGACTGGAACCACAGACAAGGTAAGAAGGGTTTCAGATTCAAGACATATTGACTTTCACTAAAATGAATTCAAACTTCCTTCTGAGAAAAATAAGTTGAACTATAATGTTCGAACTAATGGGTAATCAGCTCAATAACCATTTTTTTCTTCCTAAAAATGGTAAAAAGCCCATCCTAAAACAAAAGGGAAAACGATACACATCTGCCAGATTATTTGGCAATGGTTTACAATCATGTAAAAATACTCTCAATCAACGTATATACTAAAGAAGTTCCGCTCCAATCAGAGCATAAGTTGACTTTGATGAAGAGGATTGTCGAGTTCAAAATATTCGGCAGATATTTTGATTCAGAGCAAAAAAAAAGTTACATGGTCGTGTGTGAACGTCGTACAGGTCAAATCGAAAACAACTTGCCTAAATCACTCCTTGGTTCATAAGAATTTCGTTTGGTAATAAAGCCGGTATTTAATCTTTCGGACAAATATTTCTTTCCGCTTAAAAATACTTGAAAGGCCTGGAAAAGTGATCCTAAAATCGAAATTCAAGTGAAATGAAAAGTCGAGACACTGAAGAAAGAATGGCAAGGAGTTGACAGCTGCTGGGATGTAAATAAAAAAGCTTATGAGAGAAAAAAGAGTTATTGTGGTTTTATTGAGACTGAGAACTTAAATCGATTGAAAATAATAATAATAAACTTCAAAGTACGAGTATATATTGCAGTCAATTTTGTGAATTAGGGTTTGCTGGTGTGCTGTGATGGTATTAAGAGAAACTAATGAAATAGGTAATGCAGTTTTATTTACTCAGATCAAGCCGATAAAAAAATATTATAAACTAAAAGTACGATCATATATGGCGGTCAATTTTGTGAACTAAGATTCGCCGGCGTGCTGGGATGGCAAGAAATGTCCTGCGCAGGGCAGCCTTTGAACGCTCGAAAAACAAATTTGATGCGTGTATGTTCGCTATAATCGCAGAAATATTTCAGTGATTTTATCCCAACCAAAAACCTAGGTGTAACGAAAATAAGACTCGCTGCTTTCATTTCCAATAAGAAAATAACAATTCTAGGTTAGTAGTAGAGCTTTAACATCTCGACAGTTGATGATTACTGAAGATCAAACGAAATGGAAGAAGTTAATTTCTGTTGCAGCAGCTGGTCGAAGGCGGCATTCTTTTTTCTGTTGCTAAGGTACAGTTTTTCTTAAATAACAATCGAAGAAGAAACGTGCCTTCGGGATCATGAAACATATTCACAATTACCAAGTCATCCATTCTCACCAAGAATCTCATCAATATTCATTTATTTGAGTTCATTTTGAAGCCGGTTCACAGTATGCCATTCATAACATTCGTAAGTTGTTAAAATATGTATGTACGACTCAATAAAACTCTTACCGGGCTCAACGTCAGATATGGTTTTCGATTTCTCCACCTTTGCTATTCATTCATTCATACATTTAATCATTTGCTCATCCATTGAAAAATCAATTAGGAAAATCTTTCAACTCCGAACCACATGAAAATTTTAAACATGTCCATATTCCCCAACCCCTTATTTACACAGACATATCCTTTTTTCTAGCCTATTCAGTTATTCTAAATAATACATATTTTTTTCTCTGACTCATATATCTATTTTGACTGCTACTATCTCGAAAATTCTTTATCGCTGGAAGTAAAGTATATTTCTTAATATTTACAAAACAATACCAATCAAGTGCTGAAGGACCCACACTTTTGATTACACCTGAAACATGAGAAAATTCCTGATACGATTTATCTAGCTTACTAGCTATCATACGAGCTTTTGAACAGTTAATGTTATTCATTATTTTAGATTGTCTCGGATGACTGACATCCGAAAAGTGAAAGACTGAACAAGGTTTAATTATAGATGATCCGTGGTTCAAAATTGAGATTTTTTTTTGTTTTTTTGAGGATGTAAAGTCACTAATTATCGCAGATTCGTGAGTTGCAGTCTTGATGAAAGTCTGGGGTTTAATTCGTAAATAATCAATTTGGTTGCCTTGTGAAAGGAGTGGAGTCCACAAAGAAGTATTCACGTTAGGCTTGCAAAAGTTTTACATATCAACAATATTCTGCTGTATGGGAGGTAAAATAGTTTAGACATTTGTATTTTGCTCTTTTCCTTTCTACAATCCTGCCCTTGATGATATAATGATGATATTTTGAATTATCCGTATCCATAGCAATTTACAGTTCGCAATCATTTCTCTGTTGCCTGCTTCATTAATAGTCCATTAAGCATAAGTACTTGTTCAACGTCCAGATAAGATTTAACTTGTCTGCTTTATTTGTTTGCTGAATGCGAGCGTGGACAAGTGGAAAATGTCCTCCAGTACGTAACATGATATATAACATTTAGTTCTACGTGAAACAAAGGTACATATACGTCAATATTCCGTTCTCTTGAGGCTATGCTAAATGCTATGCTCGTCGTCTTGGAGTCTGGTACCCGGTAGCTAAGAAGCGAAAGGATTATGGAAAGTAAATTGTTGTCCAGATAATGACGATATGGACAAACAACTAACCAATAGAAAAGCAAACACTGTGTTTCGATAATTCAATCAAGCTGACTTCAAGGGTATATATAGTGATTCTCTTCTCGATTTTTTCTATTCACAGGCAAACAAGATGAGCATCAACAATACGACAAATATCACTGATTCTGATGATTCGTATTCTGACATGTTGGCTGGTGCCGATGGCTTCTTCTATGCGAGGCTTGTCTGCTATGTCATCATATTCATTGTCGGAGTTATTGGAAATGTGCTCGTTTGTTTGGTCGTTTGCCGTCAACGAAAAATGAAAAATGTCACCAATTATTTCATAGTAAACTTAGCTGTCTCAGATCTTTCAGTTTTGTTGATTTGTATTCCGTTTGATTTTGGCGAAATTATCACCAATTACTGGCCCTATGGAGCAGTCATGTGCAAACTTATCTACCCGCTTCAAACGATGGCAACCACAGCATCTGTGGGAACTCTAGTCGCTATAAGCTTAAACAGGTAAAAAAAAATTTTTTTTCTTCTCTTCATAATATCTAATATAATACTATAATATTCCCTAAATAAATCATATAGTTTGTCTAGCTGCGGGTTTGTTGGTTCTATCTCTAGTGCTTACTGTACCAAAGGCCAGCCTTTTTTTAGTATAAGTTATGTAACTCCATCGATATCATCCTACCCAATATCAAGTCAAGCTCATCTATCAGGATTTCTATTGCGACTCGGGAAAAAAAAAATAGAAATTGCAGACATTATGGCAGACATTATCTGAAATTATAGATTTTTTCCACTGTAAAATATCAAATATCTTCCTAGTTATTTGACTCGGGGAAAAAAAAGTTTTTTTTTTTATTATTAAATCTTCCTAGCTTATGTTTGACTTATTTCCTAGCCGTGACTAGATCATCTTTATCCGCACGTGTAACCTTTCGAGGCATATTTAACTGCAAACGTAAAAATGAATAAAAAATTGAATGAAATGATCCCTTTTTAGCTGGTGGTGTAATTCAAATCACCCTTGGAAACGGCTAAGGAAGATTACAGTATTGGTCTGCTAACAAATGCTAACGATAAAAATGGATATTAAATAATATGGACTTTAATTTTTTCATCGAGGTAGTTCACGTACTGTTATTGCTAGTATTGACAGTTTTTAGTAAAGGAAGTCTAAAAATCTGGGGCATATTTCAGTACTTTGGAAACCAAAACCAGACTTTGATCATTAGCGTTGAAGGATAATTAAAGTGCAGCCCTTATACCCCCTGCCATGAACTCCTTTTAACATTGAAAACCTACGTTAAAAAAATGACAAGATCATGTACTCTTTGCAGCGTTGAAATATGTAAAACATTATGTCAAATAATGTCCTTCAAACGTTTTCTTTCTTTATATATCTGGGGAAAACTGGAATTACACGGATAAAAACGAAAGAAATAGCTAAAATAACGTCAAGTGAAAGAACGAAGTTCGCAATTACACATAACTCGTTATCTGAGCGACTACCATTAAAATTATAAAAGCACCACTCAGAAGTATCACACACGGGCAACAAGGAAGTCAGAAGAATCTAGAAGTGAAAACAAATTAGCCAAAATAGTCTAGAAACAATAGGGGGGAAAATATCAAAGAAAATGAAAAGCTATCAAATATTGAAGAAAAAAAAAGAAAAATAAAAAATTGAAAAGGCGGCCCAAAAACTTAATTTCTTATAACTTTAATCATAATATCAACCAATACAGCAATATTCTAACCACAATGCCATCTGTAAATTTAATTCCATGTTTTGAAATGACGGAGTAGATTATAATGAGTTCAGACGCCAGAAGACTCAAACTAATAATCATCACACGGTCCGGCAGACTCTCAATTCACAGAAGTTACAAAGACGTCAGAAATCTCTTTCTTGCCGATGCAAATTAATTTATCTGGATAATGAGTGACACTTCAGGGGAAGAAATATGCCAAATAATGTAGATATTGAGACAACAAAGCGGCTAGCCTGCAGCTTTGGATGTATTTTAGTCTCTTGCTGAATGTGCCGACATGTAGGTTGTAAATGATGCGAATAACATTTAATTGCTTGACAAACAGATGCCAAACATCCACTTCCTTCCCGTCAGTTTACATGTGATTTCCTGTACCTAAAATATTTCTTGGTCTAAATCAAACCTGTTTGTGTGAAGTGTTTCAAGCAGCGAGTTCTCTACTGCTATGGCACACACAACAACAACAACAACAACAACAAAACAACAACAACAAATACATTAGCAGCAGTAAAACTTGGACCTCAGAAAGCGAATCTATCTAGTGATCATGACAGTGTAATCTCGTCAATCAAAATTATTTGTATTGTACGCCATGAATTCTAGAAATCTCACTTGCAATCCTCCAGGGGTTACGCAGAAACACACACACTCATACGCACAGTTAGATTGTTAGATCAAAACAGACTTGCGGAGCCTCTCCCCCGCTTTTCCTGTCAAATATTTACGAGATAATCATGATTAATCCTCGCTAAACAAAAACGGACGGAAAAGAATTGATAGTTCAATGCACAACAGTAATTTTTGGTTAAAAACAAAATCTATCTTAATTCTGGAAGAGCCTAAGGGATCGTCATGAAGAGCAGAATGGCTTTTGTATGTTTTCCAAAACCGATCATAACATAAACATATCGAATTCAGTAAGCTCTTCAATTATTGTTTATTGCAACTCCTCCCCAGCCTAAGTAAACGTCATGAATGTTCCCGAAACCGATCATTATATAAAAATATCGAATTCAGCAAGCTTTTTTTTTTTTTTTGAACATGTAAAAAAATTATCACTGATACCCCAAAACAACCTCTGGGCATGGCTAACTCACAGATCGGATTTTGAATTTAACGTGTAAGGTTTTGCTTAGGGAGGAAGATCGGAGAAACTGGAAACTGTTTGTTTGTTTGTAAACAGTATGGATTGTTTGTTTGTTTCTTTCCTTTCTCTCGGCTGTGCGGTGTACAAGTAAGAGGAGTGAAAAACTTTAACAACCGATAGGAGAAGAGAAACTTGATATACTAACAAAGCTGCAGGCTGGCTGACTGAACGAAAACCAGTAAAGGATAGAAACAAATATAAGATCAATAAAAGGAAGAAACATGCAAGAGAAATAGACTAGAATGAAGAATCTGTAAGAAAAGGATGGAAGGAATGATGACGAATGAATGAATGAATGAATGCATGAGTAAATGAATGAATTGATGAATGAATGAATGAATGAATGAATGAATGAATGGATGCATGAATAAATGAATGAATGAATGAATTGATGAATTGATGAATGAATGAACGGATGCATGAATGAATGAATGAATTAATTAATGAATGGATGGATAATGAATGAATAAATAAATATATAATGAATGAATGAATTGATGAATGAATGAATGAATGGATGGATGGATGGATGGATGGATGGATGGATGGATGGATGGATGGATGGATGGATGGATGGATGGATGGTTGGATGGATGGATGGATGGATGGATGGATGGATGGATGGATGGATGGATGGATGGATGGATGGATGGATGGATGGATGGATGGATGGATGGATGGATGGATGGATGGATGGATGGATGGATGGATGGATGGATGGATGGATGGATGGATAAATGAATGAACGAACGATCTAATGAATTTAAGAATTAATAAACTTATGAATAAATGGATGAATGAAAATCCAATTCATCAACTAGGAAAAAACAACAAATTATCTTGATATGCTGTAAATCAAACTATTCATTAAATATGCTCAAAACGGACAAGCGGAAACACCAGCTTCGTTTTCAAAACAAATCGGCAAATTAACAGAAAATCAAGACTCTTTGTAAGGAAATTGTAATTTGAAGCCAGAGATCAAATAATTATCCTTGGGGCCGAGTGAAATTAAGGATTAATTTTCCTGTCTGTTATCAAAGTTTTCAGCTATTGTTCATGTCACCGAACGACCGCGGGCTGATTTATAATTTTGGATTACTTTTACTCTATTATCAGTAAAAATTTATAATACACACTTTGTTGATACTCAGTTGATTTCCGTAGGCGACTGCGGGGTTGAATTTTGCGACAAGAATGATCTGGCTTCTTCTTTTCGGTCTCATAATTTCATATCGATTGATTTTCTTTACATTGTGAATTGATACATTTGGCCACAAGGCAAGAGGAAAAGAAATAGGGAAATAAGGGAGACTCTAGTTATTAACAACTGTATGACAACGGGAAAAAATACTGATCACTAATCTCCCCTGAAGAAATTTTTCCCGAGTGGAGATTGCACTCGATAAACTACGGTAAATGTATGAACACATCAATTAGACATCGACTTGGGGCCATTGTTTCGTGGCTACTTGATGCAAGTGGGGAAAGGTCTAGTGAGGACATATTTAAAATCATTCGTAGCTCACAGTAGTCTACTAGACATTCCTGAATTCCCGCAAGTCAAACGTAAATGAAAGACAAAAAAAAAAAAAAAAGGTCTCGAGTAGTAGGGAACACACTAACTCAAATTTAAAAGCTTTTAAGAACGTGCGTTGTGTTGAGTAATGATGTCCCTCTACATGCATGCACTTGCTTCACAGCATTTTAATAGTGCTATTAACTATAGAGTGCAGCAACCACCGCCCCTCTCACCCATCGCACACTTCTATATTAGCGCTTCATTTTAAGATATTTAATACTACACAGCCTTGATAGATGTCGAAACAAAAAAATAAATGCGTACGAGACATCGAACTTTGTCATTTCCTTACAGCATATTTTAATTTAAGTAAACCAAAACGGTGAATTTCAATTCGCTCTGTGAGTTAGCAGTGCCCTTACTTTGATTTGCCCTGAGGGTTTCGAGCTTATGAACAATATTCTTGTTGCTTTCCTGCAGGTTCATGGCCATAATATACCCTCTTCGAGCTCAACCGACAACGAGAGATGCCAAGAAGGTCATCATCGTAGTATGGTTACTATCTCTAGCTCTGGTCTCTCCTTACATTGCTGTGCTGAGGCAGCGGAAAAGGGAATGTTCCGAAACTTTCCAGGAACGCGGTATGAATGCAGGAGCTTACACTTTAGCGATCTTCATCTTACAATATGTTTTACCTATCACTCTTATTGGATTATCGTACATAAGGTAAGCCAATCATAAAACAGAGGCGAATCCAATTTCTTAAGGGGGTAGTGTGGGGAGGGGGTGGGGCTAAGCAGCTTAAGTTAAAAGAAATCCTCTTCTATCGCTGACTATAAAGGAACCTATAAGGCTCGATACCAGGCATAACGATTTTAACGAAACCTAAGCCGGATTGAGAAGCGCTGGAGCGAGAGAGAGTCTCTAGAACCCTGAAGGGCAGGGTTTATATGCAGATCGTACGTTTGTCCGTAGGGTTTGTGTCGAGTACTTTGATCGGCTAACATGATGTACTTTGACAGTATAGTATACTGTTACTATAATAATATAGCAGTCTTCTGCTTGTGCTTAGTACAGCGCGTTTCGTTCAATTACGTACTATATAGACCCCCTGCAGCAAGTTGGAATGCAGCTCAATTTGGATAGGTTTCCAATTCACGGGAGATTGAAATTCTTTTGTGACAGGGATCTATAGTCCATCAAATAGCTCTCCTTTTTTTTAGTTTGAACCACTCTATCACTACTATTAGTCATAGTTATGATAAAATACGGTTATACTGCTATTGCTATGTCTGAATAGAATCCAATAATTGGAACAGTTACTCTTACGAACTTACACAGTGTAGAATTGCCTGATTTTTTAACACTCTGCATTTTTATCTGAACTACATTTCTTTGCTTTTGCGGGATGAGTCTGCAAACGAGCACTGGGAGATATATACTTTTGAAAAAACCTCAGAAACACTCACCTTATCTGATATGTGATGTCACACGTTGAGATGTATTTCTGTATTTCTTGGCCTGCATGTAAAGAAATCATAATTGTCATGGTTGTTAAGAAAATCTTACGTATATCATATCTATTTTTTGTGACTGTTAGGATTGGCAGGGACCTAAGGAGAGACAAAGGTTCATATTCAAATGATGTACTTCAAAGAGAGCAAAAAAAAGAAGCCCATCAAGTGGTGAAAATCTTAACCGTAGTTGTCATAGTGTTCGCCATGTTGATGTTACCGAACCACATCGTCTTTATCTGGATAGACTTCGGCAATGGAAGTGAGTACTTACACAACAAGGACACGGATGAAAAACGCACTGCGCATACTCGGAAGCTCGGCAGAAAATTCATAGACGAGTCGTGGTTACGAAGAAAACTATTGGAGATTCACATGTCTTGTATTATGTTAATTTCTCTTGTATTATTTAAACAGGGAAAAAAATAGCTAAAGTAATGTGTCAGGAAAAAATAAGCACTAACTTTCCATGAACGGCATTAACTTTAACGACGAACTTCCGAGTATGCGCAGTGCGTTTTTTACCTGTGTCTACAACAAGTAATATTCACGACAAGCAGCATGACTTTGTTGCCCGGCGTACAGACCTCTTTAGCTTGGGCGTACTGCTTTTCAGACTACTCGTCATTCCCCAGAGTATCATTTCTTTGTTTAACAGTTGCGCATGAGAAGACACATAAATATAGATGCAACTCAAACAAAGAATCTTATTCTCAAGAGAATGACACGTGGTCTGGTTAGAAAACATTGTGCACAAGCTAAAGAGGTCTGTTACCAGACCTTTAAGATGTGTTGCATGACAAGATATATTTCCAGTCGTTCTCAATAACATGTGCACAATCGTCACGACATTGTCGGGAAACACAAAGTTTTCAAGAGTAACGCAAGCTGGTTTCTTGCGACTGCTATGCAACAGAATGTACGACTTTGTGGTGCGTACAGCCACATCCTATTACAGCGCTTTTCATTTTTCTGCGACCTACCGATTCCAGACTCTGACGTTTTGGATCTAATTTACGACAGGCGGAGTTAATTCATTTGGATCGCTAGAGATAAAGAAATTCCCGTGTGAAAATGACTATCTAGTCACGGGAATTTTTTATCCCTCGATCGGGATGAACTCGGCTCGTTTTAGGTTTGATTGACGAAAGCCAAAACGCTAGACGCCGGGGAGTCTAGGTAGCAAAAGCGCTGTAAGGCTGCCACGCGACAAAGTACATGACTTCGTAGCGCGTATAACCGGTTGCACCCTTAACGTGCCTCCCCGGAATGTTGCTGTGCGATAAGTAATTGCACGATTATTTACTGTACCTGGATATAAGAACTGAAATGAATTGATTGACATTATCCCGTATCTCTTTTTCAGATCAAAATATTTACATCACACAAATCATTGCGCTGGGGCAGATACTGGTGTATTTCAACAGCGCTACGAATCCTCTCATCTACAACGCGGTTAACGAGCAATTCAGAGAAGGTTTTAGACAATACTTCCAATCTTGGAAAGACTTAATACTGACCTTTAAAGGGAAGAAAAACCGAAAGCATCGCCAACATAGTAAAAGGACCACTGGTAAATGTACAATGTGCATCAGCAGCGAGGACGAAAGGCTCGATATTAGAACATCTGATCGTTCTGAAAATGATAATAATAATTCTCCATCACAATCACGGTGTGCGAATTCTGTTACCGTAACGGAAAATGTGACTTCTAGCCTTCTAACACAAGTATGAAACATCGGGAGTTTGGACCGTGCAATGAACGGGGATTTGCCCTTTTGAGGAGCATCTCCTAATCATATTCCTAGATCTCACTGAGTACTGTTTTTGTACTCAATGCCGTAACTCCACAGAACTATATAGCAGCAGTCATTTTTGAGTGCTATTTTTGTAACCGATTCTCTTGGTAAAGAGAAACCATTTTGTTTTGGTGCTAAAACTGCGGCACAACTACAACTCTTTCAACACGATTCACGCCTTCGCAACACAATACAGCTATTTTAAAAAATGTTGGTGAATTTGTTGCATGTTAGATATCAAGCTCGAAATGCACTATGGGCGATGTGAATGCAATCAGCGAAAGGACACAACAATATGGAATCTTTCCAAACTTTGTCTGCACGTTTTTACGGCATGTTTTTTTCTGTGTAAACATTAATTATTACATATGAATATAATACATTTAAAGCTTAGTAAGAAGCAACATCGATTCAACATACAACATACAACATACAACATGCAACATGCAACATGCAACATGCAACATGCAACATGCAACATGCAACATGCAACATGCAACATGCAACATGCAACATGCAACATGCAACATGCAACATGCAACATGCAACATGCAACATGCAACATGCAACATGCAACATGCAACAAAACCTTCACCAACCATTTTTGAAATAGCATAGTATACACAAATCTAGAGCCTGAGCATTTTCAATAAAGTGCTTCAGTAGACTTTTCGAAGAATTCAATATTGAACAATAAGCGTTATGTAGTTCACAGTGATTCCGTACTGACATATCACCTCAATAATCAATAAATGAAGCTGCATGTCTATTGCGCAAGGCCCTGCTGGATGGCAAACAAGCATTAAAATGCCAAGTAGCTAAAAGATTGGAAGCAGATTATGAAGTCAAAAAAAATTCATTGCCCAGCTGTGTTTCCAGCGTGGTTGGAAAAGTGTAGTGGTTAACACACCGGACTGGAATACCGAAGACGTGGGTCTGTCCCGCATATGATATCACTTAATGTTTATGTTTGCCATCTTGTTACTGTCACATTACTAGATACTGCAAAAGGGCTATGATGTGGTCGAGACTGAAGGCGGATTTAAGGGGAGGGTTGAGGGGGTAGCAACCCCCCTGTGGAAATAACAAGCAAAAATTCTAGACATAAGATGTTGCAGGTTCTTGTTCCATGCAGAAAAATCCCTGCATGATGCACCTAGGGATTCGATTCTGTTTGAATCTTTTTTTTAAAGAAAATTCATATTCAAGGGTGTTCATTACGACGTTTTTCTAGGCTTAACAAGGATTAGACGTTTACTGTTCAAGAAAAGATTTTCATGCATCGCATTTTTGACGTCTGACGTGTGTTCAATACCCTAACTCAAGAATACCTGATTGCTGATCCAAGCAACTCAAACTCATATTTCTTACTCGGTACTGAACTGTGTAAGAACTGAGTGCAGCAGCCCAACTTTAAACCTGATTAAAACGGTCTGCGAATCAGCAAAAGATTCCTAGTTCTGGATTACCTGCACAGTTGCAGGATAATATATATTTTCTTATTGGCTGTTATGTCAATTCATTCTTACGCATTCTTAAGACACGGACACACGGTGCAACATTGTGCGCAATATTTCTGAAGTAGGATCAGCAATGTTGCTGAAGTAGGAACGTTTTCTACTTCAGAAATATTGCTTGCATTAAATTGCTCGTGTCATATGTCTTGCAACATCGATTGCCTGCTGCACATTGCGCGTGTGACATGGCTTACAACATCGATTACCTGCAACATTGCGCGCACCATGCACATGCACCATGTGTCAGTAGCTTTACAGGTTGCCCAGAACAAGGAATCTTGCCGCTGATTCGCAGAGCGTCTCAACCAGAGATCCAGAGTTAAAGCCGGGCTGCACCCAAGCTGTTACTTACTGACAAAGTTATCGGATTTTGTGAATGTTCTATCTAGAAATGTTGAAGTATCTAGAAGTATTTCTTAATAAGAATAAAAACAATAATAAATAAAATTTCATCGTTTGACGTTTTCAGGCTTGTATATTCTTTGGGTGCGTGAGACGTCGCAGCCGCCATTTTGGATGACTTTGACAAAAGATTGGGCCTTGGTGTCTTGTTATGTCATCCAATATGGCAGCCCCGTTTTCTGTCCTTTTATTCTCATGAAAACTGAACCAAGAAACGACACATTTCTTTCTTTTTATAGGCAAAATGTTACGCCCAACTGGTGTGGAATATGATAGTAGGAAATTCTCCTTCTTAAACTGTGATGCCACCAAAGCCAGAATCCAATTCAAATTCGTTTTCTTATCCAAATGCTGTAACTTCTTTACCGGAGTCGCAACAAAATGGTGTTATTAAAGCCAAGCAAAAGAACTACAAAAAGATTCTGATAGTATAGTAGGCAGAGGTATCAGGAAAACGGAGTACATTGTCCTGTGCAAAAACACACAAGATTGAAACATAGTGAAGAAGCCGAAAATTCTTCATATCGAAAAACTAGAAATAAATAGCTTACGTCGTAATTTAATAAAAGTAGCTCAAAGTTTACTTGGAACTTTCATACTAGACCCTACGCTATACATGTAGATCTGAGGTCAGGCTCTCACAGTTTCCAAGGCAACCACTTCAACGTTCAAAGAGAATGGTTGTTTATGGTTACTGTCGCTATCTATAAGGAATGCACCTTCTACTGAGACATTTAAAGAGGAACTTAAAACATTCTTATGCAATTCCTAATGTTGCTATAATTATTTTTCTATTATTCTATTATATATATCTAATTATTTTCGCTTAATTTTCATATTTTTAGATGTTAGATGGTTAATAGTAAATTAATAGTGAATGGTTTAAATTTTTCTAAATCTATATTAATACTTATATATACATAAATATTTATTCATCTTTACATCACCTTTATTACATAACTTTTATTTCATGTAAGAGCATTGAGAATCGATGTGATGCGCTAGAATTATATTATTATTATTTTATTTATTAATTATTTTTTTCAAGACTTTTATCTGCGAGTTTTTAAACCGAGTGTTTGAGGTTCGAGACGAACGTGCACGTGTTGACCCACAATCGTAGGAGCGCTAAAAGAGGTTTTTCTTGGGTGGATTTTTCTTCCTGCCGATATTGTAATAGCTGAATATTGAATGCAGAAAAAAAGCTAAATACATTTTTGGAATTTGATGTTTTATAGAGCTGTTTTGAAAGCCTTCCATTATACCATTCTTCAGAACTTTAGGTTAAAGCCTTATAAACAATGAAACAAACAAAAAAATATCTACAAGCAATTAAAATATTGTTAAAGATTTACAACATGCCGTAAGGCTTGCACCGTGTACTTTGATCTCCGCCCTTCACGTGTTCGAAAAATCACACACAGGAATCAAAAAAGCAAGTATTCACTACACTCGCACCTCAACTGTTATCAACATGAGTATCGGCTTTTTGGGAGCGGGAAAAATGGCTCAAGCCATGGCCAGAGGATTACTAGCATCAGGTTAGTGGAATCAGTTAAGTTTTTATTAATATTACAGGGCCGTAGGCAAACTGAAATGTTTACCGAAGCAATCGGGGGACATGCTTCCCCGAAAAAAAATGAAATTCAGACCCTCGGAAATGGGATTTCCAGCGTCTTGAGAGGCATTTGCGACATATTCATTGTATTAGGTCAATTTTGCACATTCTGGCAAAGGAAAAGAAGAGAATTTGTTTTCATTCTTTAGGAATTAAAGAAAACTAAACAAATTTTGCCTTTTACCGAGGCAAATGCCTCGCTTGCCTCATCGTAGCTACGGCCCTGTATTAGGAATCATTTTGTCCACAACATTTTAGTCATTGCTTTAAGATTGGATTTCTGTTATCCATCTTGGTGTCTACCCTCATGTAACAACTCTTACTGATATGTCTTCAATAATCAATTAATTTATAAACGAATATTCAAATAACACCTCAAAGGGACAATAACCTGACTTAACTAAAGTGGTTTGAGAATCAATGAGATTAATATAATTTTGCACAATATTTTCTACCCTTGCGAGGCTTAATTGGCAAAGAAAGGCGTTCTTCTATTCAAAACTAATATCACTTGCATAATCTGCTGGACGGATGGCTATCTATTATGTAAATGAGGGAGACCGCACATTTCCAGTTTAACTTGTTTTAGCCTGTTGAATCTAACGGGCAAAACAGTGAAGGGAGCTTCGGTGCCTATAATTTCCTGATAAAATGACGGGTTTACACAAAATTAGTTAATATGGAGCCAAATATTAATAAACAAACAAATATACGATACATATGTTCATGGACGATCTTTATCACATTTACATTCACATTTACACATAACATAGCTACATACACGTGAATAGCGGTGGTCTTGGTTGTCACGTTTAAGTTACGAAATGTCTCCAAGGTAGCAGGAGCTTAAATTTACGAATATTATGGCGAATTTATCTTATCCTTTTAAAAATTTAGTATGTCACGATCAGGATTTCTTTGGTCCACTGATGTGCAGTGCACCTCCATTAATATTGCTAACCATGCAGCACTGATGAAACAATAGAAAGCAAGAGACTTTGCACTATTTTGTACTATTTAGTGCAAAATAAAATGAATTTAGTTTTATTTTACGGATTTAGTGTTTGCATTTTACTTGCATTTTACATACTCTCAAAAACAAATCTTAGTACAAACTTATACGTGGTAATTTCGATAGAGCATTAAGAAAGACGTTAACACGCCATATTTCATGGGAATTGGTTAAAATGCCAACGTAGATATGGCGTTTTGAATTTATAATTTCCCCATTCAAAATCACTGTATTTTCGGCTTGGTGCTTAACGTTTCATCTTCATAAGTAATACTGAAAAACAAAAGGACCACATTGCAGTGTTTTCTCTCGGCCATGTTTTCAGTGAAACAGCAGCTCCATGCATATTATCATTAACATTTGCACTTCGTTTCTTTCAGGCAACTTTGCAAGAGACAAAATAGTTGCGAGTGCTGCTGATGACCTGACAGCCAAAGAAATGAGGGTGAGTAAACAATTTAACTGGAAATAAATAAATTGGCTGACATATATCATAGTGTAGTAGTTCATATGAAAGAAACTCATGGCATCACCAACTTCTGTTCCAGAGTCTTGGGGTATACGTAACAGAGCATAACCGAGAGGTAGTTGAGCAAAGAGATATCGTGGTGATCGCTGTTAAACCAAATTTAGTTTCAGTGGTTCTTAACGAAGTGGCTCCCATCATCACACCAGATAATCTTATCGTCTCAATTGCTGCAGGAGTTACCCTTGACTCCATGGAGAGGGTATGTTGCATGTTCATTGTAAAGTAAGTGATCCTATACAGCTATTTCAAAAAAAAGGTTGAAGACTTTGTTGTGCATGATGCATGTCGCATACCAAGCTTAAAACATTAGTTGATCACATGTAAATAATGTCAGCACACAAGAAAATATGCTGGAAAAACCTGTATAATTTATTGGAAAAAATCCATATTGTTGTGACCTTTCGCTGATTGAATTCACATCGCCCATAGTGATCTTGGGCTCGTTCCAGGTGTCCGGAGTACGCACGAACCGTCCAATCACAGCGCGCTTCGATGCTTAGCCAAGCGGCCTTTGCTCCAAGTCTCTTCCCAATACAAAAACACGCGTTTCAAAGAATTTAGAGAAAAAAAGTTGAAGTATACGTGTTGTTTAAAAAATTAAAGTAAATCTTTGCGATCCATCTCCTCAAATTCTGTGAGATATATGACTTTTAAGACTCGGGCGAGGGCCGCTTGAATTACAACAACAATCCTTTTCGAGCTTAGTTTTTCGTACAGCTGGTATGTAACATGCAACACAACTTTCACCAACCTTTTTTTCGAAATAGGTGTATAGGTTTGCTGTGTGTTTGCAAGATTGTATATAAAGCACGTCGTTTAAAATCTCTTGCAATACAGTTTTTTTTTTCTGTTGTACATACTGTATTACACATTTCTTCATTATTTTTCATGTTTTTCATGTTTTTCACAACGGGTTTTGATATGTCCTTGGTTTCAGTGTCTTCCTGGCAAAAGTCGAGTCGTACGAGTGATGCCTAATATCCCGACTCTAGTCAGACAGGGTGCATCAGCATTCGCACTAGGACGTCACGTGACTGACACTGATTGTGACACGGTAAAGACACTGATGTCTGCTGTGGGATACGTGGAACAAGTGCAAGAGAAAGACGTAGCTGCTGTAACCGGGCTCAGTGGCTGTGGACCTGCATATGTAAGTGGTTCTCTCCAAGATTAGTAACATTGATAGTCATTTTTTCAACAGGACGGCCATGCCCTCATTTCATTATGCTTGCAATGATTCAATTGTAAGAGAACCACACAATATATCATACAATAACAGGCTAATTATTCATTAGGAGCCAGATATCAAGTAAAACATTCAGGTCGGTGACGATAAACAGTATTCAAATGAAGTATGCATGAGTGACATTCTTGCATACGTGTTTCTTCTTAGTGTTTCATGGCTATTGAGGCTCTTGCTGATGGTGGTGTTAAAGCAGGTCTTCCTCGTAAAGTGGCTATCAACCTCGCTGCACATACATTACTGGGCAGCGCAAAGCTTGTTCTTGAGACAGGAAAACACCCTGGTGAGCTCAAAGATGCAGTATTTTCACCCGAAGGTTCAACAGCTTATGCAGTCCATTCTCTTGAGAAAGCTGGGTTAAGAGCTACCTTAATGGATGCTGTAGAAGCGGCATTGCTCAGAACGCAGGAACTTGGCAAAATAAGTAAATGAATAGGCAAAGCAAGTGGTGGTAGTTTGAAGAGAGAAAAAAGGAATAAATACAAAGTTATTAGAACTGTTGAAGGCAAAGTCAAAATAATGTGAAAGGAATAGGATACTGCAAGCTACACCATGAAAAGTGTCGCCGACGTTGACAAAAATAACACTCTTCCTGTTACTTAAGTTAGACTAGTAAGGTAGGTAGCTGGTGAACTAATGAAAAGAACAGCAATTGATGCGCCGTATCTCGGCATACTTTTGACCATTTCTTTCCTTAGCAGAAACATATAAAAATTCAAGTCGAAATACTATGTATTATACTTGAGTATTATGTGCACAGGAAGACCTTGTGAAGGGGCTTCGGCCTATCTCTAAAAATCCATAGCAAGATTTTATTTGACCCGAGAAACAAAATTTAAAAGTCAATGTCTGATAGTTGAGAGACAATAAATTGAAGAAAACAATAAAATCAGTGTCCACCTTTGTCGTGAATGATATCATTCTTTGTCATAAGCTGAGGTATGGGTTGGAGATATTTCATTTCTTTTTTCTTGTTGGCTCGCAATTTTCAATCAACGGGGAGTTACGTCATGAAATACCAGTAATCGATCGAGCGGAATAAGAACAAACTCAGGGACACCCCTACGTCTCCCCTCCTTAGTACTTTTTTGACTCCTTTCCCCACCCTCCTTCGTTAAAATTAATAAAAACTCTGTCAAAACACTCCTTGAATATATTATCAAAGATACCAAACAGACAAGTTTACATCTGCCACTGTTCTGTAAACTACTTATCACTATGAGTATCGGCTTTTTGGGAGCGGGGAAAATGGCCCAAGCCATGGCCAGAGGATTACTAGCATCAGGTTAGTGGAATGAAGTTAGTTTATTTCGCGATTTAAAAATCAATCTTATTAATCATAAAATACTCAGTAAAGTCTACGGAAGTCGGCTATTATAGAACTGTGTATATTTTCTGATAAAGGGTACTTGTCATATTTAGAGCTTTTTTCAATGGTAGTCGAGAAAGAATTCGAAATAGCAATCTTTAAAAAAAGAAATGATTAAATTGAAGTTCTAGACCCTTTTCTTTCAGTCAAAATTAATTTGGTGTTCACTCATCGCAAAGTTGCATCCACTGCTCATTTCACTTTGCCCTACATTTTTAGATAATCTGATTTCGGCTAAAACCAGAGGTCAATTACTTAGTTTGATGTATGCCTTTCTACCGGCATAGTTAGGATAACGGATTCGTGAAGAGTTGTATATAGACCAAAAATCACGATTATTTATTTAATGTGAACCTAATAAATTTACTTATTTTAGAAGTAAACTATGACTGGTACATTCTGGAATGACGTTTCGATTCTAACAAAAATGGACCAGCTTTATAGGATTAAGGAAAGTCAAAATAGAATAGATAAAAGGAATTCAATAATCATATATTCTTCGGTTTATTTTCTCAAAATTATACGATAAATTCTCGTTTTTTAAAAGTGTCACGGGTGACCACTTCGGAGCTTGAAAACACGAATCGTACCAGCTGATACCAGTATTGGTTTCCTTAGAAACCATCATGTCATGGATTTCCTTTCATTTACTTTTTTATCTACAGGAATTTTTAAAATTGAATTTTAAGAAAAACAAAGCCCCAAAACAGGAAAATTTTGTTGAAAAACTACAAATTTCGAGAATTGCAAATTACATGATCCATCAAGGTTCAGTTGGCGTTTCCCTAAGAAAATTCTTATTTTGTAAACAAATGATGGACTTGTCTTAAACCAGAAAAAATCAGCACTAATATAACAAAAACACTAACAAAATGACGAAAGGTCTAGAAAAGTGGCATGATCGAAAAAGGGTGTTTTATATGTAAATTTATTTGAACACAAATTTCTATATCCATATGGATGCTTGCCCATAGAAGAGGTTTTACGTTAGGGATAAAATTTGAAGTCCCTATGAGAGGAACTTAGAGTGAGCAAACATGCACATACAATATCTTTTTTAAAGTATCACAAAATAGCACCTCCACTGTTAAGTTGGCAAACACAAACATGAACGGCACAGCGGAATACGAGGTCGCAGTAAACGTATGAGTAAAGAGGGACCACATCATAGGTATACCAAATACTGGCTTTGTCTAATCATCATCATCATCATCGTGGCTCGTCTCCTGTATTAGCCTTTGTGCTCTGATATACCATATTTTGCCACTAATTTTTCAGGCAACTTTCCAAGAGAAAAAATGATTGCAAGTGCTGCTGACGAAATGACATCCAACGAAATGAGGGTAAGAATTATCAATAAACACAGCTGAACCTAAATTTAGCCAGTAACTTCGTGCAAGAACTGTGAGCTTCCTCTAAAGGCCTTGTTAAATGGATGGCTCATAAATTAAGTCCTATTTTTTTTTCTTTTTTTTAATAACTCATGGCATCATCAATTTCTGTTGCAGAGTCTTGGGGTATACGTAACAGAGCATAACCGAGAGGTGGTGGAGCAAAGAGATATCGTGGTGATCGCTGTTAAACCAAATTTGGTTTCAGTGGTTCTTAACGAAGTGGCTCCCATCATCACACCAGATAATCTTATCGTCTCAATTGCAGCAGGAGTTACCCTTGACTCCATGGAAAGGGTATGTGGCATGTTCGTTGTGTTAGTTATCAGACAACCATTAGATAGGGTATTGGACCACGATGTTCTACCATAGACCTTTTCTGAGACAATTACTCCACTTGCTGCAGGAGTTACCCTTGACTCCATGGAAAGGGTGTGTGGCCTGTTCGTTGTGTTAGACATCCATTAGACCATTGGTATTGGACCACAATGTTGTACCATAAAGGTTTACCGAGATAGAGAACATGGTGCATTGTGGTCTAGTTTCGGTTCAAACATCTTTTGTTCATATTATTTCATATGATGTTGTTTGTACCGAAGGTAGACCACAATACATTCTGTTTATCGAACTCAGAAAAGGCCTATGCTCTCAGATTCCAGATTTCAGATCTCCAACCAACGTTTTTTGAAACAGGTGTACACGTAGAAAGGGTGTTATGTAAACCACAAAACATAATCACCATTCCTTGTTTGATTTCTTTTTTTTTTTTTCATCTCCAGTGTCTTCCTGGCAAAAGTCGAGTCGTACGAGTGATGCCTAATATCCCGACTCTAGTCAGACAGGGTGCATCAGCATTCGCACTAGGACGTCACGTGACTGACACAGATTGTGACACGGTGAAGACACTGATGTCTGCTGTGGGATACGTGGAACAAGTGCAAGAGAAAGACGTTGCTGCTGTAACCGGGCTCAGTGGCTGTGGCCCTGCATATGTAAGTATACTCTACTGACTAGATTGCAATAAGTTTCCTTCAGTGGAGCCGGATGGTGAGAACAGGACTAGCTGAGTTAGAAAATAGGAAACTACTAGAAATGCTGGTGCACATGACAAACCAGACAATCGTGAACAGCCCTCAAAGCTCTCAGTCTAAAAGGGTCAAAAAATATAAAAATCATAAGAGCGAATGTCGTATGTGATTAGAATGCTTACTCCAGCATAAGTCCTCGTGTATTAGCTGTGCACAGTATTTGCTGCGTTCAGTATTCAGTCGTTTTTCCACAAAGACCTAAGTTGACAAAATATCTATCATTTTGTATATTGTATACGTGACTCTTTCTTCATAGTGTTTCATGGCTATTGAGGCTCTTGCTGATGGTGGTGTTAAAGCAGGTCTTCCTCGTAAAGTGGCTATCAACCTCGCTGCACATACATTACTGGGCAGCGCAAAGCTTGTTCTAGAGACGGGAAAACACCCTGGTGAGCTCAAAGATGCAGTATTTTCACCCGAAGGCTCAACAGCTTATGCAGTCCATTCTCTTGAGAAAGCTGGGTTAAGAGCTACCTTAATGGATGCTGTAGAAGCGGCATTGCTGAGAGCCCAGGAACTTGGCAGAATCACAAAACATTGAGAAAAATGGTCTATGCCAGTAGTCTATGCTGGAGAGAGTAACTGTGCGCAATTAAGTTTACAACACAAGAATGTGAGACAAATTATTATGATAATGCCGTTAATATCTACTAAATGCAGAAAACAGTCTCATCATTATAAAGAAAATTTAATAATTTTTTGTTTATTTGCATGCTTGTGTGCATGCTTTTTATAATATTTAATATGAATAGTTATTTTATAAAAGACAAATACCTGGATTATTTTCCAAATTTTTTTAGTTGTTTGTGAAAGGAATAGTTGTTAAATGAGAAACAAGTAGCATAAAATACGTAGAAAGAGAGAAATCTAAATAAATTTTAATTTTAGCAATGTTTTCTGCCTCATTATCTTCACTGAAAATGTAGGGATGTGTTAACCAAGAGCTCTTGAAAATTGAGGAAAGGAATAGAAAACTTTATACAAATGAAAAGAGCACACAAAAGTGAAAGCCCTCTTCAACATGGGTTTATCATTTCAGATTTCAAGTCATTCCCTTGAGAATTAATTTCTACTCAATAACCTGTATTTGGATGTACCAAATCAAGCAAACCAAAAATCTTATGCCCCAATAGATCCATTCAGATTGGGCATAATGTTTTCCCATTTTAGACCATGCATCAGTCCCTTGAGTATTATTTCTTTGTTTCCCAGTAACAGGTGAGAGATACATGGATAGATGGAAGAAAAGGTTTTCTCAAGAGAATGACAAGGGATATGAAATGAGAAAACATAATACCCAAGCTGAATAGAGCTATACTTTGAAAAGTGAAAATGTTACTCCCCAAAGTCAAGAGGTCCATTGACTTCAGTCCTCCTGGTATGGCTTTATATTTGCTCCCCAAGAAACATCCAGATCTGGATTTTGCTTTCTCCCAAAAAAACAATGATCCAGATCTGGAAAAATTTACTCTCCAAAGTCAAGAGGTCTATTGAACTTAGTCCTCCTGGTCTGGGTTTTTTGTTTGCTCCCCAAGAAAAACAGCTTGTAGGAATTCTTCCTCATCAAGCATTCCTTTGTATTGATCATCATATTTTGGTCCCAAGGTCCATAGCTTCTCAAGTTCATAGAGTTGACGGACTTCAGGCAAAAAGAAGTGTACAACCATATTTCCTATTGATTAAATTAGAATTTTCTAAATTCATAAAGAGTAGAGGAAATAGTCAAGAGTTTGTTCTTGTAATGTGAAGTGAAGTGACACTATCAAGCTGGAAAAATAGCGGCTTAATTGTATGTTAACTCTTGCACATCTTTTTACTTTTATTTTTAGCTTATTTAGCTTAGTTTTTAGCTTCTTTCTGTGTGACTTTCATAACTATTCAATTATTTAATTTGCAATTAAATTAATGAATACTGGTATTTATTTTATGAATGCGATTTGCAGTAATTTTCATGTTTGTTGGTTAGCTTGTCTGATTTTATTGAGGAAAGGTAAATTGTTAGAGCCTTGGAAGGGGTTTTGTGTCAATTGCTCTTGCCCCAGCTTTGGTGAATTTGTAAATAAATACTTCAGAACAACACATCAACACAAGAGCATGCAAAAGACTAAATGATAATTATACAGGATTCCACATACTTATGCTATATTCTTGGATCAAAAATTTGTCATTTCTTGAATTGCAGATTTAGTGTATTCTTGTTGCCAAGAACCGAAGTTTGGGGATTCTGGAATCTAGATTCCCTTTCACCCAAATTCCCTTCATCCAGATTCCCTTCACCCAGATTCCCTTCATCCAGATCTGGAATCCAGATTCTATTTCATCCAGATTCCTCTTCATCCAGATCTGGAATCCAAATTTCCTTTCATCCAGATCTGGAATCCAGATTTCCTTTCATCCAGATCTGGAATCCAGATTCTATTTCATCCAGATCCAGATTCCCTTGCATCCAGATCCGGAATTCAAATCCCCTTTCATCCAAATCTAGAATCCAAATTCCCTTTCATTCAGATCCTGGAGGTTCCCTTTCATCCAGATCCAGATTCCAGATCTCCTTTCATTCTGAATCCATATTACATACATAAATATTATAAATATTTCATTTAAAGTTTGAGCATACCTATATCCACAGCCAGCCAATTGCTGTCACTCTCAAGACCTTCCACAGTAACATGACCATGTTTGGATATACCTCTGACATCATGCCCTCTGAACTAAAATATGAACAGAAACAACTCAATGACAAATATGGAGAAATGTGGAATGGAAATGCTAGACATACACAACTTGTATTTTATGTGTTTAGTATTTTAGAGGTCCTGTTAGGGGTAAATTCTGACAAGCGACATGGCCTTGAAACAGCAACGTGAGAGCCATGGACTACAGTAGCAAGGATGACAGACTGCACTAATGAACAGCGAGACAACAGTAAGGCCATGTTAGGGGTAAAATTTCAACAAGTGACACAAGAACATTCTGAAATTGCAACAAAGGCAGTTGTGAAATTCAGAAGGAGTACATGGTTACCCCCCTAATAGGGCATCATTTTAGGTATAAGAGAAATAACTAAAAACAAAACAAAGGTTTCTTAGCCATTTTTCACTTCATTGCTTCTTATAATCCACATTTCTGTGTCTTGAAATGAATAAAGTAATAATAAACCACAGGGAACCCAAATTAACTTTGCAAAAAGCACAATAATCTGCAAGGTTTGGGGATTTCCTTTGTGGCTACTCAAATATGTTGGGCCAAGAATCAAACCCACAACTACAGTTTATAGTGAGATGCATCACATGGTAGTATTAGCCATGCACAGCTAATGCATCTACAGTGTATAAAACAATTCAAATAGGACTGACCAATCATTAATGCAGGATTGTCTGGTTGGTCGATCATATTTAAAATATTTGACAGCTGTCATGATCATAATCAGAAATCTGATTGAAATAGAGATTTGAATCACAGGGCTTAAAACCACATCTGGTCAACGGACAATGTCGGGCCAGAAATGGAACTTGTCCAGTCAAATCTTTACCTTGCTGGTCATTTTGACCAGCATTGAGCCAATATGACCAAACTCAAACTAATTTGGCTGGTCATCATAACCGTCAACTGACCAACAATTAGTTCAAACCCTGGAATCAACCATGACCAAAGGCTCTAATAGGTTTTCTCTATTCTTTGTGGCTCCATATAATGGCTTAAAATTAATTCATCAGAGACCCAGGCTTTGGAACCAGGGTATGCTACATGATAATTTAGCATGATTTACGCTTACCAGTTGCTCAAGGTTTTTCGACATCGCCCTTATGTGTCTATGAGACACACCACTGACCACTATAAAGTAATCCACATATGCCCTTTTAGCTCCTGAAGTCTCTATAGCACATATATCAAAAGCCGCTTCCTGACGAAGAAACTTCACCACATTATCAACTGATAAATAACCATTTGCATCAAACTCGTATTCATGACGACCGAACACTCTTTTTGACTTTTTGGTCTCATTATGCACAACATTCTTATCGTCAAAATCATATTTTTCCTGTATTGATTCGTCTGGAAGTACATCTTTGGAAGTATAAGAAAAATACCTCAAGGTTTTGGTTTGGTGCGTTGAAGTACATGTAGTTCCTTTTGGAAAGTATTTTGAAGAGCTTGAAATATTAAAGCAGTCGACATTCTTGTCTCTTTGCTCAATTCTTGTTCCATAAGCCTTCATGCACAGTGTCCTAGCAGTCTTTGATATAAAATTCGGCTGATTTGTGCAAGTATTACTGAGAGTTCTAAGTCGTTCCCCGGCACGTGTAAGTCTGATTCCAGCAAAACATGTAGAAATGCAACGAGAAGAACCCCGTAAGTATCCTAAATTTTGACTACTAAAGTTTAAGCAGCCTAGTAGATTGATTTTAAACATTTTTCAGTAAGAATGAGGATTTGTAGACCTTGAAAATACAGAAGAACGCACATCAATAAACTTCTTACGTTCTGTCCGCCATTTTGACCAGGGCATCTCGTTACCAGTCGCCTTAGCGTCATCACTTCGGGATATCTTCGTGGATTCGGGTTTAAATTCTCGGGATTCGGGTTCGGGAAGAGGAATATTTGTAAGAGGGATGCATGGCAGCTAAATAATAGAAAGTGAGAGTTTACTTTAATATTGCTGCTTTTCTTTCTCTGTGTATATTTTAACTGCTTTCTTCTATTTTAGTTTTCTTATCTTTTGATATTCTTCTCGGTTCTCCTTCCTCGAAGGCTCTAAATTAAGAGAGAGAGAAATAGGATATAAAATACAGGTGAAGAAATCTTGATTTTTTGTCGATTTTTTTAAGAAGGCTAAAATAGAGAACAAGCTAGGTTTTTCGTTTCTTGGTTTGGGCTCCCTGTGTATGTTGGTAACCAGTCTCTTGACGAGTCAGCCTGGAGAGTGAAGTTCAACATGGAGACCGAGACCGGCATGGTGGACACAAACATGGACCAAAATGAAAGTGCTGTTAAAAATGCCACCCAAATAGGAGAACCCATGGATGTAGACCCAAAACCACCACAAAAGGACAAAGACTCGTGAGTGTTACTTTGTATTGCCATCGAATGCTCTTATCAAGGCTTAAACAATCCGTATTTTGTTGACAGAGTTGCTTTGGCGGAAGCGAAAAAGGCCGAGGGTAATAAAGAGTATGCTAAGAAAAACTACGATGAGGCAGTCGTACTGTACACTGAAGCCATAGGTAATAGATAAAAGATAATAAGAGTCATTAATGTCGATTCGTATATAAATGTTTTATTCCTACATGTTCAACGAACATTAAAACTGCGTAAATTTATCCTGTATCACAAGGTAGAACATTCTAGACGGTTCTAGAAATGTTGTCATTTCCTAGAAATAACGCAATGAATGTTTGGTAAAACTTTCATTTTAAAAGCTTAACTTATGTATTCTAGCTGAAAATCATAAGGATTACTAAGGTTTATTATCTTAATGCCGTTTTTATAAAGCCAAGAGCGAGTATTTTCGATTATTGAAATGATAATTGCGTAACGATTTGATTAGCATATCGCCAAAAATGCTTATAATGCAGAAAATTGTATATTTTATGTTAATAATTTACTTTAATGTTTTCATGTAGCTATGGCTCCTGAAGTTGCTACATTTTATGGCAACCGTTCAGCGGCTTACATGATGTTAATGAAGTATGATAAAGCACTGGAGGATGGCTTGATGTCAATCAAGTTAGACAATTCCTTTGTAAAGGTATAGTAAGTGTAAACGACGAAACAAATTGGAAAAAGTAAATGGAAAAATATATATATGTTAATTACCGCCTAAAGTCAGTCCATATAGGAAAAAAATGCCCTCAGCCTTGAAAACGGATTCATGGTCCATATATTCAAGACTTTGGGCACAGTTTTTCCCCATCCCGACCAACTTTAAGATGGTAAATAACCTCTCTGTAACATGTATTTATTTTTTCGTGTGCTGAGGAATATTGATCTCACAAGATTTTCATAAAGTGTTTTTTTTTTGGGAGATACAAGAGCTTTACCAGTTAATACAGTTATTTGCATCGAAATTAGCCTGCATTGCAGGCGTTCTTCGTTGGTTCTTTCCGGGACGGGGAGGATTGGGGAGAGGAAGGGAAGAGAGGAGAAGGGAACGCCTGCCCGCAGCCATTGTCTTTTTCAAATTCCCCGTTCGTACACGAACGGGTGCTCTGATTGGCTCGGCTTCGTCAATTATGATTGACATCTGACAATCAATGTAAAGATATTAAAAGTGATGTAATAACAGGTTAGTGAGGAAGCCGAAGTTGCGATCGAAAAAAATACTACAGAATTTGACTTTAAGAAAGAGCAGAAATAAAACACTGAGCTTGTAAACGGTGGAGATCTCCTAGCATTACTTCTACTGGTTTTGGAAAAAGCCGCATGATTTTCCAATGTCGCCCTATAGCTAAATTATGCTCGATGTTGAAGAACACGACTTTACGAGTGATAGTAGTCTGTCCTTTGAAGAGCATCGTAAAGGAGCAGCTTTTAGAAGCAGCTCTAATGGGAATATATAACTGCAGGAACACAGGTCAGCCCAAGGTCTGTTTCTTTATTGAGCAAGTTATAGCCATTTCAAAATTAACCCTTCTCTTGCCCTTATAAAGATTGGGAACCGTTTGCTTCGGCGACTCAAATTTCCAAATCGGCTCACTTCAGATGCAAATAAATCCCTCCATTTTCAATCAATGAAAATTCCGACGCCAGAACTTAATTCTACGTTAATTTATCTTTCTGTATGTCTAATATTACGGCTCCAATCCCCTTATTTATCCGAAAAAATCCGGCATTCATCTCTAAATTACGGCGTCAAGACCCACGCAGTCAGATCAGCTTTCAACACATTTCTATCAATTTCAAACATTCCAACGTTGTTGTTGTGTAAGATAAATATTCTTTCTTTCCTGAAATATTGCCGATTTGCACTTTAGAATTACATTTGCAGAGCCTATAATATTCTCCGTGATTGCTAACACCAGCAGACATAATCACAACAATTTTATTTGACAGCTACACACATTAGTGTACATGTTTTTATCGGAAGTAAAATTTCACTTCCTTTTTACCGTGATTTGGTGGATAAGTTTTGACAGTTCTATGATGGATTTTTGGCAGTTCTCTTAAGAATCGTGCATAGTTAATTAGGGGCGTATTTGAAAAAGACAATGGCTGCGGGCAGGCGTTCCCTTCTCCTCTCTTCCCTTCCTCTCCCCAATCCTCCCCGTCCCGGAAAGAACCAACGAAGAACGCCTGCAATGCAGGCTACATCGAAATGTGAACACCAGACATCACGACATGTTCTAAGTGCAGCCTGAAACTTTTATTTTTGGTGGCTAAAGGGTCAACATTTGGCGGTATCCTTTGGGGGTCTACTTAACAATTAGTCCTCGAGTCCGAATGGTCTACGAGTCAATAGCCCATGAGGCCGAAGGCCGAATGGGCTATTGACTCATAGGGCGAGAAGTCTAATTGTTTTAGTAAAAACCTGATGATAACTAGCGGTAAGCTAGTGTGGGCTGCGTCGGTGTTTCTAATGAAACAGTATGGATAAAAAGTTAAATTTTACACCGTAAAAAATAAGAGATCACTTACTGACGTTTCGGACACTAGTCCTTCGTCGGAGTAAGTCCGACGAAGGACTAGCGTCCGAAACGTCAGTAAGTGATCTCTCTTATTTTTTACGGTGTAAAATTTAACTTTTTATCCATACTGTTTAGTAAAAACCTACTAATCAGTCCAATAAAAGGATGCAAAAAGTTTTGGATTTTGCTTTAAATATATTTTTTGGGTTTTCAAAACCGGTGCTTTTCGCTACTAGAGGTCTATCACTAATAGTATACATAGGAGTAAGCATACATTTTTAATATCATGGTATGATGTACACCTTATATGTCTCACTTGACATCATGTTCATGAGCAGCCCATAGACTTGTTATTTTTCTCATTTCCAGGGTCATTACAGGGTAGCTAAGTGTTATCTAGCTTTGGGATTATCCAGGAATGCTGTCATGGAGCTGCAGAAGGTGCTTGCTCTTGACCCTAAAAATAAGGATGCTACAAATGATGTGAGTGTAGATATCCATATAAAATATTTTAATGCTTAAAATACAAAGAGTACATCATATTTAGGCCATTTTCCATCCATTGAATACATACAATGAGCTGACAATCCATTTGTGAACAAAAATTATTAGATGGTATTATACTTGTTATTCATTTTTAATCATTTTTATTGCAGCTAAAAACAGCAAATATAATCATGGAATATGAATCATCTGCTTATGATGCATTTGAGAAAAAAGATTTCAGAAAGGTACCCAATAGCACAAATTTACTTGTTTACTTGTAAACAATATTCACTTTTATAACCATATTTGATTTTCCTCCTACTTGTAGGTTGTGTTTTGTATGAGAAATGCAATTGAGATGTGTACAGCATGTACATTTTATAAAGTGATGAAAGCTGAAGCCTTGGCATTGATGGGGAAATACAGTGATGCTGAGCATGAAGCAACGTAAGTCTCTTATGAGGGAGAATGTTTGTAATTTATTGATATCAAAATTTGCTCATTACCCTTCAAGAGGTTACCAGTTACCTATCCTCCTCACGCCTCATGGCATATAGGGCCTTACCCCTTAAAGAGGTTACCAGTTACCTATCCTTCTCACACCTTGTGGCACATAGGGCCTTACCCTTCAAGAGGTTACCAGTTACCTATCCTCCTTGCGCCTCGTGGCACATAGGGCCTTACCTTTCAAGAGGTTGTTGGACAAAAGTTTTGCTCAATATCTAAATATATTTGTTTTTTCAGAGATATCCTGAGATCAGATGCAACCAATACTGATGCTATTTATGTCAGAGGGTTATGTCTATATTATCAGGTGAGAGCATAAAGTGATTTTTATGGAGCCTTGACTTTGTGCACTTGTACTATAGATGTAGCAGGAGTAGCTCAGTTGGTTTAGTGCACGGCCTTCAGATCTAGAGGTCCATCGTTCAATCCTCAGGATCTCCACATTTGTTTCAACTTCTCTCTAATCCATGTAGCTTCAGCTTTGAATACTCTTTAAACAGAGCACTGATGGAGAGAGGGGGTAAAGTGCACACTGTCGGCTTCCATTGATAGCAGTTGAATTTCAACTGAAGGATTTACTAAGGTTAAATAAAGGTACTTTACCTAAACCTTTATCTCAATCAAAGATGTGTACTTGTTGCATCGTCGGCAAGTATTTACCAGGTAGTAAAGTTTGGTAGGAGTTGGGAATGGTTTGGCTGACATATTAGTTAAAAATATTTATGGTTCGTTAGCCAGTGGTTGGTAATGTTTGTTTTTAATTAGGGATAGCTTACCATGTATTCTAAATGAATTTCCAGTGCGGATTGTTCACAGTTGCCTACAAAAATACTGTTAAAAATTTGTAGTTGGTTAGCCAGTGGCTGGTAATGTTTGGTATGCATTATGTAAAACTGGCCATGTAAAAAAGTTTTCAGTGCAGATTGTTGACAGTTACCAACAAAAATATGGTATATCATTCTATTAATAATTGTAATCATTTCATGACAGTGTACATGTACATGTTTTAACACATTTAAATCTCATAGGATAATGTTGAAAAGGCCTACCAGCACTTTATACAAGTCATGAAGAGAGACCCTGACCATAAAAAAGCAAGGATTGCTCTCAGGGTAATTATACACCAACAGTCATGATTCTAACAAATAGATAATGTTCAGAAATTCGTTAAGTTTGTAAATCATAGACATACTCGTCTAAATCAAAATCCTAGCCTTGTTCTCAAAGTCCCTTTGTGCAAGTCCAGCACATTTAAAGCATCATGATATTTTAATCGTATAGTCTGTCTCTGGAAGTCCATCTGTAAAGTAGCTCCTCCTAGTTTTTTGTCCAGCCTTTCAACATTCAAATCGTTTCTAATGCTGAAATACTGCACTCTCCTACTGTAGATTGTCTATTTAATATCGACTTGCCTTGCACATGGTCACTAGTTCGCGAGTGTCCGTGTCACAGATAAGAACACATTTACTCATTTAATATATATATATGTATTATCTTACATTCATTTATATGTCTGTCCTCAAGGGAAGTGCCTAGCATGGGACTTAGAGTCCCGTTCGCACTTTTCCTATTGGGTATTTTTTACTTATCTACTTCTCCCTTAAACCATTTTCATAGTGTACTATATTAACAGATATTGCCCAATAAAATTGTAAAACAAATAAAGTTTGATTTGAAAATATACATTTTGAGCAGATATCCATTCGGTACTAGCTAGTTCACATATTTTACTTAAGCCAACCCTTGCTTGTTGTTGTAGAAAGCAAAGTCATTACAAGCCAAGAAGCAGGAGGGTAATGAAGCATTTGGTAGTGGTCAATACCAAAAAGCTTATGATCTGTACACAGGAGCCCTTGAAATAGACCCACTTAATAAATATACCAATGCAAAGATATACTACAATAGGGCTGTGGCTGGATCAAAGGTGAGTGTCTTAGATCCAAGTATGTTTGTTTACACCTGTTTCTTTATGACACTCCCCATGCAGAGAATATTATTATTATTATTATTTTCTTTAACTCTATTTTTTATTTTTCCTGAGAAGTTTTACATTTTTATGACCATCCTTTAGTATAATTTCTTTTTCTATATTTCTTACTGAGACACTAATACCAATGAGTATTTAGTAGATATTTTTTAAGATTACCCTTTCATATATATTTAGATATTAGATATTATTAGATAAATATATATTATTATTATTATTATTATTATTATTATTATTATTATTATTATATTGTGAGGTTTTGTGAAGTAAAAAGAAGAGACATGATATTGAAGAACCCTGGCTAAGTTCTAATTAGGAAGCTTATATCTTTTCAGTCTAGTTACAGATAATTAAGTTTGGATAAGCCCCCTAATTATTTAACCTACCGTTTCAAAAAAATTTAGTTAGGATCTTTTTTCCCTTAGATAAACAAAACAGACCAGGCTATCGAGGACTGTACAAAGGCTATAGAAATGGACAACTCTTATACCAAAGCATACCTGAAGAGAGCTAATTGGTAAGACATCTGACATGATATCTTTGTCTACATCAATATAATAATGTATTATACAAATTACAGATACAATGTATCATCATAACCATCAACTTGTTCGCTGATTAAATTTTAGTTACATGGATTGTGAAAAATATGAAGAAGCTGTGAGAGATTATGAGTTATTATGCAGAAAAGACCGTCATTCAAGAGGTAGGTGCTGGAAGGACTTCTTTACAGCACAGGGAGCCCAAAAAGTGTTAGTTAGTTGAACTTAAAATCTTTAAAAAATACCTAGACCAAAAACTAGGCAAAACAAGGATGCTAACTAATCCAAGGCAATGGGAAAATCAAACAAAAATACAGCACTAGTCTTGCAACTTATTTTTCATGTGCCGCAAAAGGATATTGCAAGCTCCATTTCATATTTATCTAAAATTCTGTTGCATAATAGCCTCCTCTGCAGGCACCTCTAGCTCTCTCTTATATCTCTCTTTAGAAGTCTGGGAATGAAGAAGCAAAAA
Organism: Anthopleura sola; assembly: GCA_023349425.1. Classification (NCBI taxonomy): domain Eukaryota; kingdom Metazoa; phylum Cnidaria; class Anthozoa; order Actiniaria; family Actiniidae; genus Anthopleura; species Anthopleura sola. The sequence continues at coordinate 4,584,315 of JALHLI010000003.1, read as the reverse complement.
CTGTTTTAACTGTGCTTGCTAGAGAGAAGGTTAGAGTTATCTGTGGAGGAGGTTATGTGTAGTTGCACAACAATCTCCATGACTTTGTTGCACAACCCCCCCTCTAAATTTATTGCTAGCAGATGCAATATCCCCCATGATTTTTTTGCTATCTTTTAGAATATCGCCGACTTCTTGAAAAAGCAAAACTTGAACTGAAGAAAAGTAAAAGAAAAGATTATTACAAAATATTGGGCATCAGCAAAACAGCAAGCGAAGATGAAATTAAAAAAGCGTACAAAAAAGAGGCACTAAAGCACCATCCTGGTAGGTAACTTGTTATTCAACTCACAGCTCAGCTAACAATTAATTAACACTTGTTCAAGAGGACACTCCACACACCCTCTCTATTCCCCAACTGTCCTTATACATGGAAGCAGAAAGCCACTTGTGGTCTCTTGATGGAAGCTGATCCATCCTCCCTCAAGTTTAGCCTGCACACAAGTGGAACCAAACCCCAGTACCATGCCGGCTATCCTAACTCCCGGCTCATCCCCAGATATCTTGTACTAGACATATGCAAGACATGATAAGAAGATGCTGTTGATTTTTCTTTTTCATGAATATATCCTAATTTATTGTTGACAACAGATCGGCATTCAGGAGCAACAGATGAAGATAAAAAGAAAGAAGAACATTTATTTAAAGAGGTTTGTATTGAAACAATAATTTAGTACCAGATATAATGTATCAGATATGATATTTTATGAAGGAACAAAAAATGTTCATGCAGTCTAAATTCTATCTAGTATAAGATACAGTATCTTGTCCCAAGGGAGGGGAACATTTTTCTTTGTTGTTTGAAAAGAGTCCACAGGCTTTGTGCAACTCCTTGAAACTCCTGGAGTTTGACATCTGTTTTCAAGAGCAATTGAAAAAGCCCTTGAAATGAGAATATCCTCAAGAAAGTCCTTCTGTACTTAGATACTGCAAAATGTAGTTGAAGACAAGGGAAAAAATTAACATTCATTTAAACTACTTGTGGTAATATTCCACTTTCGATATTCTGGTTGAGTGATCACACGCAAAGCAATTCAAGAGGAGGCTGAAGTAATCCTAATATATTCTTTTATTTCCTTTGAGTCTTGCCTTGAATTGCTTTGTTCTTGATCACTCCACTAGAATATTGAAAGTGGGCTATAGTTGGGTTACACTTGACGTCATTTCCTGTCTCGTGTGGAATGTTCCTCAGCTGAATCACAATCTCTTTATGAATAATGGCAGACAATTTTGCCTTGTATTTTCCTCACTTGTATGACTTCACAAACAAAAGAATATGTGCCTGCAGTCTCAGATTTATCGACAACCTTTGGATGCATTTTCTAAACCAGAGCATTGATTTGATTTTAGGTTAATGAAGCATACAGCATCTTGTCAGACCCCAAGAAGCGCTCACAGTATGACAGTGGTCAGGATCTAGATGATGCTTTTGGTATGCATGAAGGTAAATATCCCAATAAAATGAACTTATCTGATTCAACTGGAAACCATAACTGCTAAATTTCTTCAAAAATACAGGAAGTTAGTGTTAATCCCTTGCAGCACTTCGTAATGCAGCTCAATTTGGTGGACAAAACTAAAGAATTTGAATCTCCTGAGAATAGGAAACCTATTGATTGTCCTCCAAATTGAGCTGCACTTCAACGTGCTGCAAGGGCCCTTTTGTGTGACGAGAGGCTGATCCAAGGAGAGGGTCAGACCATGTGTCATTCCCTTGAGAATAAGATTCTTTGTTTGAGTTGTATTAATATCATAGTTCATGTGTCTTCTCATGCACGACTGTTCAACAAAGAAATGATACTCTAGGGAATGACACGTGGTCTGTAATAGGAAAACATTATGCCCAACATTATGTCAAACTCGTACACTTCACCAGTATGCCTGCCCCCTATAACTATGCATTAATACAATAACTTTTCCAATTTCTATCTCCAGATTTTGATCCCAATTCAATATTTCAAGCTTTCTTTGGAGCCCCAGGAGGATTCATGTTCAACTTTGGTGGCCCAGGTAAAACAATTATCTGCAATCCTTAAAATATGTAGGAAACTACTGAGGTTTTTCACGGCAGCCATGTTACAGGGGAAAAAAATTCTCGTGTCAAGCAAAAATATGGCATATTTCTTGCAATCAAACATGGCTGCGGTGAAAACCTCTGTATTCTTACAGCACGTACACGATACGATAGTTTCCAGGGTTCGTACAGGATCCCATGTGAGAATTTCCAAATCTTTTCCAAATTTTTTCAAAGCCCTTTGACTCAAATTTCAATTCATGGATCTGAAACATTCAACATACATTTACCACTGCAATAAATCAATTTTCCAAAACTCTCAAGGTCCTGGAAATATCCATTATCAATTTCCAAAACTTTCCAAGACTTTCTAAAACCCGTACGAACCCTGAGTTCCGGTAAGATACGGTACGACTACAGTACGAGTACGGGTTTGCTGTATCGTTTCTTACCTAAACGAAAAACGCTCTAGAAAATAAAATTTTCAGTCATTCTAAGATTATCTTTCTGCTTTTATCAGGTGGAGGACCTAGTGGATTCCCGGGTGGTCATGGGCACGGTGGCAGTGGTGGTTTTTCTCGCGGAGGTCACAGTGGTTATAATTTCACCTATGGATAGCAAGCTTGGCCATTCAATAGTTAGTCTTAGTAGAGACCATAATGAAAAGATCCTTGGGAAAGTACTGTAGTCTGAATTGCCAACAAGATGTACCTGTGGAGGGCAGAGAAAGGGGACCTACATCCACTAGCATAAAGCTGGCAATACAGGCTATAGGACAAGGAGAAGAGAAAGGATAACTTGCAACGAAGAATTGTTCGTGTGTGGGGAGGGAAATTTGTGTGTTTGTATCAAAATACATTGAAAAAATTCCTTCCAATGTTTGGCACGGTGATGTGTTACTAGTCTTCCCAATTCATGTTTCCGACTCAGAGAATAGCAAACCAATCACTTCTGCATCTGTTTTCTCAGTAAAATTATAACTTGTCCCACAAACAACTACACATCTTTAAATAGTGCTACAAGGATTATAAGGCAATTTTCATTCATTTTCACAGGACTTTAAACAATTAAAACAGTTTATAATCAATTTTCCGCAATCAGAGTTTTAAATTCTGAGATATTCCAGCTAATATATTAAGCTTGTGGGGCATAGCAACGGTAGCTAAGGGGAGTTGGAACCATGAATTGAGGGTACGCAAGAAGAAGAACAATTAGGATTTTTTTGGTTGGGAAGGGGAGGGGATCTGTTTGTCCTGATCTCCTCCCCTCCGCTCCTTGTTTCCCATGGCCACTACATAGCATGAATTGGATGATTAGCTTAGCACCGCACGGCGTGAGGACAATCATGAAACTATCTGCATGTTTGGCAGGGTGGTCACTCGAGCACAAACCAAAGCACGATGACTGATTTATAACAAGATTGGATAATGTTAGAGTAATTTTGTAAATTAAATGATGCTCTTAGGGATTTTAAAAGCTTGAACTACTGTTTGATTGAACGTTGTTATTATACACCAGTTTCACGTTTTTAAAGGTCTGGCCAAACGGAGCAATGTGTGTAAGTCTGCAATAAGCCATTTGCAACAAACAGTCATGTGGTGATATATCACTTAGATAACGAATCAATTCAGCCCAAGGTCCCTTGTGGAAGGCTCTGCTGGATGGCAAACAAACTTTAAATTGATTCGTATCTTGAAATCGAAAGTATCTTATAAGAGAGAAAAAAAAGTTTTGGAAAAGGTCTTGGATATAGCATTAGTAATCCCGCGAAGTCCGTTTTTTTTTTCCATCCAGTAACAGTCGCGTGATTGTTTGTTGCAAAAGGCCTATTTTTGCGCACAACATCACAGATGTTGAATATAGATCTACTCCTGCAATTGCGCGCAACACGTTATATCGTGTGGACACGACTTGCGCACATGCATCGTTTCTAGCACTCGAGTGATGTTCTCAAACGCTACGTGCCACGAGTCGACCTTTCGTCTCTCCCTTTAGAGACTTTATTTTAGGAAACAAACATTTTGCAGCAAAGAGAATAAAAAGTTAAGGAAAGTTAAAGTCCCTACCAACCCTGACGGTTTAGTTTGAAAATCACTTCTACATGTAGGGTATAATAAAATGGCACAGTTTTACAGGATATGGACTTCTCATTCCAGAGATAGAAAGGTTTAAAATTTAAAAATGAAAATGAGATGACGTCAATCTAGGAATCATTTAAAATACGAAATTACTACGCAGTAAATTAGTGCCAGTTTTCAACTACTAAATTATTAATAAAAATAATTACCAAAATATGTGTCGTAGTAGAGCTTGGAGTTTATTTGTCACTGGTCACTGGTAGTAAAACACACACAAGAAAAGAGGGAAAATACCTTGGTTAATAATAATATTTATTAACTCATATTGCGCCAATCTCAATATTCATTTTCATCGGCGCATGACCTCATTTCGTTTTCATTTTTAAATTTTAAACCACTATATCTCGAAAGTAGAAGTGATTTTCAAACTAAACAGGTCGGAGTTGATTGACACTTTAACGCAAGAGCATAAGGCCTCATGTTAACGAGTGCCTTAGCGCAATGAAGGAACTAGGACAAAACAAACACTGAAAGTGACTTTATTTCACAAATTAACCCTGAGTTTCAGAGGCTCTCTGCTCCAGTGCTTTTTGGTAATAGGTTTCGTAGCTTCACAAAAGTAAAAGTACATTACTGAACTAACACTGATCGCCTGTCCAGCAATAACAGTGATTTCACTGCCACGATGTGGCACAAATACTATTAGTTATGGTGCGTACAATGCTACACGACCTCTAAAAATTTTGGTATACCAGTGGCCAAAATTGGATAGCATTCTTTAATTTATATTTTCGTTACTAGGCTTGCTATCTCTAAAATCTCGATGGTGCAACGAGTGCGCAAAAGTTGCACTTTTTGTCGAGGCCTTCCTTTCATTGACCTTCCTTCCACCTAACTATTCTTGATCAGATATTGGGATTCTTACTCTCGTGCTCCCTTTCCTCAAAAAGCGTGAGACCAGAAACCAATTCCGATAACAAAACCTACGACCGAGAAGCACTAAAGCGAAATACCTTCTTAAAACCAGTACAAATACAGTTACTATTGTAAAGGTATTTTATGGGAGCCTAAAACAATTACTCGCCGAAGGCGAAGTGTATAACGTTAAATATATATCAAGCCGCGAGTCCTACATGTGGGCGCTGTACATCTCAATCGGTTTAGTATTATTAATGTCTTTCTTAATCCAGCATGTGACAATTCTTTACTATAGGCATACTTGAAAAATCCTTTTCCATGGAATAGGAAATGGAAAAAATTTTTATGCCAACGTCAATACATCTCTAGTATCTCGTTATAAAAACGTTACATAAATACATACGGAATGATTTTAAATACTTTTGCAAATGGCAAAACTAATGCGATAATATACAAGTCATATTTTTACATCTGTTATCTCGGATAAAATATTTTCTCCGCACAGAAGGCAAATTTTTAGAACGCAGATCGAGTGCATAACAAAGTTTTTCTTATTCTTACATATTCAAAATTCACTTCATTCAAAAAAATGTGCTTAGGGGATAAAGTGATAGAAGTGCCTTTGATTGCATATGCGAAGTACGAGTTATATCTAAAAAAAATGGCTAACCAATAATATGGGCTGAAAAGTTCTAAGAAGTTCTAAATCTAACAAGGAAAACAACGGCATTTTTTCACTTTGGTTCTTTCTTCTGAATGTTGGTATTTGGCGAAATTTATAAACACCTAAAAAAGAACATATGAAAAAATTAAAAATATTGTAAGAGTTATACTCGACAAGGTTTAAGCGCCATCTTCCGCGCCAAACCGCGCGTGTTCTCCCCCTTCCCCCTTCCCCCCTTCCCCCTTCCTCCCTTCCCCCTTCCTCCCTTCCTCCCTTCCCCCTATCCTCATCAACTTCATTGTTGTTAATATTCTCTACCGTATACGCACTAAGCCTTGGCCTCCGTAGTGCGTCAGCCCCCCTACACAAAGCGCTACCGCGCAGGCTAGCTACGTCTACGCATACCATTTAGAGAAAAAACTGTTTGAGGCTTTGTGAACTTTTTTATCGCACATACATGTTCTTTACGCGATAATAGGTAATAGGATAGGGTCTGACTTGCCTGTTCAAGACTGGTTTGGCTGACACCGTAGTCAATAATGTTGAGCATTTCTCGATGTCTTTCAAGTTGACCAAATATTTGTGACCATGTCAGATTTTCGTTAATGATTTGGTACGTCAGCATACCCTTCAAGTCAAATAGCAAATGAAAAATTAATACACAAACTACTACACTACAAAACTGATATGATTATAAGTGTCGTAATAAAGGGATATTAGTGAATGATGTACTCGAAACCGAGTGAGTGTTAGTGAAGTCTCGACGCCCAAGTCGAAGGAATTCAACCTCGCATTTCATTAATGGAAGAATTATAGTTCCAATTATACTTCATGCTATTTATGAACAAGGCATGTTGGCGATTAGATGTCGCTCTGGAAACCATCAGGATTCATCCTACTTCAGAACTGGACCCACTTTTCTCACTTACTTATCAATTAATATCACAGAAATAAAAATAAAACAGCGTGCGCATGTTACCAGTCTTTTTCAACTTCTCGTTTCGGTCTTTGCCGCGCGCGCATCGATAAAAGTGGGTCCAGCTGTGGGACTGCTACTTTCCATACATCGATTCACTGGTCAAACACAAATAGTTTTTCAGTCGAGGCTCCTTTTAAAATACCTTGAAGCCTCGCTTGAATGCTTTGTGTGTCAGTGTCACCAGTAAACCGACGTAAGGAAAGTGGTGAATCCCGAAGTTGGTGATGGTACAAGTATCAAGCGAAGTATCCGAAGAAAAAAAATCTTACTCAAAGACTTTGTGGTGACGATTTGATAGATTTAATTAGTAGGGGTGCGCAATGACTTACATTGTGGGATTCCGTTAAGGTAGCTCCTGGGAACGTTTGATCAATAAAGGCTTGTGCTTTCTGAACGGCCTCTATCAGACCACTGTCGTAGAATGCAACAGGAGGTTGTAACATGATTGTGTCATAACTGGGAGGTGCATCAGGAGCTGGAGCTGGAGCTGGAGGAGGTTGAAAAGCAACATCACCATTCTTAGAAAGATTTTGATTGGCGACTTGAAATAGAATGATACAAAAAGAACGATATGTGAATATTTGTGTATGGAAATTCAAATACCTGGGGGGGGGGGGGGGGGTAGGGTTGACAGAAGATGCGAGAATTTTGCCGGAACTGCTAACTTGGGCCGACAAAGAAAGATAACGTGGAGCAATCTATGACCTTTTTATTCTTGTACTCCATGCATAAGTAAAGATATCATCGGCAAGTCAAGTCAAGTCAAAGCTCCAGAAACAGCCAAAGAGGAGAACAAAAATGAGAAAGTGTATAGCAACTACTAGCAAGGGGGGATCTTAATAAAAGTTAATAAAAGATAGTGCCTCAAAGGAGGGGGGATCAGCTAACTTTTATGATGTCGCAACAAAAAACCTAAGTACCCCAAGGGATAAATAATGACCGGTCCCTTAGCTTCTTACGTTCTGTCGCATGGCGGCCATGTCTTTTATCATTACATTCACACTTCAAAATTAAGGGTTGTATTATACCTGCATTGTATGGAGGATGTCCAGGTCCATGAACACTAGGAAGACCCTGTACTGCTACAGGATTGGTATAAGCCGCAGAAGGAGTTGAAGGTACTTGTGGAATGACTTCAGATGCTGTCGCTACGCGGCCATTAGAGTTCATATCCGCTTTGACCTTGATCATGAGGGTGTAACCACAGCCGAATCTAAGATAGAGCAGAACAGATAAAATAGAAGGTGAATAAACAGACTCAAAACAAAAGCCCCGAACTTGCTCAGTTACATTTGCTTGCGAAAATAGACGGCGCGCACACGACAAAAGCAAGGTCATGGCACTGACTAAGTACGCCATACCAATCACATTGCGCGAGAAAAAAATCAGCCAATCAAAATTATAGAAAGCTTCACGGTCGCGGCAAGGCACTAATTATCGCTAAACCCAAGATGAACAACAGATGTTGAGGACGTATAGACATAGGCCTTTTCTGATTTCGATAAACATGACGCATCCTGGTCTAGCTTGGCTACAAATAACACCATATAAGGCAACTCTGATTAACAAAAGATGTTTGTTCCCAATCTACACCACAATGCACTATGATTGCTATCACAGAAATGTAGCAAAACATCTAAAGGCGCAGACACGATGTAAATTGTTTTTCATGCGACATCGCGCGCGACGGACCTCACCGTGTGAGCACAACGTCGCACGAGTGATCAAACTGAGCGATCTCTAGTTTTTGCGACGTCACATGCAACGTCGCATAAAAAATCGCACCGTGTGTCCCCATCTTAAGGCTAGGAGAACCCAAGTTCGCTCTCCTCTCACAGAATACATTTCGCGGAGAGAGAAAAACCAAAGAATTCAGGGGGAAAACTTGAAGATGTTTTCTCTTACCTGCTCTTGAGATGTTGAGGGCTTCCAATACACTTGAACTGACCATTGACCATGATGGCCAGACGAGTACAGAGAGCTTCACATTCCTCCATGCTAACAAAAGAAAATTAATATTGAGGTTCTGCATGAAGACTTTTATTGAGGTACTGACTTTTGTGATAAATACGACGTACCTGTGTGAAGTGAGGACAATTGAACGGCCGCCCTTCATAACATTGGTCAAAGAATCCCAGAGGAACCGACGAGCCACAGGATCCATGCCACTGGTAGGCTCATCCTAAAAAGAGAAGTTTGTAAATAATGTAAGAAGAAAAAAAAAAAAAAGAAAGAAACACTACGAAATGTATTAGAGTAGCTCTCGTATGAGCATAAAATTGACGACATCCGTGGAACCAATCACAGCCCACAATCTCACTGCTTTTACCCGGCACCACCGTCACGGTAAGGGGACGCCAAAACGATGACGTGAGCACGTTTTTAAAACGGTTTTTCGTGCCCACGCCGCCGCCCTTAGTGTTGCCGTTGTATCTAGGACGATAAAAAGCACCGACTGACTTTCCAGCGAATATGGCAGCGCTTAGGACAACGGCGCGCACACGAAAAACCGTCCGTTGCGGCGTCCCCTTCCTCGATGCTTGACGGTGCTTTTAAACGGTCTCTATTAACGACGTTAGTAATAGGTCCCTCTTGACGAAATCCGTTGAAACAACCACAGCGTACGAACTGTTCTTACACGTCACTATAACGGTCATACAAAATCAATCTGCACTATGGCCAGATAGTACACCATGGACTTACTATAATATTTGCACAAATATCACGCAGGGTATATACGAGGTTTTGTTTTATGTTCACCCTCATGATATCAAATAAATAACCTTGGATCAGGTCCTACAGATACTAATAACATCTATAAACTTACCAGGAATACAATCGGGGGATTGCCAACTAGTGCTATGGCGGTGCTGAGTTTGCGTTTATTGCCACCACTACAAAACCACAGATATAAATATTAGGAGTTAGTTACTGGATTGACGATCATCGCAATTGACTATCAAGTTGATAGCTAACAATTAAGTGAAGAGATGAATGAGAGAGAAAAAGAAGGAAGGAAAGAGGAAAGGGAAAAGGGAGGAAGATAGAATTAATGATATTCAGAATAGCGGGAAGAAAAAAAACAAGCGGAGAGAAGCAAAAAGTACACGAAAGAGCAAAACTAAACGTAAATTCATTATTACATGTCAATACCTGTAATTTCCGCACAGTTTATCGGCCCATTTTCCCAGACTTAAATGCTCAATCGTAGATGATACAACATCATTGATCTTGTCAGGAGCGATACCTCGTAGCTGTGCGTACATCACCAGCATCTCTCGTCCAGTCATCCTCTCGATCAACGCATCAAACTAATGTTCCCAGGAGAAAAAAAGAGCAGAACATACAATTATTATTACATTCCATTGCCTTTAAACAATTGTTTCAAGTCGAGGCATTTGGGTCAGCAATACATTAAATGGAAAGAAACTGACCAAAATGCCATGACTTGAAACAAGTGCTTGAAGACAATAGTGTAACTCTGATATCTGCTATCGCATCTTATCCTTTAGGAAATGAAATTTCTTTATCGAACTTTATCCTGTTTCGATAAGTTCACTGCTGTTGAATTAATGGTGCAATGCTTTTCTAGGTGCTAATGATACCCTAATGCTTAGAACAGCTACAACAACATCAAGCAACAAAAACATAACACATACCTGTGGACAATATCCTATACGTTGCTGGACCTTCAAATAAACATAACACATACTTAATGAATAAGTAACGATTAAGGAAACCATTGTAATACTTAATGCACTTTAAAAAACTGAATCAGTACTGGGGCGGTTCTAGGATTTTGAGTAGGGGGACAGGGGTCACAAAATCAAGAAGATGCACCTTTTGCTACGCTAACCAACTAATTCCAATCTAGATAGGGGGAGGGGATCACGGGCATCCTGTGACCACACCCTAAATCCGCCACTTCAATATAACACGCACGCACTCACCCAGAAAAAGAATCTCTATAGATTCCACTTACTTGTTTAAGATGGGTCTGAATGTCATAACCATCAAGAAAGGCTGTTCCATCAGAGATACTTTGATCACCAGTAAGCATGCTGAATGTGGTTGTCTTACCAGCACCTAAATACAGTATAAACCATTAGCTGAAGACGAGTTTTTTTGTTGAGCCCCAATACGTCCCATTTGATACAAGATCCTTATTAGTTTTCCTTTGAACTTCCAAAATTAGGGGGTTTTATGGTGGCAAACCCCATGCAATTAGATGAGTGGATGATCATGGACTTACCGTTGACCCCAAGAAGACCAAAACACTCTCCTCTGGGTATTCCAAGGTTAAGATGATCAACAGCGGTCTTGTCTGAGCCTCTGTAAACCTGGTAAAATATATAAATGGATATTTCAACGAATAAAAAGGGATCTATTGGTTGATAGAGGATAACATATGTTTTAATATGTGGTGTGGTAGTAGGTGGTGGGAGGATGAATATTATCGTCCCAAAAGGGATAAGCTCCTAAGAAACTCAGGGGCGGATCCAGGGGAGGGGTGCAGGGGGTGCGCACCCCCTGGATCGACTTTGTACCCCTATTTTGAAGATAACCAATACAAAAGTGTTTTCTTTTATTGTGAGAGTTGCATCCTTCCCTGGGCCGACTTCGTGCTCCTACTTTGGAACTTGCAAGATATCCGACAAATGCCCCTACAACGCTGCACCCCTCCCTGAACACAACCTTGGGTCCGGCCCTGAACTTGCCCCTGTGTGGTTCATATTACAGAGGGTTCCTAGGACAGAGAATTAAAGTATGTAACTATAATTATATATTCAATGTACCTTGGTAATATCCTTTAGCACCACGGCTTCTTTTTCAATCTGTTCTTTATTCAACTGACTAACTCGCATTCTTTCAGCATAAACATCCTCGTCCTGAAATGAACCAATGCAGTACTGCTTTCAGTACTTTTACTCTCACACATTTCTGATTGCTATAAAATTCTTTAAACCTTTTCAAGGTTGAGGAAAACATTGGGTCGACAATGCATCGTGGGACTGTCTTAGGGGACAAAATAGACGTTATCTTGAAAATATGTCACCTAAAACAGTCCCACAATGCAGTGTAATACCAACTCGACCCACTTTTTCCCTCAACTTTGGGACGGCTAACTGTTAGTAGCGAGATAGAAAGTGCCTAGTCCAACATGCCAAAAACCTGTCTCGCAGTATTTTGCTGCTGCGTTGCCGCAATGATTACGAAAAGTAGGCTTGAGTTGTACTTTTCGCAACGATTACGGTAACAATTTCGAGACATTGCCTAGTGCCGGAAACACCCCTCCTGCAACTTGTCAAGCAACGAGCACCTTCGTGAAAAAAAGAGAGCTTTTGTTTGATAGTTTTGTTTTGTTAGTCATTGTAGGCAAAAGAACACTGGAGATATTTTTTAGGTCTATGTTTACCTCTGTTGGCTGTCTCTGTGCACTGGTCGCATTTCCTGATTCCTTGTTTTTAAAACTCATAAAAAAGTTGGACTGTTGGATGAGAAAGATGTATTAGTCAGTAGGGTAAAATAAAAAATGGAAATAAAGGAAATAAAGCATGGAAAACAGGGTAAAAAAAAGTGAGATGAACTAAGAACTAATGAACTAAGAGGAAGAAGAAGAACATTGTTGCGCTGAAATTTGCAGAGCGAATGTTGCTCGAATTACTACACAGTAGAACAAAAAATTTTGTTGCGCGATTTTGTTACAGAAGTAGAAGCTCTTTCTCCTCTCTGCAACAAAGAAAATTTGTTGCATGGGGTGGTAATACGAGCAACATTTGCCCTGCAACTTGCAAAGCAGCAATGCGGTGCGACAAGTTGCATGATTTTGTTGCTCGTATTACCAAGTTTGTTTGAACTTTACACGAGAGAAATGGCTCGTCAGATTAGGATTAACATTTAGGGAGTGATTGCTCAGTCTCCCGAACCAGAGGATCATGACTAAAGAACTCGACGCCAGATGCAATTTGAAATTAGGAGTTGAATGATGGGAAACTCAAACAACATTGTCAAAAAATTGGATTGGCTACAGCAAAGAGAATAGTACTGGGGTGCTTATCATTTAAACCAATCCATCCGGTTTGAATAGAAGTGATTTTCTAAATTCAATTCTAATTCTAATTCTAATTCTAATTCAATTCTAATCAGACAAACGCCCGACTAAAGGTACACGCGTCTACAGGAAGAACCGAAAAGAGCGGGAAAAGTAGATTACCTCAATCGGAAGACCGAGTTTTCCGGAACTTTCCGGTAGGAATGATACATATCATTTGTTTTCCAACCGGAATTTCTGGGGTTTTTTTTCCGGTTAATTGGCAAGCAGCGTGTAGTCTGGTGATTGACTATCAGTTTCGTTCTATAACATCACCGAAAGAAGTGAATTGTTACCTGGATGAGAAGTGTCATGATGAACAGCACAATTCCTTGTATAAACATGAAAAGTGCTTCTTGACCAACACCAGGCATCTCCCAAGACAGAGAACTGTCAGTGTACTTGACACCAGCAAAGGCACAGCCAGCCCGGGTCCTGTTGAGGTCATTCGTATAATGTGGTAGGAAAAACTACAAACAATGTTCTTGTAAATGAAGGGGAAGCTTTCAACATGACAATTGAGAGCAAGGTGGGATCTATATACTTCGCTAGATACTAGGGGAGGCTCTTTCCATGTTGTTCAAGGTGTAGACACACCTTGTAAACTCCAAGGTGCAGACACACCTTTTTACGATACGATTTTTATTGCGAAGTCACAAAAACTAGATCGCATGTGACCACCCGTGCGACGTTGAGTTCACACGGGGAGATCTTTAATTTTTGCGATGTCGTATGCAACGTCGTATGAAAGATGGCATCGTGTGACTGCGCCTTTACGTTACTAGGTATCAACATTTGTTGCTATCCGTTTGTTTGACTATCCGTGTCTGTCTAAGGTTGGTTGCCGAATGAAACATCACAAGATACACGCGAACAGAATGAATGAGAAAAAACACAGATGACTTACTCGGGCGTTTTGGTGCAGATTTTTCTATTTTCGTAGTTAGAGTTCATATCAACGAGAGAAATGGACAGTCTGAAACACAAAAAGTTATTATTAACAAAACAGATTTTCTTCACAATTACTTTTATTTATTTATTTTAAGTAACCTCAGTTGGCGGGTGGTCTACAGCTATAAAGGTTGGTGAAGGTTTTGTTGTATGTTGCTTGTTGCATGATTGCAGTAATCTAGTACCAATCAAAGGCTGCTTTTTGAATGTTTCCTTAGTACGAGTACCTCCTTTGTTAGGTTAGGTTGTGTTTTATTGTTTGGATGACCAATCTAGTGTTATTTGAATCCTATGGATTTTTTAAACCAATCATTAAATTCGTTCCGATCAGTACAGGGTTGCTTCATGCTTGTTCCATTCTGCATGTTGCATGTTGCTTACCAAACTTGAAATGTATCATATTCATACGTAAATAATGTCAGCACAAAAAAAAATATTCTGGATAAACCTGCAGACAAAGTTTAGGACAATCCCATATTGTTGTGACCTTTCGCTGATTGCATTCACATCGCCCATAGTGCATTTTGGGCTTGGTATGCAATATGCAGCATGCAGCATGCAGCATGCAGAATGCAGAATACAAGAAGCAATAAACAATAAAAAACATGCAACATGTACAAGCAACATGCAACAAGCAACATGCAACAAGCTACATGCAACATGCAAAAAAACCTTCACCAATCTTTTTTAAGATAGCTGTATTGAATACTTACGTGTATGTTGGGAAAAGCATGAAGACATAATGCATGATCTCAACTTCTTCTTCCAAATCCACGCCCGGAAAACGGCAAATAAATACTGTCAACAGCATTGCCTTTGAATTACAGAAAAATCAATTGAGTACCAATAAAATGAATCACTATCATCATCAATGTCATTACCATTACCATCACCACCTAGTCTATTTTTATCACCACAACTATCAATACTACCATATGTTCATCAACGTGGTCGTGGTCGTCATCGTCGTCGTCGTCGTCGTCATCATCATCATCATCATCATCATCATCATCATCATCATCATCATCATCATCATCATCATCATCATCATCATCATCATCATCATCAACAACAACAACAACATCATCAACAACCCTCATCACTATCATCATCAATGTCATTACCATCACCACCTAGTCCATTTTTATCACCAAAACTATCAATACCATCATACGTTAATCACCGTGGTCATTATCAACATCAGTTATCATCATCAACAACAACAAAAACCAAAATCATCATCAACAACCCTCATCATATGCACTGTCATCATCATTATCACCATCGCCTTTCGCCATCCTCATCCTCAAAATTATGAAAATAATAATAATAATAATAATAATAATAATAATAATAACAACAACAATAACAATAATAATATTCAAAATGATCATGATAATAATAATGATAATGATAGTGATAATAATTATAATGATCATGATGATGATAATGATGATAGTAAAAATAATACATGTATTTACCAGACTAAGGATTGAAAGGATGAACACAGTTAAAGCATAAGCAACCAGTGGAGACTTGAACAGGAAAGACAGAACATAAACGAATGGAAGTACTGCCATCCCAAAAAGAAGCTGCAAACAGGAACAATCTAGTTACTCATTGATAATTATAATTATTTTGACTGTAAAAACAAACGGACGTGACCTTGACCATGAAAATGCCAAATGCCAATTCTGATTGGATAAGCTGTAATCACGTAATCTGTGATTGAATAAAAAAATAACCCCAATTCCGCAGCATGCTGTGTACAGGCGTCTACTCTAACGGAGTCACTCTCGACCTCACAGCCCTGGCATTCTCTATTGATTCGTGGAGCTAAGTTGAGAGTGTAGAAATACTTCATGTTGACAAACAATAGCATGCCAACCATTTTCATAAAAGCTTTCACAAGTTGCTTTGTTTTACCAGCCAATCCATCTCTGGTTGGCACATGGATGACAAAGCCTTACGTCACATAAAGTATCACTACACATACACGTTCTAAATCTTGCAAAACCATGACTATAGTTACAAATGTAAGGCTTACCAGAAGAAGAAATACCGAACCCATGTCATTTTGATATGCTTCGACCTGAAACGCAGCGAAGATGACAAGAACTAACAGCGCTGGAACTAAGAAGTTCAGATAGTCCCACGTGTAGGTCGCGAACCAGTATGAGAATGAATCCACTCCACTGACAAACTGAAGATGTTTGGCCTGCAAATAAGATTGTATGTATGCATGAGAATATGAGCAAGTTCATAAAATAATGAAAGAAAGTATGTAAGAGTCAAGGTCGTAAGGTATTTAGCAATCAGATGGACTATTTTAGGAAAAAATGTGGGAGAACTGATTTGTATGGGATCAAAAAGCAAATTTCACGTAAATATTGGGGATAAACGATCAGAATTGTTGGTGCAGATGCAGGGTCTAATAAGAACAGTCATGACAACAAGCTCTGACATGAGTGATCGGCAGTAACTCACGTAAACTACACATAATATACCTATCACCTATCTCCTATGACTCTGACACCTTTTCTTGAATTAGAGGTATATCATATAGATGTTTGTTGGTTCTGCTCTGCACTTCCAGCTGTCTGATTTTTTTCTAAATTCCAATTTTGCTTTCGAAATAGACCCGTTTAAGGTTTGTTATATTTTCAAGGCCCAAGAAAAAGCTCTTCCCAGCATTGTATATCTAGCAGATATATCCAGTGTACTCACCTTAGACTGACGCTCTTGCACAAGGAATGATATAAAGCTGGCTGCCATGTATGCCATGCCCATGGAGAGAAAGATAGCCATAAAAAGCATGGAAACACTTCCCGTCACGTTCTCAGACTGGAACAAAAAGTACAGAATCACACTAGGGGTCTCAAAATAACTGAGGAGAATGCACCCTTCTCAAAATTATCTTGGATGCGAGGCCAACATCAAACACAAAAGAAATCACACTTTTTTTCTCGTTGGAATTTGTGGCATTTCTTTTGTGTTCCATGTTAGCCTCGCATTCAAGATAATTTTGAGAAAGGTGCATTGATTGCTAGTTTATAATTGCCAGGCGAGCAACGACACTAATCTTGACGTTTTCCTTTTGCGGGATACCTGTGTGCTAGATGCCAGAAAAAAATATCGATTTGTATTTGTCATTCACGATGACTTTTTGGAACATGCAGTATGTATGTTCAGCGAGGATCAATTATGTTCACAGCATTATATAAACTGTGTATTCATTTGTTCCAGCAAGCATGCCAAGTCTTCTTTTTGAAATATCCGAGAGGGTGTTCGCTCAATAAAGGTTCTATTGTAGTCTCCCACATATCCCAGATCGAGAGAATGACATCATAATCAAGAGAATAGCAACAAGGACTCCAATCAAACTCAAAGGTGTCTTTGTTTGTTTGTGTCACTTTCTACCTTATTCTTGGCAGTGTTTGGCAGAGGAAAGTTGGTTGTCTCAATCTCGTGGTCTGTGCTGGTTAACTCTTGTAAGAAGATGTTGGACATTGCATTTAGTGCTTCAGCAATGGTGTGAAATGCCTGCGATATATAACAAATACCTTTGTAAGTAAAAAATAGACTGTCAGCAAATTAAGAACACATGTAAATCAGATGTAAATCAGTTTAGACCAGATTCAATGGTTCCTGCCTCCTGTCATGGCTACCATCACGTGACGGTGCAAAGCCTCAATATCAACCATTCATGACTCCACATCGAGACCTTACCTGATTACTGTACCACAAGGTTGAAGGATTCGTTGGCATAGTCTTATTGGCTGGTAAGGAGACATTACTGTTGTTGGTTGGTAGTGGTGCAATGATGGTGTAAGTCATGGGACCAATAGTAAAACCAGCTACGTGTTTGTTGAAGAAATCCTTCGAATCGCTCTTTTCTAACACGTGTTCGATAAAATAGGTGTTCTTGTCACTCAAAAGAGTTTGTTGGATGCTCTTTTGTTTTTTGCATGATCTAAAATAAGATAAAATGGATATTTTTAATGTATTATGCTAAAAAAACGCCATTAGATATGAATAGAGTTTCAATGTTAGGGGCTCTATCTTGTGCAATTCAAGGACCTTTTTCTCCAGATTCTATGGTTTCCCTTCCTTCCTCCACAAAACCCAACACGCTAAATAGTCCCCTTCACAGTTCCCTGCGCCATCTTGAAAGGTAACCGTGCCTTTGCATCGAAGCGATATATATGAGGTGGCTTTCATGATAAAGACCTTTTTTAAACATCTTGGACAATTATTCACATGTCTCTATCGCTGCTAGATCACCTCATGTCTTGCTTCAATGCAAAGGCACGACTACCTTTCAAGATGATACTGGGAACTGTGAAGGGAACTGTGAAGGGGACTTTCCAAATCTATCTTAAAGTTAGCCATGTCATAACTTTGATCAGCCGAAAGGATGTTTCAGGGTTCAATAGGTAAGATTGATGTTCTAAACACATGATATTATCAATTCATAGATTATCTTACGGTTTATCTTCAGTCAGACACTTATCACATTCCGACTTGTATCCAAACTTATCATTGGAGGAGCAATTATCAGCATTCAAACGTTTATTTGTGAACTGAAAGAGAAAATAAAAAGGCATTATCTTCAAATATTCAGCGAAATATTTGGAAAGACTTCAAAAGAAAAAAGCTGAAAGAAAAATATCATGAAGAGATAGAAAACGCGCATGCGAGGGTTGGTAAAACACGTTAGGAGTTGGAGAAGTACGATAAATAGTACGGAAACAATGAAAAGCTATTTGAATGTTACGAAGTATCATATCGTATAGACCCCTTTCACGTGACGTCAAAGCAGCTCAATTTGGAGGACAAAACAAAAGAATTTCAATCTCCTGGGAATTGGACCTATTATTTTGTCCTCCATATTGATCTGCATTCCGACGTGCTGTAAGGGGTCTATAGGTGCTGTGAGAGTCTTAGAAACATGCATTAAGAAGAAGAGTTAGAAAGATATCTCGAATAAGGACGTTCTCATACTCAATATTTACAGTAAGGACACTCGAACCGTGAACACTTTGAGGTTTTTTCATACTTTTTTTCTCCTTTATCCCTTGTGTGAATTGATTGGAAATGTGATTTATTTTGAACAATAAGATTATTTGAGTTCAGTGCTTCATTTTCAGAAGGTTTGAAGCAGTAGAAAGTTCATAAGATAAAAAATATATAAAAATATGAAGTGTTCATGGTTCGAGTGTCCTCACTGTAAGTAATACGACAATGATGCAGTTTAACTGTACTATATTTCGATTCAATTACAGAATCATCGTCAGGTACTACACACATGCATTACTTACATCTTTCTGACATTTTTCATTTAGTATCAGGAACTCATAATTACAACAAGGGCTCAGCTTGCCCGCCACAGGAGAAGTATAATTATAGCTTGTTTCTCGGACTTCAATACCGTTCAAGGTATTTTTGCTCTGGATGGTGTTCACGTCACTTGTGACGTCGATAGTGTCTACTTTCACAGTTGATAGGAAGTCTTTCGTTGTCTGTGAATAAGAATTAGAGTTCATGATTGAAATGAGTAGGTCTTAATAGGTTAACTTGAGTAAAAATAGGATCGGGCTTTGATCACGTACATGCATAAATATATCTTATGACGTAATAATAATGTTCAGCCCAGGGTTACGCAGGGCGGCAGAGAGCCCAGGAATCTACTGGCTGGCAAATCCCCGCTCTTAAGTGCGCATCAGGTTACTCAGACCTAATTCATCTGGGTGCAATGTTTACCCATTTCAGACCACGTGTCTTTCTCTAGAGAATAAGATTCTTTGTTTGAGTTGTATCCATATTCATGTGTCTCATGTGTCTCCTCATGTGCAACTGTTAAACAAAGTAATGATACGCTAGGGAATGACACTTGGTCTAGAATAGGCAAACATTACATCAAGAAGAATTAGGTCTATTTATGCAAAGTACATTTATTTATTTCAACAATATTTACACAGGAACATCTCATTAAGCAAGCTAGTTTCAAATAGGCCATGCCCCCTGCAAACTTGTTTAAAGAGAGAGTAAATATTTACCAAAAGATATGATGCTTTTGTTGAGGAGTTGGCATCACGGAAGTAACCAAAGAAAGCCTTAGAATTGACACCCCCAATACTGAGGTTTGAGAGCTTGAGAAGGCGAGGTGGATCACTTTCTCGTGCTGGATTTGAATTGACGATAATGAGTCCAAAGAGAACCATCACTAATGGCATGATCAGTTGTGTGACGACGGCTTTCTTGTCTCTTTTGGAGTTCAGGAACCTTTTCACAAGCATCGCCTTGTACTGTTGCCATTTGTGGGCGAAGCCTTTCTGAAGTTCTAACAAAATTTAAAGAAATGGACGTTTTTTCGTCAGATAAAAACACTTTGTGCGTTTTTCTCGTTTATATACTCTAAACAACAAAGTGAACCCCCTGAAAAGCAAAGCTTAGAACGGTAAAAGCGCAGGTACACGGTGCAACATTGCGCGCAATATTGCAGGCAATGTTCCTGAAGTAGGATCGTTTTCTACTTCAGCAACCGATTGCGTGCAACAAATTGCGTCGTGTGACATGGCTCGCAACATCGATTGCATGTTGCACCGTGTTACATATGTTTTACGTTTTAGAGTTTGAAGCGGCAAGCGTAAAGGGAGGAAAAGTTTTAAAACCCACCCCTCTCCCCATTCCCAAAGCATGAAAACCCCATAACTGCATGTCCACCAATATGGCTATCATAACACAGACGAGTAATGAATAAAGGACAATAGTCCCCTTCAAAGTTCCCAGCGCCATCTTGAAAAGTGACCGTGCCTTTGCATCAAAGCAAAATATGAGATGACTTTCGTGAGAGAGACCTTTTTTTAAAGGGGCACTTGGATGAAAATCGATGAAAATTGGAAATAATATTCTTAAATACTTGAACTATTCGGACTTTCAAAATATGGGGCGTTTTCATCCAAGTGCCCCTTTAACATCTCGGACAAATATCCACATGTCTCTATCATTGTAAGGTCATCTCATGTCTCACTTTGATGCAAAGACACCGCCACCTTTCAAGATGGCGCAGGGGACTGTGAAGGGGGACTATTAGCATTTTGACTTACCACCCATGTCAGGATCTTCGTCGTTATGCATGGGAATGATATTTTGAGTATCTTTGTGGTGCTCGTGGTCGCTAATGCTGTAGGCAAAGTTTATTCAGATCGTAATGTTACAATATTTTAACAACTAGGAAGATGGGATTTCGAAAGATAGGTTGTTGGTTAGTTTATTAGTAAGTGCATGGGAATTATAGAAGTCCGCGTTTTATTCAAGTGATCCATTGGACAAACAGAAAGAAAAAAAGAAAAAAAAGTAGAAAACAAAAAAGAAATAAAAAACAATAACAAAAATATAAAAAAATGAAAAAAAATAAAAAAAATAAAAAATACAGAGAAAACTAAAAACAAAAAGAAAACTAACAAAAACTAAAATATATCACAACTATAAAAACAAAAAAGGACTTATGGAAACGGATTTGCTGTCACACACGTCTTCGCGTCTCGCCAATAAAACGGCGGGAAACGCTAACGCTAAAGTGTCTACGATATAAAAAGACCTTGGAAAAGAAATATTTCACTCGATAAGCAATAACCTAGAAGGGGTTTGCTCATAACTTCACACTCTTCAGCTAATAATAAAAACGCACAAATTATTTTTCTTTTTCGGATTTTTATACATTTTTTTACATGTAATCATAATGGTAATTATTTCAATGTTTATTTTGGATGAGAATTTAGTATAGTTTGTCTCTGTGCTGAAGTGCTAAGTTGCTGAGATGGGTTTAATACCTGAGTTATTTCTTTGGTGCTTTATATTGAGAGTTAGGATTAAAAGTCCTATAACATTCTTAGTTATTTGAACGGAGTAGAATCATTAGAGTATTAGTTATTAGAAGACATTCATTCAATTGTTTTGTATTGTTACATTCGGTTATTAGACACTGATCATTAGATTTTGTTTTATAGATTAAGTGCAACCACTCTACCACATTCGTAGAGCAGTTTTCTTATGACTATGTGAATTTTACGGCACAGACAGCGTGTTAGACTGTCGCAAGGTCCTTCGTCGCGCGCGGAATAAAGCACAGGCAGCCCAACATGGATCAGGATCAAAAGCGCTGAACTTCGACGTTCGCTATGTTATCTTTTTCTTTTCATTTGCTTCGCTCTTGACTCAGTGAGTCTCAGAGAAGTCGACTTGGAGCAAGTCCAACATTGTGTCCGTGCCGTGCAATGTATGAAAACATTTGAAATTCTGTGCCGTGTCTGCTCTGCGTCGTAACCGTGCCGTGACTTTTCATACTTATACGAAATCTGCTCTACTAATATCAAAGTGCTCATTCCATTTACATCTGTGTCGTTTAAGGGGGTAGGGTCACGTGACTTGTTAGTGATTATGTCGGCTTATTGACAAACGACATTTATCAGGTAAAAGCTCTTGAATACTGACAACCTTTACCATAGATAGAGTTAAACAAGACATTATTGGAGTTAAAATTAGGATGGTTATCAAAGTTATACAGATCAGACCCATTCCAGTTGGGCATGTTTTTTCCAGTTCAGACCAAAAGTCCCAAGTCCTTATGATGAAAATTGAGTGTTTGCTACCCATCTACTCAGTTCTAAATCCTATCCCCGGTGCATTAAATTTCATTCATCCACCAGAAAATTTCTGTTCCTGGAGAAATTCTAATAATACTCAGTCTTTTATTTCCCCAGAACCTAGCCTTGGATTCTTTTGAGCGTGATATCGAAAGTGGACAATTGTTTTTGCTGGTTACCTGGTGAGGTTTTAAAAACATTGATATACGCCTGTGTTCTCACGCTAGGATACCCCGAGAATTAAAGGCCATTTACAGAGAGGAAGGCTGATTATGGTGCTAAATCCAAAAGTTAGCTCAAAAACTAGGGCCACCCTATTTTCATGATTGTGTAAACGGGAACTAACGTCGGAAAATGGAAAATAGGACCGTCCCTTGAGGGACCTAAGTTCATGCTCAAGGGAAAATACCCTTTTCGAATATGGCGTCTATGACGTCAAACGAGGTGAATGAGAATGTCCAGGACGTCGAAACCCAATTATTTCCACTAGCAGCATCCGGGACTAGAATGTCCCAGATGTCAAAACACAATCATTATCATTCATAACATCCGGGATATTCTCGGACTCCTCGTTTGACGTCATAGTCACCATATTGGAAAAGGGTCTATTGCATTTGGTCTGAAATGGGAAAACATTGCGGCCAAACTGAATAGGTCTACCATTTAGCTTGTTTATATACTCACTTGTAGGAACGTTTCATCAAGGATTATAATGTTGATTGTTATTAATTGTGGATGAAAGAAAAAATATCAGGTTAATTAGCGTTAATCTTGGTACCACAGAGATTTAGTTCCTCTAATTGTATAGACCCCTTGCACGTGACGTGATTGTTTTGTCCTTCAAATTGAACTTCATTTCGAAGTCCTGCAAGGGGTCCATTCACTAAGAGGGTATTAGAGCCTCTTAAACAAATCCATTTAACATTATGTAAAGGTATGGTCTAGATGATGGAAAATAAACAAAATTACTTCGTTAATAGCGAGATCAAGGATATTGAAGTTAATGATAAACAAATTTAGCAATAAATATGGTCGCTATGAAAATAAAACTGAATTTCATATGCCGTTTTTCATGGCGTCATGCAAATAAATTTATTTGGGGTATACCATCATGTTTATTGAAACCCTTTATCTAGCAAGAGCGTAAGTCCTCGTTTATTATCGGTAATCCACCAATAGAGGCGTGCGTACGATCATGTTCGTTACATGGTTTTGAACCAATAGGAAATTTACTCTTACCATGTTTATCACATATTTTTTAAACCAATAGGAAAGCGCATACCATCATTTTCAGTCGCAACAGGAGCGACTCTTTGATTTGACGTTTTAAGCCAATAAAAATGCATGTACCATAGAAACGCATGTACCAATAAAGACGTATGTACCAATAAAAAAAAAGGATGAACCATTGTGTTTAATACTAAGGGATTCATAGCCAATAGGGGTGCGCGCACCATCAATAACTAAAAAATATTGCCAAATTTTACTTACATATCTTCAACTGTCTTTTCAGCTCCTTCTCCTACTTTCATGAAAACTTCCTCCATTGTGGTGACAGATACTCCAAAACTAGCTATGCCATAATCTTGCCTCTTGGCTGTGGAATATCATACAAATATATACAGTCAGTAATCATTGAATACATAGAAAACGCGTACGTGTGCTGTGTGCAGTTACAAAGCACGAGGGGATTGACAGAACGCGAGAAAAGTGTTAGGAGAAGAATGATGCATACCAAAGTACTTCTCAACACTTCTCGAGTGCTCTAATAATTCACAAGTGCTCTAGAACTGCACACAGCACAGCAAGCAAGCTTTTCATTTTTTTTTTTTTTTAAATAAAATACAAATTAGAACCATCGTTATTTTGGATACAAATGACGGAATAGAAAGTGCGCGCGCGTGCTGTGTACTCTCATGAAGCACGCGCCCTAACCAATCAGAATGGGAGATTTATAGCAGTTGTTTTATAACGTGCATCATGAAGAAGGCGCAGTGGTATAGTTTGATTATCAAATTACACTCACTTTCTAATTCAAGAAAGAGACTTTCGAAGGACTTTGCTGCGTCTTTGTTGAGAACCATTTCCAGCTCAGCACCAACATTACTTAGGATTTCAGCCGAGGGAACGAAGCGCTTGATTGTGTTGATGGTCATGTTTTCGTTGAATTCCTTTTCTTTGACCAAAGTCAGATGATAACCAACTCCATACCTAAAACAAATTCATCAAAAAAAAAATTGGATGGGTAAAACTTATTTCAGAGGATATCATGATGACCCATGATGGTGAAATCAGGAAGCAAACAATAGAGCAGTTTTCGTATGGCCATGAAAAACACAAAGCACGGACCGCGCCTTGTCGTGATCATGTCATACACCGTGCCGTGTATAAAAACATTCGACATACCGTGCCGTGTCCGCGCTGCACCGTAACCGTAAATCTGCTCTAATGGTATAAATTCGCAATAGTACCTGCTTTTAAGGAAAAGGGATGATCCACAACATCTCAACTGTCCATCAGCCATGATTGCAATTCGATCTCCCAAGAAATCAGCTTCGTCCCTGAAAAACAACATCAATTGCTATCGTATATTAACGGAACACACTGAGAAGTAATCATGAATCAAGTCCAGACTCCGTTCAAAGAACATAATGATTAATCCCACGGTATGGTGTTGGGGTGGTCTCACACTAGGCAATGTTCCCTTCAACTTGTCTTTCATTTGTCTTATCTTACGGCATCGATGCAGCAATCGTTGTAAGGAGGAGAATCGAGTTCTACTTTATGCGACGATTGCGGCAACAATTTCGAGAAATTGGCTAGTTTAACACTCCTCCTGCAACTTGTCTCAAAACGACTCGTTAAGACAGCCAATAACATTTCATCGCCTGTAAAAAGTTTATCGCCCAGACCATGGTTGTATTTGTGACACATTTTTCATGAAACAATGCCTAGTGTATCTTTTTGTTGGTGCAACTGCATGCAATGCACTGTTTCTTTTATGGTGCAGCAAAATTGCGAGACAAGTTCCAAGGATCATTGCCTAGTGTAACACCACTTTTAATGTTATCATCAAACTTTTGTAAAACACTTTTTTGCTCAAAAAGTCGAAATCAATTTAGATGGCAGTAAGATGGGGGGGGGGGGGGGGATTTCGTGAAGAAGCCACCAACTGAATGTGATTTACTTACATGAAATGAGTCGTCAAGATTATAGTCTTGCCAGCTTTGTACTTCAGAAGAAGGTCCCAGGTGGCCCTTCGAGCGTAAGGGTCCATTCCTGAGGTGGGCTCGTCCAGGAATACGGTTTCAGACCCTCCTACCAGAGCAATGGCGCAACTGAAAATAAACGTTTCACGTTATACAGTGCCATTACGTGCGGGTTTTACTAATAATGACAATTAGTGAAGAAGATGACTACTTCAAAATAAGGCAAATGCATGTCAAAGTCCTTTCCTGTCTTGAGACTTTGTGCTTGGCCCATCCTGCATTAGGTAGACCCATTTAGGGGGGTAGGGGGGGGGGGGCAGGTTATGCAAGCATAATAATTAATGATCAAGACTAGAATACCATACCTAATTTATTGGATGCCTTTCTCAGCACTCAAACGGCATCATTGGTTCAGAACCAACAAAACAGGCGAGTAACCAGCAAACAAACATACCTTAGTTTACGTTTCATTCCACCCGATAGTGTAGAAGACTTTTCATTCATTTTATCAAGGAGCTGCATGTCAGTGATCATAGCAAGGACTTCATCCTTTGCAGCCTGTCCATACTTGCCCTAAAAAGTGACCCAACATAATCCTTTAGGTTGACGTGAATCACGTACTACCACTAAACTAGAAATGATTTTTTCCTCAGTTCATTCACTCATTCTTTTCGATAGCCGAAGAGCGGTTTAAACAGTTCTGGGGGTCTATGTTCTTAAGCACCAAGCACCCGCGGAAAACTTTGTACAACAGTACAGTTTGTGCTTAAGCTGGACTTGAAGTTCATCGAATGCAAAGCAATAAAGGAATGCTACTATAGTAACGAATAGGTTTAAAAATCCTATCACACAACCATTCGCCTTCAAAAATTGAGTTTAGCAAACGGAAATATTTCGTAGAGGCTCCGGGGGATTATGCTTCTATTTCTTCAATTTCTCTCGTTGGGTTTAATGATAACAATTAAAACCCACCTTCAAATTAATGAAGAATTCCAAATGTTCTTTCACAGTCAGCCGGTCAAACAACACGTTATGTTGAGGGCAAAGTCCAAGGCTTTCTCTTATCCCATCAATGTCTGTAAGAATACTTTTATTGCCAACATGGGCGGACCCCGACGTTGGTGGGAAAAGACCTGTTAGAATAGACATGGTGGTGGTCTTGCCTGCACCGTTGTGTCCAAGAAGTGCTGTTATTTGGCCTTTGTACATGTTGAGTGTTAATCCATCCACTGCTACTTTGGTTCCGGCGGCGCTCTAGTGCGAAGAAAGTATTATATAATTAATGATTTTGATGACACAATTTAATATTTTGTATCTACCTAATAGCAAGTTAGAGCAGATTCTAATGACTGCAAAAAAATACGGTTTGACGGGCGTGTTTCGCCGTGAACGTGACGGTCATCTGGCAAAGCGTTCTGTAATCAATCAGTGTGCTGTGACTCTTTACAATCAAATAAAATTTGATCTTATAGTTTGGTTTTACAGGTTGATTATCTAACTGCATTTCATTTCATTTGACCGCCGCGTTTCTTACCTTGAATACTTTTCCCAAGTCTTTGATTCCAACGCCAATTTGAAGATCAGTAGGTTCATCTTCTACAGCATGATCATGATCTTTATGTGCAACGGGACCAAGCTCCTAAAGAGAGTGCATTTAAAATCTTAGAAGGTATAAAATGCCAATACTATGGAGTAATTCATTGGGAATGATAGGGTATACAAGTACAAAAACCTGTTATCGCTAATCACCACCGTAAATAAAAGAGTGGCGCAGCTCATTGAACAGAATGGAATTGAAAACACGAGTGCCTCTAGCAGTCCACCTTTTACCGCAAAGCATAACTCTGCCCTCTTTGAATCAGCTAGAATTGAGTTTGGAGGACAAAGTCAAGTAGTAAAAAAATCCTAGGACGACGCCGCCGTGGATTAATTCCAGCACCACAGGGGTGGGGAGAAGTACGTTATGCCACCATATTGTGTGTACTGGGACCCATGCGTCTAGGCATATTGGGGTCCCTAATATATTTGATAGGTCCAGGATTCTAGATGGCGTTCTTTCGTAAGCAAGGAATATAGTGCAATGGTAAGAAATGATGCTCTGGGGTCGCAAACTTATTTTCAAAATGCATTTCTGTTACTGAGGTTGTTGCTTTTTTTGCATAAAAATGCACGATTTCTGCGTTAACGTGAACCCTGATGGCGTAGGTGTTCATTTGTATCCAAGAAAATGAACTACGAATGTTTTAGAAGCTAAAATCCTCATCTGACGAACCTTAGTCTTAGCGTTTGCCTCTATGATATCGTCATGCGAAAACCCACACCAGTAGGACTTTTGGAATGGAAAGTAAAATGGCTTTGGAATACCGTACTTTCCAGGAAACACGCCTTCGATGTACCTAGAAATTAGAGCATCAATAACATATATACTTAGTAAAGTTTATGGTTAAGGAAAACCCTTGTCATACCGGCATCTAAGATACTCATTAAAAAACGTTTACCCCTAGATTCTCTCTAAAATCTGGAAAACATATTCTACTGGAGGGCCACAAGTTTATAAGTGTTTCCCTTTGAAGTGTTACCCTCGTGAAATAAAGACTTCACTTCACTTCGCTGCAGTCAAGTGCATCAATGTGAATGCGAATCTCCAGACTCCTGTGTTTTGAGGTGACCTATTATCCCCCTTTTTACAGTATTTACGGTAGACGAATTTCATTAATTGCAAACAAATTTACGGTTCACGGAAAGACACAAAAATCCCGATGTACTGATTTTTAGCATGACGTCACGATCATTGCGCGCCTGCGATTCAGGCAGCGGTAAACAAATTAGTAACCATAGCAACTAATTAAAAGCGGCCGTCAAGCGATGAGCTGCGAAATGGTATACCAAAATAAAGTGAAAAAATTGCTTGTTGTTTTTAACTTTGAATGGGATTTCTCTAATTATTTAGCTCAAATATCTACTTATATGAATGCCAAGGCCAAAGAAAAGGCCTCATCAACAATTTAATTCCAGCAATCAACCACCGAGTCAACGAAAAACAAAGAAATTGCACGAAAATTAATCTCCTACGTCCGTAAATGCTCAGTGCGATCTTTGTTGCTGTTTGACTGTTTCGGCCGAAAACCAGCAATTGAAACTTGATCTTGGCAAACAACTAGAGCTAGCAGACACCTGAAAACTCAGCTATGAAAAAGAGAAAGAAAGAACATCGCAATTGGAAAAAGAAGTAGTCGGACTACAAGAAGAATTACTATGCGTACGAGATAAGTATGTAAGCAAAGTAGCAAACTTAAATTTACGAATTAGAGAGCTTAAAGATGAGGAAGAAACGTTGAAGGCCGATATCAAAAATGAAAAAAGTAAAACAGTACAAAGAGGCCATGAACTTCGTGGGGAAAGGGCAAGACTTACACGAGAAAAAAAGAAGACAAAAAGTGATTAAGTAGAACAAATGTTAATTTTCCAAGTCCAGTCTCGTACGTTTCTTCATCATTTCCTTCGATTTCCGACTCGAAGCAGCTGTGCAAAAATCATTATAGGATTCCAAGGGAACTCGACAGCAACTACATTTTGCTTCCAAGACCAAGACAGGTAAATTTTAAAAAAAATTATCGTTTCATTTTTGGAAATTTTGATTTTTCCTCGCTCAAAATCTGTCTTCAAACAATACAAACGGAGCTTATGGTCGTTTCTTGACCAAATTCGAAAAATCCGAAACGATAAAAACATAGATAATTTCATTAACCTGCATTCTGGTCGCTTAAACTTTAAATATTTTTAAATACAGCATCGCCATTTCGAAAATGAAATCTCGACACGTTCGTGACGTCATGCATAAATTAAAATCAAAGTTATCTGATGGTCCGTGAACCGTAAAATTGCAAACCGGCAGGATTAGCGTAAATGGAAATATCAACTACACCGAATCTTTGACTATGAAGCATAGCTTACCAAGCGAGGATCATGAACATGAAAGCTGATATAATCATCATCATCATGACCCAAGCCATGCTGAAGGTGTCATCAGGAGATGTTGATTGGTTAATAGTGTCAAAGGTCATTCCAAGCTTCAAGCCTTCTAGCCTAGCAAAGAGTGTGGAGGCAATACCAATGGCACTGTTTGGAAGAAGACACATGGCAGCTTTTGCACTCCTGGAAAGCAAAAAAAAGGTAAAAAGAACTCAAAACAAAGTAGGAAACAGAAAATTACAGCCTAACATGTCATAATGAATAGAAAAGAAAACTAGTTAAAAAAAACACTTTTGAAGAGCATAAACGTATGTAGAATAAAGCCGATATAGCAATATTTAAAGGCTATTTTTTGTTTCCTCGAAAATAAATAATTAAGTAAACCAGTGTCAAAGATCATTTTTTTCTCTCGTCATTTGCCAAGAGGAGGAAGGAATGGAAGGAATGCAAGGAATGCAAGGAATGGAAGGAATGCAAGGAATGGAAAGAATGGAAGGAAGGATTGGGAGGAAGGAATAAAAGGTATGGAAGGAATGAAGACAAACAGACAAACTTGTTTACAGTTCTATAGCTTCTTCTTGCATGAAAAAAGGAAGGAATGGAAGGAAGGGAAGGAAGGGAGTGATGCATGGATATAATTCTATATTTCACCGTTACCATCGTCAGCTTCTTTTACATGCAACAAAATAGAACAACACTGTAAACTTACTTGCTAAGCAGATCAAAATTCTCTCTTTGTGCAAATATCTGGAATGGCAGAAGTGATGCGTACCACAATGCCAAGCCAAACAGCATACTCAGAGTTGGGTTAGAGAAAAACACGCTAGTGATAAAAAAGAGAAACGCCTTGTTAATCAAGTCACTTTTAAGTTTAATTTCGGGCAATCATTTTCGTTTCTGAGTATTTTTTGTTCGTTGAAGACATGAAAAATCCAAATTTCTTTTCTCTAATTGCTTGGTATCAAATCGATCAGCTGAATGAATCTCATGAATCTCACTACAAGTACAAACAACTGCTCTCCTTTAATCAATCATCCATGTACGATTCCTATCAAAAACCTTGTTATTCAACTGAAATTCTAAGGGCTTTCCGACTGGAACCGTGGAGAATGAGGGGCTATGGGTGACTATAGGCACTTTTTCAATTTCCAAATTTCCAATTCCCAACCAAAAAACTTCCCCCATACTGAGCAACAGAAGTTTCGAAACTGCAGCCTTGTGTTTCATTGATATCAAACATCTTTCAGTGGTTAAGATTATAATTTATTTAGTCGAATTGGTACATATATTTACCTGATAAAGAAACAGTAAGAGATGGAGGCGGCAGCATAGATCAGGAAAAAGAGAAATACTATAAAACCATCAGAGTATTCAAAGATCTTGAACACCTGGAACAAAAGAAGAAAAAAACAACAAAGGGTTAGAGATGACAGGTTAGTAAATATCACATACATTAAATAAAACATCTCTTTCATGAAAGGTGGTAATAGAGTTAAAATTTTATTTGCAACATGTAATGCATCAGTGCGGTACATGTTTCACGATCTTGACACCCATATTGCAACACCTTTATTAAGATGGGTTCAACTATTCAGTGAGACGTGTGAAAGTGGTGAGAGGCAACACATTGGAATAGGTTGCATGTGAGGTGGCAATACAGGTAACATATCTATGAGACAACAATTGCCATAATGGTGAGAGGCAACACATTGGAATAGGTTGCATGGCAATACAGGTAACATTTCTCTGCAAAATGTAATGCAATACTCTCGTGTGTCATGTTGCCTGATCTTGATATCTTTAAAGGTGAGTACAAATAATCAAAGTGAGACAACACATTGGCAGTTTCTCAACACTTCATAATTACTTTTCTAAAAAAAATAGAAAATAATTAAAAATAATTTTACCATAGGAAATAAAATTATAACAGTTTCTGACTCACCTTGATGACCAGTGTAACAAGAATCACACTGATTAACAAGAACAAAAGACATTTGGTGTACCAAGCCAGCCAATGTAACCAGTTTTCCAGTCCCATCATTTTCATGGACTCCTTCAAACGTTGTTGTTTCTCAAAAACGATTTCCTATAAAATAATGTAAACATAAGCTAATGTCAGTAGCTGAAGCAAAGCCTTTAATTCAAATGGATACTGTTCCTAGTGAAACTGTCTTCCATTTAACACCTCTCTTCTAATTTGCAAACTGAAAACTTATTTTTTCAGTTTAAAAGTGGACTACAGTCTGTAAAAAAGGTATTACTGGACTACAATTCTAATTTTTGAGAAGCAGCCTGTTAGACACCTGAATGCACAGTATATCCCTTACAAAGGTTTTACAAGACAACTTAAATTTAGATTTAAGAACATGAGCAATGCAAATACAAACACAAGCAATGTTCCCACATGTCAAAAATTTTAGTGCAGTAGTAAGTGCTTACATCAAAAACATTCTTGGTTTTCTATTTGTATATTAATAAAATTCCGTTTGCATTAATGTAGTTTGCATTAATGTAATTTTGCTTGCATTTACATTTTCATCTGTTCACACGTTAAAAATGCTAACCCAAATGCAAACGCAGGCATGTGGTGTGAACCACGCTTAAAAAACAGTCCATAATTGTACCAATACATTTCTTCCCCAATTTAGGAATTCCATATATTGCAGCTTTTGTCACTAATAAATCATGAATGTTGTACATACCTTGATTATTGAGACAGCAGAATAGATAAATGCCAATGTGATCATAAATGGTAAGAGACCAGACACAGTCATCACAAAGGGGTCCTCAACATAGCCAGGATAAGGCAGTTGCTAAAATAAAGAATCAAAATCATGATATCAGTATTATTATGCAAGTTACCCTGTAGTTGCATCATCCTGCCTACTGAATTTGGATTTTCCATGCTGTAAATCAAACAAATCAGGTCTTGAATATATTCAGTATGGTCACCGAGGCCATTAGGCTGAGGTCTGTTTTCAATGCCAAGGGCACAGTTTTTCCTTACCCAGACCGACTTTAAGACAATAAATAACTTATATTACATTAATGTATTTTTTCCCATTGACTTTAACACTTGTTTTGCATCCGTTATCTCATGCATGTGCATGGATAACATCAGGATATCAGACCGTTGGCAGAAACTGAGAAAATACCGCCCGCTTGAACAGCCAATCAGAATGCATAATTCTTAGGATACCGGACTGGAAAAAAATTCAATAATTCAACATTCAATTTTTGCTAACTTCTTAGCAATTATTCGCTGAAGGTGAAGTGATTATCGATGAATATTTACCGAGCGGCGAGTCTTCGAGCTGCGAGGTAAATATTCATCAATAATCACTGAGCCTGAGCCTGATGTTTTAGTATAAATAAAAAGGTGATTATTTCAAAAAAGAAAGAAGGAAACAACATTGAAAGTGAAAATATTTTATTTTTTAAAAGCGCGACGGTCACGCTGACAGCCATTTTGTCCAAAAAGGTGATTATCGGCTGATAATCCAAGATAGAAAACCAATCAGAGCGCGCAATTTTGTATAATCACCTTTGTATTTATACTAAATTGTAATAATGGCAGATATCAGAGTTACACTCCATTGCGTTCAAACAAGTGTTTCAAGTTGAGTCATTTGGGTAAACAATACAGTAAATGTATAGAAACTAACCCAAATGCCACAACTTAATGCAAATTATGTGAATAATGATATACTTAGCCTGAGTAGTAAATACCTGCACATTGATAGGAATAGGTGTAGGAAGATTTGATTTTCCCTGGATGATGGCCATGTCAATAGCATATTGGAGTGGTACAAATCTTGATATATAAGAACTGTGAAGAAGTAATAAAGAATTAAGATACTGCACATATAAGAATTGTAAAGAATCTGAGTCAGGACATGGCTAAATCACAGATCAAATTGGAATTTACCATACTATAGACCCCTTGTATGTGACGTCAGTGCAGCTCAATTTGGAGGGCAAAAAAAATTTTCAATCTCCTGAGAATTAGAACCTATTGATCTGCCCTCCAAATTGAGCTGCATTCCGATGTGCTGCAAGGGGTCTACTAGTGCTAAGCTAGGTTTTCCAGGGAGAAAAATCCAAGAGGGATATCCATGGTATGCCACAAGAAACCATTGTTATAACCATTTTATCCCACACCATAGAAAATGCAAATATGCGTAGATTCAAATTCACAGTGCATGATGGGAAGGAGGCCAGGAGTGAAATACCCACCAGCTTCCCTGCTTTGTAATTGGCTGTATTTTCTATGGTTTGGGATAAATATAATTATATATGTAAAACACTATCACAGTGAGGGTCATCAACATCATCCTCATCATCAAAACACTGAGTGTTGCTCGTCAGTGAGATAAACAATGGGCAGCAGACTTTGCGAAAGTCTAACTTGTGTCATGAACTTAAAGTAAAATTCTTAAAACTCACTTCTGATCTCGGGCTCCTCTACTCTGGAAGTCAGGGTAGGTTCTTTCTGTCCGCCAGGTTTTTCGATCTCCAGCAGAACTATGTGACAAGCGAATGGAATACTTGACTTTCTTGGGCAGTGGGTCTCCTTCCTTCAAATCAAACACCACGACTGTAAAAAATGGGCAAAATACAAGAAGGTAAATAATTAATAAGAAGTAAATAACAACAACAACAACAACTTCAACAATGATTATGGGTAGCATAGGTGGTATACAGCACTGTATGCTGCTAATATATGATGCGTCATCTTTAGCCAACCATGACCAGTTTTAAGTCAGTTGGACTCCGTTTTCATAATTTTTGTAACACATCATATGCAGTAATTCAGTGTGAGTATAATGATGCTGCAGCATGACTGTATAGTAACCACCATATATTCTACAACTTCCCCAGGCCTGTGATTCAGAGTTTTACTACACTTCTCAGTTGAGCTTGGAACGACCAAAGTTTTGTTGTTGAAAACTACATGTTACGTTGTTAGGGGCAATGTCAAAAGTATTCAATAGGAATCAAGCATAATACTGACATCCCCACAGCGGCAATTAAGCTCATAGATTTTCCCCACACTTTTCCACACTATACGGTTCAATACAAAACTTTGTGACAAAACTGTGGTCATTCAAAGCTCAACTGAGAAGCGTAGCAATGTTAGTATAAGCTCTTCACTGTCCAAAATGTCCATAAAAGAAAATATCCATATATTTACATGTATGCACATCAGATTGTGTGTTAACCAAAAAGTAAAAAAAAAATCAAAACTAATATATGAGCTTACACCTAGCAGTTACCAGCAGAGCACATATTAAGTTAAAATTCATACCTCCAAAATATCGGTCTTCATGTTCAGTTGCTTCAGCAATAATCTGGTCAAGATCTGCAAATGTTTTCCCTGCATGTACTACACTGTAATTTACAGCTTTTATTCCAGTCATTTGGGAGACTTTTTTCATCAAAGAAGCCACTTTAGAAGAAAAATTAAAGACTTTAAGTACTGGAAATATACTAAATAATAATGAAAAAACACTAAATCCTTATAAAACTAAATCTTAGGGAAGAGCATTTTTGCATGAATGGCAAATTAGAGACCTTGATATTCATGACAGGAGCAACAGCAGACAATGATTCAAGCATGTTTTCAAAACAATTTTCCATCTGCATATTACCTGGATCTCCCAATGGATAGTATGCCAAAACTAAAGACTGGTTTGCTGACCATATTTTGCCTTCTTGTGCTAAAGCAAAGGTCTGCTGTTTTACTATGCTGGATGGGATTGAAAGGCTTGATGTTGGTTCAAATGTAGCTGAAAAATGAAAAGAAATAATAGAAAGAATACTGAGTGAGATGAATACAGTCACAATAATAGTGCAGATCACAGAAATGTTAATTTACAATTCATGTGGAAAAGCCAAAAAAAAAATTTTTTTTTTCCTCATAATTTCGGAATAAAAAACACACACAATTGACAAATGAAATATGTCACTAGACCTACAGGAAAAAAACTATAATTTACACCAGTATTCAATGGCCCATTTATTCACCCACAAGATTTAAGATGCAAGACCAAATTTGGTAAAATGACATCACAGTTAACTTGTTTCATTAGAATATTTAATTATTTATTGAAAACTTACAAAAGCAGATGTCAGTTGGCGTTAAGAATACCCTGGAGGAAAAAATGAGAAGAAAAAATTATTAACTTGAAAAAATTCCAATTAAGATTAACAATCACAGCCTCATTCGTAAGAGTTTTTTCCTGTATTATATTTCCTATCCATTTCCTATCTATCTAAAAATAGACACTCCCTGTTATATGACAACCAGTTCCTTTTGATCAATATCATTTAGTGTGCACTTTTTCATGTTTACAGCTGCCTAGTTGACAACTACAGCCATTTTCTTAAATGTTTTATTTATTAGCAACCATCCATCAAACAATGGTTTCAGTTATATTTAGTAATTTTGTTATTGAAAACAGGCAACACATCTATATAAGAAACAATTACTGATTAAAATTTGATGAAGTTCAGTGTTTTACAATTGTTTCCTATATACAGCTTTGTAGGCTGTCTTCAATAACAAATTTACTAATATGAAATTTATCTTAGAGTGGTGAAAATATTTAATGAGTGAGCGCAGTGAACAAGTGGAATACATGTATTTTTCAACACCAGAAGATAAACTTCATGTCTTCAAGCCAATGTGTAATTTTCTCTTTATATAGATCTATATAAGAAACATTCCATAAAAAATGCCATTTGGTGTCCATTTTGACTGATCCTGAGTGAGAAAAGATTGGATGTGATACATGGATAATTTTCTTCACATGTTAGGATATGGAAAATATGTCACTGAAGTCGCAGGTGTAGTTCATATGAATGACGTATTTCTCAGTAAAACACTACTGTCTAATATAATAATAGAAAGCAAAAAATGTTTTGAATGTCTGAAGGTTCAAAATTTGCTACACACTAGTGGACATACTATACAGCAGGTGTGAAATAGAGCTAGTTCTTTAATTCTGTTCAAGAGCTACTATAAAACTCAACTCTTATTGGTTCAGATTCTTCAGTGGAGACAACTTTATAAGACAAAGTACACTAGCAGAAAAAAATTGACAATTATAATAATTGTGAAATTTCTCACATGCTGATTGGTCAAGAGCCATGGTAAATAAGGGGACATATGGATAAATGACTATTTGTTTGTGCACATAGCCAGCACAAGCTTGAAACAGCTTTTTCTTTCAATTTTTTTTTCGTTTTTCAATCTTTTTTTCAACTTTTTTATGGTAAAAAAAACAAATTTCTGATGGTTTCTGATGGTATTTCCTCTTATTTACCAGGCTATACCTAGTGAGTACATAACTTTTGGACCAACTTTTGATGTCATTTGTGGTAAATAAAAGGACATGCCATGATAAACGATCGTAAATCTGTTAATTAAGAAATTTTCAAGTTTTCTATTTTCTTCAATATTAATATTTTCCAAAAACAATGACGAAATCTGCTATTTCTAAAAGATATTTGGTGAATCTTTCCATTTAACTAGTTCCCATGCAATGGTTATATTTTTTCTTAGTTTGACTGAGAAAATTATACCGGGAAACATGGCCAATGCAAGGAAGTAAAGGTGTTATGCAAATGAGACAAACAGATGAATTTACCATATGGTTACCATAACAATATATTCAAAAACAACGAGCTACACTGGCAGCTACACTGAACATCGCTCTGTATAATTGATATAAATTTAAGCATTACAACTCTCCTATACTTCCTTAATGTCAAGGTCATGTCAATAACTATTGCCAGTTAAACCTAAATTTCTATCATACCAGCTGGAGTTTTACGATCATATTCTTTCTGAGTCTTATTATATTCAAGCTTTTCGACACCGTCCAAATACTTAGCGGAAAGTTCCGGCAAATCCTTAGTTGTTTAGTAATAATTTTTGAGGAATTAATCGATATTATTCAAGTTAGACGTTTTGATTTGCTAATGGTCCTGTTTCCATACGCCTAAGTATGGAGAAAAGCGAGGAAGCGACAAGAAAACAAAACAAATGTCTACGAGCGCCTTAAATCAAAATACAATGGTTTATAGAGACGTGACAACAAATCGTTGACAAGTGATGTCAGCAACAAATTGAAGATTATTAAAGCAAAAAAATCGTTTTTCGTTTATTACTCGTTATTAAAAATCGCCATTGGAAATTTATTTTTTGGAAAATAATAGCTTATTGTGTATTCTCTTGAAAAATGTAAAAACCTAAAAATCGACCTTTTGGAGCAGTTTTGGGGTACCCTGATACCTTAAGGGCCGCCATATTTAAGCTCATACAATACGCAAGGTTCGACAAGTTGTTCTGTCGAACTAAGAATACACTGAGGACTGCAATCTTGAAGAGTTATAAATTTCTAAATTCTTAAGAAAAAAAAATGATATTTCCGACAGTATTTTTTCCTACGTATTTGCGATTGGAGCAAGCGTAACGAACCGGTCTGTTTTGAATCAAGCGCATATATATTCGCACGAACTCGACTAAATTTTATCGAGTCATAACACTACAGTAAATATGAATTTTATACCTTAGTATCAATACAAATAAACAATATAAACATTTTTAACAAAGTGGAAAATACGCTTAAAACTTATATTCGACAGTTTGTTACGTAAGATCACTCGAAAATATTTTGATTGCTTCACTGCCTCTCCAAGAATATCACTTACATAAGAATCGAAGTAAGACTTATAGCATTCGAGAATTTTAGATTTATATTCACTTACTTCGGTAATATGAGTATAGCAACAAGGAGAATTGGAAGCAGTATTTCAAATACCGTTCCGACAGGCCTTCGGATCTGAAATAATAAGGGTAAGCTTACTCGTTATGAAAGTGGAAAGCCAACCAACAACACGATATCTTTGACGAAAGAGTTGTAAGCCTGTACTAACCTGGAGTATGAAGTTTTTCCACAGGAGAAGGCGAAATTGCCGAAAACGATTAGCCATTTCGTTAAGGGCTTCAAAGATGCCCAACGATTAGAATCAACCAGAGGAAAATGCCAGGTTTTTGACGGTCAATCAACCTCCACTTCAAGCTTATGTTTTCCGTACTAGCAGTACTGGCCCCTTATTTTACCATAACATAACGCTGCCTGATTGGATCGATTCGATATATGACGTCAGTAGGTATACCGTGATGACATCACTGGTCCGAAATAAAACTCAGGGGCCGGTTGTACGAAGCCTGGATAAAGTTATCCACCGGATAAGAGTTATCCAGTGTATAGAATTTGTATAGGTTTTATCCGCTGGATAAGGATTTATCCGGTGGATAGCGCTATTCAGGCTTCGTACAACCGGCCCCAGGTGATCTAAGCTGACACAAGTAAATGAGTGGTAATGAAATACGTCAGAACCCAATTTAAAGAGCCTCTCTTAGGTAGAATTGAAGAATTTTCGATGGTCTGTGAAAGAATATTGCTTAATTTTTCGAACTTTTGTTATCTGCTGTCAAAATTCTTGTGAGCGTCACAATTTAAATGCTTCAGCCGGTTGGCTTTCGTTTGCTCCGCAACAGAGCTCTTTGGTTAGGCCTCTGTCACGAAAAAATAGGAGTCTTTGTGCATGTCTAAACTTCATCCTGAAAGTAATGCACTGTCTAGACAATTTCTGCTTTCGATTGTTTTTCTACCTTTTTTAATTTTACGTTGAACGGCTTTTAAAATTAAAATTACTTGAAAATCAATATCTCACGGATTTTCAACTACTAATAGTTTCTTACTGACTGAATTTAAAATCAGCTGGTAAACCCTTATTCTTTAGATATTTTCGTTTTTATTTTCCATTTCTTTTTCCTTTATTCTTTTAAGCATTTGATTATCCCATCTTCAGAAAAGTTAATAAACAATTATTGGATGAGGTTGAGCATTATATCGTAAATTATCAAGACTAATTAGAGGCCGTTTACACTAGCACTTTAGATCGGTCTCAGCGGATCATCTAAGAAGAAACGGACCAAGTGTGAACAGCTGAAAGTGTACTGAGATCGATCCAAGATCGATCTAAGATCGATCTAAAGGCCGTGTTATCTGCCGAAGCCGTAGGCTATATGATGCCACTGGTGGGAGTTGATTCTTGGCAATTTGCATACGAAGCTAAAACGGTCCATTCAGTTGTCTCATCATACATTTTGTAAACTAAGAATAAAGATTTCATTCTGCTTTCGAAAAATATAGCCTGCGTGCAGCCCGACTTTAACCACAGTTATGTTCCGGATGCACGCAGGCTAGAAAAATATAGCAAACATATTTCCAAAATCTTAATAAGGATAACCTTAGTTATACAATTTAATAAGAAAACTAAAGAACATATTTCCATTTTCATTATGACCTTGAGTGAACTCGCCATAATAAATGTATTATCTGTATAGTCATAGTTAATATCAACTATGCTGCATGTAGTGAGTGCTAACATCTCAAGCGCAACGCAAAGAACTCTCTGTAAAAAAAAAAAAAAAAAACCGGCGTAGCTTCGGATAATGGACAAAACAAAAATTCAATTATATTCATTAAAGGGAATTAAAGAATTAATCACAAATTGTCGTCCAAGTTAATCAAGTCATCACAAAAGTACTTTCATTTGGAAAAACACGGAACATATCTTCCATACTGAATACGTAGGCGAAAAATTTATCATTAATATTCTTATAATTAATGATAACGTAGCTTCAAGAGACCGTATAAATATTTATTATATGAAATAGAGTGTGATATTGAGTGACATCAAAATGATAAAATTGATATCCCCACTCCCACCAGTGGCCAGTGGGGATACGATTTTTATCAACACTGGTGGTGTCAAATTTCGACTTTTTGCTCAGCTTCTCAAATTCTCCATTATTTTTCATTGAAGATTTCATATAATAAACAGAACATTACATGGCCGCTTGGAGATACGAATTTTATCTTCTCGTGCTCATATTATCTCTCACTCGTACGCGTGAGAGATAATATCAACACTCGAAGATAAGATTAGTATCTCCGCGCGACCATGTAATATCCTCTATATATATGACACTGCAATACTTAATTTTGATCTCTAATTATTATACTTTTACTCACTATTTCGCTTCTGATTGGCTGAGAACCCTCAGCCCATCCCTGATATCGTGTGAACTCGACATGATAAATGTATTATCTGTAGGTTTTAACTGGAAATAATTCTGAACGACAGGCTAGGCTTTGTATGGTGACAGTGAAGTTATAACTAAATAGATTTTTTTCTATTTTCATCTATCTGCGCTGAGTTCAAGTTGCTGGGATTACTAGCAGCTGACATTTCAATAGCCGTTTATGATTATAACATTTGTACTTAAAAGCTATTTCCCCCAAGATTTCGTCCGTATTATCATGATTACCATCTAGAGAAAAATGACCATAACACTTGAAGCCTGTGGCAATAGTTAATAACAGTTAATTAACTATATTGTAGCTTTTACTGGTATAGAGCTTTTTTTAAAGTGTGACGCCAATCGATTAAAAAAACGACTTCCGGGTCCAAAACGAAAAACAGTCTTTTAAAAAATTTTCTTACTTTTTCTTCATGACAGGATTTGCATCATTTCTGATCGAAGCTGCATTTTTTATCGTTTTAGTGTTTATGCTATGAAGACGCTAGGGTTAGAGTGAAGCTTTCGATGCGTTTTCGGTGAGACGAAAAAAGCGTTTCGCCAGACGTATGATTTAGTGCACACGTTGCATTATATTTATATCATTCAATCTGATAAATGAGACCCTTTGAACGAGACCCTTCAAACCAGTTCAATTTGGATGACAAACAATAAATCCAATCTCCTGAAAATTGGAAACCCCAAAGTGTTTTCAATTTGCCCAGAAAAACCGGTTGATAAAACCGAGACAAGTAATTAACGGTTCTAATGGAACACTAAGTTCCAATCGACACCTGCATGATAGTCCGCCATCTTGAAAGTCTTCGTCATGAACGTACTACGGATCTCACCGAACTGTGGCAGCACATCAAAAATTCACGTCGCTACCACGCCCACATTTGTCTGCTGACACGCCCATATTTGTATGTTTCATCGATAGTTATCAAGATATTTCGTGGTAATTTCTTAACCTCAAAGGCTCACAAACCTGTTAGACATTCTATCAAGCAAAGGCGAAAGTCTAGGCTTTCGACCTCTTAGGCAAAAAAAAAGCCAGTTTTACACATTTGTCTTTGCATTCGACTTTCTATGACCGGTAGCTTTATCCAACGACGAACAACAAGC
The DNA here is from genome assembly GCA_023349425.1 of Anthopleura sola. Taxonomy (NCBI): domain Eukaryota; kingdom Metazoa; phylum Cnidaria; class Anthozoa; order Actiniaria; family Actiniidae; genus Anthopleura; species Anthopleura sola. Next base: position 4,542,466 of record JALHLI010000003.1, on the reverse strand, counting down.
TTAAAGTAAAACAGCAAGCTAGTCGAAATTCAGAGACAGTGAAAACAAAGTGGGCGTGTCAGCAGACAAATGTGGGCGTGGTAGCGACGTGAATTCTTGATGTGCTGCCACAGAGCCTTCTCAGCTTTCTAACGAAAAATCGTAGGCTCTGGGCAACCCTAAAATTCTATCAAATTGAATTGGCTGTTGAAAATAACATAGCAACCAAGCCAAGTCCACTAGAACAATCTTGAATTAAAATCCTATTTCCATTTTTCGAACATATAAACATTTGCAAATAGAAGTCGTAAGAAAGTTTGAGCCTGCAATTTGTAGTCTGCGATCCTGAGATAGAGCATGCGCTCTGACGACCTGGTCGCAAGATTCTGGCTTCCGGTCAGTAGGGTTTCCCAGAGCCTACGATTTGGCTAATGAGTAGGGTCTGGGATAGAAAATGGTCATGAACGCGCGAATCAGAGAACTGGGCCTGAAAAATTCGATCAAGAAATTCTCAAATGGTTCAGGCGATAGGCCTTTTGCGTTACGGCGTTATTTACTAACACTACCAGAATCCCTTGCACACTTTCTTTTGTTCAGTTAATTAGCATCAATTGTCTTACTATTCTCATGAACAAATACAAATTTGAATAAGAAAGAAAATTCGCGAAGCATTTTGGTAGTGGTGGTCAAATGACGCAATCATGCAAAAGGCCTATTCCAGTTGGTTTCCGCCAACTGGAATTGCTGAACAAGCTCGATAGGTGTTTCACTTTTTTCGGTTGGAAGTGAAAGTTTCATTTGCATTCCAACCGATATTACGGAAAGCACCACTATTGTTTTGTCCTCCAAATTGAGCAGCATTCCGACGTGCTGCAAGGGGTCGATATTGAAACCGCAAATACTAATATAGCGAGAAAAGCGCAGCATGAGGAATGTGTTTGCACTCAAACATTTTTGCGCCTCAAAAAATGTCGCCTACCTCATTAAAAAATATTAGATAACTAACTTGACCAATCGCAGAAAAGCTGCCCTAAACATCTCAGAACCTATTGGATGGAAATAGATGATTGACATATTATTGTCACGTGATCATTAGCTAGGTATATAAGTCAAGAGCACGTTGTTTTTGGTCAGAGTGGGTTGCAGGCAGTCAGAGAAAACCGTAACTGGTAAGTGTCTTTTCTTTCAGTTTTAGATTTTTCATTCTTTGTATATGTTTAACTTTATTGGATTTACTAGATATTTAGAACTTTAAGAAATATCTAAAAAGTTGCGCAAACTACTTGTTGCAGAGAGCTTTTAAAAGCTAATTTCTTTGATCCAAACTTTTGTTTTATTTGCTCGAAATGTGCACGTCAATTTTCCTTCGGTAAAGCTGAAACGAAGGCAGAATTTTTACAATGTACATAATCCAAATTCAAAACTTTTATCAGTGCAGCTGACTTTTAAAAGCTAACTTTCACTGACCAAAACTGCTATTTGCTTAGACATTTTACAATTTTCAAAATCGTATGGGTGATGTAACGCAGTTAGATAACACGTGTAGCTAAAAACAAGTTGAAAGCTAATTATTGTATGCACAGCAATGCAAAAAAAAAAAAAAAAACCCACAAAACTTTCTATGAATTTGTCGATATTATTAGTACAATGAAAGCAGAATTATGCCAATTTTCTCTCTCTCAATGTTGCCGTGCGAATGCTACTGAATTTATTGCCGAATGAAGCTCCGAACGATTTATTGACCAAGAGCATTTCTTCTTCACATGCAGTTGTGCAGATTTTTGTAAAAACGTAGCAATAAAATTGGGTTATTTTTCCAAACCCAGCGAGAACTTGAGTATTTAGTGATCATGAATAAATATTCATTTCTAACGATGCTTTTCATTTCTTCACAGCAGGCAAACAGACCAAAATGGCCCGAACAAGAGAAGACGACTCATCTAAGTATTATTTTTGTTTTGTTTTGCAACACAATGAATCTCAAACAAGCTCCAAAATTGTTCCAAAAACGTTTTATTTTACTGCTAATATATAATTTCGGTTCACGGCTAATTTGCTTACTGCTTGTTTGAGATCTTCTTGTGCCTTATTGGGGATAACTGTTCCTAAATCAAATATGGAACATCATTAAGAGAACACAATGCATGTATCAGGTTTTGGTTTGTGACTTAAAAAAAAAGCATTGAAATGTTTGTTTTCTTTTGGCATTGAGACAAGTCAAAAACCAAAACTGAGCTGTTATTTCAACTTGCTTAAGGTTAGGATTAGAATTAAGAGGGCTCCAGAAATACCAAGTATGGAGCCCAGGGAAAACTACCTTAGAAGAAGCTACCATTTCTGCTAAAACTAGGTGGGGTTTTAGTGTTTTTTGACTGGTCAATCGGCCAGGGTCAAATAGACCAATTAGGTTAGCTTTTCATTAAGACCACTGACGAGTTGGCAACGAGAAAACCTGGCAGTGCACTGGATCTGGAACGACGTCTTCAACTACAGCTCGTGTAGAGCATAAAGCGTGTTGTTGTCCTTGATTTAGAGTAATTGGGAGTTTTGTCATTGTATTGTGCAGTTGTGGTCAGTTATAGCTATTTTTCGGTATAAATACTGCGCGTATGGTTAAGTTAGCTTCGATCCCCTGTTAGGTTCTGACCACACTGCTCGGTCTCACAGTCGGGGTTTGTCTTAAAAAAAAAAAATTTCAATGCCCCAATTGTATTTGATTCAATGAAGACTTCCATTTTCACTGACGGAAATTTGTACACTAAAATATCCAGATTCTTGCCAAACAAGCAAGAAAACATTTTTCATGATACAAGCAATTCAACCTTTGGACATTCTCGTTCCCCATTTTTCTCATTCATTTAGTTTGGCTGCATATATTCCCGCAAACCCGGGCTACACGTGTGAGATCTCAATGACATTTCTCCATATTAACGCTAAATGCCGTGAGATGGAACTATCGATAGAAATCATCAATAATATCACATCACATTGATGTTTTCTATAACCCCTTCCTTTTAAAATCCATGGCATTTAAAAACCTTGCCTTACAGGTCATCCAAGAACAACCAAACTTGGTTGCAGCAAGACTTCACATCCACGATAGTTTTCTAATATTCAATGGTAGCTTTAGGACCTAGACATAGTATGAACAAAGGTGAATCGAAGTGGGGGGATGGGACAGGAGTTTTGCTGTCCCGTCCCCTCTCCCTTCGGTGCATCTTTGCACTGCTATTACATTTTTTCCATTTTTTCAATACTACAACAATTGCGCAGTTACTGCAATTGAATTATCAGTCTATCATCTCAATATTTTGATTCATATTTGAAATTTATGAATTAAAACGTTGAATAATAACCTAACAACCGCGCACTTTTTCGATAAAAAGTGTGTAAATTATATCATTCATTCTTTTTCTTTGTATAATGTCGCGGATATTGATTTCGGCCCGATTATTAGGTTTCCGTACTTTCAAATATAGGCTCATAATTACTTTAATTTGTAGGTCTTTTGAAATAATAATTAATTTTCTTCCAATATGATTTTGGCCCGATTATTAGGTTTTCATACTTACGCACATAGGATCATAGATTAACTTGTAGGTTTTTGAAATAATGGTACTTCATTTCTTACCTAATGGATAATAACGAAGTAAGATTTCGAGGGTCGTTTTTTAAAGACTTGCTGTTTTTTGACTGATCGAGTGTTCGTGAGGTGTGGTGTGCGCTTATCTTATTCAAAACATCGGGTTATATTTATTTCTCATTTCGTAACTATTTATTACATCATGTAATCATGTTGTAATTGAGTGAGTAGTGAGGTGTATTCATATCTATTTAGAAACAAGTTGTGTAAACACTACTTATAAATATTATAATTGTACTGATTAATTGTAATATATTTTGAAGATGAAATAAAGAAATATTTTTGTTAAACATGTTGTGTAAACCTGCATCGCGTCTACTCTTTATCCAAGTTTCTTATTCTGTGTCCGAATTATCAGTTTCTGCAGGGTATGAAGTATTTTAAAGGTTAGGTTTTTGGGTCCAGGGATATTCCATCGTCGATAAAACTAAGTACTGGTAGGCAGTTTGAACTGACCTGCTTTTAAAGAACTGGTTGCACAGTGCACTTATTCTTATTGATTTTAATGGAATATCCAGTCCCCTTGGTATATTTCGGAGCTGATTTGAGTAAGTATTGGGTAGGGAATGCCATTCCCTACTTGTAAAGAGCTGGTGACACAGTTCGCTTACTTCTGTTATTTTCTGAAATATGCCATCCCTTGGGTAAATGCTAATTACGATTTTTTTCATTTCAGATACACTAACAATATTTTCTGGTTTTCAGCTCCCTTGATAAATTAGAAATTATTCAAGTATAGATAATAGTTTGAAATAAAATTAGTTTGCACTGCTTTACTTGTTACGCAAAAAAAATCAGCTTTTAGTCTAGCAGTGTAGACTAATTTTTTTTTACGATTTCATTCACTAACATATCTTTCTTTTTTCTTTTTCAGAAATATTCTTTTTAGGTGTATCGAGAGTTACCAGCCGATTTTCATTGCATTAATGATTGATTCTCTTGCAGAATTCATGCTAGAAAATGTTAAATGATTTAATGTGTTCTTTCTTTTTTTCTGATATTTTGCAGGTGATGATCTAAACTACTTCCGTTCTGGATTTTTTGATAAATATACGCATGTAATACACGTACAGTAGTCTACTTGTTATATATAGAATAGGAAACCATTGTAAAAATGCAAAGTTTACAGATCTAATAAAAGAATAACTTTAAAACTTGTTTTGTCTTTTTCATTTTTACCACTTGACCATTCGTATTTTTCTAGTCTGCCTCAGACCCCCACACAAACTCGTTTAGTGTAAGTAGAGCACGCTTGACGTAAGTCGAGAGGACTGGGTGCGATTCCCGGACGAGTTGATTGGTTGAAAGGTAGCACTAGAATGGTATGGTAAGAGTTAATGAATTTTAATAATAAAAAAAATCTTGAGGATACCAAGAACACTTGATCAGTGGTTTACAGGAGGGTCCTCGAAAGTAAAATATATATGAAAGCAGTAACTAACTAGTGGCATTAGAATTTCGAAAGTTATTTCCATGTCCAGTGTGTGATATATCTGTGGAAGTCGGCATTTAAAAGTAAAATCCATCCTATGCGAAAACAATTATCTTAAAGACTTATGAACAAAGATGGCCGGATGTTCAGCCCTTCTAAGTATTAAAGTTTCCCAGGAGATTCTATTGAGGGCATTAGTGGCTGATGTATGAGTAGGAAGATCTGAAATTAACTTAGCATTTTTCATGTAAAACTTGTAGTTGACATTTTTACCATGCAGTGAGTGGGATAGAATTTTGGTGGAGAAAAGCTGTGATTAAAACAGTTTTTTCATTTTTTCTTCCTTTGGAAGTGATATATGAAGAAACGACTAACTATGCCAGGTGTTTGACACTTGACTGAAGACATGTTTTCCTTAACAAGGAAAGCATCCACACTTTTTCTTCCTTTTGGTCCTTTCGTCCACATGTTGGTTTTTGGCAAAGTTGATAAACACCTAAAATACAAAATAAAAGGAACAAAATCACATGAAGAACATGTATGAAACCGAACATTAGGTGTGCACCCATACATTAGGTGTGCAACCAAACATTAGGTGTGCAATCACATATTAGGTGTGCAAGCAAACATTAGGTATGCAATCAAACATTAGGAGTGAACCAAAACATTGTGCATTCAAAAATTAGGTGTGCACCCAAACATTAGGTGTGCATTCAAAAATTAGGTGTGCAGTCAAAAATTAGGTGTGCAATCAAACATTAGGTTTGCACCCAAACATTAGGTGTGTAATGGACATTAGGTGTGCAATCAAACATTAGGTATGCAATCAAACATTATATTAAGTGTGCAATCAAACATTAGGTGTGCAATCAAACATTAGGTGTGCACCCAAACATTAGGTGTGCATTCAAAAATTAGGTGTGCAATCAAACATAAGGTGTGCAATAAAACATTAGGTGTTCAATCAAACATTAGGTGTGCACCCAAACATAAGGTGTGCAATCAAACATTAGGTGTGCAATCAAACATTAGGTGTGCACCCAAACATTAGGTGTGCAATCAAACATTAGGTGTGCACCCAAACATTAGGTGTACAATCAAACATTAGGTGTGCAATCAAACATTAGGTGTTCATTCAAAAATTAGGTGTGCAATCAAACATTAGGTGTGCAATCAAACATTAGGTGTGCACTCAAACATTAGGTGTGCAATCAAACATTAGGTGTGCAATCAAACATTAGGTGTGCCATCAAACATTATGTGTGCATCAAACATTAGGTGTGCAATCCAACATTAGGTGTCTAATCAAACACTAGGTGTGCACCCAAACACTAGGTGTGCACCCAAACATTAGGTGTGTAACGGACATTAGGTGTGCAATCAAACATTAGGTATGCAATCAAACATTATATTAGGTGTGCACCCAAACACTAGGTGTGCACCCAAACATTAGGTGTGCAAACAAACATTAGGTGTGCAATCAAACATTAGGTGTGCAATCAATAATTAGGTGTGCAATCAAACATTAGGTATGCAATCAAACATTATATTAGTGTGCACCCAAACACTAGGTGTGCACCCAAACATTAGGTGTGCAAACAAACATTAGGTGTGCAATCAAACATTAGGTGTGCAATCAATAATTAGGTGTGCAATCAAACATTAGGTGTGCAATCAAAAATTAGGTGTGCATTCAAACATTAGGTGCGTAGGTGTACAATCAATTATTAGGTGTGCACCCAAACATTAGGTGTATAATGGACATTAGGTGTGCAATCAAACATTAGGTGTGCAATCAAACATTAGGTGTGCAATCAAACATTAGGTGTGCAACCAAACATTAGGTTTGCACTCAAACATTAGGTGTGCAATCAAACATTAGGTGTGCAATCAAACATTAGGTGTGCAATCAAACATTAGGTGTCTAATCAAACACTAGGTGTGCACCCAAACACTAGGTGTGCACCCAAACATTAGGTGTGCAATCAAACATAAGGTGTACAATCAAACATTAGGTGTGCAATCAAACATTAGGTGTGCAATCAAACATTAGGTGTGCAATCAAACATTAGTGTGCACCAAAATTAGGTGTGCACTCAAACATTAGGTGTGCAATCAATAATTAGGTGTGCAATCAAACATTAGGTGTGGAATCAAAAATTAGGTGTGCATTCAAACATTAGGTGCGTAGGTGTGCAATCAATTATTAGGTGTGCACCCAAACATTAGGTGTGTAATGGACATTAGGTGTGCAATCAAAAATTAGGTGTGCAATCAAACATTAGGTGTGCAATCAAACATGAGGTGTGCACCCAAACATTAGGTGTGCACTCAAACATTAGGCGTGCAACCAAACATTAGGTGTGCAATCAAAAATTAGGTGTACAATCAAACATTGTATTTAATCTGCTCCATAGGGATGCAGTTTGAAGGTAGAAAAACAGATATATATATATATATATATATATATATATATATATATATATATATTTGGGGGACCTTTTTACCTAATAATCATGGCTGCATTGCTGCATTTTCAATAGTGTGGAATGTTCAGTGGCCTTACCTGTTCAAGAGTGGTTTGACTGACACTGTAGTCAATGATATTGAGACTCTCTCGATTTCGTTGAAGTTGACCAAAAATATGTGACCATGTCAGATCTTCGTTAACGATTTGGTACGTCAGCATGCCCTTCAAGTCAAATAGCAAACCCAGGATCAGCTAAATATACTGCATATTATACTAGCTAGATGTTAACAAAATCTCTTGATATGATCTTGTAAAAGTACATATATAGTACGCCCTTAGACCCTTTTAAAGATACAACCAGCAATGGTCAGGATAGTCGCTTTATGGAACCATGATTTCCAATACATTGTTGTAATACGTCTGTATGAGATACGCTTTTATTTTTAAAAGGCGCGGAAATATGAGCAACAAAATCATGCAATTTGTCAAGCAATATTGTTGTGTTGCAAATTGTAGAGTGAATTTGGCTCACATTACCACTTCGTGTAACAACAAAATTTTGTTGCGCGACTTTGTTGCAGAAGCAGAAGCTCTTTCTACTCTCTGCTACAAAGAAAATTTGTTGCGCATGGGGTGGTAATACAAGCAACATTCGCTCTGCAACTTGCAACACAACAATATTGAGTGACAAGTTGCACGACTTTGTTGCTAGTATTACCGTGCGGGCCAGTAGTGCATGTTAGTGCAATATGACAGAAGAGAATGATCTAGAATTTCATTATATATTCAACGCTTCAGAAGATAAAAGACTTACCGCATGAGAATCTGTTAGTACAGCTCCTGGGAATGCTTGATCAATGAAGGCTTTGACTCTTTGGATATCTTCTGTGAGGCTACCATTATCAGGACCTTGCCCTACAGGCTGAGAAAGTGTTCCTGGTGGTGTTTGAAATGTAACATCAGCATTAGCTTGAAGACTCTGAAATGCGTCTTTAAATAAATAAAAAAAATCAGCACTCATGAAACAGATCGAAAACATGAAAACATCGGCTGAATTTGTAATTTTTTGCTGTTCTGTTGTACTGAAGTCACACCACAATACATCTTGCTTTTCATACGAAACCAAAAAGTTCAATAATTAAGAATAGTTTATGTTAATATACCCCTTGCATGTGCCGTCAAAGCAGCTAAATTTGGGGACAAAACAAAATAATTTTAATCTCCTGAGAATTGGAACCTATTGTTTTGTCCTCCAAATTGAGCTGCATTCCGACGTGCTGCAAGGGATCTATAAGAATATGGTAAAATCTAAATAAAAATCAGAGACTAGACCAGACTTTCTAGGTAACACCCCCTCCTATCATTAGCATCATCATCGTCGTCGTATTCATCATCATCATCATCATCATCATCATTGATCCAACACTGGAAATTGATTTAGGAATGTAAGTACCTGCACTGCCTGGTCTATACGCAACATCAGGAAGACCCTCAGTTACCACAGGATTGGTAAACGCTGTTGAAGTAACCGGTTGAACACCGTGGGATTCTGCTGCTACTAACTCAACACCGTTTGACTGTCCTTTGACTTTAACCATCAGCAAGTAACCAGAACTAAACCTAATGGAGACAATCGCAGCAATATATGATTGGAGCTTGATGTCTTGTATAATAGCCCCTTTTACAGTTCCCTGTGCAATCTTGAAAGGTAGCCGAAGGGATAATTGTCGAAGGTGTTAAAAATGGCTCTATCATTTCAAGCTCACTGTTCGTCTAGCTCTGATGGCGCAGGGAACTGTGAAAGGGGGGCTATTGTTGTACGCTTGTCCAACCTACTGTAGTATTACAACAGTCCGGATTACCATGCCTGTGTCATTTTTTCCACGGGAAAGAAACCAGTATAATTATATCTTTCAAACACTTTAGTACTTGCACATATTCTCAGTTTGGATGGAGGCACTAGCTTAGGGAGGGGGCACGTGCCCCCTTATATTTTTGGTAAGCAATTGTTTGTTTGTTTGTGTTTTTCCCCCACTTTTTTTATTCTGGGTGCCCCTCCAATTCCTGAGTCCTTGCTATGCCACTGGATGGAGGTTTGGTGTTTCTTCCTTACTGGAAGGGAATTGCTCTTTGGATAATTGAGTAAATTTTCATAGTGATTATACTCTAACCAAGTGCTCTAGCCAATACTCTAAGCCCCTTACTACGTGTACCCCTAGTACAATGGGGTCATATGTTGTCAAACTGCGGGAAGCTTTGTAATTTGATAAAGTTTCTGGTGACCTCTTATGCGTAGAGTTTCAGTACAAGAAGAAGTACCTGTTCTTGAGATGTTGAGGGCTTCCAATACACTTGAACTGACCATTGACCATGATGGCCAGTCGAGTACAGAGCGCTTCACATTCCTCCATGCTAACAAAAGAAAATTAATATTGAGGTTCTGCATGAGGACTTTGGTCCGTGCTTTTTAAAACTGTCTGTGATGAATCCAACGTACCTGTGTGAAGTGAGGACAATTGAACGTCCGCCCTTCATAACATTGGTCAAATAATCCCAGAGGAACCGACGAGCCACAGGATCCATACCACTGGTAGGCTCATCCTAGCGAGAAATGTTTATATAAATATTACAAATGAAAAAGTAAATATGACGTCTTTCGTTTTACATTTAGCTCCCTCTCTCTTAGTGTTTCATTCAGTTTCAGGGTAATGAAAGTCTCCATAGAATAGAATGTGCAAAGTCACTCGAGCTCCCCAGGATCGAACTATGAAACTCAGGTACTAAAGTTATGGACTCACGGTGCAACATTGCGCGCAATATGCAGGCAATGTTGCGAGTCATGTCACACAACGCAATTTGTTGCACGCGATGTTACAGAAGTAGAAAACGATCCTACTTCAGCAAAATTCCCTGGAATCTTGCGCGCAATGTTGCACTGTGCGCACGCGCCTTAACCAATCTAGCGATATACATTATCATACAATATATGATTAACTATAACTTACCAGAAATACGATCGGGGGATTGCCAACTAATGCTACGGCAGTGCTGAGTTTGCGTTTATTGCCTCCGCTACGACAGAGATAGGTATCATTGTCATGTTATTCTAATGTATAAAATGTTATACTAAATAGGAAGACAGAGAGGGAGAATGTAGTTAGACAGCATGCATGCAGGCAAGCAGAAGGATAGAAGGAAGCTAAGGTGGCAGACAGACCGAAAGGCAGGCAGTAAAGCAGGAACGAAAACGGTTAGGTAGCTAGGCAGGAGAATAGGAGATATAAAGATGGGAGGACATAAGAGAAAAAATAATCAAGATACATCATTCAATCCAATACAACTGCCACAAACTTCCACTTTGGGAAGCACAGGTGGCGTAGCAGGTTCGAGATCCACCTACAATGCTCGGTGTCGTATGTGAATAGAGTTGCTTGTTGGTTCTTTCCTGTGCTTGAGGGATTTTCTCCGGGTCTCCAGTTTCCCTCGGCCTCCGCAAAAATCAACTTCTAAATTCTAATTAGAATGTCAATGGACGAACAGCTAGTCTGTAGAGGTGCGACTGCTAAATTTCATCTATTTTATTATTATTATTTTTTACAGCCACTATAATCTTGTAAATCGCTATACCATGATTGACTGAATAAGACGCAAAGTATCTGTTGAATACTTTGCATGAAAAGACAAGGAATTCATTACCTGAAATCCCCGCACATCTTGTCGGCCCATTTTCCAAGATTTAAATGCTCAATCAAAGAAGAAACAACACCATTGATCTTGTCAGGAGCGACACCTCGTAGCTGTGCGTACATCACTAGCATTTCTCGTCCAGTCATCCTCTCGATCAACGCATCAAACTAATGTGAATACAAAACTTGATTACATTACTCATTGTTGTCATATATCATCATCACCACCATCTTCTTTATCATGCGTTACCAAACGCAGACCCCATCATCACTAGTACTTAAATGCGTTTTCGTCAGGATTCTCTATCGTAAACGAACACGTCACTCTCCACTCGCGTTTGTTAACATTCTTGTTTTTACATTTAAAAGTACTCAGAAACAATTGGCGATGTAATAATCATTGCGACACATACCTGTGGACAATACCCTATGCGCTGCTGGACCTGAAATTAAAAAGAACGTAGACAGATATAACTCCTTCACAAAAAGTTGATGTAAGATCAAACGGTCCCAGTAATATTTTTCACTGCGCTCGCTTACTTGTTTGAGATGGGTCTGGATGTTATAACCATCAAGAAAGGCTGTTCCATCAGAGATACTTTGATCACCAGTGAGCATACTGAATGTGGTTGTTTTACCAGCACCTAAATACAGTATTAACCAAATGTTGGAACTGAATCTAGAAGGTAAGGAACTGAAGAGGGGTAGGTGTTCTATTAGAACCCCCTGACTTTTAAGATTTCCTTTTAACACAAAAATAAAATGAAATTGACCTTACCGTTGATCCCAAGAAGACCAAAACACTCTCCTCTGGGTATTCCAAGATTGAGATGATCAACAGCGGCCCTGTCTGAACCTCTGTAAACCTGGAGAAATATACAAATTGATATATAGAGGACTTGGCAAAAGAGTTTGTTTCATCAGTCTCTCGCAGTGTCTTATGTCTTCCTGCGCGTACCTTCTTGCCTACTTGCCTGATTTCCTACTTGCTTACTTGCCTGTTTGCCTACTTGACTACTTGCTAGTGTGCTTGCTTTTTTGCTTGCTTGCCTGCTTGCTTGACTACTTGCTTGCCAGCTTGCCTGTCTTGCTGTCTGTTAGAGTGGATGTCTCCTTTGTTTTTTGTTTTTTTGTTGTTGTTGTTTATTAGTTTGTTTTGTTCTTGAGAAATGGCGGTCAAAGAGCAGTTATAACATTAGGAGCAAAATCGTGTTGCCATTGACTCATTTTTCATGATACAGTCCACTTAATATTATTGTACCTTGGTAATATCCTTTAGTACCACGGCCTCGTTATCAACATGTACTTGATTCATTTGACCAATTCGCATTCTTTCAGCATAAACATCCTCGTCCTGAAATGAAAAATCGGTTAGGAAAAAGTAACATCCGTACCTTCTAAATACTCATGCCCACTTCCTTCAATGCAGTATACCAACTTGAAAGCTTTCGACGCGATCGGTTATGACGCTTACCATGTTAGCGTGCTAAGATGGTAAGTAGCCCTTACGTGTTTTTTAGCTTCGGCGTAATGTTTTCCCATTTCAGACCATGTGTCATTCCCTTGAGAATAACATTATTTGTTTGAGTTGTATCCATATTCATGTGTCTTCTCATGCGCAACCGTTAAACAAAGAAATGATACTCTAGAGAATGACACGTGGACTGAAACAGGAAAACATTACACCAAGACGGATTAGGTCTATTGTTTCAATGCTTATCGGCAGTGTTGTGTCAAATGATTTACATGATGGTCACCTAGCCCACCTACTGTACGCATGACTGTAGTTAATGAACTTACCTCTGACGGCTGTCTCTGAAGGTTAGCAGAACTTGTTGATTCTTTAGGTTTACGACTGATAAAAAACTTAGCCTGTCCGATGAAAAAAATAATCGGGTTACCAAAATGTACGAAATCAATTTGGAGCGGAGAAAACAAGGTGGCGTGCGCTGATAATATGACATTACTTCTTAGGATTGTGGTTGTGGATAATGGAACGATCGCCAGGGCCACAGACTTGTTATTATCCACAGGCTACTATAGCTAGATGCGACTAGAAAAAATATGATGCTGTGCTTTTATTTGACTATAATTACAAGGCAGGCACGCGCGTCTTTTTTTAGCACACTGCCAAAAGTGGTAAGCTGTTACCTGAATGAGTAGAGTAATAATAAACAGCACAACTCCTTCTAGAAACATAAACAATGCTTCTTGACCAACACCAGGCCTGTCCCAAGACAACGTATGATTTGTGTAGGCACAATCTTGATAGAAGAAGTTTGGATTGCGATTCCTGTAAAAAGTTACAAATGTAAAAGTAAAAAATTACAATGATATAACATGCACTCTATAGACCTTTCCCGAATTCGCTCGACTGACCACAGAACAAAAGATTCAAGTCCAGGCTGGAGTTTTCAAATCCATACATATATTGTATTTGTCTACTCCAGCGAATTCGGGAAAGGTCTACTGGGTCTTATTTGAGATTGATGTTAACATTGTGGTCTAGCTAGCGCTTCGCTGATACAAAAAAAAACCTCCATATATGGCAAATTGAACAAAATATGTTTGGAACGTAGTTAGATCATAATGTAACATGTGCGCTATCTCATAATATGGTTGGCCAAGGTTGCGCCCGATGTAGGAAGAATGACGTAAACCTGCGCAATGTGGAAAGAGAGCTCGCATGAGGAGGGACAATGCTGCACCCGCCTGATGTAGCAAGTATAACATCAATACGACACAATGACTCACCCATTGGAGCATATTTTCCTTTTTTGATAGTTGTCGTTCATATCAAAGAGCGAAATAGCAAATCTAAAAGAAAAAGGCTCATGTCTATTTTGGCAAGCATAAATAAAAATGTATTCATCAAGCTTTGTATTGAGAAATTTCGAGAGAAAAACTGATGATTCTGTGGAGATTTGGAAAAGCAGGGAAAATATCTTTGGAACCAAAAAACACCGGTAAAATACGGTACAAATTTGACGTATCATTTCCCACGCACACAAGAAACTTAAATTACTTACGTATATGTTGGAAAGAGCATAAAAAAGCCGTGCAGGACGTTTCTTGCATTATAACAGTCAGAAAACTTGAAGCGACAAGCAGTTGAGGCGACCATCAGTACCTGTTTAACAGAATAGAAAAAAGCCATCATACATGATCGTAGATCTACCTACTGACCGCACCATGAATCGCTCTATCTTTGGGCGTACGGTTGTCCCATTTCCAGACAAACTGCATGCCATTCATTAACCAGAGTATTTCCCAGAGGTTTGTCCCCCGGACTCTCCGGTTTTCTTCCCTACACTTAACACTAGCCTCTGGCTAGGGAGCCTCCGCGGTATAACATAACATAATATCAACATAATATCCCCATAACACGACGTAAAAAAAAAAGACATTATTATTTGTTGCTAATCCTTACCGTGGCAATGATTGTGAGCAGAATCGAAATTACGGCATAAGCAATCAGTGAGGACGTGAACACAAAAGAAACAATGTAAACAAATGGCAGCACTGCGATTCCGAACAGAAGCTGAAAAGAAAATACAATATGCAAGATTATTCAATATTAATGGGATATTAGCTATTCCAAGGATGGAATCTGGGTCGAGTTGGCAGTGCAGTTCATTGTTGAAATAATTTAGGATGCGAATCTTGGAAATATGTCCCCTAAAACAGCCACACAATGCACTGCAATACCAATTTCGCCCAGTTTTCTCAACTTTGGAATAGCTAATAGAAGAAGCATCAAAATATTCTGTTGCTGATGCTAGCTCTGTTGTTGGTGCAGCTTTTCTTTTTGTCGTTGAACATTGTTGTTGTTGAACGTATCGTTACTGCTACTTCTGCTGTTGCTGTTGTTGCTGCTACTGAAGTAACTGCAGTTGCTATTGCAGCGCTCCTTTTTTTTATCAGATAAACAACACCCCTGACAATTTCTGGCAGGGTCTAATTGAAAACTAAACTTTGCAAGTAAAAATTAAACTACCCAAGAATGAAAATAGTCACCTAAAGCCCTGGCTAAACGAGGATACGTTTCCAGAAACGTTTACTTAATTGCTTCCCAAGGTGCCTGAACTATCAGGAAACAATGGGAAACACGTGTAACATTGCTCCCGCGCATTGCATTGTAACAATTTTTTGCACGTTCTGGCTGAACTGGGAAACATCGAGGAAGCATGCGCGCAGTAACCAGTTTCTATAAACATGCTTCCTCTTTTAGCAAGGGCTTTTAAAGAGAACTAGAGGATGTCAGATTTTTATCTTGGTGCAAAGCAAACAAGAAGATTATTATAGGCATACTTCTTGCCGGCGTGGCCCCTTACTGATTCTCTTCATGGACAGCAAATAAACCAAGCATGGCCATGATTTGTATCGCCTCAATCAAAAACTTACCAGGAGGAGATAAACTGCACCCATCTCGTCTTTAAAGGCTTCGACCTGAAAGGCAGCGAAGATGATAACGAACAATGTCGCTGGAATCAAGTAGTTCAGATAGTCCCACGTGTAGGTCCCGAACCAGTAGCAGAATGAATCCACTCCACTGACAAACTGAAGATGTTTGGCCTGCAAAAACGATTGTATACATAAGAATATGAGCAAGTTCATAGTATATTTTCTGAGCCAAGGTCGTGAGTTACATTTAGCAATGATGGATCACTGCACTGGAAATTGAACAAAGTGAAATTTTGGGATCTTGGTGCAAATGCAGGGTCTACTGGGAACATAGCTTGTCATGACCACAAGCTCGGGTATGAATGATTTTTCTGAAACTGCCAACCATCAACTTGTACCTTGACTTTTCCCTTTGATCAGGGTATCACGATTTTAGCACATCACTTCTTACCTTGGACACTTTTTCTTGAACGATAAAAGATGTGAAACTGGCTGCCACACACGCCAAGCCCAAGGAAAAAAAGATAACTAAAGAATATACACTAACGGTTCCATCATCGTTGTTTTCAGACTAACAAGAAACAAAGATATATAAGAAATAAATTTGTAATACAGTGGTATCTGTATTATGACATGGACACTTTTTTTTTTCATCTCGTCACCAAAAACAGTCTCACATCTAATCACCAGCCTCGCTTTGGGCTTCAGAAAGGCAAATTGGGCTTTGTTAATCTACAGTTACTAAATGCAGCTAGCAGTGGTACTTGTGTTAAGCCGACACCATCGGAACTTTGCCATGTGTCCGCATAAAAAAGGGTCTCGGTTGAATTATAGAGGTTTGTTTGGAGATATGAGAAGAAGGTATTGGGACCCGTGCAACTGTCCATTAAATAAATGTCTGCTTAATAGAGGTATCACTGTATTATTCCTTAGTTGTCAAATAACTTGATCTAAGAATGACCCCTACTGACCTCTTTCTTAGCAACTCTTGGAAGAGGAAAGTTTGTTGTCTCAATCTCGTGGTCTTTGCTGCCGGTCAACTGTCGTAAGAAGATGTTGGACATTGCATTCATTGCGTCGGCTATCGTATGGAGGCCCTACAATCCAGAAAATTTATCTTTACGATTTATCTTTTCAGTAAACCTATTTTTAAATTTACCGGTAACAATTGTCGGAGGCGCAAATAAGGGGAGAGATGAAGCGTCCCCGGTTCAGTCCCTTTTGCGAGGACTTTTTCTATTTAAGAGCTGCATTGCCCTTACCCAAAGATTGTGTGAAGGACGTTTTTTTAATGGCCCCTGGAATTTCCAGGTACTATACTCAGTTATCTATCTATTTGCCTGTCTGCACCTACAGATGAGTTATTTTAAAAGCTGACCTACGGCTCTTACCCTGACAAAAGGCATCTTTTTCCTCTACGGCATTCATCATACATTTATTTTATGCATCATCTTATTATGTTATTGTTACAACAACAGAGCCACTCAGTGGCGGATCCAGGGGTGGTTCCGAGGGCTCCATTGAAACCCCCTTGTAAGATCTTGTGAAACCAACCATGTTCTTTACGCTAGTAGAATGAAATTGCAACCCCTCTTTTGAAGTCGATCGCACCAGCTTTTTCTGCCTGGCGGCCATTTTGGAACCCCCCTTTTTAAAATCCCGGATCCGCCACTGCCACTACATATACTATTAGTTCCATTATTTTTTTTTTGAATAGGAAAGCTCACCTCCTTTTTACAATAATTTGAGCTACACGTGTTTATTAGAATGAATATAACAAAACAATCCTTCAAAATATGTAGGCAACTTACTTGTTTACTGTACCACACCGTAGTAGGATTGAATGGCATTTCTTTGGTCGGGTCTTTCGGATCGGCAACGTTCGATCCATCCACAGAAGCTGACAGAGAATTAACGGTAAAACCAGCTACATGTTTGAGAAAGTAATCCTTCGGGTCGCTCTTCTCCAAAACGTATTCCATAAAAAAGGTGTCTTTGACCTTTAAATAAGTTTCTGACATTTGTCTTGTCGAACAATAATCCCTGCAAATATTAGATGATTTTATTTGATCTGATGAATTTTTAAATTTTACTTCGTGATCATGATTATTCGATATGATAATGAAGATCAAGGCCATCACCACCAACACACCCAGGATCACAACCAACAGTCAAGAACATCCGACAACACAATCAAGATCACCACCAACACACTCAAGATCACCACCACCACACTCAAGATCACCACCACCACCACACTGACCATCACCGCCACCACACTGACCATCACCACCACCACACTGACCATCACCACCATCACACCGATCATCACCGCCACCACACTCAAAATCACCAACACCACACTCGAGATCACCTCCAATGAAGACACTCAATATCAACACCCATTCATATCAACATCGCTAACACATTCAAAGCTCTATTGTGAAAGAAAATTGTTAGATTTACTCCTTTTACTCCGACGAAGGACTAGCGTCCGATCTCTCTTATTTTTTACGGTGTAAAATTTAACTTTTTATTCATACTGTTAGATTTACCTATAATCATTTCTAACAAGACAACCATCACCACATGCTTTAACATAACCAAACTTTTCATTGCTGCGGCACTCTTTGGCAGTAACGTTCTTTTCATTAAACTGAAAAAGTAAAATAAAATAAGCCTAATGTTGTAAAGAACGTTGCACCCCCATTTTTATTTTGTCTTTTATTGGGTACAGGAGGCAGCATAAAGTCTAGTTACACGCAAAATTGCAATTGGCCAACCGTTGTGAAGTGCTGAAACTCCTGTACTGTGGAATTTCATTTTTGCGTGCAATCTTGCGAATACGTAGCTTTTGCTAATACATGTCGTACAACTGCCTATCTTGAAAAAGGCCAACAAAAAAAATACAAGAAAAAAAAAATAGTAGATCAAATCTGAAAGAAAAAAAGGCAATTTACTGTCTAAAGCAAAACAAAATTTAGCTATTTCCCATTTGTCTTATTTTTTTTTTGTTTTTAAAAAAAAAGGCTTAGACACGGTTTAAAATCCCACACAACCTCGAAACAGGGACCGCACGAGAGGAGAGGCTGCTATAGCCCTACCACTTTTTCCCTTTTCCCAAGCTCGTCTCTCCACTTTTTCCCATACTAGTCTGTTATATAGCCCCACCACTTTTTACGATGTTCCGCTAGCGCTGCGTTTTTCACTGATGTGTGAACATGAGCTGAACCATTATATTACTGGCAATCTCCTAATTCTTAGTTTTGTTGCAGGCAAGATGCTACTTGTGACATCCTTTAAAGGCCGATTTACTCGGTACAACTTTTGCTCACAACTGTCGCATGCAATTTGCTTACGCCATACTACTTACAATACGAATTGCGTCGTGTAAATCAACCCTACAACTTACTACACCTTTTCTTGTCGTACACAACAGTTGTGAGCAAGTTGTAAGGTTGATTTACATGACGCAATTCGTGTTGTAAGCGTGGCGTAAGCAGATTGCATGCAAGAGTTGTAGCTGCAAAAGTTGTACTTTGTAAATCGGTCTTAAGATCAACAACAACAGATGCACCGTGTGGTAATAGATAATAATTGTACTTACATCTCTCTGACATTTTGCATTTAGTATCAGGAACTCATAGTTACAACAAGGGCTCAGCTTGCCCGCCACAGGAGAAGTATACTTATAGCTTTTTCCTCGGACTTCAATACCGTTCAAGGTATTTTTGCTCTGGATCGTGTCCACGTCACTTGTGACGTCAATAGTGTCTACTTTTACAGTTGATAGGTAGTCTTTCGCTATCTGTGAAAACAGGTTGGACATGGTTGTTTTTTTTTTACGTCTTTTATGCATGACCGTTGATTAGTTAAAAGTACAATTCTCAATAAAATATGGCTCAGTTTAAACATCGCTTCTCGTGCAGTGGCATAATGTCAAATTTCGACTGACTAAATTACCTCAAATTCGACATTTAAACATTTTCTTAGCCTTGTTTTAGACCTTGTGTCGTACTACCGTAGCCAAAACTGATCTCGTGGATAAATAGGTATATATATATATATATACCAAAGACCAACGAATATAACACAAAAACTGGACAACCATTTGAGGTTTGCGCTAGCTAAATGAGCATAACAAATACCACTTAGAAAAAGAGAAATTTGTAGGAAAGTCCCACAAATTCAGGGCGCCGGAATAGATCAGAGAAGTATCGAGGATGGTGTAGCGACAGCGCACTCGCTTCTGTCCTATGGGTCACGGGTTCGACTCCTGGACCTGGACTCGACATCAATTGTGAATAAAATATTCTGGGTCTTTGATTCGAAGGTTTTTCTCCCTCCACGAAACGCTGCAAGACAGGCGTGCAAGTACTCCTGTTAATGTCGTGCAGTTGATTTCAAGTTTATATTCGATGTCTTAAAACACAAAAACCTCGACCATTGTATGTCTTATTAAGGGTATAAAAACATTTACCGAAATATATGATGCTTTTGTTGTTGGGTTAGCGTCATGGAAGTAACCAAAGAAAGCCTTAGAATTGACTCCCCCAATACTGAGATTTGAGAGCTTAAGAAGGCGAGGTGGATCGTTTCCTTGGGCTGGGTCTAAATTGGTGACAGTAATCAGGCCAATGATGACGAGGACACACGGCAATAACAGTTGAGTTAGAACGGCTTTCTTGTCTCTTTTGGAGTTCAGGAATCTCTTGGTAAGCATCGCTTTGTACTGTTGCCATTTGTGTGCGAAGCCTGTTTGAAGTCCTACAACATACAATATACAAAAGGTAAAGGTAAAAAAGGTAGAGCCAATATTTTACTTCGAAACGCGGGGAGTGCGTGATTGCCCAATTCTCCCGAGCCAGGGATTCATGTTTAAAGCGTTCGAAGGTGCGCCCTTTACCCCCTCAAACTATCAGTGCTCCTTATTACGGGCATTTAAAGCTAAAGCTACACAGAACAGAGAGAAGTCGAAAGTGAATCCGAATTAAACTGCACGTTTAGTTTATTAATTGCAATAAGTCCACGTTTTAATTGCCTCAGAAACGTTGAGAAGCAAATGGGTCGCGATTTAGGGTTGCGCTCTGTTGTAAGCCCCACGTGTAAGCTTACAATGCCAGTAACCATACTGTGGTTGTTTTCACGCCCAATTTTCCTATCCAGGATTTGTCGTGTTTGATTGTTCCAACGCATTGCCGGTTCGAGATTCATTAAGAACTAAGTAAGCTAAGAGAGAAAACTAATCCAGCCATGAAGGCTGTCGGTATAGGAGAGCCCCCCAGTGGCCCCCAACGGCTTGCACGGCTCATAATGCCCACACAGCTAACACGGCTTACAGGGCTTACAGGGCTAACCCTGTGTATCTACGAAGGTCGAGGAGCAAGGTAGACTGACGGGAAAGACGTTTATGTATCGCCATCATATTTGAGTAGAATTGTAATTCTCCATTGTGCTTCGAGAATCTTTCTCCTGTTTCTCCGGCCGGGTTCTCCGGTTTTCCCAACTCCGCAAAAATTCAACCTTTTTAAAAATTCAACCTTTTTAAAAATTCCAATTTGATCATGGAACGAGTGCCACAAGTCTACTAGCGACTGGCTATGTGCTACCCTTTGCAAAACAAGCATGAATTTTACTTACCACCCATGTCAGGAACTTGTTCAGTTGGAATGTTAACGAGGTTTTCGGTATTACCATGCCAGTGATGCTCGTG
This sequence comes from Anthopleura sola, assembly GCA_023349425.1. Taxonomy (NCBI): domain Eukaryota; kingdom Metazoa; phylum Cnidaria; class Anthozoa; order Actiniaria; family Actiniidae; genus Anthopleura; species Anthopleura sola. Next base: position 4,521,139 of record JALHLI010000003.1, on the reverse strand, counting down.
TTCGTTAATGCTAATGGTGAAAGACATCCAGACAATTCAAACTCAGAATAACATAATTGTCTATAATTCATCTAAATTAACATTTTTATATAGATCACTGAAGTTACGTCTGCATGCATGATAATTTTTTCCATGTCAAGTCTATGTTCTTTAATTTGAGAGCAGGGACTCCTATAGATCTTGGACAAGGTCGAGAGTCACAGATCAAAGAGAGTCAATGATGCAAGGGTGACCGTGTCAAAGAAGCATCGTATCATGGTTCGCTGTTTATGCAGCTAAGTTATACTCTGTTTGTTATTGTCCTCTTCAGTTGGAAATTGTTCAACTCTTGGTCATGAAGAAATGCATGGGAGACCCTGTTCTTGAATGATACTATAAGACCCCACTTTTCCCTTGGGTATGAGAAAACCCTGAATATGTTCTAAATTTTATGGTGGAAGGAGGGGGGGGGGGGAGAGAACGATTTGCTGAGGTCAGCTGGGAGACTACGACCCTGCAGGCTGATATATTCTGACTATTTGAACCAAGAACTCATGAAATTCTAGTTTTACTTACATGTCGTCAACTGTCTTTTCAGCTCCTTCTCCTACTTTCATGAAAACTTCCTCCATTGTGGTGACAGATACTCCAAAACTAGCTATGCCATACTCTTGCTTCTTGGCTGTGGAATATTATACAAATGTATGCAGTCAGTTACTGTAACAAAAAGCAAATAGTCCCCTTTACAGTTTACTGGGCCATCTTGAAAGATAGCCGTGCCTTTGCATCGAAGCGAGACATGACGTGACCTTGCAATGATAGAGACGTTGATAATTGTCCAAGATGTTAAAAATGGTCTCTATCATCGAAAGCTCACCTCATGTCTCGCTTGGATGCAAAGGCACGGCTACCTTTCAAGATGGCACAGGGAACTGTGAAGGGGACTATTCTAAACTATATTAAGTAGACTAACTAGTACCAGTCATGATTCCTTACTTTCTAAATCAAGAAAGAGACTTTCGAAGGAATCTGCTGCGTCTTTGTTGAGAACCATTTCCAGCTCAGCACCAACATTACTTAGGATTTCAGCCGAGGGAACGAAGCGCTTGACTGCGTTGATGGTCATGTTTTCATTGAATGTCCTGTCTTTGACCAAAGTCAGATGATAACCAACTCCATACCTAATACAAATCATACAGTTTCAATAGCTAAAACAAATTATCCTCATGGTACCATCATCAGTCCCATTTTTAGTTCAGTTCTCCTCGACATCATAGATTTTTTTTTATCTTCCTCGTCTCTCCATGACAGACCTTTTTCAAATAGACATTGGCAGACAGGGTTCCACTTTTTCTAGGTCTAAGACGCCTTTCGTTTTGGACTCCACGGTTGTTAAAGCTTCACCATAAAAATGGAGATGAATACATAATATCATTATTATCAAATCTTCACAGTACCTGCTTTTAAGGAAAAGGGATGATCCACAACATCTTAACTGTCCATCAGCCATGATTGCAATTCGATCTCCCAAGAAATCAGCTTCGTCCCTGAAAAATCATCAAAGGCCAGCAATAAATAATTTTATCATGAAATTCCAAAACAGAGTTATTTTCCATTATAACATCAAATTGAATTGAAAAGGAAAAACGAAATATAGGAATAAAAGTGATGTCCATACAACTGTCACTCTTTTTTGCCGACCCAATGTCATTTACTTACATGAAATGAGTCGTCAAGATTATAGTCTTGCCAGGTTTGTACTTTAAGAGAAGGTCCCAGGTGGCCCTTCGAGCGTAGGGATCCATTCCTGAGGTGGGTTCATCCAGGAATACCGTTTCAGACCCTCCTACCAGGGCAATGGCGCAACTGAAACATAAAACAGGTTCAAATTACTCTGGTTGAACACTGTAGGTCCTAAGTCAGCAAATAGTTTAATTAGCTACTACAGTGTTAGCCAATTTGTCTTTCAGTATCAAGGAACGAGCTAAATCGTATTCAACCATTTCGGGTGAAATCTTGGCCAACAACTAACTATGGCCGGTACAGCCTGTTTCTCATCGCTCCTCTTGCCAGATAAGAGAAGTGGTAAATACTTGTTTTTTTATGTTGCCAAAGTACCATGCACACCATATCCTACAGTCTGGTCTTTGAAATATTTGATTTATTTAATTTCAGAAATTCTATTTTTTTGCTATTAACTATATGACGCCACTAAGGTTTCACTGAACAGATTTCAGATTTCAGATTTGCCAGATGAGCGAATTTCCACTTAAACTGTCACGTTTTCTATTGAAACATTAGAAATTTGTACTCCGTCCAATGTTTTTTGGGTAGAGATGTAGCTGAATACCAAGGACATGCACGAACGAATGCTGTAAATACTTTTATAACATAGGAAAGCAGTTTATAATTATACAATCCGTTTATTTGGTACCTTAGTTTTCGTTTCATTCCACCAGATAGTGTAGAGGACTTTGCATTCATTTTATCAAGGAGCTGCATGTCAGTGATCATGGCAAGGACTTCATCCTTGGCTTCCTTCCCATACTTGCCCTGTAAAGTAAGCAAAATAGGTATTTCGATGAGCAATAAATGAAATGTAATTAAATTTACGTCGACCATGCAGGGAGTGATTGCTCAGTCTATCGAGTAAGAGGGTCGACACCAGATGGGATCGGGGTTTTGAATTACATTTTTAGAACCACGATATACATATGAACATAGGTCTGAGGTGGTTCGAATCCACGACCAAATCGCATCAGTAGCACATACCACTCATACATCCATTTTATTCTTGCCAATATTTCATTGAAAGTTCTTATTAACACTAGGATCATACACTATGTTCCATGTAAACTTTGTTATATGAAATCTGTCGCCAAAAAGAGTGGTTAACCCTATGGATATTATCGTCTTCAAAAAATTCTCCCGCTAATCTGTAAGAAGAGTAGTTACTCTACGCAAAATTAAACAGAATGAGAAAAGACACAACCAACCTTCAGATTAACGAAGAATTCCAAATGTTCTTTCACAGTCAGCCGGTCAAACAACACGTTATGTTGAGGGCAAAGCCCAAGGCTTTCTCTTATCCCATCAATGTCTGTAAGAATACTTTTGTTGCCAACATGGGCGGACCCCGACGTTGGTGGGAAAAGACCTGTTAGAATAGACATGGTGGTGGTCTTGCCTGCACCGTTGTGTCCAAGAAGTGCTGTTATTTGGCCTTTGTACATGTTGAGTGTTAATCCATCCACTGCTACTTTGTTACCATCAGAACTCTATAGATTGACAGTAAATGTCAAACAATAGTCCCCTTTACAGTTCCCTCGCCATCTCGAAAGATAGCCATGCCTTTGCATCGAAGCGAGACCAACGGTGGGCGCTTGCAATGGCTGAGACCTTTTTTTAACACCTTGGTCAATTATTTACATGTCTCTTCCAGGTTCATTACAAGCTCAACCTTAGTCTTAATTCGATGCAAAGTCACGGCTACCTTTCAAGATGGCACAGGGAACTGGAAATATTACTGGAAGACACTGAGCCGAAATGATTTTTAGATGTTTCCTCTTCTTTTTTTCCATAAGACTGAAACCACCATGTTTACATGACCAAACATTGATTGATGTTTGGCAGGATCAACTGTAATGTTTAGTTCAACAGTATTAACTGTAGGTACTGAGTATTTTTTTCAGTAATTCTTTGTTAAGCGATTATCATAGTTATACATCTACTAGTCCACGACAGAAACTCCCTTTCTCTACCTTATGGAGAAGATTCTTAGATGACTAAGCTACTGTCTAAGAAGACAGTAACTCCTCTTCTCTACCTCCTTGGGGAAGGTACACGTGAACCTTACCTTGAATACTTTAGTCAAGTCTTTGATTCCAACGCCAATTTGAAGGTCAGTAGGTTCATCTTCTAAAGTGTGATCATGACTTTGAGTTTGAACTGGACCATGTCCCTAAGGAGAGTATTTAAACTCACATGTTAATTTTTACGGAGTGAGGAAAAAACCAGAGAACCTGGAAAAAACCCTCGTGGCAAGGGAGAGAACAACACATCAAACACACCACACCAACCCGAGCCGGGGCTCAATCTCGGACCACAGCGGTGGATTACTCATGTCACTCAATCAATTTTACATATCATTGATACAAGAAATCCTGCATGGCGACTCACCTCATTCATAGCGTTTCCCTTTATGATATCATCATGCGAAAACCCACACCAGTAGGACTTTTGGAACGGAAAGTAAAATGGCTTTGGAATACCGTATTTTCCAGGAAACACGCCTTCGATGTACCTATAGGAATGATAAGGAATTGGCCCACAGAGTTGGTACTTTGGAAACATAAGAATCCCAGCCCAATCCCCCTTGTATCCATGCAAAAAAAGTTGAAAGACCCTTTCTAGACCTTACATAGGTCATTCACTTCCACACAATTCTGAAAAAAAAATTGCCTTACCAAGTAAATGTCATAAAGATGATAATTGATATGGCCATCATCAGCATGACCCACGCCAATGTTAAATCGTCATCAGGAGATGTTGGCCTATTTATGGTTTCAAAGGACATCCCAATCTTCAAACTTTCAAGCCGAAGAAAAATTGTTGTTCCAATTCCAAAGGCACTGTTTGGAAGGAGACACATGGCAAGTTTTGCGCCTCTGTTGGAAATTTGAAAATTGTTGTAAACTGTAAATAGGGTAGTCAAATTCTAACTGACTCTAAGTCGCTCAGACGCAACAATTATACTTAGGCATCTTGAGATTTCTTCTTTTAAACACTGTATTACCGTAAAACGACTGTAAACACAACTGGTAAACACTGTGGCTGTCCCTAGTAACGATCCCAAGCGCCTCTGCGCTCCCAAACTCGCCCCAGTCCAAAACTCGTTTCTAAAGTGGGCTATAGCTTATGCGAAAATTACTCTATGTAACTCTAGTAACCCTACCAAATTGTTAACTTTGTGTGTGTGTGTGTGTGCGTGTTGAAGTACGCACATAATTTCATCTGAAGCTAAAAGGGCGTAATAAAATAGGAGTCCGTGTGGAGACCTGTGGTGGTAGGTAAACTGAGATATAGCCCTAACTTCTCTGTGTGCAATATGAGTTAAAAAGATCGATTTGGGAAGTTAGGACTAGTCGACTAAAAGATAACCAAATTGGTATGAAACAAATTTTTTCGGGCTTCTATAATTGCAATTACTTAAACTGCTTAATGCTCCGCGACAATCATAATCATACACAAGTTTATTAAATAAAAGAAACCAAAAAAACTTACTTGCTTAACAGATCAAATTTCTCTGATCGTTGTTCGCCAAAACTGTCACTTTGAGCTAATACCTGGTAAGGTATTAGAGACACGTACCACAGCACCAAACCAATCAGCATGCTGAGCGTTGGGTTGGTGAAAAATACACTGAAATTTAAGAATGGTCTTGTTTCGGTTTTCTTTTTCTTTTTTTGTCAACGCGCATGCACAATTGAGTGGTGAGAAGTAATAAGAAATGCCTGACTGCTTATCTGAAAAATCTAAAATTGTCCGAAATTGCTTCCTTCTTAAAGGCCCGTTTACACTAGCAACTTTGTCGCGGGACTTGAGCGGCAATTTTATGGTGATTTCACGGCGATGATCGCAGCTATGTCGCTGCCAATTCAAACATGATCGAAATTTAGTGCAACTCCCTGGGATTTGGGTCGCGATAAAATCGCCATTGAAACGCGCGATAAATTTGCTAGTGTAAACAGGCCTTGAGGTTTCCCAATTGTATATTATATATATATTGATGATCAAAACGTTTGGCATAAGCCGAAGGAGTGCAAGAGACTCTATTGCTTCTCTAATGCTGTTGCCACTTTATTGCCAAGTTATGAAATTCTTTTAATGTCATTAAGTTCTTTACCTTATGAAAAAGCAGTAAGAGATGGAGGTAGCAGCGTACAGAAGGAAAAAAAGAAATACTACAAAACCATCAGAGTATTCAAAGATATTAAAAACCTGAAGGAAAGGGAAAAAATATCTTAGCAAATATAAAGCTAATGTCATTATTTAAGACCCTGCAAAGCCACACTTGACTGATGGGTATACAGCTATTTCAAAAAACGTTGGAGTGGCAAACGGGGAATGGTGATCGCACGACCGAAAGGAATTTTGTCAAGAACCTTAAGACAAAGGTTTATAATTGAGTCCTAAGTCATCAGAAGCACTTGAATCAGATGTTGTTTCATGCAGGGTCAGATAAAAATTTAAGGACAAAGCTGCTCGAACTTTGAATCTCAGGATCGGAGCCGACATCGGAACCAAATTAGCCGCAATGTGGTATTGACTATTGTTACGGGTTTTTTACTCACTTTGATGATAATGGTAACAAGAATCACACTGATTGACCAGAACAGCAGACATTTGATGTACCAAGCCAGCCAATGCACCCAGTTGTCCAGTCCCATCATTTTCATGGACTCCTTCAAACGTTGTTGTTTCTCAAGAACGATTTCCTGAGATATGGACAATGCATATGTTTAGTTTTGTGGGGCAAGCAGCAAAGATGCATAGAGCTTGCGGAGATTTTTGAATTATTAAAAATTAACCGCACCATGATTGCGTTTCGGGGCACTCTTGGCACAAATTTTCGCAAAACATTTGGGCCTTATAATTTTTGTTCTATAAGATTGATCAAGTTCCCTTTACAGCCATTGCCAGACACGCGCACTCTTGCGAATTTTTCTGTCGCGACAAGTTGGTTTTTGGTGGACGTCAATTAAGATGTTTCCATAGCACTGTCGGAAAACACAAAGCTACAAAGGCATGGGCGTATGGAATGTCATGGAAACGCTTTAATTGACGTCCACCAAACTCTACTTTGTCGCGACAGAAAAAATCGCAACAGTGCGCGTGTCTGAGAATGGCTGTAATACCTTCCCACCACTCAAAGATGCAATACCTTCCTCCCCACCAACCAAAGTGAATAACCTAAGATGAACGCATCAGCCGATAAAAAGGAGATTCCAAAGCCTTCCACCAACAACGGTGATTAATTCCGCTGAAAACCACTCTTACCTTTATTACAGAAACCGCAGAATAAATAAACGCCAACGTAACTAACAATGGAGCAAACACGGACATAAAGGACACAAATATATCAGAAATATATCCAGGATAAGGGAATGCCTGGAAGCAATGAAACAAGAGCAATTAAAATAGGCAATATATAGAACACTTACAATGCCTACTTGGAATAATAAAGGTTTCAACTACTCACTTAAGACATTGTGTTTTGATTTTACCCCAAGATTGGAACAAGTAGTAATTGACGCAAAATATGCATAGGCAAAACGGGAAGCCTTGCTATGCAACTGAACTACCAATCATTTTCTAGTAATTCGGCCCCGAATTAAGGAAAAAAGCCCTCCTTCATTAGTCAATCAGCATCAAGTAATTTTGGCCTGCATATGATCAGGGAAACGTTGGCTCGCATAAGGTGACCCTGGGAGGAAGGAAACTCTGGTACCAGGGACAACTTATTTCCATCTAAACAACCTCTAAGAGTAAGAGGCAACCTCTCCTTACCTTGCCACTTTAAAACTTTTGTTATATTGTGAATTTCCCGGCAATTGATATCACATGCACCTATTTACTCAAGAGCAACTGTAGCTATTGTTAGTACCTGTGCTTGTATAGGAATAGGCATGGAGATCTTCGATTGTGTTTGAATGATGCTCATGTCAATGGAATATTGTAATGGTAGAAAATACTGTTCATAGGCACTGCAAGGTACAAGAAAACATTGCACATTTAATTGTAACGTCAGAAGAAAAGAACAAAGAGTGATGACGTGCGAAACGTTGACCAAAAGCTTGGTATAAATAAATAAGTGTTGAATTGGTTTGCTTCAAACATATTCAAAACGTGTAATGCCGCATGGGTGGGTGGTTGGGAAGAGCATTCCATTCGGTACTCGACAAATAATGAAAAAAAATCGTTCATTAGGACGTGACAATCACAAGTGATCGTTGCTTTGGCAACGTCAATTACATTCTTTCCCAATAGCACGCACGGCTGGACTCGTCATCGAAGGTTTTGGTGGACATCAACCAAGGCGTTTCCATGACATTCCATAGGCACGTGCCCTTGAAGTCTTTGTGTTTCCTGACAATGTAATGGAAACACTTTGATTGACGTCCGTCAAAACCCTATTTTTGAGACAGAAAATTGCAGGGTTCCATGGTTGTGCTATAGCGAACGACTGTAATTCTCGATTGGATAGCATGTTGTTCAAGCCGCGATACTTACTATATTAAATTATCTCCCTCACTGGAATAGGTTCTTTCTGTTTTCCAATTAGTAAATCCGTTTCTACCAGGCAAGCGAATGGAATATTTGACTTTCTTGGGCAGGGGTTCTCCTTCTTTCAAATCAAAAACCACAACTGCCAAAAATAAAAGATAAAGCGTTATTGCTTACTATCACAATCAAAGAAAAAAGAAAGAAAACATTATATTTGCATTGGTTATCTTCATAACCACACAATGTCGATCAGGAGGAGGGATTCCTAGCCCTCCAGTGAATAAATTATGTGAATAAATATTATTTTTAGCCTTAACACATCGGAGTTATACCAAGAGGTAGTGTAAGCCCATCGGTCCATACTCCTTCAAAATGTTTTACTGCTGCTAAAATGGGAGCCCGCCCAAGTCTATTTGTATACATCGTACAGTTGGTAAGCTTGCTATATATAAATCGCAGAGTTGGTAAGCTTGTGCTATATAAGTCGCAGAGTTTAGAAATTAAGATACACAGACAATCTCCAACATTCTCCAAGCCGGTAAAAATTCCTATACCAATGTAAGTGACGTCTCTTGATATAGTCTCATAATTATTAAAGCTGGCTGAAATAAGGGTCTTGACCTAAAGTAGGGTTATGCACTCACTGTCTGTATAAACATACCTCCTTCATACTTATCAGTATGTTCAGCTACCTCTGCCACGATTTGGTTAAGAGAAGAAAATGGTTTTTTATCATGAATTATGCTGACGTTAGTAATTTTTATTCCTGTTAGGCTTGAAACATTCGCCATTATTGAGGCCACTTGAAATGCAAGAAAATCAGTTAGAATTTCAATTTTTTACCATAGTTATTACAATATGATGATACTAGGAGCTACTCTGATTAGGTCGTTTTCCTTGTACCTGTAATAATATACCCCTATGCCTGTCTCTATCCCCCATCCCCATCCCCATTCATCAACCCCTAAAATTGTCCCCATCCCGGCCCCTAAACCTGTCCCCATTCCCTCGACCAACCTCTATATCTGTCCCAATCTCCATTCACCTACCCCTATACCTGTCTCCATCCCCCATCCACCAACCCTATACCTGTCCTCATTCCCCATCCACCAACCCCTATACCTGTCTCCATCCCCAATCCAGCAACCCCTATATCTGTCCCTATCCCCCATCCACCAACCCCTGTACCTGTCCCCATCCCCTATCCACCAACCCCTATATCTGTCCCAATCTCCATCCACCAACCCCTATATCTGTCCCTATCCCCATCCACCAACCCCTGTAACTGTCCCCATCCCCTATCCACCAACCCCTATATCTGTCAAAAAAATAATTAAGATATTTCAACTTTACTAAGTTCTAAAAATCAAGCTCTTTATTATGTCTAAATTCATTTTGAAAGCTTTTGAACTTAGAAATAGCAAAACGCAAAATGATGTTAAAAAATAATATAAATTAATCAGAATTTATTCATGATAAATATGATTAGTTTGAAGTTCAAAAGCAAAATCATATTGATATATTTTTAGTCAACTATTGTAATTTAATCAATTTGTAATTATCTATAGAGTTAACATTTATGTTATATCACAATACTTTAGCAATACCTGTAAATTCATAGGTCATGCCAATAAAGTTACCTATCTGTCCCAATCTCCATCCACCTACCCCTATATCTGTCCCTATCCCCCATCCACCAACCCCTGTAACTGTCCCCATCCCCCATCCATCAACTCCTATATCTTTTCCCATCCCCATCCACCAACCCCTATATCTGTCCCCATCCCCCATCCACCAACCCCTATATCTGTCCCCATCCCCCATCCACCAACTCCTATATCTGTCCCCATCCCCCATCCTAAAACCCCTATACCTGTCTCAATCAACCAACCCCAATACCTGTCTCATCCACCATCAACCAACCCCTATACCTGTCCCCATCCACTATCCACCAACCCCTATACCTGTCCCCATCCACCATCCACCAACCCCTATACCTGTCACCATCCACCAACCCCGATACCTATCCCTATCCACCATCCACCAACCCCTATACCTGTCTCCATCCACCAACCACCATCCACCAACCCCTATACCTGTCCCCATCCACCAACCCTTATACCTGTCTCTGTTCCCCATCCACTAACCGCTATATATATTTAGAAAAAACCTACTAATGGTCTATCACCAATCGAGCCCTGTGATTGGCTGAGCTACTAGGGGTCTATTAGTGATAGACCTCTATTAGCGAAAAGCGCCGGTTTTGAAAACCAAAAAATATATATTTAAAGCAAAATCCAAAACTTTTTGCAACCTTTTATTGGACCGATTAGTAGGTTTTTACTAAAACAATTAGACCTCTCGCCCTCATGGCCTATGAGTCAATAGCCCATTCGGCCTCATGGGCTATTGACTCGTAGACCATTTGGACTCGAGGACTAATTGTTAAATACCTATCCCCATCCAACAGGTATACAACCTCTATCACTATTCTTTTGCAAATTACCTGGGTCTTTTAATGGGTAATACGCCAGATAGCGGGATGACCATTGCTGCATACTTTGGCTTGAAAAGTCAGGTCTTTGTGCAGCTATTCAAAGAACAAACAGTCAAGTAGGCAGTACAACATTAAGAGTAAAATAAAGTAGTATAACTTTAAAATATATGTGTATTATCATGAAATAGTACCAAATGCACCAGTGTTACTTTCTGCAAATTGAACTGGTTTTTTCCTCAGCCAAAAGTAAGCTATAAGAGACACAAATATTTTTGGGTAGGGCCTAAGTGAAAAAGAAGAACCATTAAGATATTTACAGTTACAGCATTTTTTTCTACATGACAACACTAGATTGACAGCAAAATGTTTTGGTGTTCTGATAGATAAGGGACCAGTCAGTATTTGCACCCATCCATTCATAAATTCATTCATTCCACAGGCACCGCTGAGGCAGGAGAGGGCTTATATCCTTCCCACATTTTTAGCCCAAATTTTTTTGATTTCCTGTTATGAGTTGCCTAAAGCTTTGACATGACTTCAATGCAATAAATATGTTGTAATTGCCTTACAAAACTGAGGCACTGGAAATTACATTCCAAAAGCCTTGATTTCCAGATTTTCTGGGGAGCAGTGGGCACTGTCCAGGACCCCCAAATTAATTATAGCCTCCCTCCATTCAAAACTATGCTCCACAGTCCATGTTCCATGTCAGTGGGTTCACATACATAAGATCATCTGAATACATGTTTTAATAAAGAAAGAAATGTCCTTGGCAATGTATATACTTACAGAAACAAACTTTATATGGTTTGATATAAACTCTGGAAAAGAGAAGTATATTATTGTCATTGTCATTATTGCTCATCACCATGATCATGACCATTAGAGCAGATTTTGTATGACTATGAAAAACATATGGCATTGGTGTGCCCTGTATGAAAACATTTGACATTCCGTGCCATGTCCGCGCCATGCCCTAACCATGCTCTGTGGCATGACTTTCCAAACTCATATGAGATCTGCTCTATTATGATTATCACCACTACCATCATCACAACTATCATCAGTCATCATCACCATCATCATCAACTATTATCACCACTAGCTATCATCAGTCATCATCATCACCCCTATCATCAGTCATCATCAGTCATCATCATCAATTATTATCACCACTAGCTATCATCAGTCATCATCACCCCTATCATCAGTCATCAACAGTCATTATCACCACTATCATTAATCATCATACATTTTCCAATGCCATATTCATGCACTCACAAAGCTCTCAAAATCTTATTAACAAAATAAGGGACTGGTCATTATATATGGAGGGGGAGGGAAAAAAAACATAGTGGGGAAGGGTATTCCAGAGTGGTAACTGGGGGGGGGAGGGCTTATTATTTTTTACCTTGGGGAGCATATAGGCATTTTGTACTACGCATGCGCATGAAAATAGTTCTTTGGCGCCAGCTCGGCGCCATTTTGTGTATTCGAGAGTTCAAGTTCTTGAAGACGGACTTTTGAATGGTGATCCAGATCGAAAGAAAAATAAATTATCGCAAATTTGAGAGACTTTAAAAAGATGACCTGCAGCACTAATATCCCTGGTATTTACGAGATTGCTGTGTTTTTGTTTATGGAGAAAACATTGTTCAAAATCTCACCCGAATAGGAAAATTACTCGTTCTTAGTGGACTTCAATCTTAAAAATCTTCAAGCAACAGCTTTTACCTGGAATGTTTGACACTAGAGGTTAGTACTTTAATGATCAATTTTATTATGTGAAGGTTGTCTATCTCGTTCATTGAATAGATCGGCTGATAACTTGTTGTGAATATCGATGTAATTTTGTATTTTTAGTTAGATTAGCTAAAGTTTAAGTACATTTTGTGAATTATTTTTACTTTTGCCCAAGCTTCATATTTACACATAACGTTTGTCTATCTTTGATCTTTTCAACTGTATAGGGTTGCAGAACTTAATAAATGTGTACGACTTATAATCTCTGTTTCACCGTACCATACTTTGAATTGGTTGCTATTTAGCTGAATTGCAAGACAACTTTAAAAGAGCAGTGCACAAGTCTCCATGTCATTTGGTTGAAGCGTTTTCTCTGGCAGGTTGGTGTTACTTTAATGTTCTTTCGTGCCGGCTTTTAGGACAGGACAACATATAGTTTCTGTGTTATTGAATCTTATACTTATCGCATTTTTCACATTGTAAACTATGGCATTAGACCTTGAGGCCTGGCAATTAACGAGAAAAAATGCAAGTTTTTACTTGTGCCCAAGGTGGAAATTACCATAGACGGAAGCTTATCAGTTTATTAGTCTTTTTGCATTTTCCTTGCTTAGGAAAAAAATGCGTAGCATTCTCAGTAAGGTAAAGTCGAGACCTATTTTTGCTCTATCGAAGGTATGACATGATAGAAACATGGCATTGACCTAATAGATATTTTTCTTTCGTACTGCATAAAAATCCCTCAAAAGCTTTCAAAATAGTTTTATAACTCTTTGATGTATTTAACTGATTTAAAACTCTTTTATGTTGTTAATTATTTTCCATTATTTGATCTTTTTGTAGTGTATTTGTGTTGGTTCCTGACCAGCAAAGCTTGCAAATATATCCTGATCGAGACTCAACTACACTGAAATCGCTGTCTAAGTTGTCGAGTTACGGTGCAATTTTTGGAAATCTTGACGTTTAAAGGACTTCTACATATTCTACAACCTTCTCTCGATGTCCTTTCGATATATTTAATATTTATATACAAGGATTACGATGTAAAAAGCCACCCAAATAAACCATCTTATTCAAATGCCCTTGTTGTTTGCTTACATTTATGCGTCTGCATGCCAGCGGTAATTATCATTAAAATTGATTTTCGTGCGCATGCGTAGTACAAAATGCCTACGTGCTACCTTGGGGTAAAAGGGATAACCAAAAGAATAAATCCAAGAATCATAATAGAGCAGAAAAAATGAAGACAAGTGCACACCAATCTCCAACCAAACTCTTAATAGTCAATGATTTTGAATAAATACTTTTTTATCACAACAACATTTGTGTTTCTCCATGCCTACAATATAAAAAATAACTATGATATGGACACCCAAGGGGGGAAGGGGACATTCCTAAAATATTGAATAAAAGAGGGGAGGGCCACTTGCCAGTTTCAGGTCTGGATATAGGGGGTCATATTGCAGAAGAAATGTTTTTATTTCAAAATATTTTTTCCTCCTCCCTAACCCACCCCCCTCTCCTTAAATAATGACCAGTCCCTATAACCAGCAGTTAGCTAATTTAGCATGTAAAAGCTTTTAGTGAACACAACAAACATTTCAAACATTTCATTAATATTTTTTGCCAAACACTACATTTAATTTTTCGACATACCTCTGAGAAATTAAGATATTAAGCAGATGAGCAAAACATTATTGGAATTCATTTGCATTAGATTCAGCACATGTGAAATTCGACGACTAAACTTGGCCTAAGATATTCTCACTCCCAAAGATACCAAACTAATACCAGCTTGGTTCTAAATTTCAATTCAATATCCAAAAAAGATAAGGGACTATCTAAGGGACCTCTAAGGGACTGTTCATTTATTACGTTGCAGGGGGGCTGGTGTTTTGTTTTAAAAATGACTAGTTAAATACTTAGCACTTAATGACTGGTCCCGAGGGAAACAGTTAGTTTTGTTTCCCGAGAATCTCAATGTGAGATTCTCGGGAAACAAAACTAACTGATTTCCCGAGGGATCAGTCATTAAGTGTTTTATTATATACTCTAGTCGAATGAAGAAAAATGTTCTCTCCATTTTGAAAATTTTTCATTTACAAAAAAAATTTATTACCCTCTCACGCTTTGAGCAATAAGAAAACGAGTTTGACTAGGATATATAATAAGCTTACTCCCTCTCCACAAAAAAAAAACGAATTGAAATTTTACCCCCTCCCTCAGAAACAATTTGAAAATTGTGTTGTTGAAAATTGTGTTGTAGGGATGCTTAAAATTAACGGTTTCGTATCTTTTAAGATATTGAAATTGAAATTTAGAGTCACGCTGGTTTTAGTTTGGCGATTTGAAAGTTGTCGCTGAAAAAGCTTTAGCCTAAAGCTTAGAGAGCGGAATCATGAATTTATTTCGTCGTGGCATTATCACAATAAGAAACTCGCTTTATGCTTGCAAATTCTAAGACTTGGACATATATTCCTTAATATTTAGATAGCCTAAAGTGAAGTTTGTTGGTAAACAAAAGATAAATGATTTGCATGACAACATGAGGAGGAAATACGATGATTTTCTGGCTTTCCAAGGCTATTCACTTACTTTAGTATTATCAGAGCAGAAACAAGAAGAATTGGTAGTATTATTTCGAACACTGTTCCAATAGGTCTTCGAATCTGTGGAATAACGAAAACCATAAGCAGAGGAACATGTACAGTTCGAACCAGTTGTCAGCTCATTATTTCGCTATGATCATAACAACGTCTTTGAAGAAATCGGTATTACCTGTAGTATGAAGTTTTTCCACAGGAGAAGGCGAAACTG
Organism: Anthopleura sola; assembly: GCA_023349425.1. Lineage (NCBI taxonomy): Eukaryota > Metazoa > Cnidaria > Anthozoa > Actiniaria > Actiniidae > Anthopleura > Anthopleura sola. The sequence goes on along the minus strand of JALHLI010000003.1, from coordinate 4,505,817 downwards.
CCGAAAACGATTAGCCATTTCGCTGATAGAAGATGCCCAAAGTGACGACTCACTTGCAGAGAAAGTGGCTATGGTAACTAGTAAGTAAATAGTAAGGAAGCACCACCTGCATACATGGCGGCGGGGATGGCCGGTGCAGATACGGTGTCACATACTTTCTCCACCACAGGTAGCCCAAGCTGTGTAATGGGTGTTTTAAAAACAAGGCTGTATGCTTAGCCCTACATTATTCAATTTATACCTTTTGCCCAGCATGCAACTCGGGAATAGAGAATGAAAACCATTTTCTCATTTGGTGTCCAATATATGACTCTCATAAAAAGGAATTAAAACAGCTCATAGAAAAAAACAACAACAACATTAATCTAAACAATATGAGCACTGATGATCGTTTTCTGTTCTTAATCAATCCCAAATCAGCGTTCCTACAAAAGGCTGTGTCGGCATACATTCATCAATGTATGCTGACACGGGTAAAGGAAATTATTAGCGCATAAGTTAAAATAACTTAGAGTATCTTTAAAGTGAAGTTTATGAACACTTATGTCAGTATTTTCCAGTGTAAAGTGCCAAATAAGATATTATTGTATTGTATTTTATCCCACACCATAGAAAATTCAGCCAATCAGGAAGCAGGAAAACCGTTGTATATTCGTTGGTATTTCACCCTTACTTCCCATCATGCACCTTTCGTTGGATCCACGCATTTGTATTTTCTATGGTGTGGGATAAAATGGTTATACAATGGTTTCTCGTGGCATACCGTGGAATATCCCACACGTCAGTCGCCTAAAGGCTCGTGTGTATACTAGAAACTACAAGTGACTCGTGGGATATTCCACGATATGGCACTCGAAACCATTGTATAACTAGTATATATTATAATGTACCTATCAATGTTCAATAAACCCGAGGGGGGAGGGGGGATTTGACAGTTCTTGTTGACCCCATGGTCTGGATATTGGTCTGGATTTCGATAGATAAAAATACGCAAGGAAGCTTTTCGAAGTCATTAAGGGACATCTTCCATTGGCACATGCGTATTTAAACCAAACTCTACATCCAACTGCAAGTGATGCTATTGCTTCAGTCGATGTATTATGGACATCAGGGCTTGGATGATCACTGATAAGCTCAATCTGAATGATGGATACTAAGACTAAGTTTATGCTCATAGGCACAAGGCAGCAGTTGGCCAAAGTGACCCCTTGCAGCACGTCAGAATGCAGCTCAATTTGGAGGGCAAAACAATAGATTCCAATTCTCAGGAGATTAAAATTATTTTGTTTTTTTCCTCCAAAAGAGCTGCTCTGACGTCACGTGCAAGGAGTCTGTACCAGTAACTGTAGCTAAAAATCTTGGTACATGGTTCGATGAGAACATTACCATGGTAACCCCTTATTAATAAGATGTGTAAAGCTTCGTCTTTTTATTGGTAGAATATTAGACGCATCAGGAAATTAAATACTTGACTAATGACATGCACTACACAGTATATATTTTTCTCAATTTAGACAAGCCTTTGTTCATTAATATAATTGTAATTATTTCATATTTATGTTGTTTAGATTTATCTTTTAGGAGTTCAGATTTTAAATATAGATATATTTATATTTTTCATGTATTGCTTGTTATTAATTTGGCGCATTTGATCATTTTCACCTAAAGGATATGAAATTACAATTTTAATTGTATCATTCGATCTGTATAGACCCCTTGCAGCAGTTCGGAATGATGGAGGACAAAACAATATTTCTTAATTCTCAGGCGATTGAAATTCTTTTGTTTTGTCCTCCAAATTGAGCTGCTTTGACGTCACGTGCAAGGAGTCTATATTGAAACTTAACCGACAAATTGACTGAAGATCTTTTTTCTTTCTTTAACAAGGAAAGCATCCACACTTTTTCTTCCTTTTGGTCCTTTCGTCCACATGTTGGTTTTTGGCAAAGTTGATAAACACCTAAAATACAAAATAAAAGGAACAAAATCACATGAAGAACACTCACAATATAATAGACAATTATCAGAGCTTGCGTGGTCTAAATAAAATAAGTTATTTCTGAGATCTCGTATTAGTGCGACAGGCGAAAACAACGGTTTTTGAAAATGCTGCCTTCATTCACACCGACACGTCTGTTTTTTGTTGCTTGCACAGAGGATGATATATATCATTCCCGATCGTATATCTCTGCATTTTTGATCGCTTTTGGAGGTAGATCTATATGGTGTACCTTTTTGTAGCTTTTGTAGCTCAATGGTGTGGGATAAAATAGTGTACAGACTGACGTACCTGTTCAAGAGTGGTTTGACTGACACTGTAGTCAATAATGTTGAGACTCTCTCGATTTCGTTCAAGTTGACCAAATATTTGTGACCATGTCAGATCTTCGTTAATGATTTGGTATGTCAGCATGCCCTTCAAATGAACATTTTATAATGTCAGCTCATATACTGCATATTATACAAAATAGATGCTATCAAAGTCTCATATTATGAAATAACAGATGAAGTACGAACAGTAGATCATCATTCTCTTCAACTAACAGCTAAATATACTTTATATAATATAATAGCTAGATATTAGATGTTAACAAAGTCTATTGATAAGATCAATGCAAGTACGTAAAGGCTGTAACACATAGTACGCCCTTACACCCTTTTAAAAATACAACAAGCAATGGTCAGGATAGTTGCACTTAGGAACCATAATTTCCCATGCATTGTTGTAATATAGCTTTGTATGAAACACTTTTTTCATGTGCAATATGACAGGAGACGAATGATCTAGAATTTTATTATATATTCAATGTTGCAGAAGATAAAAGACTTACCGCATGAGAATCTGTTAGTACAGCTCCCGAGAATGCTTGATCAATGAAGGCTTTGACTCTTTGGACTTCCTCTGTGAGGCCATTATCAGGACCTTGCTCCACAGGCTGAGAAGATGTCCCCGGTGGTGATTGAAATGTAACAGCAGCATTAGCTTGAAGGCTTTGATAGGCGCCTTTAAATAAATAGAATAAAATTACAATCATTAAACATCGCAACAGTCAAGAAACAGATGTAGATCAGGGGCGAGCGCGTGCGCAGTCTTAACGCGAACAAATCTCCAAATCTGCTGTAACACAGCCAACAAAATTGAAAGGTCTAAAAAGGACGACCATTTGGCTGAAAATGACTGTTTTGTTATCTCATCATGGAATAAAACATCTCAAACATTTCGACCTGTCTTTTCAAAAAAAAAAAAAAAAAAAACAGTTTTACCTGGAAACAACTAAAAAAATAATTTTGGAAAGAATAGTAAGTACCTGCACTGCCTGGTCTATACGCAACATCAGGAAGACCATCAGTTACCGCAGGATAGGTAAACGTGGTTGAAGTAACCGGTTGAACACCTTGAGATTCTGCTGCTATTAACTCAACACCGTTTGACTGTCCTTTGACTTTAACCATCAGAAAGTAACCAGAACTGAACCTAATGGAGATAATCGCAGCAATATATCAGTGGAGCTTCTTCTACCATTGTACGGTTGTCTTGTTGTGCAACAATCTGGAGTACCAGGTGTCAGATTTTGCATGAAAAAAAAGTATACAGCTATTTCAAAAAGGTTGGTGAAGGTTTTGTTGCTTGTTGCACGTCCTGTCAAACCACGGGAAGCTTTGTCTTTCGATAAAGTTTCTGGTGACCTCTTATGCGTGGAGTTTCAGTACAGAAAGATGTACCTGCTCTTGAGATGTTGAGGGCTTCCAATACACTTGAACTGACCATTGACCATGATGGCCAGACGAGTACAGAGAGCTTCACATTCTTCCATGCTAACAAAAGAAAATTAATATTAAGGTACTGCATGAAGACTTTTATTGAGGTACTGACTTTTGTGATAAATACGACGTACCTGTGTGAAGTGAGGACAATTGAACGGCCGCCCTTCATAACATTGGTCAAAGAATCCCAGAGGAACCGACGAGCCACAGGATCCATGCCACTGGTAGGCTCATCCTAGCGAGAAATGTTTTGTATGATGTTACAAATGATACACTGAGTAAATCTAAAGGCTGACACGTATATGTCTATAGTTCTATTAGTAACTCCCTCTCTTTTCATTAGTTCTTCATTTTAAGGTGATGAAAGCTAAGGCTTCATGGAGTAGAGTGAAGTAAACAAGTGTGGGAGGTCACTCGAGCTCATGGTGGGCCCGGGCTCGAACTGCGGAGCTCAGGATCAAAATCCCACGTACTAACTAACCTGTACATGGAGTTTTCATCAAGATATTTACATAATTAACTATAACTTACCAGAAATACAATCGGGGGATTGCCAACTAATGCTATGGCAGTGCTGAGTTTACGTTTATTGCCTCCACTACGACAGAGATAGGAAACCGGACAGAAGCAGGAAGGTAGAACGGTTGGTAGGCAGAACGGTTGGTAGGCAGGCAAGCAGGCAGGCAGTAAATCAGATGAACAGGAAGAAGGAGGAGAATTAAGAAGACAGAAGAGAAATAGTAAAACAAGAAATATCGATCCACTAGCCACTAAAGTACTGTAAATCGCTATATGCCATGATTGACTGAATAAGACGCAAAGTATCTGTTGAATACTTTGCATGAAAAGATCAACAAGGAATTCATTACCTGAAATCTCCACATAGCTTGTCGGCCCATTTTCCCAGATTTAAATGCTCAATCAAAGAAGAGACAACACCATCGATCTTGTCAGGAGCGACACCTCGTAGCTGTGCGTACATCACCAACATCTCTCGTCCAGTCATCCTCTCGATCAACGCGTCAAACTAATGTGATATGAAACTTGTGTAAGGAGCTGTTATATTTTACTCTTTGCCATCATAGTGCAATCATTTTGCATCCTCAACACCACCACCATCATTATCTTCATGCATCAGCGATATCATCATCAGGTACTATGCATCATGCAATATTATCACTATCATTATCACCGTCATCGTCACCACCATGAACATCACCACCACAACAACCACCACCATCTTTTTCTTCATGCATCACCGATATCATCACGATCATGCATCATCGTTATCATCATCCTTAGGTACTATGCATCATGCAATATTATCATCATCATCATTATGCATTATCACCGTCATCGTCACCACCATCACCATCACCACCACAACAACCATCATCTTTTTCTTCATGCATCACGGATATCATCATCCTTAGGTACTATGTATCATGCAACATTATCATTATTATGCATTATCACCGTCATTGTCACCATCACATCACCATCGTCAGTATCCTCATCATTATTATACATCATGCATCATTATTACCCTATCATCATCAAGCATCTGAACGCCAAAAATGTCTCGAAAAAGCCAAAAACTTCCAATGAAAGAAAAGGATTTTTTTAATCCTCGATATGGAAGATTTTTTACTTACGTACTTGTTATCTCCACTCACAGGTAAACCAGTTGACATTTACCTAACACAGACTCCATTTTCACTATTGGTATATGTTCCTGTGTTTGCGTCGGTTTGAAAAACAGTCTTACTCGGAAACAAATGGCGATGTAAAAAACATGATGTGATACATACCTGTGGACAATACCCTATACGTTGCTGAACCTGGAAATTAAAAAAAACTCCTTGAAACGATGAAAAGATACAATATAAGCAGGTAAGCACATAACCTGCCCCTTTCCCCCGGAAGTCTCAGATAATATCTGACATCAAAACTCCGAATTTATTCGCTACAGTGAAAATTTAGTAAAAATTTAGCGAAAGGTTAGGGACTTGGAGAAAGGGGGTCAAAGCTCCTAGTTTCATAATTTTCGCGCAGTCCCTGTCAGCACTCGCTTACTTGTTTGAGATGGGTCTGGATGTTATAACCATCAAGAAAGGCTGTTCCATCAGAGATACTTTGATCACCAGTGAGCATACTGAATGTGGTTGTTTTACCAGCACCTATATACACAAAGTATAAACTAAATATTAAAATACGAGAAGGAGGATCGGAGAGGGAGGATAGAGAGAATAGGTAATCTATAAGGCGACGTAAAGGCAAAGCAATTATGAGCAACAAGAAACTGTCCTGTCTTACATGTGGAGTTCGTATTTTTGTTCTGGAACATTTATTTTTGTTTCATCCGCACATATACAACTCTCTATGTTGGTAAACCCCATGCCATAAGATGACTGGATGAACTCATAGATCATAGACTTACCGTTGACTCCAAGAAGACCAAAACACTCTCCTCTGGGTATTCCAAGGTTAAGATGATCAACAGCCGCCCTGTTTGAACCTATGCCGTAAACCTGGAGAAATATATAAATGGATATATAGAGGCCTTCAAAAAAAAAGTATGTTTCGTCATTCTTTTTTTCTACCTTCCTGCTGCTTGCCTGCTTGCCTGCTTGCCTGCTTGCCTGCTTGCCTGCTTGCCTGCTTGCCTGCTTGCCTGCTTGCCTGCTTGCCTGCTTGCCTGCTTGCCTGCTTGCCTGCTTGCCTGCTTGCCTGCTTGCCTGCTTGCCTGCTTGCCTGCTTGCCTGCTTGCCTGCTTGCCTGCTTGCCTGCTTGCCTGCTTGCCTGCTTGCCTGCTTGCCTGCTTGCCTGCTTGCCTGTCTGTTAGAGTGGATGTCTCCTTCTTTGTTTGTGTTTTTGTTTGTTTGTTTTTCTCTGTTAGTTTCTTATGTTTGCATGTTTTGTTCTTGAGAAATGACGGTCAAAGAACAGTCATAATATCAGAAGCAAAATCTTGTGATGACTCATTTTTCGTGGTACAGTCCACTTAATATTATTGTACCTTGGTAATATCCTTTAGCACCACGGCCTCGTTATCAATCTGTTCTTTATTCATTTGACCAATTCGCATTCTTTCAGCATAAACATCCTCGTCCTGAAATGAAAAATCGGTTAGGAAAAAATAACATCCGTACCTTCTTGTCTCACTTGTCTGTGCAGTGTTATTTCAAATGACTTACATGATGTTCACCTAGCCCACTTACTGTACGCATGACTGTAGTTAATGAACTTACCTCTGACGGCTGTCTCTGAAGGTTAGCAGAACTTGTTGATTCTTTAGGTTTACAACTGATAAAAAACTTGGCCTGTCCGATGAAAAAAATAATCAGGTTACCAAAATAATATGGATTTTAAGCTGCACGAAAATAGCACTGTCTAATAGGCCTCAAGCATGATGACGTTTTATACCTACACTTCCAAGGGTCTATTGCGATATTCAATAGAATTAAATTAAATTAAATAGCCCACGATCAACACTTCCAAATTCCAATGCTACATTCCCCTTATTACACCTTGGCACCACTATTACCAATATCTGTTTTGTAAACCGTTTTGTAAACCGTTTTGCCTAATTAACACCATTATCTTGTGAAACATTTTAATACAAATTTGAAAACGATTATAAGGGTACGCAGAGCAATTTTCTCTGCAACTTGTCTCGCAAAGGCATTGCGAGACTAGTTGCAAGAGAGTTTACACGGTGCAACGGAGACGGAGCTGTTGTCAAAAGTAAAAATGAGTTCTACTTTTCGCAATGATTGCTGCAACTTGCAGTGCCTCGCAACATTTTTCAGATTGCACTCTATGTTATACGCCGCAATGCTCCATGCAACTTGTGTCGCAACGCTATTGCGAGACGAGTTGCAGAGAAAATTGCTCCATGTATTGCTCCGTGCCTTAAAAACATATATTTTACAACCATCGATCCCCATACGGCCGGCTCTTCAATGAGGTTCGACCCACACGCACTACCACTACATTCACTATTTACAACATACAACAGTCAACTCACATGTTGTGATTTTTCCGGAGGGAGGAAAACCGGAGAACCCGTAGAAAAACCCTCGTGGCAAGGAAGAGAACAACACATCAAACGAACTAAACTCGCGCCGGCGACCCCAGGCATGAACTACACAGCGGTGAAAGACAGCCCCGTAGCACGCAGTACATACCACCCTTGCCATGATTCTGGCATTATTAGTGATATCAAGACGTACTAGGGGTTAAGAGAGATCGATAAGGGAACGCTCGTGAGGACCACAGACGTTTTGCCACAGGCTAATAGGTGTCACTGTCAAAATAACTTACTTGGATGATTGCTTTTATTCTATAGAAATTTGCAGGCAACCACGCGCCACTGAAAGATCAGTATTAGTTATTACCTGAATGAGTAGAGTAATAATAAACAGCCCAACTCCTTCTAGAAACATAAACAGTGCTTCTTGACCAACACCAGGCCTGTCCCAAGACAACGCATGATCTGTGTAGGTACAATCTCGATACCAGAAATTTAGTTGACCATTCCTGTCAAATAAAAATATTATAATGATATAACACGTGTTCTGTTGGGTCTTATCTGAGATCGATATTAAAAGGATTGTGGTCTAGCTTTAGTACAAACAACACTATATTTATTTAACAACGAAAAAGTCAATCTGCGCAATGGCGCAATGTGGAAAGAGACCCCGCATAAGGAGGGACAATGTTGCACTCGATGTGGCAAGTATAAATTCAATACGACACAATGACTCACCCACTGGAGCATATTTTCCTTTTTTGAAAGTTGTCGTTCATATCAAAGAGCGAAATAGCAAATCTAAAAGAAAAGGTTTGTGACTATTTTGGTAAGCATTAATAGAAAAACATCTACAATGCTTGTTCGTATTAGGAAATTTGGAAAATCAGGAGAAGATCCTTTCGGAACCAAAAAAAAAAAACACTGTTTTTAAAAATATTCTGGCAGGCCCAAGTAATCAACACACAAGCACAGCGGTGAGAAATAACACTTTATGGGTGCAGATCATCCTTTAATTTTTTGGCCCTTATTGGGGTGGTTTTGAAATTCAAGTTTTGCTAAGCTTAGTTGCATTGTGATGGTGAAAATATATTTTTTCAGATTTACCATTGAAGCATTTTGGAGGGATTTTGTCAAATAAACGGTTTTCATATTTTCGGAAAAATAAACCCAGCTTTGAAATCAACATTCAGTTACTGATATGTATACTGGTCCATGCTGCGCACCTTCACCGTGTTGCGAGCATTATTTCCCGTTCAAGAGGGGAAGCACTGATATATCGATAAATTTGACTGGGTGGCCAGATTTGGCTGGAAAACTAAACCCTACGACAGGAACGCGCAAACGTTCGATTCCCAGTCTAATTCACTCTGATTGCTTGAGCATTAATCTTGCGCGCTGTAATTGGAGAAAACTGGTCGAGTCTCATGAGAAACGACTTGCAATACGCCAACTGAAAACAGCATGTGAATCACCCAGGCACAAAACGAAGTTGCAGTTACGGTAAAATGCGATACAAATTTGACGTGTCATTTTCCACGCACACGAGAAACTCAAGTTACTTACGTATATGTTGGAAAGAGCATAAAAACGCCGTGCATGGCGTGTCTTGCCTCATAACAGGACGAAAACTCGAAGCGACAAGGAGTTATGGCAAGCAGAAATATCTGTTCAACGTAAAAACAGAATAAAACAAAGCCATCATAGTAGTGAGTGTGGAGTATGTCATATACTTTAAGGAGGCTGCCTACAGTTTTTCTAATGCTCATCCCATTGACTTTTGACGGCTGCAGTTCTTTCATACAAGCACCTATCATCTTTTCGTTGCTATGGTAACTCTGATGTCAAGGCAGCCTCCTTAGACTAGCCACTGGCTAGGGAACCTCGGTAACGACCCCCCTATATCATGACGTAAAAAATATATTCTTATTATTATTTGTTGCAAATTCTTACCATGGCAATCATCGTCAGCAGAACCGAAATTACAGCATAAGCAATCAATGAAGACGTGAACACAAAAGAAAGCATGTAAGCAAATGGCAGCACTGCGATTCCGAACAGAAGCTGAAAAGAAAATACAATATGCAAAATTATTCAAGATTAATAGGATGTGAATGATCGCATAAAAAAGTCCTTGCAAGCTTTTTGGCATTTCGTTTTTATGTGTTTCTGTTGTTAATGCTAGCGCTGTAGTTACTTGTTGCTGCTGTTGTTAAATGCTGTTGCTGTTGCAGTTGTTGGTTTTGGTGATGATGTTTGTTGTAAGTGGCTTTTGTTGTTTTTGCTGCTGCTGCATTTGCTGTTGATTGCAGTTGCTGTAGATGCTGCTGCTCCTGGCGTCACCACCATCATTTTGTTAACGACATCTCTGAGACCGTCTGGCAGAATCCAATTGAAACTTAAACTATCCAATTGGAAGTACAAATTAAACTGCCCAGAGAAGAATGGAAAATGAGTCAGTTAGGAAGGATGTCAGTATTTAGCCTGACGCGGTACGTTTTTCCTCGGGATGAAGGAAGATCATTATAAGCACCCTCCTTGCCACGGCCCCTTGCAACCTTACTGATTCACTTCATGGACAGCAAATAAACCAAGCAAGGTCATGATATGCATCGCCTCAATCAAAGACTTACCAGGAGGAGATAAACTGCACCCATCTCGTCTTTAAAGGCTTCGACCTGAAAGGCAGCGAAGATGATAACGAACAATGTCGCTGGAATCAAGTAGTTCAGATAGTCCCACGTGTAGGTCCCGAACCAGTAGCAGAATGAATCCACTCCACTGACAAACTGAAGATGTTTAGCCTGCAAAAAAAAGGTTGGATGCTTAAGAATATAGGTATATACATAATATGGTATCCGGACAAAAACCCTCGAAGCAAAGGAGAGAACCAACAATCTCTACTCACATACGACACCGCGCCCTGCGCCACTCGAACCCAGGTCGCATTGGTAAAAGGCGAGCGCTCTCGCCGCTACGCCTGCCATACTTTCTATAATATGCGTGTGTTTTGTTCAATAGCCCACCCACATAACATGAACTACCAACCATTAACTTGCGCATTGACGTTTTCCTTTGATCAGGGGATCAAGTTTATAACAGGTTACTTACCTTGGACACTCTTTCCTGAACAATAAACGATGTGAAGCTGGCTGCGACACATGCCAAGCCCATGACAAAAAAGATAACTAAAGAATACATACTAGCCATTCCAACGCTGTCGTCAGACTGACAAGAAAAAGATGAGAAACTGTTGGTATACTCAGATCTATAAACACACCCTGTAATCATGGGCGAGTAACACTCAAAGGTCGCAGAGAGATGCTTTCTTTCAATAATCAAAGGATCATCGAAAACAAAAGATTACCATCAAAACCTTTTAATAAATGAATGCTTAGTCGAAAGTTGGTTTTGTTAGTTTTTCAAATTCAAAAATACTGTAATACAGTGGTGCCTCTATTAAAGGAGACTTTCGTTGCCTTGCGCGCCTGCATGGTGTCCGCTTCATAGAGGTTCGTTTACTGTAAATGTTTGGGATCTGGTACCCGTGAAATAGTCCGTTATATAAAGAGTGGGTCCGCTTAACAAGGGGCCTGCTTAATAGAATGGTCATTGTATTAAAACTTTTAATCAAAATTTGCTAGTAAATAACTTGATTTAAGAATGACCCCTACTAACCTCTTCCTTGGCAACTCTTGGCAGAGGAAAGTTTGTTGTCTCAATCTCGTGGTCTTTGCTGTTCAACTCTTTTAAGAAGATGTTGGACATTGCATTCATTGCTTCAGCTATCGTATGAAGGCCCTACAATTCAGAAAATACGTTTGTACTGTAAAATATCTTCAGCAATCCAATCTTCTGAGGGCGTGAATAAGGGGAGAGCTGAAGCGTCCCCAGTCACCTTTTTGCGAGGAATTTTTTTTAAATTTAGGAGTTGTCTTCGTTCCGATCCTGAGCTGATATGTCTAGGACGGGCTTTTGTTAATACTGCCTCGGCCTCATCGCGGAATTTCAAGGATCTGGCTCTGGTTATTTATTTTTAGAAAAGACTTCATTCAACGTATTTTTAAAAATGACTTTTTTCGACATACATTTTTCGTTTTCATATGTTATCGTTACACCCACATGGCCCCCACTAGTTTCATGTTTCTAATAGTGAAGACCACTTCCCTTTTACAGCCAATTTGAGCTCCAATTGTTTATTATGATAAATGTAAAACCCTTCAAAATATTTACGCAACTTACTTCTTGGCTGTACCACACAGTAGTAGGATTGGGTAGCACATCTTTGGTCGATTCTTTCCCAATGGGCGTTGGCGTAGGTGTTGCTGTAGTTGTTGTTGCCAGTGAACTGTTGCTGGCTGTAGTATTATTCCCTTTGGCCGGAACGGCAACATTCGGTCCATTCATCAAATTGGTCAGAGAACCAATGGCAAAACAAGCTACATGTTTGCGAAAGAAATCCTCCAGATCGCTTTTTTCCAAAACGTATTCGATAAAAAAGGTGCTTTTGTGAGTCAAGTTAGTTTCTCTCATGCTTTTTGTCGAACAATAACCCCTGCAAATATTAGATGATTTAATTAGACATGTAAGAAAAACCCATGCAGTTATCACTCAATATAGTCATCACACTCAAGATCATCACCAACACACTCAAGATCATCATTAACACACTCAAGATCACCACCACTACACTCATGATCATCCCCACACTCAAGATCATCACCAACACACTCAAAATCATCACCACACTCAAGATCACTAGCATACTCAAGATCACCACTACACTCATCATAATCACCACCACACTCAAGATCATCACCAGCACACTCAAGATCATCACCAACCCACTCAAGATCATCACCACACTCAAGATCATCACCACACTCAAGATCACCACTACACTCATCATAATCACCAGCACACTCAAGATCATCACCAACCCACTCAAGATCACCACCACACTCAAGATCATCACCACACTCAAGATCACCACTACACTCATCATAATCACCAGCACACTCAAGATCATCACCAACCCACTCAAGATCACCACCACACTCAAGATCATCACCACACTCAAGATCATCACCAGCACACTCAAGTTCATCTCCAACACACTCAAGATCACCACCAACACACTCAAGATCATTACTAGCACGCTCAAGGCTCTATGTTAAAAGAAAGAAAGTTGTTAGATTTACCCATTTTCACCAAGGCAATTATCACCACACACTTGAGTATAACCAAACTTTTCATTGCTGCGGCACTCTTCAGCAGTAATGTACTTCTCATTAAACTGAAAGTCAAATAAAACAACTTTTCAATGTTGAAAAGAAGATTGCGCTGCCCTTTCCACGTTTTCCTTTTCTCCGGTGTAATGGGTGCAGGGAGCAGCTTATCGCCAAGAACGTTGCAGAAGTAGAACCTCTGGTTTTGCAATTTACAACCAACGGCTGCATATGGAGGTGGATTCAATTTTATTGTTGTATGCAAACTTGTGAATACGTATAGACCCCTTGCAGCAGGTCGGAATGCAGATCAATATGGAGGACAAAACAATAGGTCCAATTACTAGGAGATTGAAATTCTTTTGTTTTGTCCTCCAAATTGAGCTGCTTTGTATAACGTCATGTGCAAGCTAGGGTTGTATTCAAACCGAAGCTACTACATGTACAATTTTCTATCTTGGAAAATGCCTATAACGACACAAAAACTGCTATGGTAGCTCAAATTGGAAAGAAAAAAATGGCAATTTTAATTCTTCGTTTCGTTGCAGGCAAGATTGGTACTTGTGATATCCCTTTAAAACCAACAACAACAGTTGCACCTCGTTTTCGGAACTTATCAAGAACAGGTTTGTACTTCGGGCTTGGTCGTTAACAGATAATAATTGTACTTACATCTTTCTGACATTTTGCATTTAGTATCAGAAACTCATAATTACAACAAGGGCTCAGCTTGTCCGCCACAGGAGAAGTATAATTATAGCTTTTTCCTCGGACTTCAATACCGTTCAAGGTATTTTTGCTCTGGATCGTGTCCACGTCCCCTGTGACGTCAATAGTGTCCACTTTCACAGTTGATAGGTAGTCTTTCGCTGTCTGCGAAAAGAGGTTGGACATGGTTGAAACGACTTAGAACCAATTAGTATTGTGCAATTCAGTGTAAGTTTTCAATGCGGTAAAATACAACATCAACAACTAATACATCTTATCAATGATCTCTTGATCTTATGAAATATATTATAATGTTTACCGAAAGATATGATGCTTTTGTTGAGGTATTGGCATCACGGAAGTAACCAAAGAAAGCCTTAGAATTGACATCCCCAATACTTTGGTTTGAGAGCTTAAGAAGGCGAGGTGGATCGTTTCCTTTGGGTGGATCTAAATTGGTGACAGTTAACAGGCCAAGGACTACCAGGACACACGGCAATATCAGTTGAGTTAGAACGGCTTTCTTGTCTCTTTTGGAGTTCAGGAATTTCTTTGTAAGCATCGCTTTGTACTGTTGCCATTTGTGTGCGAAGCCTGTTTGAAGTTCTGCAATATACAATTGACCAAGTTAAAGTGGACTTACGTTTTTTTTCCTTTTCAGTCCACGTTATATTCTCCTCGGAATCATGCATTTAATAATTGATTTTCAGAAATGTCCCAAAAGAAGCTTAAACTCAAGGCCTGTGATAAGAATCACTGAGTCATTCATGGGCTTTCCTCCAACTTAAATCTCCATCCCTCTTTCACTCCCTCCCTCCCTCCCTCCCTCCCTCCCTCCCTCCCTCTCTCTCTCTCTCTCTCTCTCTCTCTCTCTCCTTCACAACACACGCCACAAATGCTACCCTTTGCAAAACAAGGATGAATTTTACTTACCACCCATGTCAGGACCTTGGTCAGTTGGAATGTTAACGAGGTTTTCGGTATGTCTGTGTGGCTCGTGGTCGCTAATGCTAATGGAAAATACATCCATACCATTTAAACTCAAAAAAATTGAGCTCTGAATTATATAGATCATTATATATCACGGAAAAAGGTCTGATGTCTGCCGTGTCATGTCTAGATTCTTTGGGAGCAGAAAATCCTAGATTTTGGACTAAATTAAGAGATCGGAGAGAGTCAAAGGAGCAAGAATGAAGCATCGTGTAACAGTTCGCTGTTCATTCAGCTAAGTTACCTTACTTATTAGTGTCTTCTTGTGTTGGTAGGAAACTGTTCGTATCTTAACCATATATAAAGCTACTACGTGAGGCCAGATAATTTGCATATTTTGAATTTTAGGCCAGGGCCTCAGGTGTATGGCCCACTTTCCCATTGGGCATGAGAAAGCCTGCATATATTCTTTTCCGTTTGGTGGTAGGAAAGGAAGGAATTATATAATTGTTGTTGAGGTCTACTGGGAGACCACGACCCCTATGACTAACCCATAAATAATGCAGGAAATTCTAGTTTTACTTACATGTCGTCAACTGTCTTTTCAGCTCCTTCTCCTACTTTCATGAAAACTTCCTCCATTGTGGTAACAGATACTCCAAAACTAGCTATGCCATACTCTTGCTTCTTGGCTGTGAAATATCATTCAAATGCATACAGTCAGTGACTCTAACAGCAAGCACATTCGGATAAGCTATAAGTAGATCTAACTAGTAGTAGTAGTTATGATTCCTTACTTTCTAAATCAAGAAAGAGACTTTCGAAAGAATCTGCTGCTTCTTTGTTGAGAACCATTTCCAGCTCAGCACCAACATTACTTAGGATTTCAGCCGAGGGAACGAAGCGCTTGACTGCGTTGATGGTCATGTTTTCGTTGAATTCCTTGTCTTTGACCAAAGTCAGATGATAACCAACTCCATATCTAATACAAATCAATAAATAAACTAAACTTTAGTTGCCATGCATGGCACCAGCATCAATCCCGCATTTTTGGAGTTTGTTTCTTCTCGACATCATGGATCCTTTCAGAGTGTATATGCCACGGTTTTTAAAGGAACGTTATAAAAATGGAATGAATCTAAGATATCATTATTGTTATTATCGCTGCCATCGTCACAGTACCTGCTTTTTAGGAAAAGGGATGTACCACAACATCTTAACTGTCCATCAGCCATGATCGCAATTCGATCTCCCAAAAAATCAGCTTCGTCCCTGAAAAATCATCAAAGGCCAGGAATAAATAATTTTATCATCAAAGTCCAAAACAGAGTTCTATATCCATTCAAATTGTCTAGACTCGTACGCTGCGACAAATAAGTGCCCAACTCCCACTCGTTTTTGCCAACCTTATAATGTCATTTACTTACATGAAATGAGTCGTCAAGATTATAGTCTTGCCAGCTTTGTACTTTAAGAGAAGGTCCCAGGTGGCCCTTCGAGCGTAGGGGTCCATTCCTGAGGTGGGTTCATCCAGGAATACCGTTTCAGACCCTCCTACCAGAGCAATGGCGCAGCTGAAACATAAGTAAAGAAAGGCGTGATGAAATTACTCTGGTCTACTGTAGGTTTTAGACATGGCCACTAAGATACCTAATGAAAAGCAATGTAGTATTTGGTTGAATTTGTTGCTTGATAAAAGAACTGTATAGCATTAGCTCGATCTTGTGAATATTTTCTCTTGTTGTTCACATAGGTCTAGCTGCCTCACAACTCAACCTCAGCAGTTTTGTAAACTATTGTATTTTTCAAAATGGCGGGGTGAACAGTAAATAAGAGTATTCTGTAAATAATTCTAGATGTCAGTAGAAAACATTCAAATCAGTCTATCAGTATTAAAACAAGTGGTTTAGTGCCTTAGTTTTCGTTTCATTCCACCAGATAGTGTAGAAGACTTTGCATTCATTTTATCAAGGAGCTGCATGTCAGTGATCAAGGCAAGGACTTCATCCTTGGCTTCCTTCCCATACTTGCCCTGTAAAGCAAGCAAAATAAGTAATTCATGGCCATTCTATATTACGTCAACCACGCAGCGAGTAGTTGCTCAGTTTTCAAGTACTAAATAAAACGCTCGACAAAGCCAAGAGAATTTTGAAGGTTATTTCGAAATACCCTCGAAGTACAGGAGAGAACCAGCAAGTAGTTGCCCAAATTGCATATGGATATAGGTCTAGAACTGCACTATCCAGAAAAAATTCAAACTCGTACTTTCAGTTTATAGCTAATTCAGTTAACGTTGTCGCTGAAAAAGCGTAAAGCATAAAGCCGTGAGTACGTAATCTTGAATTTTTTTGCCGTGCCATTTTTACAATAAGAAACTCATGCATTATATGCATTATATGCTGTATGCTAGCAATTTCTACGAGTTGGACATAATATTTCATAACTCTTAGATGTCCGACAGTGAAACTTGTTGGTAAAACACTTCAAACTTTAGGCTTTAAGCTTTAATTTAGGCTTTAGACTTTTTCAGCGATAACGTTAATTGAATTTAATTAAATGAACAGTTGTGTAAATGGTATGCACTTGTCAAAATTAAACGTAACATGCATCATTAGCACTGTATAAAAAATGTTTTGATCAACCCACCTTCAGATTAATGAAGAATTCCAAATGTTCTTTCACAGTCAGCCGGTCAAACAACACGTTATGTTGAGGGCAAAGTCCAAGGCTTTCTCTTATCCCATCAATATCTGTAAGAATACTTTTGTTGCCAACATGGGCGGACCCCGACGTTGGTGGGAAAAGACCTGTTAGAATAGACATGGTGGTGGTCTTGCCTGCACCGTTGTGTCCAAGAAGTGCTGTTATTTGGCCTTTGTACATGTTGAGTGTTAATCCATCCACTGCTACTTTGCTTCCATTGGAGCTCTAGATTTTAATAAATGGCGGTAAACAATAGACCTCATCGGCTTGGGGTAATGTTGTACCATTTCAGACCACATGCCATTCTCTTGAGAATAAGATTCTTTGTTTGAGTTATATCCATATTCATGTATCTTCTCATGCGCAACCGTTAAACAATGAAATGATACTTTGGGGAATGACACGTGGTCTGAAATGGGACAACATTACACCCAAGCTGATGAGATCTATTATTGGTTAGGGCTGAGCAAAATATAATGATTTTTCAATGGCAAGCTGGTTGGTTGTAAAATACAACAGGACGCGAGGTCCCCTATGAGGTGTCAAACACCCATTGCCAAATGTCTAAGCTTTGCATTCTTTTATCAAATATGATCCAAAACAGTTCCGCAAGTTTACAGAATTGAGATATTTCTAATTCATAATATACACTTAGCATGTGTTCTCCTGTACCTTGAATACTTTAGTCAAGTCTTTGATTCCAACGCCAATTTCAAGGTCAGTAGGTTCGTCTTCTACAGTGTGATCATGGCTTTGAGTTTCAACTTGAATAAGCTCCTAAAGAAAGTATTTGAACAACTTGAAAGACTATTTCTCAAGGCTGCTTGCCTCCCCCCCCCCCCCCCGAAAAACGTCCGTAAGATACTGTGCAATACATTTTGCTCTTAACTAGGAATATAATTAGACTTTCATTCTTGGACACAAGTTTGTGAATGAGTGCACAGCCTTGGCAAGACGGTCTATACTAAGAAAAATATATATACACCTTTTTCGAAAAAGATTGTAGCAGTGCTAGCTGAAAGCAACAAGAAACAGCACAAGAGGGTAAGAACATCTCTATTTTACTCCTTATTCATCATTTAGACGCCACATATCTAAGTGCCGTTTTGGGAACGACATGTCAATCAATTATATTAAGTGCAGTTTCTTAAAAATTTACTTGATCACTTATTTTTATCCTTTGGGATACATGTCTTTGATACAAGAAATCCTGGACGACTCGATGACCGACGTTATCCATATAGAATAGCTGACCTTATTCGTAGCGTTTCCCTTTATGATATCATCATGCGAAAACCCACACCAGTAGGACTTTTGGAATGGAAAGTAAAATGGTTTTGCAATTCCGTACTTTCCAGGATATACGCCTTCGATGTACCTATAGGAATGATAATTAAAAGAATTATGCGCACCCCCTGCATCCTTCCTTTGGATCCGCCCCTGATATGACATTTTCAGTTCCACAAGAAAGCATCGTCTTTTTCCGTCTAGTATTTAAAACAGTGTACTCCCATTTTTAGTCAAAAAAGCCTTTATAGACCTTTTATAACTCATTCACTTCGGTTAACGTTTTTGCTGATACAACAAAAAACTGAAAAACTTTGACTTACCAGGTAAGTGTCATAAAGATGATAATTGATATGGCCATCATCAGCATGACCCACGCCAATGTTAAATCGTCATCAGGAGATGTTGGCCTATTTATGGTTTCAAAGGACATCCCAATCTTCAAATATTCAAGCCGAAGCAAAATCGTTATTCCAATTCCAAAGGCACTGTTTGGAAGGAGACACATGGCAGATCTGGCGCCTCTGAGCAAAAGTCAAAAATTGTTGCAAACTGTTAGTAGGATATAATATAATCGTTATGAGAATTATATATATTGAAAAATGAGGTGTTGCCATATTATGTATATATATGATATATACACCAACTACTGTTGAAGTACGCACGATTAACAAAAAGCAACACAGTGGAAGGCACTGGTTTCAGAAAAGAGTTAGACATGATATAGAGGCTTTGCACCATCACGTGATGGTAACCATGACAGAAGGGAGGAAAAATAGAGTCTTTCCCCCTGGGAAACTGAATTCTTTCTCATGTAAATCAGATTAGACCAGATTCAATTGTTCCTGCCTCCTGTCATGGCTGCCATCACGCGCTGGTGCAAAGCCTCTATAGCAGCCCAGGAGGAGAGCTAGGGAGGAGATGAGGGACAGAAACCCCAAGTTTCTAATTAAAATTTGTTCAAATCTAAGCCAAATACCACGTGTGTGTAATATGAGCTAAATAGTTCGGCATGGACCGGTTATGGATGTATCGGAAGCCAACCAAATGTGCGGTATGAATCTTGACAACAAAAATAGTAACATCACTTCATCAACGAAATTAACAACAACAACAACAACAACAAAAAACAGGATTTATCAAAGAAAACAAATAAAAAAACCTACTTGCTTAACAGATCAAATTTTTCTTTATGCTGTTCAACAGATATCTGATAAGGTAGTAGAGACACGTACCACAGCACCAAACCAATCAGCATACTGAGCGTTGGGTTGGTGAAAAATACACTGAAATTTAAGGATTCATAGTTTATATTTTTCCTGTTACTATTGGCCATGGACAAAGCGAAATGTGTAATAGACCTTTTTTACCAATACAGGCCTAGGGCAGCTATCTTAAATTATGTGATGCCAAGGGGGCAAACGTGGGAATATTTATAGAATATAGAGGGGCGGGGTTACTTTCTCAAATGATATTACGTTTTGGTGTTTCACACATTGCTCCAATTACCAGCAAATTCAATTGGTTTTTGAAAAAAATGAATCATATACTGAAAAGACACCCTGACAGCTGTACATACTATACATTTTTCCAATAATTGATTCCTCGGCATCCCATAATGTCTTACTTAAACTGACTTAGAATTCAAGAATACCGTCGTATCGGTAAAACGGTCTATTTCGTGATTAAGGAGCAACAAATGTCTGACTGTTTATCTGAAAAATTTGAAATTGCCCTAATTGGTCTTCCTGCCTAGCCTGCGCTACTCGGCGGTCTGCAGCGTTTTTGTTGTTGGTCTCCGTTCTCACGCGCAACACCGCAGATCACCGAGCAACGCACATACATACTGACTTCCTGTCATACATCAAAACGGTGACTAAATGATCTTAACTCTCATTGAAACTTTCAGCATGAGAAGGAGTGCAACAGACTCTGAGACCTCCTAACGGTGGGTATGACGCTGCCATGCATTTAACTCAGGGTTTGCCTAGTTTATTTAAGTCATTTTAATTTTTTTAATCAACAGTTTTTTACCTTATGAAAAAGCAGTAAGAGATGGAGGTAGCAGCGTACAGAAGGAAAAAGAGAAATACTACAAAACCATCGGAGTATTCAAAGATATTAAAAACCTGAAGGGGAAAACATTTTTTAGTAAATATAAACCTAATATAATAATCATTTCAATCAGCGCTCTGTTTCTAAGGAAATTTAAAGATAAGGCTACACGAATTGCAGAGAAGTTTGAATAAGTCACTGTGAATCGAACTTCGGACCTCAGGATTAAAAGCTCGAAATCTAGCCAAAGTCCAGTACTTGCTCATGTGATATTGTTACGGGTTTTTTACTCACTTTGATGATAATGGTAACAAGAATCACACTGATTGACCAGAACAGCAGGCATTTGATGTACCAAGCCAGCCAATGCACCCAGTTGTCCAGTCCCATCATTTTCATGGACTCCTTCAAACGTTGTTGTTTCTCAAAAACGATTTCCTGAGATATGGATAATGCATATTTTCAATTCTGTGGGTTAAACAGCAAAGCTGAATAGCGCTTGAAGAAGGTATTTCGTTTTCAAGAACCCCTCATCAACCAAAGGTATTGATCCAAATGCAAGAGTTTATTTTCCATAAAGAAAAGGAATCGATTGACCCATACGGCTTATTGTTTTTTGCGATACGTTTCGCATTACGTTTCGCATCGCGTTTCGCATCACGTTTCGCGTCGCGTTTCGCGTTGTTTCGTTTCGCAAAAAAACGATAAGCCATCCAAGACCTTCTTCCCCACCAACCAAAGGGATTGATCCAAGACCTTCTTCCCTACCAACCAAAGGGATTGATCCAAGAACTTCTTCCCCACCAACCAAAGGGATTGATCCAAGACCTTCTTCCCCACAAACCAAAGGAATTCATCCACGACCTTCCTCCATGCTAACAAAAGGGATTGATAAAAGACCTTCCTTCACGCCAACCAAAAAGGATAAATAGCATCAACCAACAAATACGATCTGATTAATTCAAGACCAATTCCACCAACAATAATGTTTAATCCCGCTGAACCCACTCTTACCTTTATTACAGAAACCGCAGAATAGCAAAACGCCAATGTAACTAACAATGGAGCAATCCACGATATAAGGGACACGAAGTTATCATACACACTTCCGCGACGAGGGAATACCTGGAAACAATTAAGCAATATTTAGAACATGTACATTTGCAATAAAATGCCTACCTGGGGTCCGGGGGGGGAATACTTCGGGTCGTTTCATGCGGGAATGCTCCGCCCGGACTCTCGACCCCTTACCCTTTTCTGTACCAAATTTCAGCAAAAAGGTACCCCTTTTTTATACCTTTTTGCCTGAAAAGGTACCCTTTCATATACCTTTGAAGAAAATCTACCCCTTTTTATACCAAAACTCACAAATTTCCACCCCTTTTCTATACGTGCGACCTGAAAAAAGTACCCCTTTCGAGCGGAGCATCCCCATATAGTCCATTATAGGAAATACCCCACCCCCTCCCGGGGCCTGGGGTCAAAAAAGTGAAAAATATCAATTAATCATGTTCAGTGGCTCTAAAGAGATAGAACTTTATCCATGACAGGGGCATAATGTTATGAATAGGTTTACATTTTAGGTATAACGTTTGACAAGAAAGATAAGGTTACATGACTGGATAAATAACAAACAAGCCCTTTGCGACTACAGCTGTATATGGTTGTATGCAATTGTGGTTTTGGCGGGAACTTTCCCGTCAAAACGGGCGCACTCGTCCCCGTTGCTCCTGCACTCTCGCCACACCACTCATGCATGACTCGAATAAATAAAATAAAAAATAACTAACTTGAATAACTGGGATATGATACCGGAAATACTCGAGTGACAGTTAAGCAAAACAGCTCTAGCCTTCAGGAAAAATGCTCGTTAACTTTTTACCTCTCACCTGTATTAAACAAATTTTGTTGTTTAATACATTTGCCGAATATTTACATTTATTACACGCATTTATTCAAGAACCACTGTAGCTTTTGTTAGTACCTGTGCTTGTATAGGAATTGGCATGGAGATATTCGATTGCGTTTGAATGATGGCCATGTCAATGGAATATTGTAGTGGTATAAAGTCGTTACTATATTCACTGTAAGACACAAAAAAAAAAATACACATTTAATTGTAACGTCGAAAAGTAGTTGTCATTGATGTCGTGTGCGCTTTAATATATTTTTTTAAATAACGAAAACCGTTTTAGTATAAAGAAGTGTGAGTCAAATATAATTCAAATGTGTTGGGTAATGGGTGGTTCATTAAGCCGCAGCAATCATTGATCGTAGATTTAGCAATTACTGTTTTTCACAATAGACCTCTTTAGTATCGTTGTTTGTTGTGCCCATTTCAGTCGACCCTGTGATGCCCGTGACACTCTTGAGAGTTGATTCTTTCATGATTAAATATTTTATATTAAAAAAGATTATCAATGGGATGTCATGCGGACTGAAATGGACAATTTGCATACAAAGCTAAACAAGTCTATAGCAATCGCGAACTCGTCGTGACGAAATAGTTTTTTTTGTGGACGTTAACCAAGGCAGTTCTTTAAGTCATTCCATAAGCACGTGCCCACGTGCTAACATTATGGCAGCACTACTTTGAATGACGTCTGTAAAAACCCTATTTTGTCTTGATTCTGCACATGCTATTGACAACGACGAACGACTGTAATTCTCCTCCGTTAGATAGCATGTTGTAAATGGTAACCCTACAATATTTCAGGCAGATATTACTTACTACATTGACCCATATCCAGATCCACCAGGATAAGTTCTCTCTGTTTTCCAGGTACCGCCAGTTTTACTAGTCATGCGAATGGAATACTTGACTTTCTTGGGCAGAGGTTGTCCTTCTTTCAAATTAAACACCACAACTGTCAAAAATGAAGAACCATATACAGTCTTATAATTTTTAAGGCTGGCTGAAGTACAATTAGCCACTATATGGCTCGCGCTAAAGTAAGGTTATGCACAGAGTGTTTATAAACATACCTCCAGTATACTTGTCAGTATGTTCAGCTACCTCTGCCATGATCTGATTAAGAGAAGAAAACGTTTTTCCTTCATTTATACTGGAGTTGACAATTTCTCTTCCTGAAATGCTTGAAACTTTTGCCATCAGAGAAGCCACTGAAATACGAGTTTCAAATATTTTACTATATTTTTTTTTAATGATGCCTCTTAGAGCTACTCTGATTAGGTATTTTACTTGTATCTAAGATGTTTTTATTTCTTTTCAATTCTTTTCCATCCCCATCGCTAAACCACCATTTCCCATATACCTCTTCTAACCATCCCCATCCACCAACCCCTATACCTGTCCTCATCCCCCATCCACCAACCCTTATAACTGTCTCTTCCCCCATCCACCAACACTTATAACTGTCCCTTACCCCATTCACCAACCCTTATAACTGTCCCTTCCCCCTTCCCCCCTCCACCAACCCCTATACCTGTCCCTTACCCCATCCACCAACCCCTATACCTGTCCCTTACCCCATCCACCAACCCCTATACCTGTCCTCATCCCCCATCCACCAACCCCCTATACCTGTCC
Source organism: Anthopleura sola (assembly GCA_023349425.1). Taxonomy (NCBI): domain Eukaryota; kingdom Metazoa; phylum Cnidaria; class Anthozoa; order Actiniaria; family Actiniidae; genus Anthopleura; species Anthopleura sola. Next base: position 4,481,558 of record JALHLI010000003.1, on the reverse strand, counting down.
TCATCCCCCATCCACCAACCCCTATACCTGTCCTCATCCCCCGTCCCCCATCCACCAACCCCTATACCTGTCCCCATCCTCCATCCACCAACCCCTATACCTGTCCCCATCCCCCATCCACCAACCCCTATACCTGTCCCCATCCCCCATCCACCAAACCCTATATCTGTCCCCATCCCCCATCCACCAACCCCTATATCTGTCTCCATCCCCCATCCACCAACCCCTATACCTGTCCCCATCCCCCATCAACCAACCCCTGTAACTGTCCCCATCCCCCATCAACCAACCCCTGTAACTGTCCCCATCCCCCATCCACCAACTCCTATACCTGTCTCCATCCCCCATCCACCAACTCCTATACCTGTCCTCATCCCCAATCCACCAACTCCTATACCTGTCTCCATCCCCCATCCACCAACCCCTATACCTGACTCCATCCCCCATCCACCAACCCCTATACCTGTCTCCACCCCTCATGATCATCCACCATCCTCTTACAAATTACCTGGGTCTCCTAATGGGTAGTACGCCAGATAACTGGATGACCATTGCTTCATGTTTTGGCTTGAAAATTCGGGTCTTGGTACAGCTATTCAAAGACCAAACGGCACGTAAGCAGGCAGCGTAGAATATTTAAAGGAAAATGAAGTAGTTATTCTAATTGTAGAGATAATTTTGAAGATTGCTTGTTTTTAGACGATATATAGGCATAGATTGAAAATCGAAAATTCCCCCCCCCTTTCCCCTCGGTCAGTTGCTAAACAGATTAAATTTTCTCCTCATTGTAATTTAGTCCGCACAAAAATGTCTCTCAGATTTCTTTCTTAGCAGCTGTAGAATCAAAATATGGCAAATTTCTCGCTAAATTTGACGGTAATCAACTGAATACCCATGTAGAACGAACTCTTCAAAGTCAGGGAATTTCGTAAAATCTTGTCGCTGGAAAAAGGTTTTTGTGTGGCGGCTCAATTCAGGTGTGAATGAACCATGTCGAACCACTTCTGTGGCCCATATTGTTTTCATTTGAATTTTTCAAACCGGCACAACCCTGGTGTTAAAATTCTGGCTACGTTCGTTTTCCTCATTAATTATTGATGAGTTTTATAAGTATAATATAAAATATAAAATAAAAATTCATGATCAGAGAGACCGTTTATTTGTACTTACAGAAACAGACTTCACTTTTTATCATATACGTCCTGCAGAAAGAGGAGTTAAAATCAGATATCAAAATACAATAATACTGTAGCAGTGAGTGGTGTGTCATTTGGGTATTATCAATATTATTATCATTATTATTGATATAATTAGTGTAATATTTGCTGGTAATTGATAATGATTTATCATCACCACCACTATCATCAGTCATCATCATCACATTACCATCACCACTATCACCATCACCACCACTGCCATCAGTCATCACATCCCCATGGCACTATCATCAGTCTACACTATCATCAGTCATCATCATCACTACTCTCATCATCACCATCAATATCACCACTATCATCACCACTATCATCACTCATCATCAGTCATCACCTCTATCATCATCAGTCATCATCCCCATCACCACTATCATAAGTCATCATCATGATCATTGCAGGGACCGCGGAGCAGGGGGGGGCTAGGGGGCTATGTGGTCATATGCCACAGCCCATCATTCCTTGATCCTTCAGTAACCTTACATGAAATTGTTGAAGATTGATATTCTATTTTTTTGTGTGTGTGGTAAAAAGGCACATCCTTGTTTACCATAATGAATATAAGTGTTATCTATTCATCAATATTCGACAGCTGACATTAGCACGACTTTTAATTTTAAATTAAAAATGTCACTTTAATATCAACTTGTACAGCTGTATGCAAATCTAACTTCTGGAGAAACTTCTTTTACCATATTTTTGACTATGACCCAAATCACCAGCAAAAATCGCATCCAAAATCACCTCAAAAATCGCCAGTGTAAACGGTCCTTTATCAGGGCTGTCAGCTCCGTCTGTACAGCCAAGGTATTACTGAAAACTCGTGCATAGCGAGGTGCATCGTTGTGTTCAAAATAATAAAACAATTTTAAAAAACAATAGGTGTGTGCATTCAGCTTTAAGCGTACGGGCTTGTATAGTTTCCAAGACTATTCACTTACTTTGGTATTATCAGAGTAGAAACTAGGAGAATTGGTAGTAATATTTCAAATACTGTTCCAATAGGTCTTCGAATCTGTGGAATAACGAATATAAGAAGCAATAAACTTCAGATCAAAACGACTCGAATCCTAAGTTTTCAACTCACGCTTTGATCATAACAACGTCTTCGAAGAAAGCGGTATTACCTGTAGTATGAAGTTCTTCCACAGGAGAAGGCGAAACTGCCGAAAACGATTAGCCATTTCGCTATTTAGGCGATGTTTTTACGACTCTCTTACTAAAGAAGATAGCTTAGTTGGTGTCCTCGTAGCCGGCATCCTTGTCTGACCGCACCATTCATTACCATAACCACTTCCTCAACCAAAGACCAATCCCTTATTTAGCCGCGCGCGGTCTTTTTTTTTTATTTTTTTTTAGAATGAAATGGCATGGGATTGGATACAAACTTGATAATTGCGCGAGGATTCAAAGACGAGATATGAATATATTATAAGTATTTAAGGTTATATAGGGCGGAAATAATGCATAATTACTAAATAACACAAACTAAACTGTCGCGTGACGATGTAAATAATGATAATCATCGACTTCTCATAGTAAAACTTAACCGATAATTTAAATAGATTGGGGACTGGATAAATTAAGGGGGGGGGGGGGTGCACTTGGGCTGGCAAAAACAGGGGGTGGGCAACATAAGTTTGAGCTCCTTTACTTGATGAGCAGTCCCTTCCAGGTTAAACTGTCCCTTGTGTAAAACAAATTCTTCAGTAAATTAAATGCTAATAAAATGCAAAATAACATATCAGTCGAGATATTAAAATATTCATGAGATATCAGACGCCTGATGACTTTACATGTAGAAAGACTTTCTTTTATTTATGATTTATAACTCTATTCAATATGACAATTTTCCCTGAGGGTGACCGCTTATATAGAGGTTCTACTGTATTTAGCAAATGACAGTACATTATGCGGGACTACACTCCCATCCATAGGTATATACCGCGGGAAGACTCCGGGACGGGAATGGTCTGGATGTCCGGCAAGAGACCGGAAATGACGTAATTTTAGGGTACCAGGCTCCAATCAAAACCTGAGAACTATGGAGGAACGCCAGCTACAATAAATCTAAATCTGTATGCATACATTTTAAAATTTCTGTCTTGGTTTAAATCATTCAATAAGGTAGGTAAACACGTTAGTCGTCATCCTTAAATGTTTATAAATACATTAAGAACGAATTCGGATAAGGGATGTAAGCGATATAGGATAAAATCAAGTGAATAACTCCGAGCTTCGTGCAACCGAATCACGCCACCATAAGCAAACTTATGTAATATATATATCTAAATAATCTTATTTTCTTTATTACCAAATACATGAATAGATTTTTGTGACTATTAACTATAATAATCCATCAATAATCCTTATCTAGTAGATAAACTTTTAAGCTTGTGAATAAGACTTAAAAGTTTTTACTTGTCTAACTTTGAAAAGTTTCGTTTATGCTGAGAATAATAAGCTTATGTTATGCATTTTAATTTATTCATATGATATGCGTGACTGGTTATATTTTTTAACATGAACTTTAACTATGACTTTCAGATTTGCACTTGACTTTTGTGTAAGACTTCAGACAAAGCCATAACAGGGCCGTAGCAAGCCCCTAGGCCAAAAGTATTGGGGGTGTTATATATTCTAAAACGCCATATGTATGAGTAACAGACCTAAAATTTTCCGTGTTCAATATACAGTACATCCGAAATAATTGGAGGCCCCCGGGCCCTCTGGCATTTCTCCTTGCTACGGCCCTGTATAAACAACCTAACTTAGGTGACTGTATGAGTTTAAAATACACACATATATATGTTCCCTGTAAAACTATGCAGCAGCTATAGCTATTTAGCTAGTTTTAACACTGTATGTCTGATGAATAGCAGACTAATAATCATAGTTACACTCCATTGCCTTCAAACAGTTACTGTCAAGGCATTTTGGTCAACAATACATGCACATGCATACAGTAAATGTATAGAAATTATTTAACTTACCAAAAGTTACGAAAAGGATGAAACTCAAAAACTAATGAGTTTGATTGAAGAATGAGTTGGTTGAACTCTGTGTTTATTCAGCTTAATTCAAGAAAATATTGACTTTTTTAGACATTAGATGAATAGTTTGTGAGCTATGAGTTTTTTAGTGAACATCAGTCACAAAGTTCCTCTGGTACCTTAATAAAATATTTCTCATCAGCACCCATTGTTGATAGTATCACCAACTGATGGCCGATGTTTTTTTTGTCATTTGATTCTCTTGGGATATATGCTTACAATCCATCAGTCATATATATATATATATGTAAGTGACAGTTTCCCCTAGATATTTAAAATAACAGAATACATCTTGTTCTATTATTTGTTCTTGCCAATTCAATGAGGGTTAAAATTGATGACTTTCCATGTATGGTAATGCTGGAGTATACTTCTACTAATATATTTCTTGAATTTTAGCTGAAAAATGGATGAAGAAAAGACTCCCTTTTTACATGGAGATACACCTCCTTCCAGTGTACCTGAAACAATAACACACCTGCATAGTTATGATGATATGGGTGCAGATCACACAGGTCTACATGGGATGGATGAAATGCTGATTGGTTCCAGTTCTGTTATTACTTACCATGACATAAGTTATACTGTTAAAGGAGTGAAGGTTGAAGGACAGAAAATTGATAAGGAAATCATAAAAAGGATGAGGTATGAGAATTGTGTTTATAAATATATTGATATATGTTTCATTTATTTTTATAAGTATATTTATTTGTTTATTTATAATATAAATATTTATTATATGAAATAGAGTGTGATATAGAGTGATATCAAAATGATAAAATTGATATCCCCACTCCCACCAGTGGCCAGTGGGGGATACGATTTATATCAACACTGGTGGTCAGTGTCAAATTTCGACTTTTTGCTCAGCAAGTCTCAAATTCTCCACTATTTTTCATTGAATATTTCACATAATAAACAGAACATTACATGGCCGCTTGGAGATACAAATTTTATCTTCTCGTGCTGATATTATCTCTCACTCGTGAGAGATAATATCAACACTCGAAGATAAAATGCATATCTCCGCGCGACCATGTAATATCCTCTCTCTCTCTATTTTTTGTTTATTTATTTTCTGAATACATTAATTTTCACCCTGTGCATGCTTTTGGGTATACCTTGAACCCCTGAGCCATCATCCCATTATCACCTGATCCTGATGATGATGTATCAATTACATGTTTAACAGTGAGGATACTCGAACCATGAACACTTGATATTTTTATATTTTTTATTTCATGAACTTTCTTCTGCTTCAAACCTTCTGAAAATGAAGCACTGAACTTGAATAATCTTATCGTTCAAAATAAATCATATTTCCAATCGATTCACACAAGGGATAAAGGAGAAAATAAGTATGAAAAAACCTCAAAGGTTCACAGTTCAAGTGTCCTCACTGTAATTCTTTTCCTGTATAATATTTTGGGTCTACCTCGGACCCCTGAGTCATCGTCCCATCATCTCCTGATCCTGATGATGATGTGTCAATTTGAACCAAAAGCAGTTGGGTTTACAACAATAGAAATACATAGAAAAAAACAGATAAAATATAATTTGTTTAAAAAATACTGGATCTAAATCTAATTGCTTTTAATGTCATTATAGTTCAAAGTATAGTTATACAGCACGCATGCTGATTGGCTCTTGACTTCTCCCAAACTTCCCTCGTGTTTATATCAGGCTATGTAAACATGGCAAACGTTTTCTATTTGTTAAATATTTATAAACACTCTGAGAGCTCTATATCTACTAGAACACTCGAAATGCAAGAGAAGCACTTGGCTATGCCTCTTGTCCCTAAGCTTTTACTCCACAGACCCCAGCGTGTTTATATCCCAGTACACAGACATAAGGAGCCGTTTTTAAAATATTCCTTAAATACGTAAAAATTTGTAAATGATATATTATACACAATAAAATGATGTAGATTTGATGCATTGGATGTTCAAAAGGAAAATTAAGGCAAATGACACAAATTCTTTCTAGAAAAGTATGGTGTGACTTTCTATTTTGCTGTTAGTCTCACATCCAAGATATTATATAATATATAGTTTATTATACTATAGTTGCCAAGAAGCATCTTATGAGGCAGCAAATCACTCAGTATTTTGGCGAGTCATTAATTATAGCTAGTGTCTATATAGGATATAATTCCTTATAAAAATTATTCTTTCAAGTCACCTGCTATGTTTTAAATACAAGTTAATTTTTTCTAGCTTTTATTTGCATAGAGTGTAACAACACCCCTACTATAAGTCTGTTAGATCTGTTATTGATGGCTGGTCAATGACACATGCAATAATTATTCTATGGAAAAGGTTCATGAATTTAACTTTTCCATGCTGCATCTCAGTGATGTATTTAATTTTGTATGTTTTCAGTTGGCAAAACATTTTTTTGATTTATGAAAATATTTACTTTCTTTAAAATTCCTTTTTTCTTCTTCTTAATTCTTTTTCTTTTCCTTTTTATTCCTTAATTATTGAAATTCATATTTTTCTTTTCATTTTTTAATTTCCTAATCAACATCAAGCTATCAAAGTCACATTAAAATATATCACAAAACATCTATAGCTGTCACTGTTCCTTCCTTTTCTACATTATTCATGATCACTTTCTTTTTTCCCTTATTTTCTTCCTTTCTTTCTTTCAACATTAATAAGTACAATGTATAAGTACATTGGTATTAATCAAACCGGTGAACAGGTATTTTAAATTTGAGACAACATCTCTTAATATTAAGTTTTTCTTACTGTTTATTTTCATGGATAAACTTGTAGACATATTGTCTGATAGTATATGATCTCATTTTAAAAGATACTTAAGATAGTACGCGCGCTCTCATTGGTCGAGAGCTGTGTTTTCATCACGCTATGAAGGCACGGAAATGACGTAACAAGCATTTTTTAAGTTTTTTTTAAAAGAAATAAAACATTTTCTCCAATGCCTTCATAGCCTGGTGAAAACCGAGGCTACGCGTTTGGGAGAATTCGAGAGCAGATCAGTGATAACCCGAGACGAATAATAGTTGCCTTTAATAATTGCCTTTAAAACTAGAGGACACATTGCATAGTAAATGTCTTTAATATCAATGCTTATAGATATATATTATTTTATTTCAGTGGTATTATGAAGCCAGGTGCTAATGCTATTCTTGGACCAACTGGCAGTGGCAAAACCACGTAGGTTTATATTTTCTTGTTAATCCATTGTACACTTTATAGCAGATCAGCATGATCCAGTGCGGGAATTAAAAAAATAGTTTTTCCTTTTTTCCTTTTTTTGAATAAATTTACGATGGTGATTAACTTCATTTGTGTCTGTAAAGGCATGTCTACACTAGCGACATTTGAGGTGATCTTCGAGCAATTTTCGCGGCGATTTTGGCCATATTCAAGAATTGTAAAGGATTAACTTGTGAAGCTGTATTTCGGACACCAAGATTACCTGGACAAATGCCTCTTTAGAAGCACAAAACAAAGTTTATTATATTTTCAAAAATCGCCGCAGAAAGCTCAGGAAAAATCGCCGCAAATATCGCCAGTGTATTAAGCTAGAGCAGTGATACCTTGGGTGAAAAATATTGTGCATGGCACGCTACAGGTGTATGTGCGTGCGATAGGCCTCATATCACTTCACTGAGTATTTTGAGTTTTGGGAGTAAAAGGATAATGATCACGCAGTAAACTTTCAGATCTTTGAGCCTCCTTGCTGAAGAAAGGAATCCAGACCCCAGCTACTGACCCCAGCTGTTACACTGTACCTGTGCTTCACCTAATGTACGCTGACATGCGCAGTTAGGAATTGCATATCGAATTGCATATCGTTCTTTAGACGTAACTAATGTCAAATTGAAGAATATCCCCATCTTTTTACTGTTCAACCAGCGAGCGCCATCCCCGAGTACCATTCCCGAGACCGTAAACTATCAAGTGTTTGTTTGACTATTTTGTTCTATTATAGACTGTTAGATATCATCGCTGGTCGTAAAGACAGACGTAACCTCTCCGGGACTGTCCTTGTAAACGGAAAGCTCCAGCCCAACAATTTCAAATGTGCCACAGGCTATGTTGTTCAGGTAAAAACCTTTGTTTAACTCTCTTGGCAGAGACACTTTTTTGTTTATTTTTCCTCCTACATTCGATATGAGTAAGAATGAGATTTGCGGCACGGTAACGGTACGGGAATGCCTATCGTTTCGACATGACGCATCCACCCATCCGCCGCCTCTAACCACTGTGGTCGTGTGTCCCACATTGAACCCCCCCCCCCCATCATATGTGAGTAGAGTTGGATTTTGGTTCTCCCTGTGCTTCGGGTTTTTTTCTTTGGTTTCTTCGGTTTCCTTCCTTCCGCAAAATTCAAGTTCTAAAAACGGTCGTCAAACGCGTGAGTCATGAGCTCTGGGTGTTGGGAGATTCAGGGATCATTCCCTGAGTAAAAGACTTTTAAAACATTCTGTATTTTGAGATTTGTTCTTCCATTTGTATGAAGAGAGCCATCGTCCTCATTCAGATATTCAGTCACGTGAATACTTATCCACGCTATTATTGGCTGTAGGATGACGTTATCATGGGAACACTGACTGTCCGTGAGAACTTAAGTTTCTCTGCGGCTCTTCGTCTTCCCAAATCTCATTCCAAACAAGAAAGAAAAGAAACGGTTAATGAGGTCCTGCATGACCTGGGAATCATGGGCGTGGCTGATCAGAAGGTCGGGACGGAGTTCATTCGTGGGATTTCTGGAGGAGAGAGGAAACGAACGAGCATCGGAATGGAGCTTATTACGTCACCATCGGTATTGTTTCTTGATGAGCCAACCACGGGTCTTGATGCTTCTACAGCTTGTTCTGTCATGCAGTTACTGCACGCGTAAGTCAGCATGGATTTTTCTAGGCTGTTCTTTATGAACTTCTCAGTTACTTAGAAAGGGTTCTGTTGGCACTAGTAGGCAGCCTGTGTCCGTCAGCCTCTCCCGCTCCTCCCTAGCTTGAAAGAGAAAGCTAAGAAGACAAACAGACAGACAGACAAACAGACAGACAAATAGACGAACAGACAGACAAACAGACAAACAGACAAACAGACAAACAGACCAACAGACCAACAGACCAACAGACCAACAGACCAACAGACCAACAGACCAACAGACCAACAGACCAACAGACCAACAGACCAACAGACCAACAGACCAACAGACCAACAGACCAACAGAAAGACAGATAACAGACAAACAGACAGACTTACAGACATACAGATAGACAGAGGTAGAGAGGTGTTGCAAGGAGCCTGCCAGTTGACTTTGCAAAGTTTTATCGGTTTAAAACGAAAGTAACCTTTAGCTCTCAAAGAGAGAAGGGTGGATTCACCACGACCCCCAAGTAGGGACCGCGGAGACGGGGTGGGGCACTTTTTCCTTTTTTCCATACTAGTCTCTCATATTTTCTAATCTTAGCCCCCTTCACTTTTTCCCATCTAGTCTCTTATACAGCCCCCACTATTTAGGGTACTCCGCGGTCCCTTATAGCCTTGCTCTTTCGTGTGCTGCGGCGAGTTCAAACTTCATTTTTCGACATCGTTTTAATAAGCCGTTTTGTTATTGTTCTAGTCTTGGAAAGAGAGGTAAAACAGTGATCTTCTCGATACATCAACCTCGTTATTCCATCTACAAACTATTCGACACGATGACCATGTTATCTAATGGTGAAGTAGTCTATCAAGGACCAAAAGACGATGCTCTGCAATATTTTGAAAGCATTGGTGAGTGGTATTTTTTAAGATTTTGATTATCATTATCCGAAGATAGTGTAGAGTAAAGTAGACCATTATTTGGGGTGTGGTAGTAGTATATAACGACTCCGTTTGTGTCAACTTTATTTATTTATAGCGGAAATGAGTTTACTTATGAATTATAGACCGAATGCCAATATGGCCGCCATTGACTTTCAGGAATAATAACCTAATCTTAAAAAATAAGCACCACCCTCAGAAAGATCAAGCAGAAATATGTATTTTTGGAAAGTTTCATTGCTATAGATAGAATTCAAGTAAAGCTATTTGGAATGAAAATTCTCATAACTTCTCAACAATTTAATATTTTTGTCTCAAACTTTCTAACTTTGTTGATGTCATTCTAATCTATAATTGTAATATGATGGTCAACTAAAATATGAATTAAAAAAATTATGATAATGAAGTTTTTTAAAGCTTTTTCATTTTGCCATGTAGAAAAGTTTTGGTCTCATGTTTGTCGTGTGTTTATTTGTTTATAGGTCATACTTGCGAAGAGCACAACAATCCACCAGATTTTTTCATGGATGTTATCCACGAGAAAGAATTACTTCAATCATCGTACGTAATCATTGACTCTGGTAAGAGGTCGATCCTTTCTCTGCGGAACAACTGTTGTCCTCTGCTGTATCCTTGGTGTGCTTGTAATGTGCATGTTTTGTGATGTGATGTTCCTTAAAACAGGGACAGCGGAGCTGGGTGGCCGGGGAGGGGGGGGGGGGGGGGGGTGGATATTAGTCTTCTATATTTTGCATACAACCCTCCCTCCCACACACACTGGCACTTTAAAATGTGCTCCGCTGTCCCTGTAACATAAGCGACCTTCAGATCCAACTACAAGTACGAGAACGAGTACGAGTACGAGTTTTGAACTCTCAAAGATTTGCACTATAATTTCGTAGTCGTGGTGGAGTACGTAGATTGAAACTTTAGATTATTAAAAATAGGAAATCGAATACGATTCAGTGTTAAGAACGAGCACAGGGCCAATTTCGAAACTCGTACTCGTACTCGTTCTCGTACTCGTAGTCGAATCTGAAGGTCGCTATAGCTTACGTGTTGGATACTCAAGCAAGGAACATTGTTGCCAATCTCTCCCTTGAGTCGTGGGAGGGGAACAAAACAGCAACAACACAATGAAAACTGCGGAAAAAAAATTGTAGTCTTTTTTAGAACTTAAAAAAAATAAAAATTGTCACCAAATACTATATACCAATTCAGCTACGGATTAAAATTCATAGTTAATCCAAATTCTTATTCCAGTTGTTCTTAACCATTTCCCCTTATAAACAAGCTGTGACCTCAATTGCCTGTGTAGCCAGGCTCTTGCAGAGAGATTGGAGAGACGGGAGGGGGATTGCGGTGAGGGGGAGGGGAAGGGTAAGGGGGAGGAGGAGGAGAAGGAGATCTCCTCCTCCTCCACCTCCCCTCCCCTCCCGTCTCCTCAATCCCCCCTTCCCCTGCAAGAGCCTGGCTACGCAAGCTATGACATCAATAAATTGAAATAGGGCAATTAATCACAAGATGATACTGAGATATGAACACTGTCTATTGTTTATTGTAGAACAAGAAATCAACCATGCTGTCAATTCGGGAAGTTCACACACAGTAAATAAAACCAATGACATGGCAGAATCCTACCGAAAATCCAAGTACTTTACTCAGATCCAGAGTGCTATCCAACCAATCTACAGAGGGTTTATTGAAACATCGGTGGGATTCAAGGAGGTTGAAGAAGTCAACTATGCAACTAGTTTTTTTACGCAGGTAATAGATTTTTTTATATAAAAAAACCGTTTGTTTGCTTTTTTGTTCGTTCGTGGCATGTTGAATTGTTTGTTTGTTTATTTGTTTCTTTGTTAGTTCATTCGTTTGTTTGTTTATTTTTGTTGAAAAAAAAACTTTTTTCAGTCAAATTTGATTCAATAACCTGGACCGTTTTCAGTTTTCTTCGGTTTTATAGTGACAGATTAGGCCTTTTTATTTTATTCTATTCTAATATCATTTAAAAGAATTCATCGAACAACACTGTTATCATTTCTGTGTTTCCTTTTCCGTTCCAAATTTCTCTTTCCATCTTTCCATTCTTCTTTTCTACGATCCTTGAGTGTAATGGTCTTTCCTTTTTTTATGTTATGAGAGAAAGGAACTAATGATGGAAAGGGAAGGGAAAGAAGATGGAAGGAGAATTAAACGAAAGTCGAACTAGTGGGAGGGAAGTTGGCCTAACCATAAATAAGGCCCGTTAATAATCCGTGTTTTCTTTTTTCCTTCCTTTCTTCTTTCCTCCTTCCCTCCCTTCATTCCTTCCTCCCTTCATCCCTTCCTTCCTTGCTTGCTTTCTTTTAAGCTTGCTTGTTTGTTTGCTTGCCTGCTTGCTCCCTTTCTTTCTTCCTACTTCCCTTCCCTTTCCTTCTCTCTCTCTCTCTCTCTCTCTCTCTCTCTCTCTCCCTCTCTCTTCGAAAATGAGTACGATCAATAACAACTACGTTTTAACCAAATATATTTAAGATTATAATTTGAAAGTGTTTTGTTCCCTAACCTCATGCATTTAAGTATTTTATATACATTTTATACAGGAATGTTCTCGTTGTTCCGTTACAGCTATATTATGTCTCTGGTCGTGCAGTCAAAAACCTTCTACGTAATCCACAAACTTCTATTATGCAGGTAAGACTCTTCTCATTTTACCCCGCCTTTAATTTTATTTTAATTCTGTTATAGTTTAAAGATATAAATTGATATAAACTATAAAATTACGAGGAATGTGTCTCTTCCTAGCTCTGGTCAATCGCAACATCACGTTCCCACGGAAAACCTTATAGGGCTGTTAAGTGCGACCTCACTCGTATAGAAAAACAACTTCCGGGTCCAAAACAAAAAGGAGTCCTACAAAGATTTTCCTAATTTTTTTTTTCATGACAGGATTTGTTGTCCAAAGTTCTAATTGTTTCAGGCAGAGGTTAATTCATTGAGAACATTTTTCGCTTTATTTTATTTGTTTTTGTGAGTAATTGGACCCGGAAATACGTCACAACTTAACAACTCCATTTCCCAGTGAGTAAATTAGTGGAAAAAAAATAACAGTTGGCGACCAAATATCTAGACGTTGTATACATGAAGAAAAAAATGACCAATCCAGTTAACCATAACCTGTCATACAATTTACCTTATTACCACAGTTGGTGTGGCACGCAGGCAGTTGTCTCTGTTGCCAACAAGACATGCATCCACCCCTACAATAGTTACACAACAGCACCATACTGTAATCTAGGAATATTTTCCCTCTCGACATGTTTGACTTGATTTTAACCAGGGAGGTGGAATTTTAACTGTTTATTAGCAATTTTGACTGAATACTGCATGCATGATACCATCTATAAGCCATGAATAGTTGTAAAGCGTAACTTAGTGGAAAAACTTAAAAGTCGATCAAATCGCCATGGAGGAATAAAACATCTTAGTCATTACTTGATTTCTATTCTGGACGTCAGAAAACAATGAAACTACAGCTTCCCTTTCATGCGATAGGCTACTTTTGAAGATATATAAAATTTAGATAAAATTTGCTAGTTAAGAACAGCATCGTTTCTGCATGCACTTCAGATATCATTATCTCCTTCATAGTACGGATCCTTCGGTATCTCCTGTACCACTTGCGTGAACTGTTCCATCTCTCCAACACGGTACATGTGCTTGTCTGTAGACGTCGCCAACATCGCGAGCTCATTGATCCCTTCGATACGTTGTCCAACAGCCATGACGAATATCTCGATCCCAATCTCCTTCAGAACATACGCCAGGTACAACGTCTTCTCTTTCTTGATGTTGGACTGGCCGTCGGTTAAGATGAACATCTTCTTGTATGCATTGCGTCTACCCCCTGAGTTCCTGCTCACAAAAAGCTTTCCAGATTTCTTGAGAGCGTCTTGGGTGTTGGTGAAACCACCGTTGTAATGAATCTCCACCAGCTTCTTTATTGCTTTTTTAGCTGGTAGAAATTTGAACATGACTTCGGCTTTGGTAGAGAAAAGAATGGAAGCAAAACGAGCGTCAGGCTTGAAGCGTTTTACCATCCCTTGCAGAGCGTAGAGACCCTGAGTAAAGTTGGACTCAGGAACAGATTTGGATGAATCAATAACTATCAACACATCGTCAGGTTTTGGTGCTGAACGCTTTACAACGTGCGAGGATGTGCGCCCAAAGAGGTACCTCATCATCTTCTGCGCAGTGTTTTTAATGGGTGGCACTCTCTGTAGACCTAACAAAGATAAGAGAACATTAGTTAGGATAACCAACTTTGATGTATGAGCTGCATGATTTTATTCTGTGGTGGTTGAGAAAATAGAATCTTGTGGCTGAACTGAGCAAAAAATTAATAATGGTTGGTGGAGCCGTCGACTTGCTTCAAGTCTCGCTCGCTAATTTTTCTCCTTTGGCAAATCGGATTCAAATTGCGCAATTGTGTTTACGAGAGCTCTACGAGAGAATGCCGGGCGGAGCCGAGGAATAGACCAGCAGGAGGTCAAGTTCGTTGATTTTTTCCTACTGACTGTCCTTTCTTTATCGGACGACGGAACTTTCCCAGCTCTTCAGTGGTGAATGCACCTGGTCTCTCGAGCTCTTCTCCGTATAAAAAGCGGTTGTTACAGGCATGCAAACCTGTAATAGATATTTACTAGAGGGTAAATACATACAATACAACACAAGAGTGACCTTCTTGTCATTCCTGAAGCTATTCAGTCACGTGACTGTGTGAACACGAAACCTATTTTAGTATCCCGTCGTCGTTTCATATTCCGCCTGTGTCTGGACCTCGATCGCGTCTCACGGTCAATAACTTATAATAGGTCCCATATGTATCGTAGCATAATCTTGCGTCAGAACCCATGACCTTGTCTCATCTCATTAGAAGTTAAATAATGTTGGGGCATATCGCCGCTGTTATTAGTTTGAAGCTTGGCAGCAAAGTGGTTTGATAAATTAAAATTCTTTCATCGTCTAAATCACAATGTAATGGATCTTAATTCTTGTATTAAATGTCCACTCATCTTTAAGAACTCTTAACAACTTCCGTAGTTGTTTTTCGTTCGGTCTTTCCTCTACTCAGCTACCAACGGCTTTGCGAGACAAGTTTCATCTAAAATCTTCACTATACGACATTCTGGTGTGGTAAAAGTTTCTGCTCGTGCACCTGAAACTTGTACCTGCTAGGAGGCAAAGTTTCAGCTTAAACCCAGTTTTACCGTGTAACACCCCTCGTTAATTTTGTCTTGCAAAATTGCTAAACATAAGGTTCACCAACATGTGTGCATGACGTGTATAGACCCACTGCAAAACGTCGCGACGCAGCTCAATTTGGAGGACAAAACAATAGGTTCCAATTCTCAGGAGATTATAATTCTTTTGTTTTTCCCCCGGCTTGTGAAACGTTGCGTCAAGATTTCAAGAAAAAGAAAAAATCCCTTCTTATCTTGCTGCACCTGAAACTTGTGTTTCGAGGCAAGTTTCAGCTGAAGTTTAACCATGTAAGAACCTCGTGAATTTTGTCTCACAATTTCACACTCCACAAGTTACAGCTAAAAAATTCACCGTGTTTTTGTAGCGCCTTAACCTCTTCAGCTTGCCTACATATTTCAAATACATTTAGTATCTATCCTAATGATCTAAAGGAGTCTAAAAGTACTTCACTTATGTAAAATATTTTGATATCAATCTCTGTTTAACAAGTTTGACTTGGTAACATTAAGAGGTTTTTCTGTTTGGAATTGTGTTCATTGACGGTATGCAATGAGGTCCTTCCAATTCAGCTTCTAGGCTGTTCTCGGGAAGTTACTCTACTGTACAGTGCAGTACTTCTTTCACCGCAATGCCAGGTTCGTGACCTATCATATGTCGAAATTGAGCTGCTAAGATTTATCCTAGATTTTCTGGTGCATTCCAGGTTTTCTATCCTTTTTCAAGTTTTAGTGTTTTAGGGTAGAGTTTGTTCGATGTGTTCAGTTTTCTCTTCCTTCAGTTGTCATGTAGTTCTCTGGACGCATTGGCGGTTCTTCCCTTGTCAGAACTAACATTTGAGTGTTTTGTATTGCATATATTGATTGTAGCATGCATAGGGATAGACACACTTTGGCATCTTGCCTCTTTTGAGTCCTCCTGGGTTTTGACAGAAAACTAAAGGATACATTTGACATCTCTTAAACTTTTACTATGCTGTTGTTGTTGTTGTTGTTGTTGTCTTTTTCTTTCTCGCAAGATGCTTTCTGCCTTTCTAGTATATATCGGTACTATGGGATACCGCGACGATTTAAAAAGTTTTTAGGACGTGTTTCGTCTTTTCAGTGCCTCGGATAGAAGGTAATCTATCTATGGCTTAATAAGAATAGCTTTCAAGTGACTAAGCAATGTGAGGTCATTAAAAAATTATCATAGAGACCCCGACTGTGGAAGGGATTTCAAAATCGACAGCAAATCGGAAAAGCTAGAAAACAGGAAACGTTTTATTTTTGTTATGTAATTATCGACTTATTACAAGTTTATCCATTCAAGAAAATCTTGGGGCGCACTATACTACTCATCATGAATGTTGGCAACAAACAGTGCTAGGACACTTTAATGGTTTTCTGCTACTCTTAGCCAATCAAAAGCCTAGAAAACGGACAGTGTTGTAGACTATCCCATCACGTTGCTTGAACTGATTTGCAAGCCATTTGAGAATCATGGACTTCAGCCTTGTCATGTTTCACTCTTCGCCATCGCGGACTAAATGTTTTCCGTTTGATGATTGGATGGACAACCGCCGGGTTTGGCTCAAAGTGGATTGAGGTGTTGGCAGAGCCTACGGCCTCATGAATTCAATCGAAATGTATTTATAGTTTTTCTTCTAGAAATATCGACTAAACGGAGAATACTGGATTTGATAACTAATTGAGCAGTGGCACTTCCATAAAACAGGTTTTACGGGTATCATTTTTCACCGAATCCAATGAAAATATAGGAGTGTCGATTTTTGCAAAGAGAGAGAAACCTTGCCGAACTTTGGAACTGATTACAAGCGAGAGAACCACCAAGTACGAATTGAATCCTGTTCAGTTTGTATTCAGTCGTGACTGATAGGTGAGCGCTGTTACCCCATAGAGCAACTTCCCGGCATTTGACAACACAGATGCAGCCATGCATCTTTTTCGTTGATGTTACAAATCTGATGAAAAGATTTGAAGATTTTGGTCAAAGTTATCATTTTTCTGATTCTCAATTTCTTGTCTTTTCTTTCAAAACTAAGAAAATGGAAAATAGACTTTCTTTGAACACAAGTTGTTTGTAAATCTTTCCTCAAGTATAAGTGCATCTTTAACCATTGTGGGCGTACCCAAGCTTTTCTCTCTTTCCTTTACCTCGGTTGGATCAATAACTAAAATCCTAGACTTTCCGTTCCGTCACTCCGGCGCTTCTTGAGAGTTCGTCGCTCGCACGTTCTACTCGCTTGCACATCCCGAAACAAATTGTAGTGTGGTCGGCTGTTGGCAAGTCTACTAAAAACCCTGTTGTGCACAATCTTGGCCGCCTACTTTGCGGTCCGTTAGAAGACCTTAGTCTGTGGAGGTGGTGGTTAATGAAGCGGTAGTACCCTCACTGTTTATCCGTCTATTCAACCAGTCCCTTCCCCCATATCTCTGTGTGCCTCTGCACAACATGAACGTATCTTGTATGGAATGGTCGAGAACGTCTTAGACTATCTCACATTTGAACGTCTTAGGTATCTCGCTAAAGTTGTTTTCTTCTGTATGAAGAGGAGTTATCATTGTCCGAAAACTGAACGTTTTCTGAACATCCTCTGAATACAAGGAGTCGATTAAAAGACATTACGCAATCACAATAACAAAAAGAAAAGAAAAAAACTTGCATGTTGCATTGATTCTATCGATAATGGAAAACTGGAAAACTGAAGCTCCGTGTTCTATCGAACGATTTTACTTACAGTACCCCTTCCCTAAGCATCAGTAAGTCTCGACTTTTCGTTAACGGGCCTATATACTGAGAATATTCGTACTGGAATAATATAGATTGAACAACAATAAGGAGCCTTTGCCACGATCACTCACCACCTTGATTCTATTCAAGGTCTTCTATGTTGGACTCCAGCAACTAATTGATATCGGATGAGCAAACGAACCAACAACAAGCACATTGTCTTTCATTGGACATATAATTGAGCGAAATATAGCACCCTTTGCATCTTATCAAATCAATGTATTGTTTGTCATCAGTGTGTTACTAAAACTAGACGAAAAAACAGTCAGTTATCTTCAGTGTTGGAAGTTCTTCTGGAACCTTCTCTAGACTAGAAAGAGGAAATAGTTTCAATTCCTCGTTATCTTGAATGACATGACGACGATTCAAATAATAGACGTTTTTGTAGTAGTTATCTAGATCAGGATTAAAATACATTATTTCTTCGAGTTGGATTATATATTGGTTACATTTTCACACTTATTTATTGGCTAATTATTTAACCGTGCACACAGATAGGTTTTTGATGAAGAGTGAACATGCCCTCATTAATAAAGACATTACCTAATATTATTACTGATCTACTTTGATCATTCTTTGATATCCTGCACTTTAGATACCGAGGGGTCGGTAGATTACTTTCTCCCCAATTTAAATCACCTCAAGACTTGAAAGTAATATTTTCCAAAAAGGGTCCAGTTTCTACCAGAAGCGCCTGACGGCCCTGACAGCTTGTGTTCTCCATTCTCAAAGTGTTTTGAATATCTATCTATTTTAAGGCTGTTTCGGATTTTTTTAAACATTTGACCGAGAAAAACTAACATACATTAGATATTCGATATGGTTAGGTCTCTTTAAATCTCATTCTGAACTACTTCAAATGAAGGAGCTTCAAAATCGAACGCGTCATACAAAGGTTGTTGACTCGAGCAGAAGACACGACTTGTTGTACTTAATCGACACGAAGGACTTGTTCGGCCAATTTCGATACGTTTTTTCGGCTAGTAAAACAGAAACGTGGAGCGCAGTTGGCGACCAGCGTCCCTAATAATTGGCCACGAAATACTAAGGATTGACTTACGATCTTCTGCGATCTCCTCTGTTTCCCAGAAGACCTTTGCATTAGTGCCCTCGATCACCAGTACCATCAGCAATACACTAAGAAGTTTCCACATGGCAATGTTGGTCGTACAAAATCCTGAATCTCTTGTCCCGGCTGCAGCAAATCCCCACTGACTGCATCAAACGCTGGACACTTTGATTTATAAATGTCTAGTCAGTTGCCATGGTAATGAAGACGTAGTAATGTTGAGGGGAAAAGGTCGGGAACTGATGAGGGTTTTCATGTCAAACTTTAATGTTTGCGGCCAATAAGGAAAGCTTTTGATGTGACAACATTATTTTTGTTTTGTACGTTATTTTTATATTTTTTTTTGTTCTTTAATTTAGTACGTTCAATTTTATGTCAATAAATTGCAGATTGACTGTACATCAGATGTTTTCCAAATGCCCCGCTACCGAAAAAAAATATACTGAAAAATGACTACCGGAAGTGCTACCGGAATTTTGAAATCATACTCTCCCATCCGGAGCAAAAAAAAAAAAAAAAAACAAGTCCAAGTGATGCACGTGTGTAGTGTTGATGTTACGTATTGATCAGCACAAAGTCTTCGCGCAGTTGAATCTATTTTCACTTCCAATATCTGATTGGTAGGAATGTCTCATCCTGTCTCTCGGCCAATTCTAGCAAGTTCTTCGCCTCTCCTTTGCGTTTAACGAGTTTATTAAAATGTCGAGTTATGTGAACTGTTTTAATTAGATTGTCTTGTGTGCTTGACAGAGTTGACAGTCCTTGATGATAGCGGTGTCATGTTTCTTGGCTCTATGGGCAACGTTTCTGTTCGCCAGTTCTCTCGTGAACATTATTTATTAACATTGTTCTTCTCTTTTACTGGTTCAGTTCTTCCTTTAAAAAAAAGCAAAATAGAACAAGAATTGTTAATCTTTAAAATATATTTTGGTCATGTATACAAAACTCTTCGTAAAGTCACGGGGACCACAACTATTCCATCTTGTTTTCTTTTCTAGATAACATTATAAAATATGTCCAAAATAGATCATTCTAGCTTTCTATTCTTTTGCCCTTTACTGCGTAAACCGTTCGGTTGGCAGGTCAGTTTGGTGTTTTTTTACCGACTTCAAGATGGTTAAACGCTTCGAAGATTTATGAGCAAAATCTCGTAGAAAATTTGATAGAGAGAATGAGATTAAAATCCTGCAGGTGTGTGTCTGAGAATGCCCAAGACTGAGAACAGTTCTGAAAAAAACCCATGAATTAATGAAACAGTAGCTATAGGTATGAGAGAGGAATAAAATTACTAAAAGTTAGTTGCATCAAATCTTTAGAAAATATAGCGTGACGTGTGAGACTTGTGAAATCTTTAACGTCAATTATCACACTCATTATCTTACTTAGCTAAGCTTTTCATAATCGTTTTAAGTGAAAACAAAGTTAAAGTAAGGATAATTAATATAAATCTCTCACTGTATTATATCACATCTGTCAATAATATCACATAATTGCAAAGTCGTTTGTCTGTCAGTTGTCTCTGAACATTGCATGATTGGTGTCCCAGTTCAGCTTTTTCCTCTACTTCTTCTTCTTCTTCTTCTTCTTCTTCTTCTTCTTCTTCTTCTTCTTCTTCTTCTTCTTCTTCTTCTTCTTCTTTTTCTTCTTCTTCTTCTTCTTCTTCTTCTTTCTTTTTTGTACATTTCTAGTCCTATTTGCTTTTCCGATGTTTAACTTGACCTTTCTTAATTTTGAGCCACGAAAGATTACGCTCTTTGTTCTTTTCATAGTATACCACAAAGAAAGGTCCTTTTTCACATATCATTTCCTGCACGTGTTTCACAAGCCATTACGATAAACAATTTTTTGGCCGATCCTGTTCGCTTTGGTCGGGAACTCGAACCATAAGAGTGACTCTAGTGTAAACAGAGAACCTGACCAATAACCCCTTGTAATCACCTCACACTCGGTCAGTAAGCTCTACCAACGAAAACTGGGTATCATTCGATGTTTTATTACACAATACAACACCAATTTATGATGTCGCCATCATACAACATTGCAAGGGACGTGGTAGTTGCACGCTCCTCTAACCATCACCTAACGCAGGCAATACAATATCACCATTTCAGTGATAGGTGTTGATACAACCAAGAGTCGTAGTTCACAACTTTTTAGCTTTCTACGTGATATTTCGATCAGTTCTTACGTAAGTCTTTTTAATCTCTCGCCAACCTAATACACTCAAATAAGGAGTACGTTGTCTTGTTATATCATGACATCATACTGTGCCGGATCTCGTAGAGTGAACATCTTGTCCTTGACTTCATCACCTAGCAGTATTACCCTCGTTGTAAAGATCATGCTGGTTTACAATGTGTACATGAAGTCATCTTGAATTTCATAGAACCTTTTGTTTAGTGAATTGTTTTACCATTTTATATTAGTATTTGTCATTCCTTGAGTATCCTTTTTTTAGAAAATGAATCCGATTCACAACTTTATCCCACACCATATAGAAAATACAGCCAATCAGAAAGCATAAAAGCCGTAAGGTTGTATGTATATTCGTCGGTATTTCACTCTTACTTCCCGTCATGCACTGCGTGTTGAATCAACGCATTTGTATTTTCTATGGTCTGGGATAAAATGGTTATACAATGGTTTAGAGTGGCATACCGTGGAATGATATCCCACTCGTCACTTGTATTTTCTTTGTATAAACACTCGCCTAAAGGCTCGTGTGTATACTACAAACTACAAGTGGGATATTCCAAGGTATGCAACTCGAAACCATTGTATAACTAGTATATATACCCCTTGCAGCACGTCTGAAAGCAGCTCAATTTGGAGGACAAAACAATAGGTTTTATGAGATTCTAATTCTTTTGTTTTGTCCTCCAAATTGAGCTGCTTTGACTTCACGTGAAAGGGGTCTATACACGGCAAGTCTTGAGCAACCACAACTTGTCTGTAAGTTCACATAACACCACATGCACATTAAACTACTCGTAAAACCTTTCTCATCAATTTTTTATTTATTTTTTTATTTTTAAAACCGCGGTAGGCAAATAATGCGTGTAAAAACGCCATTTGGGTGCCAAACCCTCCAAACGAAGCGAGCTAGACCCTTCCTCCACCCTCCATATATCCCCTCCCCTCCCCTCCCCTCCCCTCCCCTCCCCTCCCCTCCCCTCCCCTCCCCTCCCCTCCCCTCCCCTCCCCTCCCCTCCCCTCCCCTCCCCTCCCCTCCCCTCCCCTCCCCTCCCCTCCCCTCCCCTCCCCTCCCCTCCCCTCCCCTCCCCCTTTACCGCCATTACAATAACTAAAAACTGTGAATTTAATTTTTTTCTTTGTTCTCTTGTAGCTGATCATAACGGTAATTTTTGGTGTTATTGTGGGTGCTATCTACTACGACCAGAAGAAAGATCAAAACGGACTCCAAAATAGGTTAGTTCTTATGTCTCACTTTTGGACTCGCTCTGTGAATTAGATCTGGCTCCTACCAGGCGAGGCCTCAAGTAAAGTTTACTTTCAAAATGTCTTAATTATGAAACTGTTAGACCTTCACCGTGGCTAGATACGGTCTTACTTCAAATATAAGACTAAGGTCAAACGTTGATCTTCATCAGAGAAGACCGCCTTATTATCCATTGTTTTCAATGCGTTCGGCTCGTGAAGTTCGACGTTTGAAGTGGGCCTAACAGACGCGTCTAGAGTTAAACATAGAAGGCCAAGAATGTCAAGTAACACCTTCTATAAGGAAAGATGGCAGGTTCATTTGGAAACTTAATTTGTCAATCTATATTGTTGTAGGGTTGGTGCATTCTTTTTCATAATAATGAACATGGTGTTTGGTAACCTGTCTGCCGTAGAACTCTTCATTAATGAAAGAAAGATATTCATGTGAGTTATTCTTCTGCAACATCACTGTTTTTCCACTGTGTCATCCCCTTGAGTATCGTTTCCTTGTTTAACAGCAACACTTGATAGAATGTGAATAAATTCAGTCAAAGGAATGGCACGGAGTCTAAAATGGGGCGGTCAGGGGTTAGGTATACAGACAGTTTAGTCCCTGCGTCTCTTCTCTATCATTTTCTTCTTCTCTTTCTTCATCAATTTTAGATTTTGTTTCATTGTTCGAAATCCAAGATGACCTATTAGTTAGAATCATCCACTGTTGATTTGACTGGTTCTCCTAGCTATAGAACATTTACACGTGACGTCAAAGCAGCTCAATTAGGAGATCGAATTGGAACCTATTGTTTTGTCCTACAAATTGAGCTGCGCGTGATTCGGAAGTGCTGCAAGGGGTCTGTTAGGGACGTTTTGAACTCATTTGCGCGCGCGTTGTCAGCTGTAGAAAGCACTGTAGCACGTAGAACCATTTTTATGCCCTCATAATGTTTCTATTGACTTGTTTTAATTATCATCCCAGACATGAATCTGCTGGAGGTTACTACCGTGTATCAGTATACTTCCTGGCTAAGGTCCTTTGTGACATCATCCCAATGAGGCTGTTCCCTACCGCGGCATTCTCTGCTATTGTCTATTTCATGATAGGTAAGCTGCTCTTATCGTACCATAGTTGCCTGTGTCACCGCTTATCTAACAACTCACACGAGATGCCAGGATATATGACAAATCATTCATTCTTATTGGCGTTTGGCTGACCAAGCAACTATGTACTGTAACCTTTCAAAATTATATTGAGTATGAGGCTAACAGGAACCTATATATAAAAGAAATGGCGCAAACTCTATCGAAAAAGAGTAAGATTTTTTCAATGTTCTCCTGTTAGCCCGGCTCGCCTTCCTAGATAAATGTGAAAGGGGTCTAGAGATCCGTCATCCATAAACCTATAAACAAATACTGGCTTAAAATAGCGGCTGGTTCGCGTGTTGAAGGAGGGATTGCATGCTAGGTCGTGTTCTCTAGTCTTAAAAAAATTACTTATCATTAACAGTTAGACTCCTCGCCCTTATAGTGTACATGGTAAGACGCCGCAGGTCTAATTAGAGCAGTTTTCGTATGAGTGGGAAACGTTACTGACTTACAGCACGTACACCGTACAGTATGCCGTAACATTGATATTGGCTTTCCATTGTCTTCCAGTAATTCATCCAATCACAACGCGTGCAGTATAATTACTATTACAGTACGATACGGTTTGGTTACAATACGACTTACTATACGAATTGCCATTGTCGTTTCCCACTCATACAAAACCACATGTGCACTCTATAGAAATAAGTACTAAGAAAGCCCTAAACCACCAAAAACTAATACCGATCATATGCGAATAGTTATATCTATAGGATAAGATCCAGTGGATAATCCTATTCGAACTTCGTGCAGCCGCAGCACGCCATCTGGTTAAAGTCTATACGCTAGATAAAGATTTATGCGGTAGATAGTAATTATGCGGGCTTCGTACAACAGTTTGCAGTTTTCCTGGCAATCTTCTGAGCATGCGCAAACGTTCTCTCGTGTCGTTCGTCGCCCATGATGATTACTATCAGAACTAGATAATGAATTCTTTAACATGGAAAGTCCTCTCACACTTAATTGTAATAAAACTTGCAACAAGAATATTAGTACGTAACTATTGTTAGGTGCAATGGTTTTCGCGAAACTTTAATCATTGTCTTATCTCAAGTGAATGATTCAATAAGGGCGTTAGGTGCTTGTTTGTCTGTGTCTGTTCTCTAAGGGTATTTCAATATAGCATAGCGTAAACGTGGTGATAAAGATGGCTCCAAGATAGCTCATGACGTGCGCAGCAGCTATTTTTGGCTTTCAGTATATTTTAATAGTAAAGTAAAGTATTTTCGGCTTTCCTGTTGCTGTTTTCCCGTGTACAGACTTTTTCCTTGATTACCGACCGTCCCGTAGGATCATAACATCTATCGTTCGTCACCCTAAAAAGTGATATGAATGGAAAACGTTGCCTCCTCGTAATAGACCATTTTCGAGATGCGCAAGCGCTTTCAAAAATATCGCAGGCGCAGACATGAAAAAGAGGCATTTTCGGGCAAGATCACGCGCGCTATTGACTCTGCCCGAAAATGCCTCGAGATCATGTGTGCGCCTGCGATATTTTTGAAAGCGCTCGCGTATCTCGAAAATGGTCTATTGGCACACACGTCTCTACATAAAAAAGTGGGAAACATTGATCCCTTTAAATGGACATGCGTCCATCCGCCAGCAGTAAGAGCCTTGATGTCGACTTTTCAAAGCGTCCCCCTCCCCATCCCACGCTATTGCAAAGGATTTTTTTGTGATCTCTCAAGATATATATTCTTTTTCACAGGTTTTCAGAGAACTGTGCTAAAGTTCGTGGTATTCGTACTGACTCTGGTGTTAACGTCTCTCTGCGCATGTGGATTGTCATTCTTCGTCAGTGCTTCAGTTATGACGTTTGCCAACGCTAATCTTCTTATTGCACTTCCATACGTGTTTATGATGGTAAGTGTTTTGTCGACTTCCTTTTGAATAACTCTCGGGGGGGGGGGGGGGGGGGGGGATGGGGGGCATTCATTAATAGGCGGCAGGATTGAGGGACTGGGAAGGGGAGTACATATCTTCGGGTATTTTGCCAAACAGTGGGTTATTAATAGGCGGCAGGATTGAGGGACTTGGAAGGAGAGTACATATCTTCGGGTATTTTGCCAAACAGTGGGTTATTTGGGGGAACTTACATAATTATTTCTTTTCTTATTGTTTGTCCGTCGTTCGTCCGTCCCTTTCTTCCGTCCTTTCTCCCTCCCCCCCCCCCTTCCTTTGCTTGCTTGGATTTTTTTCTATGCTCAAATCTTATGACAAAAACTGTAGATATATAGAGCCGAGGATTGAATTGGTTATTTTCATCAGCTATCATGGTATCCCCCAGGCAGATTGGCTGTACTGAGTTAACGTTCTTCAGTCGTACCGCGTTTTCTTCAAGTCCCCCCCCCCCCCCCCCCCAACTCCGAAAAAAATAGGGGCACCTTGAAAAGTAAAAAAAATATTTAACGCATTTTAAATAATTTCATTAATATTTCTTAGGTATTTAGCGGTGTTTTGGTGAACCTAGGTTCCGTTGGCAAGTGGTTATCTTGGGTGAAGTACCTGAGTATCTTCAGATATGCTATAGAGGTAAGACCGTTCATTCTTACAAACCCCAGGAATCGAGGATTAACTGCTGGGCTCGAAAATAAACCCTCAAACTTAAATACAAAATGTCGTTTGTTTTAATAGGGACTGTAAGTTCATTTTGTTATCATAGAGGAGGTGGCAGGACTCGCTTGGTAACCCATACAAGAAATATGTAGAATGGGATTTATTTCCTTTTTTTTTCAACTTTTTTCTCCCACAGACTTTGGAAGCCAACGAGTTGAAAGGAATGATATTTCATTGTCCTCCCAATATTACTTGGTATGTTATTTCCATAATAATGATTTGCTTCAATCATTCATTGTTTTCATTTCATTCAACTCAAATCTATTGTAATTCTGGGAAACAACGGTGACATAGCAGTAGTACACCCTGGGGTCTCGGGATCGATTCCTGGACTCGACGACGCATGTGAATCGCAGAGTTTGTTAGGTCTCTCCTTTGATTCTAGGATTTTTCTCCAGCCGGGTTCTCCGGCTTTCTTTTCCTCCCTCCGCAAAATCTAACACGTTAAATTTCAATTCAATATGTAAGTTATCCTTACCCTGATCTAGATCAGCCAGAGGTTGGGTCGTTTTCAGGGTTCAATGATATTTAAAGCCAGTTTTTTTTACGATTGGCTGACTTTGGCTCCGACAACCATTTTTGAAACTAGGTGTTTGCATTGGTTCAATAGTCAAACCCTTCCAGCATTTCAAACAAATTGTATTCGATATTTTCTATTTTTTTCAGTCCTTCTGGTGACCAATTCCTCGATGTTCAAAACGTGGACGCAAGTCAGTTATGGTATAATGAACTAGCTCTTGCAGTCATGACAGCCATTTACCTGATGTTTGCTTACATCGCCCTTCGGCTGATAAAGAAAGAAAAATAAACGAGCAAAAATCCGCAACAAACATTATTCATAAAATTTCAATGACCTATTTTTTGAATAAAAAGAAAAAAAATACTTAAATCTTCCATAAGTCGCACCTTTGTATACAAAATTCGACAGAGAGCGAACTTATGGAATCAGTCTTAGGAAAAAAAATAGATTTCACAATAGGATTCAGGGGAGGGACCAGCACACCAGATCATTTTCCTTGCACTATCTTATCTACCAAAAATTATTGCACAGTCTCCATGCGACAAATTACTCAGCCTTCAACTGGCGTCTCAAATCTCATGATTATTTTACAACTATAATATTATTGTATTAATATTTGGCCATAAAATTTTGCACAAAGTTTTTTAGATATTTAATCATGACAGACACTTAATTAATATAAAAAATGAATTATAAGCTATGCTTACTTGAATCATAATGCAATTTCTTTACAATTTAAAAAATTAATGATTAACTAAATTATTTACATTTTTATTGAAATTGATTAAAGTGTACAATTTATCGTTACAGGCTTGGTTTACAAGGTGTAGTATTAGACATTATTATTTGCATATTTTTCTATATTAGATCACGCGTCATTTTGTTGCCGGAACAAACTGAGTTAATTGTCAAACGCATGGTCTGAAATGGGGGAGACAACTTTGCTCTATATGGACCGAACGACATTGACTTGGAGATGTCACCAGCTCGTTCCACCACTTCTTGTCGTTCCACAACTTTTTATTCCACCTTGCATTGTTGAGCGGAACAAAATAGACCAACAAATTCATAGCTGATCGATTGTTAGTAGTTTACACCCCCCATCCAGCACCTTTTGCTAGGGAGGGGAGGGGTGGTCTAAATTCCTGAATACCCCTTGAGAATGTAGGGGGAGGGGTGGTCTAAATTCCTGAATACCCCCTTGAGAATGTAGGGGGAGGGGTGGGGTAAAATTCCTGAATACCCCCTTGAGAATGTAGGGGGAGGGGGTGGTCTACATATCAGAATACAGGGGGGGTGGGCTTGAAGAGGAGAAATACTTTAGAGGATGCAAGGAATGTAGGCTAGAGATCAAAGTATGAACTCCAAACATGAGAGAAAAGATATAAAAACTGAGTTACAAGAGTTCACACTGTCCCACTTGCACTCAGATAATTCAGAGTGAGAACAGCATGGCATCTGGACTGAAAAGCAATAAAATTAGGAGACCGTGGATACGTCATTTTTGTGAAAGAATTTCGAAGCGAGAAAAAAATATATATTCGCAAGCGAAAGCAAGATCTATCAAGCGGGAAAACTGTCATAACTAATTCAGGAATGTCTTTGACGTTGGATGAATGGACATCACTGAAGTCGGCAATTAAAGCAGTAGATATGGAGTTAGAGTCAGTGTCCAGCACATCCAAAGACGAATCACATTTTGCGAATCAGTCTCAGAATACCAATGTTCATCAGAAGCCTCCATTTCCCCGATCATTTCAAACCCTTCAGCACAATGGCAATTCGCAAAATTACGAGGAACAGGAAAACGACTATTTACCTAGAACTTTCACCACTTCTGAATTAAACTCTATTTTTGAAGCTCTCGGTCCGGAAGTGGAACTGACAGGGGAACAGCAAGGGTTGGCTGTGCAGCACCAGGTACCCAGCTGGGGATCTGAAATGTACTGATATGTACCGATATTCAATAACAGACAAAGCATAAAATAAAAGAAAATTTCGTTTCTGTAATACTATAGCTTTTATTAAAAAGTAAAATAAAGTAATGAGATTGTTACAATGCAATTGGTATGTAGACCACCCCCTCCCCCTACATTCTCAAGGGGGTATTCAGGAATTTTACCCCACCCCTCCCCCTACATTCTCAAGGGGGTATTCAGGAATTTAGACCACCCCTTCCCCTACATTCTCAAGGGGGTATTCCGGAATTTAGACCACCCCTCCCCTCCCTAGCAAAAGGTGCTGGATGGGGGGTGTAAACTACTATTGTTTGCATGTGGTGCAGATATAGGAATGTTTCTTTCGTTTTAATGAAAGGAGCCGTAGACGTAGAACAGTCTAGAGCGCATGATACATCAACAAGTTGAAACTGAGCCCACTTGAAAGTTTACTTTATAATGTAAACCACTGACATTTGACAGAATTAGCATATTAGTAAACGTTGAGGTGTCTAAAACTCTCGACTTTACACCACACGGCACACGATACTCGTTTTCACTAAGATAGAGAGAGACAAAATCAAGGGCTGCGGCCATTGCCATTCTCGTCCAAAGTAAACGTAGATAGGTCGTTTATAAAAATGAATTCATATTTCTGTGGATAGATTCCTTGGTTTCTAGAACTGTCTTTTTTCTTGTGACTCGTGATTACCACTGACAATCTTGTCCAAACATGAGCTTTGTTTGTTTTCATATGTTCAATCTAATGAAAAGTTCTTTCTTCTTAATTAAGAGAATCCCATTTTGTGACACTTTTCTAGTTCATCCCACACATCACGTCGTACAAAATAACTCCTTTGCTGTTTACAGTGTTATTTTAGTTTAGAATTTCGGATTTGAATGATTTCTTGGTTGGTAATATTAAGGTGGCAGTTTTCGTGTTATTTCTTGTAAATCGTTTAATTCTGTAAACAAACACAATCGATATTAACAGTGAATAATCAAGTCCTTTCATAAATGCGTGTAAATACATACATAACTTTGTTTAGTAATACAATAACTAGGCAATTTTACAGCTCAAAATCAATGAAATTCACGGATGTCTTGAGGTTTGTCTGGTTCATGGCTTCGTAATGGAGGGCGTACTCGGTGAAGTGGTGATAAACTATCTAGCAAAATTCTCAGAGTATTACCAAGGTATTAGTGCACAGCTTTTACAGCGAGTTTACCAAGAATTACGACCTCTCAACCAAATAAGTTTGCAGCAAACACAAGCTTCAATACAAACTGTGTGTTTCTGTGAGTTGTGTCTTGAAGACGAAGTCCTTGATGTACTCAAAGAAATGGATCGGAGGAGTTTCCTCATGAACGACATTCGATGGGAGTTCGCCATGTTGTGTAAGACTGGTTCAAATGTGATATCTGAGCAGCAAAGTGAGTTCTTGTTTCGTTGTTTTCTTGGAGAAGAAGCTTCCAGAAAATGGGAACAGTTCATGAACAGCCGAACGATACGAGGCTCGCTGGTTAGTTTAGCTGAAATAGAAATTATCTTGTGCTCGAAGCCAAATGGTTTTGTGGATGAAATGGAATGAGCAGGAGAACTTCAAATGAAAGAGAACGAAACAGCAATGTTTATAGTATAAGCAAAGAAAAGTGTCAAACCAAGATATACACAATGCCACCGCGGTAAAATAGAGGGTTTGGAAAGGATTCAGTCTGATATATACCATACAATTTTATACTTCTAACGAAATTTCAATAAATAGACCTAATAACTTTTTATTCTTCTTTTAATTCACAATCTTTATTAGCACTAATTTGTAAACTATTCGCGCTGCATGGGAGATTAATTGAAGAGCTCTAGCTACAAATTGAAGACGAGTTTCTGGGCGGGAAAAAAGACTCCATACTTCGGTCACATGGAAATTAAAGATTACTTGCTCAATTTGGTCTCAAATGAGTAATAAAAGCTATCCATAGGAGAAAATATCACACTGGTGACTCAGGGACAGATCGGACTGTTCTCACTAATCTCCAACTGACAAATTATAAAATTAGGCACTTCAAAGTTCCCTAATAGTTGTCAGTTCCGTCGCTATGGCTCGCTACATAAATAAAGCCTTTTTCGTGTGCCTCAAGAATACTTCTTTCATTTTTTTGAAAAAAAAAATACAATATTTGCACTGTACAAGTATTCACGGGGGATTCAGTTTTTCTTTTCAGCCATATTTTCAATTTTTCGTTATTCAGATAAACAATTATATATATATGTGTCACAACTATTCATAATTATTATACGGTTTAGGACAATCCACACAAATGTTTGCGACCGAAAATAATTTTGCTCGATGTTTGATGGCACACGCGACATGTCGTTGCGGAAACGAAATGGTTACCATAGAAACACATCATTCCAGCTGTATATCTCTGACAATGTTTTCCTTGATATCCTGCTCATCTTCCCGCTGTACTTGGACTTTCTTATTCCAATTAATCATGATATGTTCAGTTAAAAGATCCGACTGAAAATTACTGTTGAAAAATTTGAATAAAGACCACTGTACTAATTGGTCTTATTCTACGTAAACTTTTTTTAGTGTTTGGGGAAAAAAGTACCCAAATGTTACTGTTGTCTCAAAGTTAAAAAATATTTTATTATTTTTAAAGTTTCTTAATTCATTCTGGTGTGACTTGAATTTCTTTTTCTTAGTCTAAACAATTCCATTTTTAGTTGTTATTAACATCTTCTTGAGTTATTGTAAAAACGTCACAATTTTATTGCAGGTGTTTTCCAGTTCTGTTTGTTTTGTATCGAGAAATATTTTTAATCTTGGGTTAGCAACAAAACAGATGCCGGACACTTTCATTACAATAATCCCTTTCAAAACACCATGGAAAATGCCTCAAAACTTGTAGCGAGCTACCTTAAAAATTTTCCAGGATATTACAAAGGGATTAATGCAGAGCTTTTACAGCGAGTTTATCAAGAATTACGACCTCTCAACCAAATAAGTTTGCAGCAAACACGAGCTTCAATACAAACTGTGTGTTTCTGTGAGTTGTGTCTTGAAGACGAAGTCCTTGATGTACTCAAAGAAATGGATCAGAGGAGTTTCCTTATGAACAACATTCGATGGGAGTTCGCCATGTTGTGTAAGACTGGTTCAAATGTGATATCGGAACAGCAAAGTGAGTTCTTGTTTCGTTGTTTTCTTGGAGATGAAGCTGCCAGGAAATGGGAACAGTTCTTGAACAGTCGAACGACAAGAGGCTCGCCGGTTAGTTTAGCTGAAATTGAGGTCATACTTTGCTCTGGGAATGAAGATTCTATAGAGTGAAATCTTTAAAAAAGAGTGGTTTTAGCCGATGACTAACATATGAACTGTTAATTAAAGGAAACAAGATTTTATCTTTAGCATCAATTACAGTCGTTTCGTTATTTGTTTTGCGAGTTTTGTCATGAGGCATCGAAGTCCTCACCGACAAATCAAAATCAAATATCTTTTATTCCCTCTTTTAATGTAGTGAATAAAAAAGTTCATAATTAAAGGTGGCCGCTAGTAGACTTGGCCTTTCCATTGATACTACTGAGGATGGAGCTAGAAAATAAACTAGAAACTGCTTCCTCATGATATGCAGAGTTTTCTTTTCTTTTTCTCTGGTTTGAAGAGGAGACGGAAGAAAACACTTCTAGCTAGCTAGCATAATGATGGATAAAAAACAATCCCGGCCCGTAAATTCAATACTAATGCTAATAATGTAGCCGCGACAAAAAATAATATTTCTCGCTAAAAAAAATTCTGAAACCCAAAAGTAATTGAAAATTCGTTGATCATTCTTCTTGAGAGGTCCAGCGAATGTTTTGTCTAATTTTCACTAAAGCTCCTATCATACTGAATGCATTACATCTTTAATAATAACGTTATTGAGTTACTGTGTTCGTTTTTGTTCACTAACTTTAATCTAAAAGCTACAAGCTGTGCTTTAGATTGCTAGTATTCAGAATGGCCTTTTCAATCGATTATTATTTTTTTGCGTTTCAATGCCCTCAGTTTCGAGGATGTTAAAACCCGGTTCCGGCTAAAATGCGTAACGACTTTTCTTTATCCCGAACTTGCATGAGGCAACTAGTAGAGATAATGTTCAGCTGTTCTCTTCACATCGACCTCACTGTAAATATTATTGACAGAATTTACAGACTTATACAGTTTAAGCGCCATTCATGCCAAATTTTAACGTATGCATTTCGAGGGAAATGTTTATATATTTACCGCATGTAACCAATTCTTTTATCAAGAAGCTTGTCTATATACCATGCGAGCAGAGGTTTTCTTTTCTAACGAGCGAAAAGGGAACCTCTACTCGTAGGATAGTCTACTCAGTAATGGACTTGGAAATGCATCTAATTTCCCATTATGGGATATTGCAGCCAAAAATTGGACAGCCAAAGCACACATAGCCTCCTTCGCAGACGTTCTTAAGGTCGTCACGTCGTCACGCCACGCTAACGTCTGCGAAGAAGGCTAAAGCACACACTGAACCAAAAGAAATTTCAGAACTGGATACTAGGATCAGTTTGAGGAAGAAATTATGACTACTGGATACGCCCTCCCCCACCCCCTTCTTCTCCTCCCCCTTAAAATAAAATGGGCCTCTTCTTGTTATTCTAAAGAGAAATGTCAGAAAGGGAAGAATTTTTGGGGCCAAAATGAAGATACAGGCAGCACAAAGAGTACTTATTCAACTGCATTTCCTGTGAAGGTATCGTGAGTTTGACGTCATTCCTTGGTTGACGTCACTAAGGAAGTCATCCGCTGTGTTCATCGCAGGCGCAGTTGGATATTTTAGTGTTTGGAACGAGATCTTTCAATTTCTTTTGACCAAAAAAACATGTAAGTATCTTTATTGTATTAATTTGATGATATTCTATCTATTATTCATGAATATTTGAAGAAACAACGCTCTATTTTTGATTTGGTGTTGCTGTCGACTTATTTCGATTCCTTGATAATCATGTTCAATATTATCAACTCTTTTACCCCATGATTTCCGATAAGTAAGTCTTAACGTATTGTTTCACTAACTAAAATCATCTATAGCACTGTTGTATTTAACAGAGAATCAATATACTTGGCACTCTAACAGGAGTATAGAATCTTTTCTAATGATTTACTTGTTTGAAAATATAAACAAGCATCTTCATGGACCAGTTAGTTGAACTCTTGATCAGTATGATTGTGATGTCTGATGTAATGAAGTTAACGTGTCAAAAATGTCGGACGCTCAAGTTATTTATAACTTATTAGTGACTTAATATCTTGATTTCTGTGCTATATTTGTTTGTGATGAATAGCTAATACAGTATCAAAACAGCCATTATCATAAAACAATTAGTCAGTTAATGTGCAAGAGTTTCTTACTGTGTAAGCTTACAATTTTATGCCTTCCTCATGCATTAACCTGAACACTTCACATATAGCAAGGACACTTTATACTTCATTTATTAATCTCTTATGCATTCAATGAGTTATTTTATATATTTTATTGTTTATACTGGTATCTAGAAGAGGATAGTACAGTATAATAATAATGGTAATAATAATAATGTTTATTAAAAACATTAGCAATTTTTAAATACATGAACTCTGTAGCTGCTAGCTGCCCGCAAAATATGTTGTCTTTGTTTTTGCTACAATCAATCTAAAATAACTTTTTGGTACCTTGTACATTTTGACCTGACACCAGAGAAAAACAGAATTCATTTTGATTGGCAGTTCAAAACTACATACAGTAGTAGTACACTACTAGGGTTTAGAGACTGATGTAGGACAGTGCTTTGTTTACAAATACATGCCTTTTTTTATTTTTTTATTTTTTTATTTGAGAATTTGCCTTCAGGGTGGTATTGTATAATAGGACATGGGGTCCCCTTCGAGGTACATTGCACCAATTCCCAACCCCTTAAAATTCCCATCCCCATCCCACAATCAACCCATTAAGAAATCATTAGTAAAGGCCAGACACTGAGGGTGGTCATTGCAAGGGTGTCTTTACATCCTCAATGGTTCTTTTAAGTCGCTTCAATGCAGGGTTAGGTAGTGTGGAGAGACAAGACCCCCATTTTACATTGTCATCCGAGCCAGTTGAAGGTCTAACCATTAACCATTGTAGATGTTATTACAAAGGCAACACCTTCTCCTTAGCTATTTTAAGACCCTGAGTGTTGGTCTGACTAGCAGGGCTTGAACCCACGACCTCACACATGAATGTCCGGTGCTCAATCAACTGAGTCAACCAGCTAGTGGTGCACACACCGTCAGACTGTACAATTTAATGAATGAGAAATTTCCATACTGCATGAGGTGAAGCTCTGCAGTGCAGTTTGTTAAATGTTTCATTCATTGTATAGTCAGCAAGTGTGTGTATTTGTAAACAGAAGATGTCTCTTCATTTTTACTAACTGATAAATTATATGTTATGTTTTAGAAATATAAGAAAAATATACTAAGAACTTCATCATGTCGAATGAAGACAGAATGAGGAGTGAGATTGAGCGGATGCAGATGAGAGGTGATCAAGTTACTGACCAGGTATAGAAAACAATGTTGGGTTGTATTGCATAGATGTTACAATATTTTTGAACCTGTAATCATTGACCAGTGAATGCTTATCATTCATTAGCAGTCCTGCAATAATACAAGAACCTTTCCAGTAAGCAAGCCGTAATTTTTTGAATGTTTTGTTTCGACAGTCTCTGGAAAGTACACGCCGCATGCTACAAATGTCAGAAGAGGTGGGCATTTATCTTTTACCAGACTGCAGAGGTGTAGCGAGAGTGGGGTGACTGTCCCACCTTATAAAAGTTTGCCTAAAAAACTGTAAACTTGTGGTGTGATTTCATTCATTCATGCAGGATCCCTGTGGATATAATGGGAAACTCTAAAGATGAAATGCATATGTGTGTTTAGGCAAGAAAATGGTACCTTGCCCCCCCCCCCCCCCCCATGGTCGAGAACTCGCTATGCCTCTGATAGACTGCCCTAAAAAGTAAGGTATTATAAAGTCCTACTGTATTGGTAATACATATCAGGTAACATTTAAGCTAGATAGGAAATATTGAAAGCACATTTTTAACTTTAAAGGACTAAATTTTGTAA
Source organism: Anthopleura sola (assembly GCA_023349425.1). Taxonomy (NCBI): domain Eukaryota; kingdom Metazoa; phylum Cnidaria; class Anthozoa; order Actiniaria; family Actiniidae; genus Anthopleura; species Anthopleura sola. The sequence goes on along the minus strand of JALHLI010000003.1, from coordinate 4,445,591 downwards.
CAAGTTGATGGATAGATAGACTGACATGGATAGACCTTATATATTTGGGCAAAATGTTTTTCCATTAAGAAAATATGTCATTCCTCAGAGAATAAGACTCTTGGTTTGAGTTGCACCCATATTGTTGTACCTTCTGAAGCATATTACTGCACGAATACAAGCATGTTTACACATTGCACACCATAAAACTCTATAAAGCCATCTTAATTAAACACAGTAATAATACTCAAGGGAGTAGTGTGTGCTTTCTTTGAAGTGAGAAAGGAGTTAACACATTAGCTCTGGCATTTACTGTGTAGTTTGATGTGTTATTATTAATAATTAATAATATACAATTATTGTATATAGACACAAGATATTGGTATCAAGACACTAGTTCAGTTAGATGAACAAGGTGAACAGCTGGAGAGAGTTGAAGAAGGCCTTGATCAAATAAATGCTGATATGAAAGAAGCAGAAAAGAATCTTACTGGCATGGAAAAATGCTGTGGTCTCTGTGTCTGTCCTTGGAATAGGTCAGTTGACATCTACTGTTCATATGTAATAATTTTAATAATCTGTATGACACTAAATCTGAATGTCTTGCTACCTTATATGCTGTCAGTAGGCATGTGTCTGTCCTTGGAATAGGTCAGTTGACATTAGACATACACATGTAATTAGTGAGATCATACAAGAACTATCATATCAGATTTTGAATAGGAGATCAAGCTTAATTTGATTGACTGGGAAAATAAAACTGATCATTAAACGTGGGGCACAGGTGCCTATTTCCACTCATGTATCTCTAGGCTGCAAATAATTTTTTGATAGGCAGTTCATTTGTCAGGCCAGAGGAATACTTGACCTGTCAAACCCAAGTGTGGCTGCTCAAATGTCCAGAAAATGGGAATCATTTACCAGTCATGTGGTCATTTTTACTGGACATTTCTCCAATGAATGGCACTTAATTGCAGCCTTGTATCCACCAATCTACATTCTCACAAGGAAACTGTGATTTGAGTAATAATTCGCAATTACAATTAGCACTTTGGTATATTAGTTGTAAAAAATGCCATCGTGAATTCAAATGTTTAAATAGCATTCTACTTTCCTTTTAATTAGATGATTATCCATTCCTTATAGATTTATATTTTTACTAAATATGTTTCATCAAATCTTTCTTAGGAGAAAAAATTATGAAAAAACTAATGCTTACAAGAAAGCATACAAGAAAAGTAGTGAAGATGGTGTTCTCTCTACTCAACCAGGTTTGATCAGCTTGTATAATTCCAATAATTTTCATGGAGGACTGTAAAAATGTACAGTAGGAAAAGCTGTTTTTATACAACCTTTTCTTTTAGCTGTGATACTCTAAGCCCTAATTATTATTGTTCACTATTACAAGTGTTAAAAGGAAATAAAACGGCTGAAAACTGACCTACAAAATTAAAGTATTTTAAGAAAAGTAGAATTATTAAACTTTTGGTCGCCAAGCTGCAGCCTTCATCAGAGACAAGTCTATTATGAGAAAGAAATATATAGCTCTTATTAACCAAGTTTGATATCCATACCACAAGTTATGGATCAAGTTTTTTCTACTGCCTTATGGCCCAAGTGCTAGGTTAATAAGATATTATTTTATTATATGGCAAGGCTAGGAGAGACAATTTTGATTTTTAGGTCCGTACCATAAGTTATGGACAGCAAATTGACCAATCATAGTGCGTGAAATTACCTTGCCATATAATAAATAGAGGATATTACATGGTTGCGTGGAGATATGAATTTTATCTTCGAGTGTTGATGTTATCTCTCACGAGTGAGCGCAGCGAATGAGTGAGAAATAATATCAGCAAGAGACGATAAAATTCGTATCTCCAAGCGGCCATGTAATGTTCTGTTTATTATATGAAATCTTCAATGAAAAATAATGGAGAATTTGAGCGAGCTGAGCAAAAAGTCGAAATTTGACACCACCAGTGTTGATATAAATCGTATCCCCACTGGCCACTGGTGGGAGTGGGGATATCAATTTTATCATTTTGATGTCACTCAATATCACACTCTATTTCATATAATAATAGAATTTATGTACTTTGATGTTTGTAGGAACTGCTGTGTCAGGCAGTAAGGATTCATCTGCACCTTCATCAGGATACATCCAGAGGTAAAACACACTGCATAGAGAGTTTTTACACTAGATAGTGTTTGTAATCATATCATACATGCTAGAAAAATATATTTACATTTAAAGAAATGACATGCACCAGGATGCACATACTGTGCTACTGTGTATAAGCTACCAAGGGAGGGTCCAGGGGGAGGGTCAGGGGGGTCCAGACCCCCTGCCGTACTTAAGGTTCAATTGTTTGTTTTATCCTAAAGTTTAGTTTTTCCACAGCTTTGAAGTGAATTTTGTATGAAGTATACATTTGGGCCCTCCTCTCAACAAATTCCTGGATCCACACTTGTGCTACTCAATCATTTGTTCATTCTACCCATCCATCCATCTGTCCATCCATCGATTTGTTCGTTTGTTTGTTCATCAGCAGCCTAATTAAATGTATAAATAATAATGCTTCCAATTGTTTTAGAATTACAGATGATGCAAGGGAAGATGAGATGGATGAAAATTTAGGGTAAGGAACACCTTTGTAATAAACTTGTACTCTACAATCAACTGTTATTGATACAGGCAGGCCCAGTTTTCATGTTCTTCGTCAAAATCACAGAATAAATTGTGAGATTTATATGATGTGAATTAGAGGTGCCCTAACGTTGATCAGCCCAGTGGTTTTTTAAGTGTTCTATCTGTGAGTTAGCCATGTCCTGACTTAGATCAGCCCAGACGTTGTTTAAGGGTTTTATCTGTGAGTTAGCCATGTCCTGACTTGATCAGCCCAGACGCTGTTTTAGGGTTCCATCTGTGAGTCAGCTGTGCTATGACTTTGATCAACCCAGAAGTTGTTTCAGGGTTCTATCTGTGAGTTACCACGCCCTGACTTTGGCCCAGAGGTTGTTTCAGGGTTCTATCTGTGAGTTACCACGCCCTGACTTTGGCCCAGAGGTTGTTTCAGGGTTCTATCTGTGAGTTACCACGTCCTGACTTTGGCCCAGAGGTTGTTTCAGGGTACAATCTGTGAATTCAGTAGCCGTGCTCTTACTTTGATCAACCAAAGTGATGTTTTAAAAGGCTCATAAATTGGTAACTTTCCAAGCCTATATTTATTATTTTATAGTCAAATAATTACGGTAATCACAGTGTAATGGTTTTTTTGTCAACTTTAGCCAAGTATCCAACATCATTGGAAACCTTAAGTCCATGGCAGTGGATATGGGGAATGAACTAGAGACCCAAAACAGGCAACTGGACCGCATCAATGCAAAGGTATGTTGTTAGAGCAGATTTCGTATGACTGTGGAAAGTTCAGTGCCGTATACGTGCCTTGCCGCGACCGTGATGTCTTCTATAATTTTGATTGGCTGTTTTTTTTATCGCGCAATGTGATTGGTCTGGCGTACTTGCCGTGACCGTGTGCGCGCCGTGTTTGTGCCTTGTTTCGTGCATTTGATTGGATGAAGAAAGCGTGCCTTGGTGCAACCGTGATTTTTTCTAGATTTTTGATTGGTTGACTTTTTGTTGCGACCGCCTTCGTACCGTGAGCTTTTCACAATCATACGAACTTTGCTCTAACACCATTGAACAATTGCTCAAAATACTCGGATTTTTCTTGATTGTGAACAGTCCCTCGTTTTCCTTCCGGAATCAGTCGCCCCTAGTTCTAGTAGACACCCAAACTCGCCCCCATTTCCCACGCGTCCGGTTCTACCGTAACTCGGGGCGAAAGAAGGGACTGTTCACAGTTTAGAATTTCACCGAGTTCCGTTACTTTCGCTGTGATACGTTGAATAATTTCATCTCCTATCAATACCAGGGAATTATTTTACACCCCTCGACATATCCTCAAATTTGTTCTTAAGGTTCTGATTTACTAATAAAAAGGAAATAATGCAGATTTGTGGGAAAAAATCCTTTTATTTTGTTTAACTAAGGACAAAGGTTTTGAATAAATACTCACATGTAATGTTTTGCGCCAACCCCCCCCCCCCCCCCCCCCCCAATATTCATATTTTTGACGTTTAAAGCTCAAGCACTCAAACGCAAGTTCCGGCACGTTGAAAGTGCACCAAGAAGCAACTCGCTCACAAACAGCCCTTCAAGATGAGTGCATGGACGAAAAGCAGAAGTGGGCTTTAGGAAAACCATTTTTTGCAAGCGGAAACCACACCAACCACATAAGAACCATTCCACTTTTCAAAAAGTGAATAAGATAGAAGTAAAGAGAAACTTTCAGCCTGTTTGTATGTTCATTTGTTTTTCTTTTCTCGCAGGCTGAATCTAACGATGAACGAATCAACGTGGCTAATAAAAGGGCAAGAGATATTCTTCGGAATGCATGATAGAATCACTCAATATGTAAAACTGGAAATATACTGTACCGTAACACTGAAATGGCTTTTCTCTCAGCCAATCAAAATGCGCGAAAAAGCTTATGGCCGCCATGTTGGTGGTGTGTGTTTTTCTTTTTAATTAGCTTCCTTTGCTAATACCACCAACATGGCTGCAAAGTTTTTGTCTTGTGGCTCTTTTATGACTGATTGCAAACCATCATTGCATACAGTCATCGTCAAAAAGGTTGTCCTGTGAAAAAAGACTTAAAGAAAAAAGAAGTATCACGTGATGATTTGTTGATTTGTTTTAAACGATATACATTTTGGTTTCAAATTATATAATGAGTAACAATGAACAGAAAATAATTTTTTAACTCTACTTATGTAATGATTGCTAGTATCGAGGACATTAGAGAAAAACGTTTGCGCATGCGTGCCTTTCAGCACGCTTTCCAAGAATTTACAAGAGTTTTAGTGAGAAAGTAAATGCTTGTTTTCTCCAAGTATACAAAACATTTCGCGGGTATACTTTTGTGAGACCAAGATACTGTATTAATAAAGGCAATATGAAAGAATTAGCCTTAAGTTTCAAGAACTGACTTTAAGTTTTGGCATTTTGTAAAGACTATTCTTCAGGCAAGTGTCAAGCAAGTCAAATTTGCATATTTTTACAACAGCGCGAAGACGCTTTTGACTAATTTGCATTGGGACTTAGAGCATGCGCAGACGTTTTTCACGCGTGTCGGTATCGAGCATTTAGAGCGAGTGTATTAGGTATCACGTGACATTTCTTTTGGTCTAAATGTATTTTTTGTTGGACAACATGTTGGATGACATTGTACAAAGCCATATAGATGGCTCGGAACTGGAGTTTTTCACTTGTATCAACTGAAGGACAGGTCGATAGATAGTCGATAGTACAATGGCAGAATTTGACTCAAATGCACATTTTGGTATGGGAAGGCCCAATTTAAATATAAGTTGTTTTCGCATCTAAAACTTTTATTTGAATTAGGCTCCCTGTCATTTTGCGTGGTTAATCGTCTTCGTGAATGAAACTTTTTTCCTTCAATTTTCCCTCCATTTCCAAAAACGTCCCGCCCGGTTAGTTGACTGTTCAATTAATTTTTTTAGTCTTCTATTTTGCGTCCTCCACTTATATTCGCTTAATATATTGTTTTGGACTTCTTCCAAATTAATCAAGCTTTCCTCAAGTTTTAATTCATGTTTTTCAATTTTGGTTCAACTTTCGGTTCATCTCGACTATTTGGTTTTAAGGACGGAGTCGTTCACTATAAATATAAACCTAAAATGTGGGTACGTTTTACTCATTTTTTACATTTCACCATTGCAAGTTATTTACACCTTATTCCAGGTTATTGAGAGATCACCAAGGAGAACGACACTTGTTATCTCGTAACCATTATTCTTTACACCAATTTGTTCCAGCTATCTTAATGATTCCAATGTTCAATCATAATAAGCCTTGCTTGTATTAACGATTATTCTAGTGGCTTTTGGAACCTCCCTGCTTTGAACAACTTCGTTAACCTTGAACATGCTCCTATGGAGAATTTGTTTTAATGCTAGTAAAAGAGCATTGAATAATCATTAATATTTTTCTCTTTTCTTGAATAACGTTATCAGTATTTTTTTTTTTTTTGCCGTCATAATGGGCTATTTTTCCCCTATCTATATTTCACGTCAGCCTGTTGATGTGTATCATTAAAAAGTATTTTTAAACTTATGGTAAATTATGAAATAAATTGCTTTTATACAATGAAATGGGTAATACTTCGAAAGGACCAGATTCAAAGAGCTTCTTTTGGTCAAGCAACTTTTACGTACGTAAAACAGAAATCCTCTCCTCTCCTCTCCTCTCCTCTCCTCCCTTACTCGAAACTCCCTTCCATCCTCTGGCTAACTGCTTCATTTTCTCTTCTCTTTTCTTCTACCTTATTCTTTCCTTTCCCCTTCCTATTATTTCCGTTAGGGGGCTTTCATTTATTTTCTTATGGGGGGGTCACATTATTTTGGGGGGGGGGGGGGTTATTAATAATTGTATGCAGCTTCATAGAAACAGTTATCGTAGATTTATAAGTTATACACCGTAGTGAAAATGGAAACTGACGTTTCGGACGTTAGTCCTTCGTCGGAGTCAATAGAAAGTGAGAGTGAGAAAGATGTTTATATAGTAGAGGAGAGAGAAAACAAACCAATAAGAAAAAAGCAAGCCATAAAATAAAGGAGAACAAAAGGATCGAAAGCGACAATAGGTGAGAAATAACTTAATTATAAGCGAAGCGTTCGTTCATTCCGTGGGGATTAACGGTGCCAAGTAAATTAATTAAGCGCATTTCTTTAGTTTTACGATGACTGTTGCTACCGTGGGTTAAACACAGACCAAAAACAATAGCGTTAAGCTCGGAATGATTAGCAGAGTTAAAGTGCCGAGCAACTGGTTTAGATAAATCTTGCTTGCGAATGTCGTAAAGGTGATCTCTAAAACGATCACCTAATCGGCGGCCAGTTTCTCCAACATAGAGCATGTTACAGTGTGAACATTGAATGCAGTAGATGACGTTAGAAGAAGTACAATCAAAATGATCTGTAATATTAAAAGTGGATTTAGGACCTTTAATAGAAGTTCGTGAAGCAACAAAGGGGCAAGTGTAGCAACGTTTGCGAGAGCAGCGAGAAGTACCGGGTTCTTTATTAGAAGGAAGTGTACCTTTAACTAAAAAAGAGCGTAAATTACGGTCCCTTTTGAACGAAAAAAGAGGGCGTTCTTTGAAAATGTTAGACGTGGTGGGATCAGAGTTGAGTAAATTGAAGTTACGATTAATGACAGGTTTGATAGAGTTGTTAATAGGATGGTAAGTGATAGTGAATGGAATGCGGTTTAGGTTAGAATTGCGTGATTTAGGGGTGAGAGCGTTGTTACGATTTATGGAAGAAGCTTTAAGCATAGCACGGTCGATGATGGAAATAGGGTAACCACGATTAAGAAAAAAGGAACGCATTTCTTGACATTTGCGAGAAAAATCAGTGTCGTCACTACAAAGACGGCGCAAACGTAAGAATTGCGAAAAAGGAATAGAATTGAGAGTGTGTTTAGGGTGTGAGGAGGAATAAAGTAAATATGAATGAGAGTCTGTGGGCTTATAATGAATAGTGGTATTGAGATGATTAGCAGAAATACTTACAGAAATGTCAAGAAATGTGACAGAAGTCTCGCTAATGTCCCAAGTGAATTCAAGAGCTGGGTGAAAAGAATTGACATAGAGAATGAAAGAATCTAGGTCTTGTTTAGAACAAGAAGTAGCACCAATACAGTCATCAATGTAGCGACCAAAAAGTTCAGGTTTAATGCCCAGGGGCGGATTTAGGGGGGGGGCCGGGGGGGCCGCGGCCCCCTCTTTAGCTGCCGGTTTTTTTTCCAACCAGAAAAGGGGTTTTGGGTAATATTTGGAAAAGAAAACAGATGATTTTGGCAAGTCCCCCCCTCCCCCCATACACTAATAAATGAGAGCCCCCCTTATTTACCTTTTCAAGGCGGTCTGAGCTAGTAGTTTGAGTTTTAAATATTCAGCGCACAACGAAATGAGTGGTTGGTTGTCAACTTCACATGCCATGCCATGAAAACGAGTAAAGGTTAGTGAAATACAGCTGAAAATACTCGGTGACTGCTTCAAAACTACATACCAGTGAAAAGTGCAGGAAGGGTGACTTGAGATAGCTCAGTGATAAATAAGGTTTTGAATGTATTTATTTTTTGTGAAAAAGATTTTATTTGAATTTCGGCCGAAACCGCATGAAAAATAGCACGTCCTCTACTCAAAAATAACATAATCTGATCATTGTTATTGCTTATTCGAATCCACTAGGTAAGGAATTATTTTATTCCTTTATACGCGCTACTATATTTATAATTATTTTGAATTTTCCACTGTAAAAGCATCGAGATCTCCGTCTAAATGCGTTCTAAGAAAGGTCATATTATTATTATTATTGTTATTATTATTATTGTTATTGTTATCATTTTATTTTTATGTCAGTGCTCTTAATTGTTGTTTCATAATGGATGGTGCAGATAAAAACTAGCCTTCATCACTCTTCGCAAAACCGTTAACATTATGATCACTGCTGGCGCGTGCGTGGGCTGCAACACATTTTGGGAAGTTACGAATTACTTAATACGATTTAAACACTTACTCGAGAATACAGCTTCTTTTTATATCAGGCGATTAGTAGCACATTAAAGATATTAGATCTGTAGATGAGAGACATTAAAATTACATTAACAATCATGCAAAGGAAGCCGAAACTAGTAGTTGCTAGGTACATTAGACCCGCTAAGTGGTTTATCCAGTGAGTAAAAACATGCTTTTATTTCTTAAACGATTTTAACTTTAAAATTATGAAGGTAAAAAACGAGAAGTGACAACATGATGATCTTTTGTTTTTAAATCTTTACTTCAACTTGACTCAGTTTATGTTCGAACTTTCTGGTCTCGGAGAAGAGTACTGGTTGGTTGGTTGAAGAAACAGCTGAATGAATCTTATGAATAAATCTCCTTACCAGTCTCCAGTGGGGAGAGGGTGGTAAACACGCTCCTTTCCCTCTTCCTGCGGACAGTTTCCAGACATGTGGGTTTTAGACGGAAGCCAAACACGACAAAACGTGTCAGTCTGGAGCTGTCTTACTAAGGCGCAAAAAAAAAAACATGAAACAGCTATAATTCAGCCATCAAAGAACTTTCCATCCAACTGGTAAACCACGACCAGATATCTGTTGTCTATTGATAGCAACATAATGTATAGCGGTGTGTTTTCGTTAAAAGTACTGGTATACCCACACCGACATAATCCATAGTTACTTCAGCTGTGACGCCTCGATCAGCTCGTTAATCAGATAGCGTAAAATTGGTGACGCCCACACATCAGTATCCGGATGTTTTGAAAAACTCAACTTCTCTGGTTTAATAAACATCCGCGTCCTCTCCAGGAGGGTGGTTCAACATCGCTTCATTTATAGGAAACCGCGCAAAATGATATGACTGATGACGCTGATCTCTTTACTGAGCATGCGCTGTGTGACGTCAGCTTTGGTTTAAATAGTTTTATTTTTGCGGTAAAACAGGGAGGTAAATGTAATGAACATCAATGCAATCGTTCATCGTCCAATATCTGCATCTAGTATGAAAAACTGATCTATCCAGCTAAGGTAGGGCTGATTGCTTGCCATGAATTCGAAAATCGCATGCGCACGCATATGATTCTACGTATCCGATATTGTGCTTCATCCACAAGGAAAACTTCTAGTTTATATGAAAACTTTTCTTTATATTGATTGCTGCTAAATCGTCGTATAGCAGCGCCAAGGACTTATGGCTATGCTCTTTTCCATGTGGGACGCGTTTTGAAAAACTAGCGCTAGCTGCGACGTTAATTTACATAAAAAATTGGGGTAAAAACTAAAATTGAGGGCTAACTTATTTTCTATCCTTTACTGAGACACTTTGACAGCAGGCGGTTTTTTATTGTTATTTTATTTATTTATTTTATTTTATTTTTCCGTCAAATGAAATTCATGATAAAAAGATAAAACTGGAATAAACAGTATGACGTATATGCACGTTAGAGATATGCTGATGTACAACGAAAAACGAACATACTTACAAGTAGACATTAATTTGAGTCACGTGACCAGACAGCTCCATCAATTACTTGATATTAACGTGGTTGGAATGCTGCATGTATCATGAGTAATTAATGGGAAACCATATAAAGCGATGCTCGCAAAGGCCTACTGGGTAATACCGCGAAGACCCCTGTGCACTAATGTAGCGTAGTTAACCCCTTTTTCATGCAGGAATCAAAAATTACGAAATAAATTAAATAATAACGTAATCTTTCTATACACAACTAGTCCACCGTGATAGGTATTCCAGAAGAGCTATACTTTTCCTTGAGGTGTTATCTAAGCAAATGATTTCATCCGCATTATATGGCTTCTGAGAATAAATAGATTGTCGCCGCAATCTTCTTCTGCAAGCACTATTTATTGTATAAATGACATGTTCCGCCGGTTCAGCTCAACTATTTGTAAGAGCCCTAGTTAAGTAAAGAAAAACTGCTCTAGAAATGTCTAAACCAATATATCACGCAAATATATAGCGTGTAGCGAAACGTCTTTGATTAGAAAGAAATGCCGATAACTTGAAATATATCCACTAACACAGGAACGTGCGCGCGTCCCTTTTGCAGCTAGTAGAAGCCGCTGGATCTAGCGCGGCTTTTCGTGGTTGAGATCGGGAGATGATCAGTAGGTAAATAAATAAAGATTAAAGGCGGAAAGAAGGTCTTAGCTCGAGGTTTTAGGATAACTGAAAAGGAAAATAAATTGTGATAATGATCCATGGAAGGAATTAATCATGATGATGATGGCTTAACCATGTTATGAATAGTCTTTATGCACCGCGATAAACTAGGTAACGTTAATCAGACATCTTGCCGTGGTTGATAAAAAACGTATCATATGAGACAAAACAGAAAATAGATCGAAAGATAAAGAGAGAACAGAGAAGATCAAAGGAGAGAAAACGTTAAATAAAAGAAGCGAAACAAAACGAAGGGAAATTGAAGCGAAAGGGAAAGGAAAGAAAGGGAAAACGGGAAACGAAATGAATGAATGAGAGTGTCAGGTGCGGTATGAACACCATGCATGAAGCTTTTCGCAAAACATTGTACCTCAGCGACACACCAGCGAAACGTAGACTCAAGTTGTCTGTAGTCCAGAAATATTTACGACTGACATATCAATAATATAAAGTTTAAGAATTGAGAGAGAATTTGAATAGAACTCAGGTTTTTTGGTTCCAGCGCGCAGTTCTACCTCCTCAGTTTTGTGCTTTTTCATTATTCCATATCTTTCCTTTCTTATCATTGTGGTAAAAAAAACCTTTTGCTACTCCCTCCCTTTCTCGACTCCTTCCTCGCTATCACAACCTCCTGCTGGTCACAATTCAAGGGAGGCTGGGCCCCGTGAAGCATTGTGGGTGGCTCATATTTTATGCTTTATTTTGCCTACTCGGTCTTCAGGGACGTGACTCTATGTTTGGTGATACCAAATCAATTTAGTACTTAGCACCAAGGTTGATAATCGCGCAGCACTGAAAAAGGAAATTTACTCCTTTCAAATTAAATTGGCAATTCAAGGAGCAGTTGAAATCGTTTCTCACCTGATCACCTGTTTCAAGGATTAAGGTTGGTATCACAGTAGAAATATCACTCAAGCTCTCTAGATAACTCATTACAGATTAACAATCAGAGAACAGCCGCGTGTTTGATCGTTTTTTAATCATTGTAGACGAAAATGTTTGCTTCCGCGTTCAATTCATTTGTTCTCTTAAGAAAAATACAGTTTGAATAGCGTTGTTTTAGTATTTTTTTAAAGTAAGAAGGATGTTTTTGAAATCAGTAAAGTATCGGTCGCTGGAGAATAAATATTTAGAATAATCAGTTGCTAGCACAAGTGATATCTCATGAAGTTAGTTTGTGGCCTTTAATTTAAACTGTTAGTGCCTCTGTTGTCTGATTGCCAGCGAATCTCCCCATTAACACTCAAAAACCTCGAAAATTCAAGAGATAACTGTTAATATAACTTACAGGAATCCAAATGGATTGTCAGAATGAAGATACTTTAATCAGTTTTGTATAGATGTGGGGAATTCAATCAATTGTTTCCTGAATATTCTTGTATCGATCTTGTTATTACTCGTGACGCCCCACTGCGGAGTTTTCGTGATATGAATAAAAATTTAAACTAAGTTTACATAAACATTTCGTGCTGTTTTGAGAATAACCGAATATTAATAACTCTAGATTCAAGTGTAAACATGCAGTTGAGGACTCAATTGAGTGGAATAGAGAGCCCAGTGGAGCTCAAACGCGGCTGAGATCAAGTGGTGTTGAAAAATCAACACTTTTATTTTGATCTCAAAATAAAGTCATGATCACTGCCGTAAACATTCGCGGCCGAGAACTGAGCTTCGAAGAGGTATAGGGCCTGATTTTTTTTTTTTTTTCATTTTATTATAAACACCTAATTGCAAGAACGTTGCTATATGAAAATAAAAAAAATGGCAAAATAACAAATACGGATTAATTACATTTTTTTCTCTATTTATTTTGATTCTATAAAGCCCCCCAGATCGATGATTGTAACTGTTGTAATATATACCAACAAGACTTTCTTTAAAATATCAGTCTATACCTTTAAAGCAGCGAAATAATTAAGTCTGTTTTGCAAAAATAATTAATTCCTATTTGTTATTTTATTTTTATTTTTATATGACAATGTCTAGCTTGTAAATAGGTATATGCAAGATATATGCGAATTCGAAATGTATTACATAAAACTCTGCAAATTTTAATGGGATTTTTGGGGCAATGCAATCGTTTTTTTAATTTTCAGGTCTCAAAGAGATAATGCAAAACATATCTAACTTAAATGGAGAACTGCAAACTTTTGACTGACGATTTTTTGTCAGTGCCGAAAGCAATTGTCTTTTCTAATTTTTCTTGAAGAGGGAATACAAAGCACCTTTAGAAAACAAAATATAACTTAACTGAAAAACGCTACAAATTCTAATAATAATTTTTTTCTTCAAATTTTGTCCTCGGAAGAGGGGGAAAACAACAAAAAAACAAAACCATAAACGGATAAACAAAATAAGCGAAAAAGGTTTCAAAACTAGAAGGGTAAAAGAAATTAAAGTAGCTCATGCCACATAATTTTACAAGTGTTCGTGCGTCAGCGAGGTTATAATTCGTGCACATGATCAGCGCGCAGCAAATCAGAATGCAGTAAATAGTGCCGCGCGCAGATTATAACAATAACTATATGTATGCAAATATAGTTCAAACAAGTGATAACCTGTTCATCAGAAGGTTCAAAAACAGCACAGAGAGATAGGAGACAAAAGTTTAAATCACGTTTGTTAATCGTACGGCGCGGAGAACACTGAGTATAGCGGCTCGAAATCGGTGGGTAACATGTTGTTTTCTATATTCTAGTCAATAAGAATCTAGCAAGAAACGAGTGTGAGTCGTGATTGTTAATGACTTATCTTGCAGAGCAAGTATAACTTCGGCATAATACAAAGGTTTATGAACTAGAACCTCTTTTAGCAGCCAGTGGTCAAAGTCCCAAAGATGGTTTTCCACTCATTCACACTAGACCATCCTCTTTCTTTCTTCGCCACCCGTGATTTTTAATTGGGAAGTACGGTAGCGGTGAGTGCGCTCGCCTCTCATTAATGCGAGCGACCCGGATTTGACTGAGTCCCGAACTCGGCGTCGTATGTGAATAGAGAATAAAAGTTGATTATCTCATGTGCTTCACTCGAGGGTTTTTCTCCTGGTTCTCCGCCGGTTTTCCTTCCTCTGCAAAAATTCACTTCCATAAATTCAAATTGGATCATGAAACCGCGAGGGCCACGGGTTTGTTAGCCACTGGCTATTGTAAGTGCTACTCTGGTAAAACAACTGAGGTAGATTTATTTCGGTTCCGTTTCCTATCGGTACCGTTGATTGTAGTTTGTTTTTCTTGTGTTGAGTGCCAACGTCTTCTATTCTACATAATGCGTTGAAACTCTCCCTACTTTCCAGTATTGAGGTACTCGTTCTATTTCTTTGGCCCCGCTGTTTGTCTTGTGGAGATAGTATCACGTGACTAGTTAGTGCAAGTCCCTTCATTATACAAGAACCACTGAATGTCACGAGTACCAGTCTCCCGCGACTGTAGTCTGTAGTACTGTATTTCCCCTACGGAACAGTTCTTTTTCGATCCTCGGTTATGGCCGCCATCTTGTTTCTTGACATCATCTCGCTCCAACGATAGTATTACTGGCTTTCATCTACGTCATCATCAATTTCAAAAGCGTAATTTCGTTTATAATAACATAAAAGTTTCATCAGTAATTTTGTAAAGCCTTCAAAACTACATGTACTGGTGAAGTTTCAGGGCTGTAGATTATTTTGTTGGGGAATTATGAGCGAGCAAACACGACAAAATTTTTGCCATCTAGATCTTTGTGTTCCACAGCTGAAGTTCTAAGGACACAAACATATGGCGGATCAACGAAACTTTATAAGCTTAATATGATGGAATATTCAACTTTTTTGACTATATTTAACTGAACTATACTTGAAATGATAATTTTGAGCGTGCCTAAGGCAAAATCTTTTCAATTTGGGTAAATTACAGTCAAAACGGCTCAAGCGTACCCCATAGAATTCATTAATGAATTTATCATTCGAATATTGAGTTCATTATTCACTCTGACTCCATATCTGAAAATGAATTATCTACTCAGTTTTGATTGGATTCTTCAATAATTGTCATGCCAAGGTAGTAAAACTCCCCAGAAAGGTATACTCTTAGAATTTTAGTGTAAAATGATTGAATGTGAGCTTGGAGTCTTCCTATACTATTTTTTAATGAAAACTCAGAGTGGAAAATCAACTCAATATTTGAATAATGAAATCATTAATGGAACTAGAGCTGGAGGGGTACGCTTGAGCCGTTTTGACTGTAATTTTAATCTACACGTAACAGTATTGCGTGACACAAATTCAACCTTCATAACCAGGGAACGAAACATCAAAATGACTCGAAATTTTTCCTGTGACGGACTTATACCACTGCTTTCAAAAACATATCTTAGAAATATCTTTGTACGATTTATATTTAAGATATTGATTTTTTGATGACGTCACATGAAAGCCAGCAATTGAACTGCATTCTGGGTAGGCGTTATGCGAAAAATCATCAAGGAAGCTGTTACACGAATCAACTTGCTGAAAATTCGCCATTCTGCGATGCGCGTTTTTGAAGCTGAATCAAATACTCGCAACGCGTTACCGAAATCTGAAAATCGTTGTACGTGGCATGTTACACGGTATACATTTTTCGCTAATCAGCGTATCGCGAAAAATCGTCGTTGCAAATAGTCCCGTGTAACATCAGCTTTAATAATGAAACAAAATGACCGTACGTCTAAGAGATGACGTGCAGGTGATGCCGAGAGACACACAAAAGTCAAGTAAGTTTTATTTCGCCAGCGAAACGAAGTTAGGCCCGGTTTCGTACGTCGAATTCCACATGTGCCGAATCTTATCAGACTGATTGATCGCCTTCGTTCCCCGAAAGAAATTATGGGTCACTATTTGTGGTTAGTATTTTTCAACCATTTTCCGAGTATACAATGTAGACTTTTCATGTTGATCGAAATATAATTCCGCCATGAGTTCGACTAGCGTTTACGATTAATTTAAAGAAGAAAGAGCTCGTATTTCATAAATTCTCTTGGCAGAATAATGGGAAACGCTAATCAAAATAAGATGTCGAATCCTCAATTCTGATTAATTGACCTTGAGTTTGTTCTGAAGGTCAACTCATCTAGATACAAATGAACAAAACCTATTGTTTGAGTTTATTTCCATTAGATTCGGCACATGGATGTGAAATTCGACGTCTAAACCGGGCCTAACAGTCAAAGTAAAACACAAAAAATCAATTAATGGAATTAGTGTCTACTACTATGTATTATTATTCTTTTACCGACCAAGCAAAATCACTTTAACGAGGAAATCTGACTATTAGAGACAGTTACGCACCCCTCTATATATAGATAGGTAATGTTTAAATACCTGAACCACGCTTACCACATAATCATGGTAGTCTAATAGCATAATGGTTCATCACTACCTAAAGTGACTGAACAGGGATGACGTATGTCGATGATGATTACACTCTACAACAAAATCAAATATCAAACCTAAATTAAAAATAGAATATAATGTTGGGAAAATGAGATTTGTTTTTGTCTGGCTGTTAATTACTGGAGTAAGTGGACATGCTGATCAAAGGAAACGGTTAGTAATGGTTATGTTATCGAGTATCAGGAGTCATGAGTGCTAAAGTCTCTAGACTAACCGGCTTAATTGTGCTTAATCGATTAGACTAACTGAGATTTTACCGGAACAAATCTATACAATCAGCCATGCCACCACTGAGCTTTAAAACCCACGGTTGCTGCTGGATCTCGGGTTCGATTCCTAGGTCTTTGCAGGTGAGCAGAGTTTGTTAAACCTGGTTCTCACTAGCGATATAAACATATCAATCAATCAAATTGGTATAAACATAAGAGTGTATGTCTTCACTGGATGATTCAGCGTCATAAGCCGATACGCACAGCCATAAGAAGAACGGAACGTTTTGATCCTTGTGCTTATGCCACTGCTTATGCTTGTGCTTACACACTAGTGAGGACCAGCCTTTAGGTCTCTCTGGGTTCTTCGATTGTCCTCCCTCCGCAAAGCCGAACATGTACGCTGCCGGAATTCCAATTCGACTTCTGTGAGAGAGCCGTGCCCTCATTACATCACGGCCCAGAGGTTTTTTCAGAGTAAAGATAAAATATCATATTTTTTTACTAAAGATTCATGTGTCAGTAGCAGTCTTAGAGGCATTCAGTCACTCAAGAGGTCGGTCTAAATTTCTTCTGTTTTGGCAGTTCCTAATCTGAGTGTTATCGCTGAACCAATCAACGTTCCACTTGAGAGTACTTTTCCATAAAGAACACTAAAAATAAAACTAAATTGGATCTGAAATCTCAAACGTCAATTTTGATTATACCGTCGGGTATTTTTAATTCGCTATACCAAATTGTCTCTTAAGAACAACCCGAAATTTCTTCTAATCCAATCAACTATAAATTAAGAGAATTCGATCAGAACCGGAGTGATTTAGTCTTCTTGACAGATGCTCTCTGTTATTGTCAGCTTGTCCTGATAAGACTGAATGGAGCTAGTTGCTGAAGTAGACTTGATTGACTGCACCTGTACATAAATCATGTTACATTTATGTCAGATCGAATATTTTATAAGGATTTATATAGGAAAATGCGTTGGAGGTTTAGCGTTTGTCATTCAACACATTTTTCATACAAATTCGTATAAACTACCACTCAACAACTACAACACACAACTCAGTTTTTACTCACATGTTGACTTTTATGGAGGCAGTGAAAAATTTTTGATTAGTGAGTACATCTAAATACGCTAATCTGTGGTTGGTCACTAAACGAAACTGACAAATTCCAACCCTTATGTCTGGTCTATAGTCAGTCACCAACCACCCCCCGTATTTTATATGCCATATATAATTGTAGTGAGAATATTTGGGGATATTCGCATTGATATTCATTCAGGGAGACAGTCGAAAGACGCCTTTTTGACATACGTACCGGCAAATCACATCAGGACCATCAGCGATTGGATGAAAATCCGCAAAGTTTGGCCATGCGCGTACGAGGACTAACGGACGGCAAATAACGGGTTAATTGATGTTGGGATACTAATCTTACAACGGCTCAAGAAAATCTGCATAAGGATTGTGATATATCCTTAATTCGCGGAAAAACTTACGGCTTATTAAAGAAACGTTAAGTGAAAACTTTTAAGTCTTACAACCAGGTCTTAAAAGAACTTGTCCGATTTGGTCCATTGGGTGGGCAACGATTCGTGCCCAGTCCTCATGTTGTCGGCCCCGTCACATGTGTTTAGCATGATTTACATCTTCTTCACCGGTTGACAGAAATAGTTACAGCTTTGCTTTTGAAGACAAGAGGCTTTTGCTAAAACAGTACCACTGACTGCAGCATACATTGGGCTATATCACATGATATTATTGTGTAAAGAATTAGCAGAACGTTCACCATAAGGAAAGGTAAAGAATTGAGACATATTTGGTTGCTTTGGTTTGTATTCCAACAGTGTACTAACTTGTTTAATTATTATGCCCAATAACTATATTTATCTCTTCTAAACTACAAATAATTAGTGTTGAATTGTTTTCTTACAAACTGTATGGCCAATACTTATCAAATATTTATTCCTGAAGTAGTTAAACTTGAAAAAATTAAGTCTAAAGTGTGTATACATTCGTTTATATTGCTGTGGATGACATTCTCCACGGTTTATTGACAGCTGGCATGTCGTCGTTCTTAAAATAGTTTTACTAATACTTTGCTTTGAATATGAAATATTCAATTAGTTATTGAAGAGGAAAACACTGGTACCGTGAATATATACTTTATTAATCTAAAAATTATGTATGTAGACAAATTGTCGTTATTTAGGCTCCACATCAAACTCCGCCTGTAAATACTGGAGTCAGTCAATACTGAATTGTTAATTGTCTTTGGGATGTCTTGTTCCAAATGCGTGATAATGTAGAGAATTTATTTCCGTTCACTGGCTTTGCAACATTGTAGTCAATCAGGTAAAACAGTATATAGTTGAAAACGCTCTTAAGATATGATAATACAATTTAAAATGTATTGCCTCAAAAATCAATAGTCTAGTCTAGTAATATTCCTTCGTATTTTTGCTTAAAATAGAATGTTTGAATTGCCACATCTTATTTCGTTTAAACATTTATTCAATTCTACTGGATTCTACTTCTTTTTTTGCGATTTTTCTGTTGCAAAATTACTGTTTAATTTATTCCTTGAATGGAGTTGATGGTATTTGAAATGAAGTAGAGTTCTTTGCGGAAATGATAGTGCTCGACACCTATTCTTTGAGTAAATCAACATGGGACTTAGCTTGCAGAGCATAAATATCGATAAATAACTACAACAATAACTCATTTGAAGTTTAACCTTCGACTTGTTTTTTTTTCATTTATATATTTTCAAAATACCAGTGTTTGATCACTTTATATTGACTTCATGAATTTTCTTTCACTCGATTAAGTGATTTTTTTTTTTTTTCTCAAGTGATGTATAAAAAATGCCAAACTGTATTGTTTAGAAAACACGTTTGTCTTGATTCTATAATCATCATCTGTGGGTGGTCAATACGCTTTTCAGAGCTTTCACGATCTTCGCCGACATTTTGTCTCTTTTAATTCATTCCTTTCCTATTTATCATTCATTCAATTTTTTTTGATTTTGGCAAAATTATATGTGCGTCAACATCAACGCCACTTAAAGAATATAGTCAAATATAGATACAACAGCGGATTTCGTGCTTGAGAAAATATATGGTATGTTGTGAAATATACCGTGTTTATAATTATATAAGTCCCTTAATTTTGGCTGGAAAATATGGAAATTATAGGACTTCATAATTAAGACTCTAGTGGATCTATAAAACACTAAGATTATGATTATCTCATGCGAGATCATGATAAATCCAGTTGAAATTATTTCCTCTGTTGCTGTAGAATTGAAGGTGTATTGCACCTAAATATAGCTAGTCAGTCAGGTGGAAGAAGGATCTAGAAGGAAAACACTATGTCAGCACTCCAAGTGATATAAAACCAATAATAGAAATTGAAAATGAGAAGTTTTTTGGTCTTACGTCTTGTCCAACGAAATTATGCTCAGGATCAAGCGGTTTTCGAAGAAATTTTTTCAGGTTCGTCCAAAACTTCGTGAGAAAAAATTAGAAACCCTCAGCCAGTTCAATTGAAAAACACTCTCTCTTTTCATCGCCTCGAGTTAGTTTTAAATTGTTCACTGAGAAACTAGTTTTATGCGATCAAAATAGATTGAAAAACATTCTTACTTTTAATCATTTGTGGAAGGAAACTATAGGGATTACGCACTAGATAATCCTTATATCTAGCTTTAGAGCTTTCGGTTCCAAAGCTTTCATTTTCGTAGTACATCTCGTGTCGAATTTCGCTATTCTTGCCACTCGTGCTACAAAGAGGAAGAACTCTAATGCTAGTAGAGTGCATTGCCTGTGGGATAAAAGAAAAAAACACACCTAAATTATATACTTAATTGCTTGAGGGCCACCTTTTTGAAGCCCTGTTTTTGTTAAGACCCTTGTTCTTTAGCTCTTCATTAGATCTGAATACAAAATCTGCACTAAAATGTTTGTTTTGTCTTTAGACGAAAGAGAACGGAAGTGCTACAAATTATTATTGCTGAAAAGACTTGGCACTTAAATGGAACTGAGAGTGAAGCTGGAATGATGTATGGTACGTATTCATAATGATTTTCTGCTTTAATTTCTTTTATGGAATATGAAAATATACATTATTTTGACTTCTGAAGAGCGTAAATATATTGAATTTGCGCGCGTAGGAGAAAAAATAAAAAAACATCTCAAACGATCTCGGTTTCAGACAGAGGAAGGAAAGTTTTCGATGTTCAAAAATGATTAATAGTCTCTGACTACGCGTACGAATGCCAAGTATTCCAATATTTCTTTGGAATTGAAAGTGGCTTAAGATGTCTGCTCTTTTTATGATGTCCAAGACTTCGAAAGATTGTCAGTAATGGCTGTCACATCTCGTTTGGTCTTTTTCCTTGTGACGTCAGTATCGATTCATTACTTTTTGTCGCTAGATAATCAATCTTTTGTTTGTTGTCTCAACTTCTCATTTCTTCAAGTGTGCTCATATTAATTAGAAAATCATTTCAAAAACCTCTCTAGACAATACGTATCGCTATTGACAACCTGTAAAAGCTAAAAAGCGAAGAACAAAACTGACCGAGTCCAACACCGGCTTCCAGCCAATCACAGCGAAGAATTGTCTAATGCAGAGACCATTCGTCTTCGTAGATTGCAGCCCAGTTTCCTGATATCTATTAAGCATTTGTTTGAGTTTAAAAGGCTTAAGTTTTGGCTAGACTTGCAGAAGGATATGTGTTCTTGGTAAAGTGAATGATACAGTTTGTTATGCCACGGGTAAACGATACGAGCAAGCGGGGATCTACTTGGTAGGTAGATCATTTTTCATGTCAGTTTATCTGGATATAAATTTTAATTTATCGAGAAAAAGGAAGGGTGTGAAATTTCAAACAGCAACTGTCTCCTTTTTCATTAATTCCTATTCTATTTTCTTTCCATTTTCTTTCTTTCTTTTTCCTTTCATTTCATTTCTTTTCTATCCTTAAGATTTCGTTTTTCTTTTTTAGCCAATCTTTTCTATTTTTTCCATTTCTTCTCTTTTCCTCTTTTCTTTTCCTTTCACTTTCCTTCCATTTTTTCCTGTTATTATTTTCTTTTTACTTCCTTCTTTTTTCATTCATTGTTTCTTCTTTTTCCTCACATCCTTGCTTCCTATATTTTTTAATTATTTTTCGCTTTCGCTTCCGTTTTTCCCATCAGTTTTATAATCCAATTTAAACTTCATTTCCACTGGAATTCTTTAATCTCAATCGTATTTGCTTACCATCGTAATACTATCATTAATGCTTACTCCTACATAATGAATCGATTCTTCGAAGATAACTAACTCATGGTGACTAAGTAAACCAGCTATTTTCAGCTGTGCCGGTTGTATTAAAGACGATGGACTAGTAAAAGCTTTTAGTGCAAGATTTAAAGGAATTAGGTTACTATGCAATTCGCGGGATTAATTTCGTCGAAAAACTGACATTATCTTCCTTTGCTTTTGTTATCAGTTTTCTTCTTTCTCGATTCTTTACTGCTCTAAGATACACTGAATTTTCGTGTCAACTAGAAAATTTCTTTGATTCTTTGGGCAGTGTTTACTTTTTTTAAAATTTAATTTAATTTAAATTAATTAATTTTTTTAACTGGAAAATATTTTTTCGTATCTTTTTTTCTGAGCGTCAAAATATCATGAAATAGAAAAATACTAGAAAGAACTGAGATGGCGATAAATGCTGCAATGCATGTTTTCTCGCCTGTCAATGCGAATTAGATTTTGTTGCAGTGAAAAACTGCAGCATCATCACCATGGATACCTACTGCAACAATTGCTATGAGGCGCGCAATGTCCAAAATGCTGCGATGAAAAGTTTCGGGCTTCGCACTGTCTTTTGTTTTTTTTGGGATCATGACATGTGTTGCTATGGTTGCCATCGACGTAGGATGCATGCATCGTTTTTCGTATTGGTAACACCATTTTGATTTAAATATTTTTTTTTTCAGTTGTGGAATATTTTCTATTTTCAATCAGTAGTTTTCTACGAATTTTTGTTTGCTTTTTAAATCAAAAATTCACCTAAAGGAATTATCGCTTTAAAAATTCTTTTGGAGAAAATTGTTCAAAGACTCTTGGCATTTTCCAACTTTGCTTATGATTTTGAGTGCTGTTCTCTTTCGTTCGATTGAGGCACTTCGACCTTGGCTTACTTCAAGAGTCAATTTTCGCACGAATCTATTAAACCTTTTGTCAAATGTTTGCTTAATTCACAGACAGTCAATAGACAATGAAACCAAGGCAGGATGTCCAATATTTGTGATACAATATCTTGCCATGATTTATGATTTCTCAGCCGATACAAATAGTCTATGAAAATTAAACAGATTTTTTTTTGGCAGACTTTATGGCTCTGAGGAACTGAGGATCTCTACGATCAACTGTAGTGTATCATAATAGCTGTCTTGACCAGCAATATTAGCTGGTGAATTAGAGAAAGTATCGCAAAGGCGACCTCATCTAGTTTTAAGCTTTCGCATAGGCCTTTTCTTAATTCGAAAAACACGATGCATGTGGTCTACCTTTGGTACAAACAACACCATATAGACCCCTCTCACGTGACGTCAAAGCAGCTCAATTTGGAGGACGTGCTGTAAGGGGTCTATAAGGCATAGCGCACAAAAGATCGGTTTGTACCAAGGCTAGACCACGATGCATGTTCCCTATCTCAGCAAAGGGCTATGTAATGGACACTTTCATACTCCGGGTGAAGTGTTCAACGTTTGGGACTAACTACTTTTTTTTCATCGTTATTAATGTATGTCCTCGATTCTTACCGAAAACACTAGATTTATTAACAAGGGAGTGACACGTGTTCTGAAATGGTAAAGCTTTAATCCCAGAGCAGCGTTGATGACCTGTACTTCAGCTATGGATTGCTATCTTATCATAATACTGTAACTTTATTCGCATTCAGAGTCAGGGCGGACCCAGGGATGGAGAAGGCATAGATTTCATATAATTGATAAGAAAATGAGGGATTTCTACTCTCTCCCTTCCCCTTTCGAGTTCCAGTATCTGAATCATTTCATGTTATAAGAACGGAAAGCGTATACGTTTAGCTTGATGTCAAATGACTTTAGTTCCATCCGAGTCACAAACGCAAGAAAACATGCCTATAAATACGAGCAAACTGAAAGCCGCAAGCTTTGTACCTCGTATCACGCGACGATCAAATGTGGCCAGCAATTCCACCTTAGCTAATCGATTCTGAATATGTTTAAGCGATCAGAGGATGCGGGAATAACACTAAAAATAATGATCAAAGGTGCCGATGATTTTCATAAAACCACTTCCTAAACTGTAAGACTTAACAGGTGTATTGGTTAAAGTTCTCTTTTCCGAGTTGTTTTTCTCGATAGTGTATATGAGTCTAGAAAAAGCTTCGGTATTTTGATAGGATTTTTCCGTGCAAAGGAAAGCTTTAAGACTGTTCGCCTAGTCAGTTCTTAACTCGTCTTATCAAAGTGTAGAGCTCTTTTGATCAGGAAGATCATCAATCTCAGTAACTATTAATAAACCCTGTCATGAATCCATAGAAGGAAAACATCCAATGTGTGGAATCAGATTTCCCTTATTATTTTTTATCACTCATTACAAAAATTCATTTCCAACTGACGGGTGTTTCATTACCCACTCATACTTCATATTCAGATTAGCATCATATCTATAACCTTATGTTGGCTGTTGTAGCAAGCATTTTATAAGGTACTTGAGCTATAACCTTGTATCCTCAATCCGCAGTAGATAAATGATTCCAAATACGATCTACTCATATCGGACGTGATGACCTAATATATCCTCAGGCGATCTCGTCGTCTTTTTACTTGAAGCAGTTGATAGTACAGCAACAAGAACTCTAGCTCTGCGTCGAACGCTATCCTGGCTTCTAAACTAAGGTTAGTTCATAATTATGAATTTACTTATTTCTTTTGCGCCAAGGTTAGTGTTCTTTTCCTCTAAAGAATTTGAATCGCTTGAAATGGCAGGTATTCAGAATGAATCGTAGAAGTAAGTCGGTAAAACAGCGTACTGACTCTAACTCTGACCCTAACAAAATTGTTACCAAAGTAACAACTGTTGAGCTGCGTCAGTGATAAAGCTACAGTAAGTTTCCCTTAAGACCAGAGTAGCGAATTTCATGTCGTTGGTGTTCTAGACGAGAAAAATATAGTTATGATTGACGATAGTTTCTTGGCAAGACAGCCTTTTTATTTCATAATTTGGGTCAATCAATGACACTGACAGTTGACACTCTGTATTGGTACATTAGATAGAAGAGTAGTACAGTCTCTGATACTATTTTAGTACTAGCTGCTAAGTCCTAAATGGAATTTTCATTAACTATCTCCATAAGTCGCAAAGTATCTATAACACAGTGATAAGAATAGCTGATACGCCTAATACAGTAGCCGGTTTATCAGAAATCCGAGGAAATTAGCGACAGAAATGAAATTACGCAGATGACCTTCGTACATATATGCATAGTAACAGACTCAAGGGCGGATTATGCCAGGATTGTTTTAAAGGGAGTTGTATGATGGCAATGTTGTATAGCAATGAAAACGAAACATTATTTTCTCACTGCCAGTCAGCTAATCAAAATTCTCATGAAGGTTTGCACTTCCACAAACTTCCCCCTGGATACACCCCTGAGACTTAGTAAGTGCTGACGGACCGGTGATTATGTAAGAGGAATGGGGTTGATACAGACAGAGGGGACGAATTTGGAGCCGAGTAAATTTTGAGCAAAAAAAAAAAAAAAAAATAGAGAAAAAAAAACCAAAACAGGTGGAAGTAAAATGCGTAGGAGGAAGATCCCCCAGTTGCTACGCTACATAAGGGTCCTTCCCCCCTCTCTCTCTCTCCCCTCCCTCTACCTCTAACTACTGGTCTATAACCTTAACCAACAAAAAATAAACTCCTTACTTTCACATTGCCCATAATAAGTTGCGGTTTGGGGATAATCGGTCAAAAATCATCATCAAATGAAACGTTCTTCGATCGAGTGTACACTAGTATACCTACTTTTATCTGTGAAATGTTGATTATCATGAGTGGTTAATTCATTCTGAGTTCATTATTTCCCCACATTCAGAAAATCAAGAAGTTTAGTGTCACAGAAAATGTATTAACTTGTGAAGAAATGCTTACTAAAATTTCCTTCATGAATATATTTGTGTAAAATTCTTCTATATCTTTGTTTCTAGCTGTTTTCTATACATCTTTGATTATCGTACGGTGAGATGCATTTAAATATCTTCTTACCAGCCTTCAGCATAATATATCTGCGGTTTTTACCCTGGTTACCCACAAACCGTCGGCAATGTATTATGGGCAATATGTGTAAGAACAGAATGACTGAAAATTTAAGCGATATTTGAGTAGTGCACTATTGATTAATCGAAAGCGTTTAACTAGTCCGTCGTTTGTTAAGCAGGTTGATGACGAAGTGACTTCGGCTACTTCTGTCGGAGATACAAAAAAAAAGCTAATTAAGATACATAAAAAAAAGATCGAATAGGATGAATTGATCTTTATGCCGGATTGTCATACAAGGTGTTCAAGAGGATCAAAACTAATAAAACCTAATATATGCACTGATAAAATTATTAATAAACAAAGGCAAATAGGCAATGTGCATCAAAGCTCACAAAGCTCTCAGCTCTGGGAAACGGTGAGTTCTTTAAAAATGCAACAGGCAAATCAAAGGAACTATCAGAAAAAAAAAATTTGTTATTTTCGTCTGCTGAAATCCTTGTTTTTCCATAGAAAATGTCGGAGGAAAAATTGTCAGATGGATTTTTAGAGGAGCCAAAAAAGCGTAAGAACTCACTTTCCTATCATGCTTTGTGCTATAATTTCGAGCCATGCACATTGGCTATTAAACCTATGCATGCCATATAGATTCCCCATAATGTTTTGCCTTTTGGGGTAAAATACTACAGAAATGTAGAGAGTGCTACAGAAAATCACGAAGAAGTTTTTAGAATCAGTGTTTCTTTAATTTTTAGTTAATGGATGTTGCGGTTATAAATTATACATTAAATATCACGAGGTTTAAATTTCGATAAATCTTTAAAATTTACTCAGTAAACTTGTTCATACTTTCTTTTGTATATTAAGGTTGTTTCTTATTCACTGATTAAAACTATATAAATACCATGAGGTTTTGACAAAATGATTGAATGAATGGCATCATACTTGCTTTAACCCTACAAGGCTAAAACTTTTTTAAACCGTGTTCAACGGAACCTGTGGTGAATATGACAACCATTAATTTTACCCGGTATTGATTATAAAAGGAGCAGGTTACAACCATGTCCTCTGACATGATTCCAGTTCAGCTATCTTTAGAAAATAGTTAATAGATGGAGGCTATGTGGAAAACAAATAATAAAAGTTTGGACAACCGAAAATTTAACAAGAATACATGCATGGAAAGTAGAAAAAATAGGTTCAAGTTCATCTTCCATGATTGTGAGCAAAAAAAAAAAAAAAAAAAAAAAAAAACATGAGTCAAAAGGGGATTTAAAATATCACCATGCCCTTGACATTTGTAAGCAACCAAAAGCTAGTCTCGTACTGATTCGATTGCTGTTGCTATAAGGGAAGAAGTAGCAGTGTCTCTAAAACAACAAAACAAAACAATTTCAAAGATGAATTCTTATGCGGCTGAACTTATACAATTCAAAAATTAAATGACAAAACTGGGCTGCTGATGTTGATAATAATAAGAATAGGCGGTCAAGATAATTTATGAATGAATAGTATGGGCCAAAGCCGAATCGTTTATATTTAGATGTATTATCAATAACAAAGTCGCAGGGGGCTCTCACAGTCCACATGGTGTACGTGTTAACAATACTTGGGTCAGATCATCAAACACGTAGGAGCCCTCTGAATCATCTATGTCGGCAATTCAGATACAATGAAACTTGAATAATTGATTATTAATAGATATGTGATCATTCAGCAGTGGAAAGCGTCATGGAGTTCAGGATCTCAAAACTCATATGTTACCATTTTGAACATACACAGGTCTCTATTATCTTGTACGAAACGGAAAATGAACGAGCCAATCAAATCAGGTTGAAATGATGAAACAGATAAAATTTAGCTAAACATTTTTCTATTCATTGATCTTCGTGTTGTTTCTTTTTTCAAGCTTCATTGCTTCGGAATAAAGCCTTCAAATCTGAATATTGATGGTGTGGTGCTATGATTAGCACGATACAGCTGTTCTAACAATGGTTGTTTAGCTTTAGTTAGTTGTTCATGCTATGCGGGAAAAATGCAATAATAAGTAGACAGCCGCCCATCCCGACTATGATTCACTCCAAGATTATGTTTTAAGTATTGTTATATTTAGTATACATTATACAGTATTATATATAGGTTATATTGTATTATGTTGGACTACAAAAGTCGAAATGTATTGTTTAAAATCGGGATAAAAGAAAAGACATTTGCATAATCGGTCCATTGGTCCATCGGTCCATGTCCATTCGATGTGACTCTCTTTGGGCTTCCTGTGTATTTGGCGGGAACTTTACTACCAAAAGTGCGCACTCGCGCTTCCGAGAAATTTCTTCGAAAAGACAACTTGAAAAAAGAATCTGTAATGCGTTTCTTGGTACTAGTCTTTATATCTCTTATTCGCCTAGTTATTAAGAAGGTTTTTTTTCGAATACGCTAGTTTTATCTTTCCTTCCTTCCTGATTTCCTCCAAGGAGTTTTTCAAGT
This sequence comes from Anthopleura sola, assembly GCA_023349425.1. Taxonomy (NCBI): domain Eukaryota; kingdom Metazoa; phylum Cnidaria; class Anthozoa; order Actiniaria; family Actiniidae; genus Anthopleura; species Anthopleura sola. Next base: position 4,417,369 of record JALHLI010000003.1, on the reverse strand, counting down.
CGAAAATTTACTGGGTTCCAAAACCCTCGCCAAAACACCAAAATTTTAATTGGCTTTTTATCTATTTTCAATTTTTTTTTCTTTTCGTATCAAAACTGAAAAGTTAAAATAGTAAGAAAACATTTCCCTCATTTCAATCCTCTATTCTAGACATATACACCTATTTCAAAAAGGTTGTCGAAAACGTCCATGCTGTGCTCTATTTTCGTAGTTTAAGTCGTTTCATTCGGTATTTATTTATTTGTAGTTAATTCAATCACTACGGTTACTAATCATAATAATAATAATTATAGTTTATTTCACCCGCACATTTGCAGGTAGCCTGAATTACAGTAGGGCCGGTTAAGAAGTTAAGAGAGAACTCGAGTCTAAGGTAATGTTTGTTCCATGTATAAGCTTATTGGTAAGGACAACCACTTCTATACACATTCCATCCCAGAGTGTAATTTCTTGTTGCTAACTGGTTAGTTCAAGCTTAGTTTCAACACTTACCGGAGATTGATACAGTTACGCGCAAGTTCGCTACGATTTCTCGTGCAACTTTTCTCGCAAACAAAATTGTCGCAGGATTTGCAAGAGACTGATACACGCGGAAGCTCCGTTGTAACTCGTATCGAGAAAACAAAACTGTTGCAATTTGCAGAAAGTAATGACTAGCCGGTTCTACCGTTTTTATGCAACCGACGCAAAATTTAAAAAATACCAGAAAGCTTATGCAACTTGAAAAACAATGTTTTTTCGCGAGACAAGTTGCAACCATAGAAATCGTAAGAAATCTTGGACCCGTTTACCATTTGTCGTTCGACTTGAGCTGCGATTTCAAGGGCGATTTTATTGCAATCTCCATCGCAACGGCCATCGGATAAAATGTTTTTTCCTGTTTAGGACTTGGAATGCCTTTCTTTTGCCATCGTTCTGTCATCCTCCATCTCACAAGGAGGTATAGGCACGGCAGCATTTTTGGTATTTGTCGAGTGAAAATCGCCGCAAGTTGAATTAAATTTCGAGCATGTTCGAATGAGTGGCGACTCGGTTGCGATCTGTTGCCGTAAAATCGCCATAACGTTGCAGGCCGTTTCAGTACACGTGCGATTTGGGGTTCGATAAAATCGTCGTTGAAATAGCCCTTCAAGTCGCGCGACAAAATTGCTAGTGTACACGAGCATTAATGCGTTTTCGAACGCTCCGTTTACGTCTATCACCGAAAACGCATCAAAAGATTCGTGTCCAAACTAATGACTTTTCAATGTATGCGTTTTTGATGAAAACTATCAGATTCTCGGGCGATCGTTTTGGTGTGGATACAAGGTCATCGAGTAGAATGCATGTTCGAGGGACAAGTATTAGTGTGAAAGGGGCCGTAGCTTACAATAGAGCCCTAAAGAATGAGCCCAAAATAACTTTAACATTTCATTTTTCGAACATTTGATTCCAATATCCGTAGCTTCAAGCACACATTGATGAGTTATAGTCTTATCTCTGCTTCCTGCTACTTGAATGTCCGTTCAATGTTTGCATTTCTCGCACCGTACTATCGATACCAGCCGATAACAATCCAATTAGAAACTGGAAAAAAGTTAATTACACTGTTCGATATTTGCTTTATCAAGATAGTTCGGAAATATAGTAAATATTGAAAAGTGTTGGTATTAATAGTTATCCAAACATGCGTTGCAAATCGAACTGATGCGTTGAATCATGTTGAATGCTACGAAAAATTCTCAGCGTGAAAGAAATAAAATCCAAGACGTAGTTTTTGCCATAAAATTTTGCCGGATGTATATAATTTAGAGGTTCCCGAGTTTTTGCCCGTCTATAAGAGTATTCCATAACTCGCCTAAGAATAGAGTTAAAGAGGCTATGGCGGGCACATTTCCAAATTATCTTGCATGTAAGGCCTTCATTGAGAAAAAATTGTGATTTTTTATTTTTTTCCTTTTAACCTCGCACCCAAAATATTTTCAAAATATGCCTATATTCTCTTTGAAATGATCCATTTTATTAAACTATTTTCCTCAGATTTTTTTCGCAAAATGTGTTCCAACTAAAAAACGTGCTACCCTAGAGTTTCGTAACAATTGTTAAATAGAATAAACATAAAAGTTGAAACTTACCCAAAACAAATTTCTCAAACTTACGTTTTATTAAAAATCAATTTACGCAAAGTCGATTTTTGCGTGCGCAAAAACACGTTATAAATACTTTTTTGTGTGTTTTTTAAAAAATATTTGTGTTAAAACCCAATGTTTTTTAACAGTTTATTATCTAGGCATCAATAATGCACTACTAGCTACTTTCTTTGTTTTCTTTATGTTTGAACATGTTTCCACAAAAAGCCATCGCGTTCACAGTAGGGTATACTAGACTAAGTGGTATCCCGAGTGTTTTAATACTCAAATATTCTTGTTACGTCTATTGTCCCAGTAGGAAGCCCATTCTCTGTGACTCCGTGGCTAAAAGCCTTATTTTTAAAATTAATTTTGCTTCTCTCGGTAATAATGTTCGTCGTAGGGGCCATGATTTGAAGAGAGAAAATCCCAGTCGTGCAGTTTATTCACTTTGAATCACGTTCCTTCAGCTTCGAGGTGTTCATTTGAGGTCTATCAGTGGCATCAGTAGGCTTCCCGTGAGCTATTGTCCCTGTTTCACTATGTAAGTAAAACAATGCATATGATGTATGTGATTATTATTTGGTTTAAATCATTTTTACAAGTGATGCAGGTGGAAGTTTGATTGAAATTGAAATGGCGCTGAGATTTTGGACGTTCTTTTCTCTCTCTGTTTTTCGTCTATCATCTCTCTCTCTCTCTCTCTCTCTCTCTCTCTCTCTCTCTCTCTCTCTCTCTCTCTCTCTCTCTCTCTCTCTCTCTCTCTCTCTCTCTCTCTCTCTCTCTCTCTCTCTCTCTCTCTCTCTTTCTGTCTCTCTGTCTCTCTCTCTCTTCTTTCTCTCTCTTCTTTCTCTCTCTTCTTTTTCGTTTGCTTGAGTGATCAGTGTGTTCGTTGGCGTTTTCATCGGTTATTTGAAAGCCACACGCAAATGAAAATCTTACTATAGCAAAATCAAGTCAAACCGAGTATCAGTTACTACATATTAGGAGTTGAAGAAAGATAATCTCTTTCCATGTCAGTTATCATTATTTACTTCTAAACCGAGATACAAAGTATATATTTTGAATGAAATTGGGACTAAAAATGAAAGTAAAAAAATGGGAAAATGAATCGTTTTGAAATAAACTAACAATATATAAGTCATTACCTCAGGATCAGAACGATAAATTGAGTTTTTTTTCCAGTGGTAGTAATCAGTATCTAAACCAAAATACAAATTACAAGTTCAAATAAAAGTGGAATTAAAAATGGGAATGGTCGAAAAAGTGGGAAAATCTGTAGGTTTTGAAGTGGTATCAGCCACTAAAGTAGGGACCTTAAAGGACCGTCAGTATCTGAACGAGAAAAGACGATATATTTTTCGCACGCCTTGGATCAAGAAGTAACACCTATTTCCAGATCTTCCTCCATCTGAAACCTCGGGTCTCACGTCCCCGTCCTACATTTCGAGTTGCTTTTAAGGTCGTTAGTGACGCAGGGTGGAAGAATTCGAAAGAGAATGAAATCGGCTCAGCAGTTGTCATTATTTGCTTCTAATTGTCATTATTTGTGAATGGAAAAAGAAATAAAAATGAAAAAATATAACAATAATATCATGCTACGAAACCATGCCAAATTAAAAAGTTATATTGGAATGAAATTGGGGAAAATATATATGAAAGTAAAAAATAGAAAAAGCGAAATAGAAAATAAAAAAGACAGAAAAAAATTATATAATAAAAAGTGGACATGAGAATTTACAACAAAAAAACATATGAAAAAGTAGTTATTTAGTAAATTAGAATAATTGAGGAAGTGTTATTCATTATCTTCTCCAGACACAATGTCGTTGCACACATGCAGTTTCAGCTGAAAGTTTGAACTTTTAACAACAAATTTAATATCAACCGCGGGAGAAAAACGCGTCTTCCAAACAACTCAGTCCAGTAAGATAATGAAAATCAGTCTCATAGTGAACGATCGTTTCAGCACACTTCTTTGACTTCTTTAGCGAGCACCCTTGCAATTTGCTGATTGCGACCAGTAGGCTAGACGCCATGCAGTTCATCCTGTGAATTAACTTTCATTTTTTATGACGCACTAGTATGAAAACTAAAATTAGATAATGGGAAAAATAGGAAAATAGGAATTTTCGCGTGGTCTAGTGTAAAGAGGTGCTTTAATAACAATAGTTAATGTGGGATAAAAGTTAATGGGAATATCAAGCTCTCAAACTACAGGGGCTGGCTTGACTTTAATGAAACTAAATGAGGTGAACGGCAGGATTTACTTAGTTCACACACGCAATGCTTTCTTTTCTGTTGATTCTAATTACTAGTAAGTATTTGAGTGAATTTGAAGGAGCATTTAGATAAAGAACATAGATCATAACAGATTTTTATTATTTTCATGACGTTAATTCTAAAAATCTAACAGTATTTTCCTTCTTATTCTAAAACCAATAAACTCAACTTCTCCTCCTACTCAATTCATAAATATCTCAATAATAACAATCTTTGGTATTTCTATATAACTGACTTAATTACCAACTAGGACGCCCGCTTAAATATTCTAACGTAGGTAAAAAGAGATAGGAAAAGAGATAGCTATCCAATCAGTTTTCTTATTATGAGGACCAATCCCACCCCGGGGTAAAACAAACACGTACGATATGTGGATTCGTTATCGTTTATCGCTACCAAAGGCAATGGAAATGCTGAATCAAAATTAAACTTTCTCTTTCACTGGACGACGATATCCTATAACATTAATGGAAGACCACCAGCATCGTATTAATAGGTGTTAGGTGTAATCTATTAATTACTAACTCCTTAGAAATATATGTAATTGACTTGGTGACTGATCAATAAACTGTATATGATGAGGCATGCTGAATCAGTTGTCGCGACAAGGCTTAGGAATTCGCCTTGTTTTTTGATCCCTTTCAGGTAACTTGACATCAGAATCGATTCTTTATCATCATTTAGTGTTATTCTATGTACTTTTTATTAGAATAATTTACTTAACCCTGTCAAATAGTTAGTGTATGGTCAAACAAAGGTTAGTAGATCAGTATTTCCATTGTTTTCTTTTGTGTCTATTTGACTTTTCGCATAAACAAGTAATTTTTGTATCGCTGGTTAAGTACAATTTGATTCACTCTATATACTACATATTTTCCCCCGTATTTGTATGTGAGGCACTTTATATTTAACTTCTCATCCGTATTCCATTACCATGAAATCAAACTACAATTGAAAATTTTTGTTATAACATTCAGGAAAGATTTTCTCAAATTCCTTTTTGTTTTGCGAGAGGTCTTTTTTTTCGGAAAGCCGAAAACAAGAAAAAGTAGTCGACTTGTGGCAAGTCTACATTCAGGACTTAGTTGAAAATATATATCAATTCTCCATTTCTAATCTGATTGTAAGTAAGGCTTCATTTCTACTAGTATTGCAAGATTTGTAGTATTGTATAATTCTTATTCCTTTGTCAAAACACTACTTTATTTTTTTTAAATCTATTCTAGGCCAGTTGAATCCAGCTTTCTCTTTTATCTCGGATTTGTAGGGGATCATTATTAATTCCCAGTAAAACCCGATAGGATGTTTTCAGTGGTTTGTAAATAGAAAAGATTAATTGCAATCATTGGTTGGTTTGAGCTGGATAAGAACAGATTCAGAGCGTGGTCAATAGTGTGATTGAGTAAAATCTTTATTTCTGGTTTAAGAAGATAAAAGCGAAGGTTTTTACAGTTACTCAGACACTGCGGAAGCGCCCCTGCTGCTTATAGTTATTAGTGCACACGTACTTAGCAGTTCTTTAAATGTCAGGCCACATCTCTTGAGTATTATTACTTTCTTGCTTTAGAGAAATGGCAAATCGTTTTCACGAATGTTATCTGCTCAATTACACTTCAGTTCTTTAAATGTCAGGCCACTTCTCTTGAGCATTATTACTTTCTTGCTTTAGAAAGATGGCAAAACATTTTCACAAATGTTATCTGTTCAATCACACTTTAGTGCATTGAATTTCAGACCCCTTTTCTATAGAGTATAATTACTTTCTTTCTTTAGAGGTGGCACATCTTTTTCACAAATGTTATCTGTTCAATCACACTTCAGTTCATTGGATTTCAGGCCATTTTCTCTAGAGTATTATTACTTTCTTTCTTTAGAGGTGGCACATCTTTTTCACATTATTGGCAGCTCTTGTACACTGTATTCCCCTAACAATTGCTTTACAATTCATTTCTGTTCTTTGGATGTTCAGTCGGACCACATGTTCCGCTGGATAGGGTGTGGTTTTTTTCGAGATTTTGGTCTTAGACAGGGTATGCGATTTCCATGTTATTTCTTGAATAGGGATCATTCTTGTATAGGTTAGGGGTACTAGCGTTTTCAAGTCTTAGATAGGGCATTCAATTTTAACTTTTTTTCAAAACTAGTTCTCTTCAACTGTGCCGGCGTATTCAGGCTATAGTATTTCTCTTCAGTATTAGATAGGGTTATATGTTACATTATTGTGTCTTGAACATTGTATGTTTCTTTTAGATATTCTTGTCTTAGATAGCTAGGGTCAGGGTCTTCGGATCCCAGCGGATCATCCCATCACTAAGCCACCCCTAGTACCTCCCCCACGGGAAATATATGCATGTATGTAGGAAATCAAAGGCAGAATGTCTAACGTAAGATCAGTGAAAAGGAAAAATAAGGCGCCAAAAGAAGGTTTTAATTTTTTTTAGGAAAACATTATTGAGTCTAGCTATTTGAGTCTAGCATTTGAAACAAGACCGTTCCCGACTGTCGGGCGCTGTACTGACTGTAGACACAGCGTTGAAACATAGTACAACCAAGCCGAAAAGTTCGAATTCTAAGACAGGGTTCACGGATAATTACAATGATATTATGATAAGGCAAATTGCGAAACCTTCGTCGAGTCTCGATTCCAAATGATTAAAGATAAAAGAAAAGATAGAAGTGCCTAGTGAAATGATAACTCCACATTGTGATCGGCTTTAAACACATGAGTACGCTTTATGTATTTTCTGTTCTCTGATAACACGGCTGGAGTTCTTGGACACGAAAAAGGTTTCTAATAGAAATCCCCAGCGGTACGTAAACCAATCTGAACGCACGTGAGAATCTATCATATAATATCGGATTAACCAATTTTTTTCAATTTTTTTCTATAGCTTTAATTTGTTCGAGGATGAAAGATTTAGGTCATATAATCTTTTTACTGAAATATATGGCTTTGGAGAATAATACGTTCAAGCTTACAGCGTCCTCCGGCTTAAAGTAAAGCTCACCAATTCCTTTATAACTTTAACTCCCGTCACTCGGCAGCCATATTATTGGATTGTTGGATTTGCTGGCTCCCAAAATGGCCAGGGTGAGCTGCGCACGCGCAAGGAGATGCTAATTAATAGCGCCCTTTGACGTCATTTCTCAGTGTGCTTTGTGAAGTTTCCTGCTATTTTGGGATAACTTGTCTAATACTTATATCATGGTGTAGACATTATGGCGATGGAATTTCGGTGGTGATTTGTGCTTTTCTTTTCTGTAATGACTTTAATGATCACATTAAAAATGCTTTTTAATTATCACTTAAAAAGCGAAAAAAATATACGACATTTTTTGGAATAGTTGCCAGGTAATACGTCATATTTAACTAAACCAAACGAAACACCATAAAAATAGAACAAAACTGGTGAGCATTATCAGTGCGCGAGGTCTTTTGTTCTCGATAGCAGGGATATTAGCTAAGTTACGTCATACTGTCACTAAGAGTTTTCTCATTAGCCTGTATTATTCGCTTATTTATTTATTTATTTATTTATCATTATTATCATTATTATTATTATTATTATCATTATTATCATTATTATTATTATTATTATTATTATTATTATTATTATTATTATTTACCCCTATCTCACTTGAAGTATGGGGAAACACATATGCTTCAAATGTAAATCCTCTCCTTATGCTACAAAAAAAAACTATAAAGCTTATGACATTACGTACCAAACTGCTAGTTTCATGTATGACTTTCATCATGATTATCTCCATAGTGTCTTAGATAGCTTCTTCTCATTTCGGCCAGTCAAAGACATAATTATAATGATACTAGATTTGCTTCAAAGTTAAATTATACTATTCCACATGCTAAGACCAATTATGGGAAATTCAATTTGAAATTTCCTGGTGGAACAATTTGGAACTCATTTGTTGAAGAGTAAAGAAATCAAGAAAATCTATTTTCAAAAAAAGCTATTAAAGAATATAATTGAATCATGTATTAACCAGTACAATCCTATCTTTTAACTCAATACATCTTTATAAATTTTAGTAATTATATAATTTTTCGATCAGAGCTCTTTTTGTCCTTTTGCTTATATATTATATATTTTCTCTTTATTTATGACTTATTTATTTTACTAATAGTACATTTTTGTGTATATATAAATTATCTTATTCTAACATTATTCTATTGTTACATATTCATATGTTATTTATATCTTATTCACTCTTGACCTTTACAGGTCTATTACTACAAGCTAGCTAATTGTGTAGATAACCCCCTGCCCGTTCACAATTAACGTGTGCCCAAGAATAAGGAATTTCACAACTGTAAATGTATTTATATGTAGAAAAATTGAAATTCCAGCACGAAAGTGTACTGGAACATATATAAGCATTGTGGACAAAATCGAGGCCAATAATATAAAAGGGTAAGGGGTTGAGATTTCAGGTGGAGCATCCCCGTATGAAACGACCCGAAGTACACCCCCTCCCCCCGCCTTTTCACGCAGTTCCATGGCTCTAGAAACAGTAAAGAATGGCTAATTATTTACATCAATTCAGTAGAGCAGAGTCAAAAGAAAAACCTGTGGCACAGGGCTGCCATGATATCGGCGCTCACTGTCCAAGATTTCACATTGTCAAAGTTACGAGTTTTTCAGTTAGATAAGCAGGTAGAAATGAAAGTGTTAGTGAACTCAGCTAGTTCTGGAGAGATATAGTAGAGTAGATATACTGTTCGTACCATCGGAAAAGGGGAACTTACGCGAGAAAGCATTTTACATGGTTCTAGAGACTATTCTTCGGAATCTTGACCACTCTTTCGCATACCTATAGGCTTTCATTCTCCCACATCGGGTTATCGTTAAGATAAGTGTTTGTAATTGAAAACGGACCGCGTCGTTACTTAGATCAGGAGGAGGGGCAGATACTGATTAATCCTGAGATTATCAGTAAAATGAATAGCAGATTGTGACCCCCCGGTTATGACCCCCTCCTCCCGACCCTCCCTTGCATGTACTACTCGTACCTCATTCCCATAAGAGTGTTATATTAACGTGTTGACCCAGTGGCATAGCGATGACCCAGGATCTGGGGAGGCACCTAGCTGAGAATAAAAAACTAATATAATTACGGCAAAAAATGGGAGGTTTTGGGGACACTTGGCCGCTCCCTCCCTACGCCAGTAGCATTGACATCATACATCAAAGCAAAAAAGGCTCGTTCCCAAAAATGTTTGGGAGGGTGACCACCACTCCTCACCCTCCTTCCCACGCCATTGGTTGCCCCCTGACCAAAGTGTTCATACATTTGATAAAACTAAAAGAACATCACAGACAGCAATTCAGAAAAAATATTACCATTAACTCCCACGCTGATGAATCTGACTTCATATAGCAGTCTTTGTCAAGACCGCATCTTTTTCTATAGTTAATTTTATGGAATTGTTTTGGCAGTCCACCGGTCTCGCATTTGTTAGGGGAAAGCTTGAAATCAATCAAATATCCTCAAAGGGTCTGTGCTTTCGGACTTTATGACTTTTTAGTTGCTTCATATTAACGAAACGCTTAGTGATCCATCATGACTAATCTCCCTTGATTTGACATTAAAAGTTATTTTAGAGTCTATTAAGTCTACCATTAATGAAAGATTAAGAGAAAGTACGCTGAACGTCTTCTGGTTCTTGTTCTTCTTCTTCTTCTTCCCCTCTCTCTTCTTGCATCGCAGCTGATTTTTTTGTCATGTTTTGAATTCCATCAAAGAAATCAGACAGCGATTTTCTTTTCCCAATTCTACAAAAAATAATCCTCAACAAGCAAAAAGAATAACAAGAACAATGCTCTTTCTAGTATATATATTCTGTAATTTATCAAAACCAAAGGTATTATACATCTTTGTCAAAAAAAATTCCTTACTGAATACTAAACACTACACTCAGGCGTAAATAGCGAGTCACCACGTTAAAACTCAATGCAAAAGTGAAAAACTAATCCCATATCTACACAAAGGAAAAAGTATTGGCTACAACAGATCAACTATTTTTGTCAGTTAAAACTGCTTTTGGCTTCTAAAAGACCTCGTTATAACTCACCAATACGTATCCAAGTATTCGCTAGACACTCAATCTTATAAAATAGATGGGTGTATTTTTAGCATCCAAAATGTCCCTCAGGGCCTTAAGTGAGGAGGTAGGCCGGGGCTGGTTCATTATTTGTTTTTGAAGAACATTATTAGAACGGTCATGTATATTGAAATATGCTCTCCTTTTGGTATAATTCACCAAAAGTCAGTTCTCGGCTGGAGGTATAAGATAATATTGATTACTTCGTTACCTGGGTATTTGTTAGGTACTCTCAGCTTATCATGATTTTTAACATCATCATAAGTGAAGCCGACTGTACAAAGGCAAAAAAAGAATTGTATTATCCATTTAACCTCTAGGCAGTGCTGAGCCACTTTATTGAGAATAAAGAATAAGACCCGCTTTAAACTCAAGCATTACTAAGTGAATTTGTTTAAAAAAATACAAGGATAATAAAATCCTCCTTAATTGTAACCATTTGTGGGCTGATTGAGTGGAATTCTTCTCATGTGACGTCACAAGGCCATGCTTATTTATTAGATATCATTTGTTTTTATATTTTTTCAGAGGTCTGCGGTCTTTGGTGGATTCGGCTGCGTACTAGATGATCCATCTTCTCTCCTATCGTAAGTACAGTTCATTATCTTTTTTGTGAATCTCATTTTTGAGTTTTCGCCTCTTTTTAACAAACTTTTCAATTTTCAATTTTTTTAAAACTTGTTTTCAATTTCCAATTTTTTTTCATGAACGCGTCTTTTTTTCTTGTTTGATGGCGTGTCTTAACCACGGGCTCTTTTCATGCCAATTTCTAAGTCCATCGACGATATAACGCGAGACGACTGCCCAACAAATATCTGCTTTAGAACTGACCCACTGAAAAATACGTTCATCCATTTGAAAACAAAAACAAAAATCAATATCTAAATGACTCGTGCACTCAGCATCGTGAAATCAAGTTCATCTGTTGTATTCTTCAATATTGCTCTTCGAAACGAAAGGTGTCTTAACGTTTGAAATATGACTTTTTAAAAAGCGATATATATTTGTAAGTCATGCATGAGGAGACAATGGAATGGTAAAAAAAAAAAAAAAAAAACGCGAGCCGTTTTCTAGCATAAAAGTGAAATGAAAAAATAGTTGACTTCGAGCTTAGCCCTTAATCTAAATAGATATATATTCCGCACGAATCTACAGCAAGTTTTTTTTTTTTAGAAGCATGGGCTAATGTAATACAACAAATCCTGGCTTAAAGGTATTGGCTTATAGCTTAGAACTTACTAGCTAGTATTACTAATTTAAGCGTGTACATTGAGCCTTTTAGTATAGCTTCTAATCATTACTGTGATAGTACATAAGATTGATGGCATTCGATGTCGAAAATATTCATTAAGCTGATATAAAAAGATTATTTGTCATCTACATGATACATTCCTTGCTAATAGTAAGGGTCTTAAGTATTTAGAACACGGTGAATATCTACTTTTCTTCTATAAGATGATCCGTACTTCTGTAGGTTACTAGCTGCTTAGGTACAGTAAGAATAAGATACTTTGCAAGCCAGTTAATGGAAAAGCAATAACATTATATGATCTTGATAATTTGTCACAAGACATCCTTAGATAATCAGGCTTGGCGGATTTAAAAAGAAAAATACTGAAAAAAATATATAGGTGGTCTGATTGGTTTTTAAAGGGGGAATTGGATGAAAATCGATGAAAATTGGAAATGACTTGAAACTTGGTTAAACTTATCTATCTGACTTCAATAGTCGCTCACCGACATATTTTTTTCAAAGTCAAAAATGGCGGATAAAAATAATTAATTTATTTTAGCATCTAAATTGTAAGTAAATGAAGTCATCAATTATAAATGAAATTATCCCGACGGTAAAATGCAGGAATAACGCGAGTTATGCAAACGGTAAAATGCGGAGTAAGGAAGAGATTATGTAAAGTTAGGACTACATAATCCCTACGTCGTCTCGCGGTAAAACGCGGCTTTTTTTGCCGTGTTACTCAACCCCTTTTGTTCTTTTAGATTCGTAAACCCAATCTCTCAACTGCAAGTGGCTCCGAGTTCAAGCTAAAACTTTTGCCTATCTAGTTTTCATAATCATGACTCCTCGAACATTTGAATTATTCAGACTTTCAAAAATTCGGGTGTTTTCGTACAAGTGAACCTTTAATGTGGAATGAATGAGTGGAAAAATGTAAACTGAAATTACAAACTTTGAAAAAGAAACTTGGAAAAACCCTCTCCGAGCTGTTAGAATGTTCAGCGTGAAAATCAAGATGTCGTTTTTCGAGGTTTCACTGGAAAGTATTTTCTTTGACAGTACTTGGTGGTCAGCGGTGTTTGACCAACGATCAGTGGAGGTTCAAAGTCTGTTATGTTGTCAGCTGATCATTGAAATTCAGCAATAATAAAAAGCTAGATATTGTCACGTGATGTCACTTATGAATACCTAACGTCAATAGAGGCTTTGCAGCATCACGTGGTAGCACGGCTATGACAAGAGGCAGGAGAAATCGATAATGATTTAATGATTTGTGATTTATATAGCGCCCTTTCTATATGAATAAATCAAAGGCGCTTTACAATAATGAGATTCAATTCATCAATTGAATCTGGTCTAATCTGATTTACATGAGAAAGAATTCAGTTTCCCAGAGGAAAAAGACTCTATTGTAGAGCATCTTGTCATCGCTATCAACACGTTAGTGATGACCATGGTACAAAGCCTCAATACTATTGGCACAGGTTTTCAGGTTGGAGCTGGTCCACTTCACGAGTTGATGCATATGACGCTCGTTACCCTCGTTATCGATACCCTGAAACAGTCTCTGGGTTAATTGATCAAAGTCAGCGCACAGCTCACGCCTGTAATTCATAGATGTTAGGTTTTGTAGAGGGAGGAAAACCCGGAGAAAAACTGCCTCATATCAAGAAAGAGACCAAACAAACTCTACTCACATGTGATACCAAGTCTGGGAACCGGAGACCCCAGAGGTGAGGCAAGTACATGCATGTATACCCTGATATATTTACAGGTATGTCGGACAAGGGTAGCTAGAGTCATACTGTGATTTCTGATCCGGCATACAACAGTGATGGTGGTATTACTCCAAACCTTTTGGAATTTTCGATGAAACTATATAACATAATTTCAAGATTTGAGTGATGCAAATACCCACATTTAACTGCCCAATACCACAAAATACCACAAATAAGATAAATGGCTACAGTTGCTGCCAAAAAACAATATTATTTTATTTAAGTTATGTTTTTTAGCTTTATTCCTCACTAAAGCTACTTTTATACTTAATGTTATTTATTCGGCTTTTCTTATTTTTTAATCTTTTAAAACATTTTTTATTGAGACCTGATTCTTCTTATTACCAGAAATTCGTGTTTAATTAAGCTTATAACCTGTGGTTTAGTTACCAATAATCTGTGCTAAGATATTCATCATTATCCTTATTCTCCGTAAATCCGGCTACTAGCATATATAGAAACAATATAAAAGCAGACTGAAGTCAGAACAGACTCTGTAGTTAGATTCTGTAGACTACGGTAGTTCAGAGATTTTAGCCGTAAATGTAGTTCACGAAAACGTGAACACCTCAGTTGACCTCTTAGTTGGATGTCAAAGACACAAGCCAGAAAGAATAACGTACCAAATCACTGAGTATTGATGTGGTGCCGGAGCCCGTGAGTTGTAGCCTAACTCTTGTGTGGTTGGGTGTGGTCGCTCTGATTTTAGCCAAAAATCTAGTTCACAAAAAAAGTCATTGCTTTTGTTTCCAAATAACTGGTTGTCAGAGACGGCGTGGAAATAATAAGGTATTTAAACTAATGAATATTATTGTAAGTTGTGTCAGTGCCCCTGAAATAGATCCTAACTCTTGTTATTGGGTGTAGTCACTCTTTTACATTGAGTCATGATTCTTTTTTCTCTGTGCTAGCTTCTGGACATATTCAGAGAAAACGAGGCTCATAGATCGCCGGCCTCTTGATGGTAGCAAATAATGGTTTAATTATATTACCAAGTACTATCCGTTTGCTTTGCTATTTTTCTGGTTGTACTTCGTGCATTATTGACCTTTTTTGAAATGCTGTTTTTAAACAATCAGCGCACAGTCACTCAGTTTATATGGTATTTATAGGGATAGGAAACTCGGCTGTGTGCTCTTTTGAGACAAATATTCCTGATCTTATATATTAACCAGATTGAGCTTAGTTTCGTTTTTAAAAACAAAACAAGACATAATCAAACACTGTACGAGGCGAGGCTAAGCAGTTGTATTGTATAGTGCATGCCAGACAAATCAATATCAACTAAGGTTTTCCGTCTTCAAAATCGTGTAAAATCAAATCAATTCCTTGGCGCCACGTGCATTTTTTAAACACTATATTAATTAAAAACACGACGAAAACCAGTCGAGTTAATACGCTTAATCTATATGTAGTTTCAGCTGGTATTTTACTTGCCACAGAATTAAGTACTTGTTTTTGCTTACTATTGAGATAACACAAGCAGCAACTCTTTCAACGTTTGTCTTCAGGTTTTGCGAAAGGAAGAAAAAGTCTATATGAAAGTCATATTCAGTCAAAGATGTTCCCAATTTTGAAACTGTTAAGTCATTAAAATACTGTTTCGCCAGCTAATTTTCGTACTGTACGCCCGGCGCATATTTAATCAATGAAGAATTCAACCGCTTCAGTGAGTTTTACCCATATTCCCGTTCGGGCTAGTCGCGTAGTCGCGGAGCCGCGCCGGTCGAGGACAACGTTTTTTCAAATGACTGTATACGCGCATCAAGCATTCCGCGCTACTGCTCTAAGCGCATGCTCAGGGGATTAAAAAGTGAGATAATATTTTGTAAAACATGTTTTATCTTAGTTGTATTTTTCTTGTCAAACACAATTTTCATTAAATATTCAAGATCACGTACCGTACCGTTAAGCGAATTTTGAGTCAAATATACCAAAAAATTGCATATTTTACAAAATATTATCCCACTTTTTAATCCCCTGAGCATGCGCTTAGAGCAGTAGCGTGGAATGCTTGATGCGTGTATACTTGTCTGACTCCTTACAGCACGAACACAGTGCGACATGCCATAGCTAGCAAGAGAATAACACGTGGTATGAAATGGGAAAACATTACGCCCAAGCCGAATGTGACATATACTAGTAAACTACTACTGTTGCCATGGTAACTATCACTTTAGCGGTCCAAGTACCATCACCACTATAGGCTCCAGTACCATCACCATTCTAGCCCAATGTGGAATCTGTAATGGAAAATCGATGGATAGAGAAGATATAAACAACATCTTTATTTCATTAAATGAAGGAATCGTTCGTGAGCGGGTTGTTGTCATCATGATTCCTTTCTGTCATCTTGTAGATTCCGCGAGTGTCCTAGCGTGACAGGACGCAGCTCAAAGTACTTCACAGTAGTTACTCTAACCTTGGGTTATAAGAGGTCACTAAAATAGTACGTGACAATCTACGACATTATTTTTAGGGAACAATCATATCTTTACATTTCCACAGATAAACCATTTTAGAACCCCCGAAGCTTCAGTTCAGTTCAATTAACGTCTTTCAAAAGAGATAGTATACATAGTTTAAGGATTTAACTCTGTTACAACCATAAGGTGAAGGGCACTTACGTCCCAATAAGTGGTTCGTCTAGGAATTAAGTCTCTGAGCGGTCTTAGGGTCGCATTTTATCTCGTCATTCTACGACAAGTCGAGAAAGGCCAAAATATCAAAGTAATCGTTTTAAGATTGATTCCAAAGTGATTTTCAAAATGTTCTTATAATAATACGATTATTAGATTAATAGTGTCGTAGTTGATAAGTTTGTTTTAAAGAAAGCTGAACTTAAGTTGAATGAAACGAAGTCCTTGTCGTGGGGTCTGGCGGAAGGTGAAAAGGTAATAAGAAGGGCTTAGGTATTCGTAAGACGTTTATCGCCCATTGATCTGATCAAAGGATAGCGAATTAACCAGAAATGATAATTTGTTTGCCGAAAACCAATTAAGAAGAATTCCATATTGAGTTCTAATCGTTGCGGTTAATATCATTCTTATCGGCTATTTTCATCGAGTTATTTATATCTTGTTTGGTCCTGAATTCACTCACGCTAGCGCTTTTATGACATTTCTGACTGCATGTGCAGTAAAGTGAATTATGGATCCATCCATCCATCCATCCATCCATCCATCCATCCATCCATCCATCCATCCATCCATCCATCCATCCATCCATCCATCCATCCATCCATCCATCCATCCATCCATCCATCCATCCATCCATCCATCCATCCATCCATCCATCCATCCATCCATCCATCCATCCATCCATCCATCCATCCATCCACCCACCCACCCACCCATCCATCCATCCATCCATCCACCCACCCACCCATCCATCCATTCATCCATCCATCCATCCATCCATCCATCCATCCATCCATCCATCCATCCATCCATCCATCCATCCATCCATCCATCCATCCATCCATCCATCCATCCATCTGTTCATCTATTTTTCCATTTATCTATCTGTCCTCCATCCATTCATCCTATCCTTTTTGATTAGATCTTACTCCACAAGAACAACAAAATAATAGCATTTGACTTCACATCGATATCGTCGGGTCGCAAAAATGTTTATATAAGAATCCTTATCTAATTGCTTTTCTCCATGAAAATAATGTAGAAGCAGAAGCAGAATTCTTATTCAATAATTATTAGCTGCTTTTTAGGAGATTTGCTAAAATTATTTCATTTGACAAGCTCTAATTTTTCCAATGAGGACAAACTTACTGACAGATGTTCTCGTAATGCTTCCACTGTCATACATATAGCCACGCTCCTGCTTAATACATTTTCCGATTTGACAAAGGAGTTTGTAAAAGGTTGAAAGCTCACGATAATTTCAAGGCCATGATACTGGGCAAAAGGTATTGTAGAGATGACAACCAGTCTTGGCTTTTTTTGTCTGTATTCTTGACTATTAACTTTTTTATCATTCATCTTGACTGATAAAGCGCTCCAAAAATAGACCACGGCGATGCTCTCTGATATAATCAAGAATATTTTAAGGTTTCTCGTGACTGCTTTTACGTACTAACATACATCATTGATAAGAAACCGATTTCAAAACCGATAGATTGTTTTACCAATGATATCAGTGTGAATTCCTCTATGGTGCTAGGATTGCCGTTATAAGGTTCGTATATGCAAACTTTTGTAGCTTTTTGCGTGTAGACATTCCCTAAGAACGAGAGGCACTTAAAGAGTGTTAATGACCGGCAATTAAAATCGAAATTGCGTGATGGAAGTTAAATTGCAGGTAAATTACAAACCACGTCACACGCGATCATTACAGGACCGGTCCTAATTGAACAAATTTAAAAACCGTCTTTCAAGTCTGTTTAATACTTAAAATTTATGGCATTAAAAATGTCCTAAAGAAGAAAAAAATGTGACAGCTATAATTAAAATATAACGCGTCAACTTTATTAATTCACACACACACTCGCTCGCTCTTTCAATTATTCTTAACTTTAGTCCATTACTCACTCTTTGGGTTTAGTTTTTTACCCAGGAAATGGCTCTAATTTATAGGAATTTTTGGGCATTCCTTTTTCGGTTTGTCTCTCAGCTAACTAATGTAATATAAACACCAAAAGTTCAAGTAGAAGAAAGAAGCAATGTCTGTATATCATATAGAGCTTATTGGCAAATAGCTATCTTATGTCAAGATAAAGAGGCGAAGAAGCCAAGTCCCCTCTGAAGCGTTCTAGTCTTAAGGATTTTATGTGTCTGTTTACTGAGTAACACTGGATGACTGTTCAATATGTTACAACCAAGGCTATCGGTTTTGTTGCAGAAACTTTACTATCAATATGTTGACTTAGGGGTTCACAATGAGGAATAGTAATTTTAAGTCCAATGTTTACAGTGTTCAGGGAAAAATCTCGATGCCTTGTCAGATTAATAGAGTCCTCTCAATCATTTTATTATTTGATGGGATTCTTGAAATCTTTTCGTATCGAAGATAAATTTTAAAGTGTTTTATTAAGCCTTGAGACAGAGCAGTTAATAACAAAACTCTGTTGAAGCAAGCTCAAGATATGGAGAAAAATCTGTATCCGTTCTGGAGTATATTAGGATGGGATTGAAGCAGGAAACAAGAGTTTTTCGAAGGTTCTTACGAATATTTGAATGCTAAAAATAGACATAAAGTATATATTAAGCAACCAGGAAAAGAATATATGACAAGTCCCGCTCAGCTAGGAGAGCTAGAGTACGCCTTGGCAGAAGAAACGGCAGTTGTATCCAAATCTTTCTGACATCCATTTATGAAATATCGGGAAAGTCAATCTTACTGTACGTGCATGATATATGGGCTGATATATATAGACATTAAGTCTATCCTAATCTCTATACTGTTAGAACACAGTATAGTATTTATTCCCTATGTAATTGACAACTCTAATGAGGTAGAGTAGAATTTGATATAGTGCCCTTTCTTTCTTATCATTTTACTTCAGGTCATTTTGAACGAAGATAGCGAGTGGTTTTAATACTCATCAGTTTGGTCGTGCGGCTTCTTGAGTATATTCTGATACAAAAACAGAGCAGTTATCGCCCCTTGTCTTCAGAGAATCTCAGTTTCTACTGTCCTTCCAGATCTCAAGAGTGAAGATTGTTCAGCTTTCGTGAAATCTATCCGTGATATGTCCGGATGAAGAATATGCGAAGACTTTGTACTTGAACTCGACGAAAGGCTTTGTTAAAGGTATTTCATGTTATCATTGATATAGCGCATTTATATACTGGCGAAGCGCAAAAATCTTGTGTCTTATAATCAAGCGAGTCTTAGTAGCTTAACTGAAAAATGAGGGGAATTTTTTTGGGTAAAGACTGAATTATGTTTATAAAATTCTATTATCGCAAAGAAGGTAGAGACTTTGAACAGTTTTCTTCTTCTTCTTTCGCTACTTGTAATGCTGTTGGATTGACATTTACGGTTCGATTAGAATTGATTAATGAAAGGTTTAAAAAGTATGCCCCGAATCCAACCCTGACCACGCCAGCAGCATTTTGTAAATTTTTCTCAAATGAATTTAAATTTTATTATAAATAGTACTATAAATATGTAGTAAATGTGTAACGGAAATTCCCTCGATCAACCGCAAAATGAACCACTGAATAGTTTGTTTTACTTCACACCTTATTTTCATTTTTACTGACATTTTTTGATCAAATAAGATCTGACAAGCCTTGCCCTGGTTACTGAGATTTACTTCGCGATCGCGTGAACCGGGCCGGTCTTCGTTCATTAAATCGTACTTGATGCTTACAATCAGATCATCTGTAACCAGCAGATGCTCACTCAGAAACGCATCTATCAAATAATGCCAATAATTCTATAGCCTTAAAACTAGTGGTCAAAACTTAGAGTTTTGCGAATTTTTTTTAGCCGATTTCGGTTCTGTTATATATTCGAACGTGAAATACTTTTTTTGCTTCTGAAGAGATTATCATATTCTTTTGAAGAAGTATGCCCTTTAAGACCCCTAAATGCGCATTATCTACAGTTATATCAACGCTAAGAAATGAATACTCATAACATAACACTAATGACGTTCTACCTTAATCAGTATTTGAACAATGTCGCGATCATTTGCAGCAGTGTAAATACTGCCATCTGTAATACATACTGTATATGAGAAGTAACAAAGTTAGGGATTCTAGTTTTAGCTAATGGGTTGATAAAAATCGTGCGATCCCCTCATTAATAAACAGTAGTTTTTCCTCACCGGGAATCGTACAAGATAGATCATGATATTAGGACATTCAGTGAATGTTTCTTAGAAATTAAGTTACGTGACCAAAATGTTTCGTCGGGCTGAGCAGCAAAGTATACACTGCGGTTATTTCATTATTCTGGGCGAAGTAAAATGACGCTTTTTTGGCATCACTAGTAGGTTTGTAAGTTGATGTAAACGTACGAAACATAATGATTACAATAACATGATGATGCCGTGATGATGAGTAACAGTAGTTATTAGACCCCTTCCACGTAACATCAGAGCAGCTCAATTTGGAGGACAAAATAAAAGAGTTTCAATCTCGTGAGAATTGGAACCTATTGTTTTTGTCCTCCACATTGATCTGCATTCTGATGTGCTGCAAGGGGTCTATAAGATCACACATCCCTTACAAATTATCTTGGAAGGGAGGCTAAAAGTTAAATTTAAAAGAAATGCTACGATTTATATCTTCATATCTTTGTTTTTTAACATATGGCGTTCATATGCGTTCTACCCCCCATCTGAGATAATGGATACAACGCGGTCCGGAATCTCGTTTGGTTCTTAATCCATTTTACTTAGATTAAACTAGTCCCTTATTAAGACGATGCTTATCTACAAAGAAATATTAGTGCTTTCCCTCAATACAAAAATACTCAAGATACAGTACCTTATAAACCCATTTCACCTGACTTTAGAGGAGCTCCATTTGGAGCGAGGGCAAAACATAATAATTTCAATCTTCTGAGAATTGGAAACCTATTATTTTGTCCTCCAAATTGAACTGCATTCTGACGTGCTGCAAGGGGTCTATGTGTGATAGAAAGTGAGAAGGTACGTTAACCGGTCACTTGAAAAATCCATGTTTATAATATTAATATCAGTAATATCAAGGAGACTTCGCTTCTCTCAGCCTGAACGAATTAGCCAATCAGCGAACATTTTGTTTGCAGCTCAATATTTCCTAGTTCAAGATTTTCGGCTTGATAAACTCGAAAATAACGAGAAAAAAAGTGGAAAGATTCACCTGATATCTTTTAATTTAGAAATAGCAAATTTTATCGTCAGTTGTTGTTGCAGGAAAATATTTCGCTCTGAAAACTAAGAGATAATAGAAGATACTTGGATATTTTTGGTTTGACCAACAATGCATTACGCGCCGATTTAGACGCAGCTGGTTCTTGTTGATCAAAAAATGTACTATGGACGATAATGCACATCGATATAGGTTTTAATCTTGGTATTACGATTGATAGTATCAAAAACGTTAGTAAGTTAAGGAATTTATTCCAATACTTCCGACCATTTTTATCATATCAGTAATATTCATCATACCTTGGTACCGTGACGTGTGCTGCAATGGTGACGCGTGACTTGGTAATTGGGGTCAATGTAAACGTTTAACATGCGTTAGAAAAGTTAAAACGTGATTGTTTGAAGATGTCTAAGGGGCAAGGTCAAAATCATGGTCCAAAATACACCGAATCGAAATATGGCGACCAATAACAGTATGGACCCGATTCTATTGATTTAGGTGGTGGGTACAGGTAAATACCAGAATTTAATTTTAAGACATTTCACTTTCAAATAACTTTCAGACATGGTAGGTAACGGGTAGCCCCATCTCTTCCCTGTTGATTCGGATCCCCCATTAAAAATACACCATTAAAAGACCGTCATGGGATTTCATAACATTGGTATTACCGTAAATCCCCTATTAAGCCCCCCTCTCAAATAGGCCCTCCCTCTCTAATAAGCCCCCCCTTTTTAAAGGAAAAAAATTATTAAGTCCCCCGGCTCTCTTTTAAGCCCCCTCCCCTCCCCTCCCCTCCCCAACTAAATTCACAATCAAGGTAAATCATACTTGAGACTAACACAAGTGAATCAAATGTTGAAAATAGCTTGTAATTCGAACAATGCATATACCATGCCCCTATAGATTATCTGGGAAAATCCATAGTAACACTTCCATTTAATCCTGAGTTTACCGTTTTGGAATAAAGTTATCATATCATATTATATTCTGATAGCGTAGAACTCAGAGCGTTTCGGCTAAAAATCAATACGCCCCCCTCAAACGTGCCTGAAATAAATAATATTAGAGGATTTAATAAATAATAATAGAGATTCTACGGTATTCAACTTGCACACTCCTTATAATTACAGTTAGCTGTTACTAATGAATTGCAGAAAGCAACTGTAATGTAAAGAATGCGCAAGTTGAATAATACCAATGTTTTGAAATCTCAAAATATACTAGTATGTCACTAAACCGTAATACCCCCGAGTCATCCGAAGAAGCTTAGGCGTCGTATGGACTCCAGACCCGAAAGCAATTCAGGCCTCTTAATGCACGGATTAAGATAGATTATGTTCTAGCCCGAAGGCATCAGGGGAGAGACTAGCCGACTCCCACATCGTATCTTCAGCTAATCCCTTGCACTTTCTGCAACGCACGTCGATTTGAAGTGAAAAATAGCCTATAGTCATCTATCTGGGGCGTTATTTTCACGGTTATCGTTGTGCTACTGTCTTGGAACCGTGTAAAAATTGAAAGAACTTGTTGGGCATTCAAGATAGTTGAGTCAAGCCCGGTTGAGCGAAGTCAGTGCCTGGATAGATGATCTGAACATTGTATATACTATAGCTTTTGCTTTTTTTTTAATTTCAAAATATTTCAAAATATTTGCTGTTTTATACGCAATAGTCCCCTTCACAGCTCCCTGCTCCATCTTGAAAGGTAGCCGTACCTTTGCATTAAAGCGAGACAAACGTTAACGGTAAGCCTGCAATGATAGAGACATGTAAACAATTGTCCAAGGTCTCTATCATTGCAAGCTCACCATTCGTCTCGCTTCAATGTGAAAGTACGGCTACCTTTCAAGATGGCGCAGGGAACTGTGAGAGGTGACTATTCTGCTCAAATGCTTTGCCCAGAGTGGCAGATTAGCACCTAGTCTCCCCCTTCGTTTATTCCAACTCCATCCAATCACTGTCCGCTTAATATAGCTTGAATGATACCTGTGTGAAACGGGGACGTGTCTAAATGAACACTAGAGTGCTGCGGACTCTCACGAGTATCTACTTAATACAGATTTGACTTTGACATTTTCAATATAAAAGATCACGTTTAAGGTTTGTTTACGCCTCGTGTTCCGTCCGTGTCCATTATTTCCGTCCTTAGCTCCACGTGTAACTCTTAACCAAAGTACAGAAAAAGATCAGACTTCCTATTGCTCTTCAATCTGTCAAGTAGGTCCAAATTTGACCATGTGCCTCGAAGTCTAAGTGGTTATTCTTGGCGTCTTGCTAATCGAGTTATAGTTCAATTAATAACCCAATACATAGGAGGATATTTTCTTTCGAAGACATGGTATATGTTTCTGTGAGCTGTGTAGATACAGGATAGTACAGCACAGTAAAGCATGTTAAAGCATGGTAGAGAATAGTAGAGAATAGTAGAGGAGATCTGATGATTGAATATCATCATGGTATAATAAAATACATAGCACGCGATATAATAATTCTGTGAGCTGTGTAGATACAGGATAGTACAACACAGTAAAGCATGATAAAGCATGGTAGAGAATAGTAGAGGAGATGGTTGAATATCATTATGGTATAATAAAATACATAGCACGCGATGTAATAACATGATAAGGTATTAAACTATTTGTCAGTATCGTGTAGTAAATAGTGTAACGTATTGTACAGTATAGTCAATAGCGTGTACATGTTTTCTTTTTCTTTATCAGAAAATATAGAAAACCAAATATCACTGACAAAAAAACTCTTTTCATATGAAAGAAAATATAGTACATGAAATATCGTCAAGTTCTAAGTGTTTTAAGTGTACTCGTCTCGTGTATCTGAGATTTCAGGAAATATCCTGACATTTTTCTGTTATTGAGACATTTCAATTCCAAACATGAGGTACTTGGTTATCAAGTTTGAAAAAAGTGCCCAAATCTGAATCAATGATTGTTTATTTCCGGTAATTTTAAATCAGTTTTTTATTCCGGTTGATTTCCGTCCTCCTTCTATAATTGTTTCGGTTTTTCTAGCATCAAGTCTAATAACCTCACTCTCGCCATTAAAAGCCCCATAGCAACTTACCTTAACTTAGATTTGTTATAATAATATAATTTGAGAATAATTTGTTTACCGGAGATAGTTTCTGAGACGTGTATTGCAGTTGTTTGTTGCTGATTCACAGTCGAGTATACCATTTTCAACTCCTGTCTTTTTTCGCACGAAATTAGGGTCAGAAATAATTTATGAATAACGTTTCGTTCGTGGCCGGTGTGGCGCTTGGTATAGTGAGTCGACGTACATAAATGCACGATAGATGGCGCGATATTGTATTATAGAAGACAGTATAGAAGGTTTCTTATATATGAACCAAAATTATCATATACGGCAAAATGTTGAACTTACTGAAGCCATATTGTATTTTACCGTAACCGTAACTTCGCGTTGTGATTGGATGATTCACTGATGATAAAGCCATTTCAATGTTACGTACCGCGTACATGTCGTAGTCTATATCACACGATTCCCGATCAAGGATGCGCGCATGCGTAGAAACGAGGTACTAAATATAACATAAACGACTTAAATTTACCCTTCAGAAATTCTCCACCTCATTAACTGTTGATACTACCACTACCAAGAATTAAGAATAATTGTAGGATTTTTGTTTTTAATTTTCTTAATAGGGTTTTTCTCTGGACATTTCATATAAAGCGCTTTAGAATATTTTAAT
The DNA here is from genome assembly GCA_023349425.1 of Anthopleura sola. Taxonomy (NCBI): domain Eukaryota; kingdom Metazoa; phylum Cnidaria; class Anthozoa; order Actiniaria; family Actiniidae; genus Anthopleura; species Anthopleura sola. The sequence continues at coordinate 4,392,287 of JALHLI010000003.1, read as the reverse complement.
AGTTTAATAGTTTTAGCGCTATACAAATTTCATAATTATAATAATTATTATTATTATTATTACCAGAATCCTTCCCATAGCTCCTTTTGGTAGCCTAAAAATGCGAGACCCAAAAACGGTTAAAACATATTAACTTTTAAAACAAATTTCGAAGAAAATCCTGTTATTCCTGCTTTCAAAATAATAAGGGGATATTTTGTAATATAAGTGGAATGGAGAATCCCCTCATCCTCGGGAACCCAGGGGTAAAATGCTGTCGCTCGTTTTTCGCTACCAGAGGAAATACCCCTGGATTTCCGAGGGTGGAACCCCCTGAGCTTCGTTATTCAAGTTATAGGTAAAATAAAAAATCACTGGAGATAGAACGGGATTTTTCGAGTTCTAGACAATACGCTAAGGTTTTTCTCGTAATTCTCTCCTAATCCGATAACCAAGAAAAGTCCAGTAGGCCTCTTTGACTTGGGCGTAATGTTTTCCCATTTCAGACCACGTGTCATTCTCTTTAGAATAAGATTCTTTGTTTTAGTTGTATCCATATTCATGTGTCTCACGTGTCTTCTCATGCGCAACTGTTAGACAAAAAAATGATACTCTAGGGAATGACACGTGGTCTGAAATGGGACGACAAACTGCCCAAGGTAGAAAGGTCTATATATTTTGTGTTATTATTAACCGACATTTCTATTTTCCCGTCATGAATACGATTCCTAAAAAAATTTGTTCTCATAGAAATAGATAAGGACCAATGACTTGTAATGCGAATAATTAGTAATATATGAATAGATAAAAAAATAAATAAATGAATGAATGAATGCAAATAAATGACAATAAGTAATATAAATACAGGTCCCCATTTAAACCAGCTATGCTGAATTGTTTAAATATTATTTAAAAAAAATGATAATAAATAATGATAATAATGCCCTTTATGATTTGCAAAATAATTTTAGACGCTCCTAAAATATTTTCCATAATCTGGAATGAAAAATAGTATCTTGAATTGATTGAGAATAATGTTCGAATCCAGATTCATAATATATAAAGGTACGATAATATATTTCTAACTTCAAAAATAATTTTAGACGACGCTCCCAAGATATTTCCCATAATCTGGGAATGACAAAAAAAAAAAAAAAAAAAACAACTTTCAAACATGATTGAAAGTAATGTTCGCTTCCATATTGCCGGTCGAGCTTCATAGCCAGGAGCGATAATATTCAATAATCATTTTGAACTCTTTCTTTGCTTTATGCTTTCTTCAATATCAGGATATTTGTCTTTTTGGATTTTTCATTACAATCTCAGTCCATGTACATGTGTAGTAGTAAAAGATCTAAGTGTGACAAATGAACACTTATAGTATTCATTTTGTTCCTTTTCTTTTAACAATATCTTGTCTGGCAAATCTACTAATAATGAACTTTTGAATGATTTATGATTCTATAGCTGATGACTTGGAGGCTGTCGGACTGAGTCGTTTCATTATATTTAAAGTGAAGCTGCGCTTTTGAAAAGCAAAGAAACAGCTTTAATTTTCTTCTGTCTCTTATTACTTCTTGTGTGTGCGTATGTCTATGCATAAGTTCATTAAGTTAATCATTTATTCATTTATTAGTTCATTCATTCATTCATTATTCCTTTCTTTCTTTCTTTCTTTCTTTCTTTCTTTCATTCGTTCGTTCGTTGCGACACGCACACTCTCTCTCTTTATTTCACTCTAATATTTTGTGTCTGTCTTGGTTTGGCCATCCATCCATCCATCCATCCATCCATCCATCCATCCATCCATCCATCCATCCATCCATCCATCCATCCATCCATCCATCCATCCATCCATCCATCCATCCATCCATCCATCCATCCATCCATCCATCCATCCATCCATCCATCCATCCATCCATCCATCCATCCATCCATCCATCCATCCATCCATCCATCCATCCATCCATCCATCCATCCATCCATCCATCCATCCATCCATCCATCCATCCATCCATCCATCCATCCATCCATCCATCCATCCATCCATCCATCCATCCATCCATCCATCCATTTATTCATTCATTCATTCATTCACCTATTCTTTCGTTCATTTATGCTCTGTCTCCTCTTTCCTTTCTCACCTTTCATCTGTAGTATAATATGTCATGTATAATTTGATTGCTTATTGGCGTGGTGTCATTCAGCCCATCCTCTTCCTTTCGTATCAATTACGATATTCATATCTTCTTCTCTTGTCAGTTTTTGCTTCATGTTCAAGATCATCTAAACCCATTTGTCGATCAAACAGAAAAGTCTTCAACTGTTATTTTACAAGCAAAGTAAATATCTAATAAAACTCTCACTATTTGGATCACTGTCAAAGTCACCAATCTCGAATTTACCACGAAAAAAAACTTTGTCTTCGTCTCATTAAAATTATACCTTGCATTTTAATTTTGATTTTTGGTTCACGTAATGTCAAATGTCAACTTTCCTAGCAATTATACACTTTCAACCATTGTCAGTTTGTTAATGACTAGTTATACGTGTTGTAGTTCTTTTTTTTCGTGAAGTTTTTTGGTCGTTAGCCTCGCGACGCTTAGTTTGACAAGGGAAAAAAATAGTTCTGATTTTCCAGACGTTCGACCAAGCTATCATTATATTTTTGCTTTCCTTCAGAATATGTTTGAATACGATTTAAAGTGTTTTAAACACTATATTTGAGGAAACATGACGAATGTCTTCAAAAAAGGCGTACACAAGGAAGCGCAGAGCAGGTGCAGGAATAGTCGAGTGCATTTACATAAGCCATTTCCTTTAATCTGACACAAAGTGTAAGGGTTGTCATGTTCTTACTAGGGCATCATATAGCATAATAATTTCGTTTCCGTGAAATGTACGCTTGAATGGACGAAACGCACCCTATAGTCCTAAATCTCCCATTAACCTCGTGGCGTGGTATTTTATACTTAGTTGGATGCACAGCGGAAAAAGAAAACTTTTACTCTTAATGTCATTATATACACGTCTCTCATAGACACATCAGCAAGTTTACTCAGCTTTCGAAACCACTTACGGTTCGAATCGATCAAATACTTCAGCGTCATCCTGGTGTTCTTAACAATATATTAAATGGCATCGACAGAGCTGTCCTCTGGCTATAGCAAACCAAGGCTTGGCGTATGACCAAAAGACATTAATCAACAAAGGCCAGCGAGACGACTAACAAGTAAGGTGGAGAAATTCGTTACTATCTATTGACTTTTATCATAAACTATTGATCTTGATATGGCAAGGGTCATGAGGGCTGTTTGTGGAGTATTTCTTTATCAACATGATCCATAGGTTTATTTAACGTTTCTTGACTAAGCTAAACTACTAATTACGATTCGTGGCTACAAAACCTAATCTGGTGATGTTTGCAATCAGCTTATGCCACAGATTTAGGTGTTTTTCTATACTTGTAAAACCATCTTTTCAGCTGAGCCTCTTTTCATCACCTTACAGTATTCAATATGTCGCAGTTTGACGGAAGTTTTGTAATATTTATTTACTTAGCAGCTTTCCTTGTTTTGTTTTTCAACGTCGCAATAGCTGACTAGATCCTGCTTCTTTGTCCATTATTACTTTCTATTTTTAGAAAATCTCATTCCGGCACTGTACTTGCTTTTGTGATAGCAAAATATTTTCAAATGAATCACCTGTTAATACACAAAGAACGATGTGGTGTTGGTCTTTTTTGTCCATCATCATTACTTTCTGTTTTTAGAAAAACGCATTCATTGTACTACCTGTTTTTCATAGTAAAATATTGTTAATCAGCTGACAGCATAGACGTACGTTATGTTCTAGGAATGATAATACAATATACAAGGAACAATGTATTTAACTATTATCGCGTAGGCTTTTTGTATTAAAAGCGCGCATCACCAATAATGTCATCCACTTAGCGCCACCCGCCGTCTAGTTAACCCAAGGGTAGGAATATATGCATTGAATAAGAAGATGTTTAATATAGTAAAGGGTTTATAAATGATGCGGTGAAAACGCCTACGCTGATGGAGAGTACTAGCCAAAATAAATATCAATTTTATCCAACCCTGGAACAACCTCTGGGCTATTCTAAGTCAGAGCATGACTAACTCACAGATCAAATTCTGAAACAACCGCTGGGCTGATCTAAGTCAAGGGATGACTAACTCACAGATCAAACTCTGAAACAACCGCTGGGCTGATCTAAGTCAAGGGATGACTAACTCACAGATCAAATTCTGAAACAACCGCTGGGCTGATCTAAGTCAAGGGATGACTAACTCACAGATCAAACTCTGAAACAACCTCTGGGCTGATCTAAGCCAGAGCATGATTAAACTCACGGATCAAACTTTGAAACAACCGCTGGGCTGATCTAAGTCAGGGGATGACTAACTCACAGATCAAAGTGGAATTTGTATGTTAAGTTTTGCGGAGGAAGGGAAAACGGAGAATCAGGAAATAAACCCTGAAATCAAAGTAGAAACCCAACAAACTCTACTCACATGTGATACCGAGTCCAAGAAGTGAGACGCTAATGCACTACAGTACACTACCCTCAACTCCTAAAGACTTTTCCTCTTAACGTAGTACTCACATAAACTATTTCGGCTTTGTTTTATTTGGTTTGTTTTCGGGTATTATCATGTAATGCAATTCTTTGAGTCCATGTGACGTCATAGCCGCCATGTTGGTGAATTTACGGTGAAAGCAAAAAGCTGTCTCGCGTCACTAAATTCAGTCCCACAATCCTGTGCCCTCCACGAGGTCTTTACCAGTCTTCCTCTGAATCCCCCGTCGTCAACCAGATGGACAAGACGGCTGACGTCAGCAGAGAGTAGGAGCTGCTTTCACTTGAGTCCAGTAAAATTAGTTCCCTCTCATAGGTTTTGCGGGTATGCATTTAATAAGCTGCCTTTCTAATTTAGTGATGTTTTCTCATCCTTCCCAAAAGAGTCATATAATACAAAGATATGGCAGCCATGTCACGTGTTATTAACAAAAGTGGCTAATGAAAAATCGTTAATTTGTTACATATACAACATGGCGGCAGTGACGCAACTTGCAAACAAATCCGAAGAATAAGCAAATTTTGTTGCATATACCTTTAGTGGTGTTTTAAGAATGGGGTACTTGTGTACAGCCTAAAAGTCTGAGCAACAGCAAGACACAATATTTCAGAATATTCCAGAAACAAGACAATGTTAATAAGAAAACTTAATAATGAAAGTTGTGTTGCATATACTTGTAATTTTGAGAATGGAGTACTTGTGTACAGCCTAAAAGTTTGAGCAACAGCAGGACACAGAATACTACAGAATATTCCGGAAACGACCAATTTAATTGATTTTTCAAATGAAAATTAAAACCACTAGAGTTTGTGAATTTCAGTTTTTTGACGTCAATCGTTGTCAGTAAGAGAACACCGCGCAAGGCGAATCACATGCGAATCTTAAATTTGTTCCCATTTGTTCTAAAAATAACTATCAAAAGATATTTTATTGATGTTTTGTTGTGGATGTTACTTACTTACTTTAGCTCGAGATGTAAACAAGGAAGATTTTCTGATTGGCTGATTATCTTGATGACGTATATGTGACCATATAACATTGATAGAAAAGTCACCTGGTTAACCTGACACATGTGAATGCTCATTCTCTTATCATAGATAACTGCACTTTGTTAAACCAATACCGATATGAATTGAGTTATATCGAACTTATCGTTATATCAGTGCATTAGGGATGAAAGAGAAAGTCTAGTTTTATCATCAAAACATGAATGAATACAGGAGTCTTGTTATCTGAATGAGCTATAGGGACCTTTAAGACTAAACTCAAACGCCGAACTTCACATGAGCCGAACCTAATGACATCAAAGAAGACCGCCTTATTAGCCATTATTATTATTACTTTCAATGCGCACGGCTCAGGTGAAGTTCGACCTTTGACCTTAGCTTTAGCTCTTATTTTTTGCCTATTATTTTATACAATTTTCCTTTGGTATGAAAAACTGTACGAGTAATTTCGATCAACAACACCAGATGTCCTGATAAATACATATTGACTTGTTGACAAGTCAATTGCCGTTTATTTTATCCCACACTAAAAGTTACACTCCTACGTCCTTGACGCAGATACGCGAAAACTAAATTATATAAACTAAACTCCAGGCGTACGGAGAAAATTTAGGTGTAATCTGAGATACCGATGTTAAACTCAAAATCCTTTTTTTTTCCTTAACTAATCCTTCCTGTGCATGGATAAATGTATTCATATATTAATATAAGTGGCCATGAATTTGGCATTGGCAAATATATCTTATATATAGGCAATTTGAAATATTTATGTGCAACTGGTATAGTATAGGGTAAGGATATTGCTGTTTTTATAGCCACCATTGTTTTTTTTTGTTGGTGTTTTAGCCAACATGGCCGCCATATCTTTTGTTATCTCACTCTCTCCGACTCTCTCCCAGGGATGTTTTCAAACCCACCATATTTGCTGGTGTTAACTAGCATACTTAATCTAAACTGACTTGATTTTTCATTCACTACTGATTTGTATATCAGTTTTTCATGCTAATTTTCAATTCTGTCAGTTATCCGTGCCCTAGATTTGATCAGCCCAGAGGTTACTTCATAGTATCGATAAAGGTTTCCGGCTTATGATGTTTGAATATATGATGCCGTAGGTTGTAATCACGTGATTTCAGATTCATTTTGCGAGTAAAAAGCACTTGTTAATATAACATGATATGTTTACTTCCGACCTTCCTCAATTCTCCGCTTTGGCCTTGGATTAGCACATAATCCAAATAACAGATCAAAGATGCTTTAAAACTTAACTGATAGCATCCTTGTTTTTCGCTTAACTCAATCTCATGTCTTTCATTGTTTTTCCGTTCGACCTCCACGTTCATACAAATCGTATCGGCAGATCGTGCTAGGAATATGAACTGTGGTGAATGCCCCGAGGCACGCTCACTGTTTTCTTACGTAATTACTGCAAATTGATGCATTTTTGGCGCGTGGTGACTTTTTGGAGTAAAGGCATTTATATAAAGCCGCTTTGTCAAATCTATAGATAAGTCCAACTCAATATTACTACAATATTGCTAATAGCTTCTATAACTCTCCTTAACGTACATGGGACCAAGTTTAATGACAATCCTTGAACCAGCTTGTTGAGAATCTTCTGACAACTGAACTGCACTAAAAAGAAGTTAACTGATCGTGCTCTGAGGTATGCGATAATGCTTTGACCTAATAGAATATTGATGATATATCTCCGGCTAATCCTTCTCTTGCAGTCTTTATAAACTAGTCAGGAAATTCACATACATTTACTAACCTTAATCTCACCGAGCTCAAAGATAAGAAACTCAAGGTACTCTCACATGAAAGAAGCCGCTCTGAAAAGAATCCTCTATGCCTCACAAAAAACACATTTCAATATCTTGAAACTTGTCGTTGTTGCTAGCGATCCATGGCAACTAATTCTGTAAACCGTTATTGGAAGTGCCTTCTACTTGAAGAAGTTTATAAATGGTCGTCGTCACTAGCGCTATTAATTCTCATTTATCTTGTGATGCGACAGTGAGTTAACTGTTCAACACCTTTTTCACGAGATCGAGAAATCGAGATTCTGATATAACGATTTGATTTGATTTGTTTTGTATCGTACGATGAGCTTTTTTGTTTGAAGCAGCGAGTGTCATGAATTGTTCAGCGAGCTCCAGCCTCGATGACTGGAGATCTAGAGATTTGTATTTTGTTTGTCAGTATTGTTTATTTGTTTTCTTCATCACTGGTGATGGATTACAGCGCCTTGCTGATTATATTTTAAAGTTATCCGTCATTTCCAAAATTCGAGAGAAAAAATCCTTTGCAAAAGAAAAAAAAAAAAAAAACAAAACAAAACAAAACATCCAACGCTAAGCCAACTGAAAATTCCGGATCCTAAAATAGGTTTTATTTTTCTATATCTGTAACTTGTTTTTCCCGTTTTTGTCCTTTTTTCTCTTTTGTTTGTATTAAAGTAATGATAAGTATTATCATATGTTCAAAATTATCTAGTTGTTAATCTATCTCATTCTACTTTAATGCTAAGATGTTGTCAATTCGGTCGCCAAATTGTCGGTCAACGATATCTGAGAGGAGCAGTGATACCAATCCATTGCTTGTTACCTCCAAATCCCTTATTAATGACTTAGTAGATGATTTTCCCATTTAAAACTGTCAAATATAAAACTTGGCGTCATACGGCTTAGTTGTGAGGCGAGGGCTGAAACCTTCAACACTTCTCCAAATGGAATAGAAATATCTTGGACTAAGATCAGGGCCGATGACAAACAGTTTTATTTTTTCAGGATCAACGTCGTAAGTTTACAGATGATGTTGTTTCGGAAAATTCTTTAATTTTTAATCGTATTGAGTAATTGTTATCTCGGATGTTTCGGAAGCGGAAAGAATCTGAAACCATTACATGATCGCAGACACACGGCGCTATGATAATGTTCTGGGGAGCACTAGGGGGAGAGATATGGGGAGGTTGACTAAAGGGAATGCGTTTGTTTGATCAGAGTTTTTTGGTGTTTTCCTTTCCTTTCCTTTCCTTTCCTTTCCTTTCCTTTCCTTTCCTTTCCTTTCCTTTCCTTTCCTTTCCTTTCCTTTCCTTTCCTCCTTCTCTTCCTCCTACTCTTCCTCCTTCTCTTCTCTTCTCTTCTCTTCTCTTCTCTTCTCTTCTCTTCTCTTCTCTTCTCTTCTCTTCTTGTCTTCTTCTTCTCATCTTCTTCTTCTCTTCGTTTTCTTCTCATCTTCTTTTTTACTCTTTTTTTCACTCTCTCTCTCTCTCTCTCTCTCTCTCTGTATTACTAATCAATCCATCAATATAACTCATCGCCGTACAAGTGCTGACGCGATTTAAACAAATTAACTGATTTACTTTTGCTTTTTCCGATTCTGTTCGTTTCCGATTGAAAATTCTTCAAAATCTCTCTCTCTCTCTCTGACGTTAAGTATTTGATAAAAACGTAGCGAGAGATATTGTTAAGTCTGTGATGTCAATCAGTCGAATCTATAATGAGTTGTTACTCACTCATTCACGTAAATATTTAGAAAGAATGTTGATTCATAGGAAAAAGTTAATTTCAATATTAGCCCACAAGTCGTCGCAATAGTTTACCTTTCTTCCAAAGCCACCTGAAAAATTGACTTCTTTTTTGCGTCACGTTTACCATAGGGCCTGCATTTATTTCGCAAGAAAGAATACTTTGCGCCAAAAAAAACTGCAACCTGTCAGTCAAAGACAATGAGATTAAAAACGCTTTTTCTTACTTAAATATTTACTGCGAAAATTAGTTATAAAAACATGGTTAATTAGGTTGTGTCAATTTTGTTTTTTTCTGAATTTATTCGTTCTAGGTTAATCCCCGTGGTAACTTAGCCAGTTGTCCAGGTTTCGGAGTAAGACGTGCGGCGATAAGACTGACAAACAATCATTTTGGAACGGGAAAGTCGTGGTCACCGGCTAGAAAGCAGGTTTGTTTCTAGAAAATTAATTTTATGATTTTAAAACATTATTTATGGGTATAAATGAATGATACATCCTCTGTATAATGCGTAAACAAGATTCCCATCTACCTAGTTACAGCTCGGAATAAAGTTTTGCCTGCCAATAACTAGCTCCGAAAATTCTAAAAAACTTTTTAAGCAAATGGCTAATTTAAGGCTTTTTCTGCGCACGAAAGCGCGGGCTTTGCGCAGTAGCGACGCGGGGTCGGAAGAAAAGAGATTAAATATCTTTTATACCCGTATAAATGAATTTTCATCAAAAAATATTTTATTTTGTTTTTTTTCTGAGAACATGATTTTTCAATGTTTCATAGAATATTTATTCTAGGTTTATAGAAAACAACTTTCAATATTTAGTTTTAAGATTATATATCTTCGAAGGGGCAAAACAGCATATTTATCCTTTTCTTTTTTCTTTTTCGAGTTTTTCTCATATTATATTGGATTTTATTTCCGTTTGAAAAGCCAAATATTAGAAAACCAAATAAGTCTCGTAATTGTGATAATTTTAACTATCCTTATTGTAACGGATAGGCAAACAGTGTCCGACAGCAGGCAATGACGCGCGAGATGCGACTACCAAGATCACAAGAAAAGATGTATAAAAACTAAATTCCTGTTGGAAATTCCTTTTCTTAACTCGATGTCATTTGTTTCTTTGTTTCTGTTCCGTTTTAGAATTACTCTGGATCACGTATGCGATATAAACTTATAAGTTAATTGACTTGCTGAAGACATCAAATTTAAATCTATTGTACACTGTCTAAGGATAACACCTTCACAGTGCCACACGTGCGTCTACAACGGACAAACTAACTTTTTTTTACAGAGATCTTTCCTTTGAATTACTTCGCGACAGGGTTCGAATTTTGTCTACTGCCGCCGACTTATTAAGAGGTATTTGGCCGGTCAAAACAAATTTACCTGCTTTCTAGCTGGTTTAAGACCGTTCAGAAAATCGTTAAAATTAACTGAGTACGTCGCACTGTAAGTATTTCAAAATTACTTCGTATCAAAATAATGAGACCTTTCGTTTGTTTGATTTCTATATGAAGCCATGTAGAAAATGGTAGCCGAAAAATGTAGTAACTATTGGAATAGAAAAATGGCTGTGGATTTGTTATTAAATAAGAAGAAGACTCATAAAATGTTTGGTATTCAGAAGAATAAAAGTCAGAAAAGTGAGGTAAAATAAGCGACATGTTAAGGCATTAGTTTCTTGCATCACATCGTCTAATATCAGTCATTAAATACTCGTCAGATCTAGACTAGTCTTGATGGCTTGTGTTTGTGCTGATTATCCCGATATTACATCCAACACTAAAATAATACCACATAAAAGAAACTTAATCCAGAGAACGCGGAATATTCTAGTTGTTTTCGTTCGTGAATGAACTGACGAAAAGATAAATATCGCTCTGTCTTTCTAGAATTGTTGATGATCGATCAGTTTTCACCAAAGCAAACTTGCGCAAAACCAAACCACCTCCAACAACTTTTGTTTGACTTTAGGGATTCATAAGAAAAGTCGGGAGGGGCGATACACATAAGAACAAATGGTTTTCACCAAAACAACTCTAATTTCGAACCTTATTCAAATATTTCTAATTCATATATTTTTTCAAGGCGCCGAGCTGGAGCAAAAGCGTAGACGCTGAAGGAAAAAATGTCATATAAGCGGTGACTTTGAATGCCTTCGATCAAATGAACTTTCCGCTCAAATTTCCAAAGAATTTTTTATAGCGTTTTTTTTTAATAACCGCTATGGACACTTTAATGAGAAAACATGGAAAACTTCTGTTAAACAAAGAGTACCACAGACATTATTTACAACGAGAAATAAAGAATTATATTTTACCAACACTGCGGGAGAAAATAAAAGAATGAAGAGTATGATTGTGGTACCAGGGTTACGGAGATGTTATTTTCATCGCGCGCTGCTCGCTCCGCCCATAAAGTTATTTAGGAAATTAAAAAAAGCGAAACAAAAAACATAGTTCATTTTCGGAGTGTTAGATCCGATCTGGAACATTTATAATCGCTTATTACATAGACATAAATAGTGCGCGGCTCCTCTTATCGCGCTCAATCAATTTTTTTTACAAAATACTTAATTATTCCGTTGGCTGATTGTACAAATCTCCATGACAAACGTACTGATATTGTAAACATTTCTAACTTTGATGTTTCTTGTGTGGATTTTAATTGGATTTTTTTGATCTGAATATTAAAGGAATGACTAAGAGAACCTATATATAAGCCGGCTGAAATACCGTCGAGATTAACGGAAAGATGAACACATTTTCCCGTCCGACGATATTTCATATCGGAGAGTCTATTCCATTTTTGATGCGATCAAATGTAAGTATTCCATAAAATAACTCGCTTTTCGACACTTCAATATCTATTCGCTATGCGTTTTTGTATAGAGTCAATCATATTCGTATTGTTAAGATGTTTTTTAGCTTTTTGTTAAGATGTTTTTTGCTTTTTTATCATTGAAAAAAAAAACACCAAGTTTCAAATTGAAAAATATTATGTTGATCTTCTATCATTTTTTCCTTGTTTGCAAAATTCAAAATCTAAATACATCATTATTATCTATCTTTAATTCCCTATTCATACGCTTTAGTGTTTTCCAAGATAAGAATCTCCAAATTAACTAGGCTATAAACCTTAGCACTTAGCCAAAGTGTAGCCTTTCCTTATGACCTGTTATGAATCGGCACCCGACATAGTGCTATACATATTACATGCTTTTTCGAGAGAGTACAGTCGAAATACTCCTGGCGTTAACGCCTGGAGTAGTACGAGTATTACAGCACTACTTCATGGTAAGAAAGTCCATGTCTGTTTGTTTTACAAGTAATAGAATAATCACTCCTTTGATAACGTACGCTTTAGATAGACCTTTAAAAAGGGATTATAAAGGTAGTTAGATTATATAAACACGATTATTGTATTACATTGTTTTTTTATTGGTTTTTAGTGAGTATTTTAAGCAGTTTCTGAAAAAAATGCTGAAGAAGAATGATATTTTAAAGAATTATTCGAAATTATCAAACGATTAATTTCACGACTGAGTTCAAATCAAAATCAAATTCCAATTATTTTTCACCTTCGTGAATCTCCAAGTTCGTATATATTTCAATTGGTTGGTTATTATTGGCTGATAGAAAATGACAGAAATTCTTTGCAGGTGCAATATCGCCGCGTTCAGTTCGGCCATTGGGACATGACGTCATATAATAGCAAATCATATTGACATTAAAAATTTTAATATACATTTTTTGAACCTCGCCGACTTAATATTTATAAAAGCTGTAGGTCATACTGAATGCAAATAACATATACAATCACTTTTAGTAACTAATGTTTGGAGTTCTTGTTTTGAAAACATGTAGCAATGTCGACCTTAACCATTTGATTTGTTCTGAAAAGGTATTGGCTCTACTGATTGGAGTGAATATTTTACACAAAGCAAGCGTAGGATCGAGACTTAGTAATATATTTGAACTCAAATACAAATATATGCTTCTTCCTTCCTTCCTTTCTCTTATTCTTTCTTTCTTCCGTTCGTTTGTTCTCTCGATCGATCGCTCGTTCATTCGCGTTTTTTTTTCGTTTTTTCGCTTGCTCTTTTGTTTTTCCGTTCTGTTCGTTCTTTTCTCCCATTATTTCGTTTCTTCTTCTTTCGTTTTTTTTTTCATTCTCTTTTATTTTCATCCTATCCTCAATTCTGTCTTTCTTACTTTTACATTCTTACTTTTTGCACTATAACAGTCTCATTCAACATAAACACGATCAAGGTTATTTTCATCGTTAATATTTTATTGGCACAAATTGATATTTTTTATTAGTTTTACAGCGATATTTTCAACTGATAGTTCAGTAAGTATTTTAAGTAAGTCGCTGCAATCAAGGGGCTCTTCTATCTATCGTATTTCTTATCAAAAAGAAAGAGAGCAAGATTGATTGATACGGGATACAAATACTAAAAGCTAACCACTTACCATTCAAGTACATAGCTCAAGAAAAACCTTAAAGACCTAAGTGCGTAGGTTGATTGTGTTTTGATTTTCAATAACCAATGCGTTGGTATTCAAAAAGATAAACACTGATAGTGGAAAAGAATGCTTTCAATATTGATGGCCTTTTATTTCAGCGTGTTTAGAAAATTTCAAGAAGTACCATTATATCATTCAACAACGTATGCCCGCCAGTGCTTAGGTGGGGTTCACAGACGATTTTCAGTCTTAATCTTTTACTTTTCTGGAAGCTAAGCCAATCAATTTTTCATTAACTGATAATGAGGTTATCAAGCGATGAATCGCGCTGCTAGGCCTTGTGTAAAATCTCAAATTTTATTGAAGCCTGAAACAATCTCTGGGCTGATTAAACTCAGGGCACGGCTAACACACAGTTCGAATTGGAATTTGACGTTAGGTTAAAAAATATTCTCGAATCAAGCTAGGGAGAGACGTAACAAACTCTACTCACATGTGATGCCAATATAGGCTACAATCATGTCATCTTCTTGCCTCTAGGCCTAGCATTTGATTCATTATTAACACGTGAATATCAAAAAATTACTTTCTGCATGCCTCAGGGGACGTAGAAATTACATGTACACAATATAAGCAACATTATTTTGTAGCATTTCCGTTATATTCTCTATATTTGTTTCCTTGGCGAGCTCTATGTTCATAACTTATTTATAATAAGTCACATTTAGACGAGTATTGTTTGAAGAACTCCACTTTGATGTGCTTGTCCATTAAGATGTAGGGAGTTTTGGATTTTTTTTATTCTAATTGATACTTTTCTGGCAGATTACGAAGTATAGCGATGCCGTAATTTTTGATGAGAAAAACTAATAGTTTTAAGGATAGAATATAGCTTAGATTTTTTGAGAAATAATATTAGAATAATATTTACAATATTAGAGAGAAAGAAATCAGATTTTTGAGACTACCCGTAAAACATTTTTGTACGTGTACAAAATTTTGTCGTAAAAGAAAGAGAATTTAATGAACCTTTATTGACGCTGGCCAACGCCCACTCGACGTGTTTTTACCAGCAACGCAAACACAGTTCGAGGGACTCTATAAGGTTTTTTATGATGAGCTATTAAATATGCGCAACACAAATCGGAAAGGGTTATGAGAATAACAATATTTGATCTCTTGTTTGCTCCTACAAAGTTGGTAGATAAACTGAGTGAGCCGCGTAAAGTGTGTTCTTCGTTCAAAATTACAAGGCCTTGCGAGATTTTAACTTTTACTGCGTAACTTTGTCGCAGATGTTGTTTTTGTACCGTACCTGCGGACTGACCATATACAGTTAATTGAGTTTGTTTGATGTGTTGTTCTCTCCTATGCTGCGAGAGGTTTTCTCCGGTTTCTCCGGTTTTTTTCCCTCCGTACAAATCAACATGTGAGTTGAACGTTATGTGCATAGAATGCTGAATGTAGTGGTAGTGTGTGTGAGTGAAAAGCGACTCCAAATAGTGCGAGATCGCTAGAACAACTAGACACTTAAATAAAGAAATTTATTTATTTTTTATTTTATTATATTTTGTACGGAAGGGCATTTCTTTGTATCCTGTGATCCCAAAAGCACAATAGGTTTAATTAGATAGTTTTAATCTCAGTACGGCTGAAGCTAAATAACAAATGCCATTAGCATCTGGTTTCTTAGCATTTACTTGTGCGAACAGCCAAATTCCCTGAAGAAATTCTCTGGTGAATGAAGGGAAAAACTAAGTAAGAAGCTTGTAGAGAATTCGAAGAGGCGGGAGATATGATTACCGGCTTTGAATGCCAAGTTGATTGACCACGGCTCTTTGATTGTCATTTTTTCAAGTTTATCTCAATGCCGCGATAGTTTGCCGTTCGCATTACGACCTTTCGGTTTGTGCGGTATAATGATATTGATTGGTGTTTAGGAAAACCGAGAATATGGTTCCAACACGGCTCCTAGTAATCGATGAAAAGGAATTAATATTTGACCAGTGCGTTCCGACATGTGAAGGAGTTTCCGTTGTTAATAATGGTCGTTAATGTAGAAATAATAAGAAGTGATATTAGTGTCTGGAAAACTTGAGAAATGAAAGGAAAGGAATGGAAAGGAAAGGAAAGGACAGTGAAAGGACTCTGAAGGAGAGGTAAAGAAGAGGAAAGGGAAGAGAAGAAAAGGAAAGGAAAATAAAATAAATGGAAAAGGAAGGAAAGAAATGGAATGGAAAGGAGTAGAATGGAAAGGAAAGAAATGAAAGGTTAGTGAAAAGACTCTGAAGGAGAGGAGAAGAAAAGGAAAGAAAAAAAAAGGAATAACGGTGGAAAGAAAATGAATAAAATGGAAAGGAAAGGAAGTGAAGGAGAAAGGAAGAAAAAGGACAGCGAGTAAAAGGAAAAATAGGAAAGAAAAAAAGATTAGCCGGGGAGGGGGAAAAAGAAAGCAAATAGAAAAGGAATGAAAATGTTTGACCCCTGCGTGTAAGGATTACGAAACAGCCAGTTGTGACTATCTGCCATAACGTAGGGCCATGTTGGCACTGTGAATGACTGAAAGATTCAGTGAAGACAACTTTGATTGAGACTCATTATCCAAACCACATGCACGGCCAATCCTAAGAGCTTTATGACAAACGGAATCATTTTAGTCTTGGTCTAGTTCTAGACATAAACATCAATTATCAAGTATATTTAGAATATTCTCGTGTATTTCAATCTGATCAAGTCGTCAAGTCTGGTTTCTTATTGAGAGAGGTGTTTTGATCGATTCAGTCTTGCTAGTGTTCGTACACTGTCACCTTTATGTCTACTAGAATGGCGCAACGCTATATAACCATTCGATCCCCGCTGACTACATGTAAATAGACCGGCCTAGACCCCTTGCAGCACGTCGGAATGCAGCTCAATTTGGAGAATAAACCAATAGGTTCCAATTCACAGGAGATTGAAATTATTTTGCTTTGTCTTCCAAATTGAACTGCTTTGACGTCACGTGAAAGGGGTCTATGTTTTCCCTTGATTGAACCCTAAGGGTTTTGTTCGGCATAGTTCCGGTTTAATTTTTCTTCATCCTCCTGAACCAATCTCATAGCTAATTTAAACAGATTACAGCTATTCTCCGGGATCATATATGCACACAGTATATCGGCTTTGCTTTCAGATGCGTCCTATAAAAGCTCTATATAAATCATAAATCATTAATCATTATTAATGATAGTTCTTTAGGACCAGTTCAAATGTCGATCTTCACATGAGCCGAACCTTATGACATCAAAGAAGACCGCCTTATTATCCATTGTTTTCAATGCGTTCGGCTCATGTGAAGTTCCACGTTTGAACTGTGTCTTAGTATCATTATTATTAAGCCTTAGAAGAACTACTGAATTCCATTACAGAATTATAAGCGAATCGTTATCGTCCAAGGCAATATGCGCATGCGCAGAAAATGGCGCAAACTTGAAAAGAAAACTCCAACATTTTTTCCAGATTTCTTTACTACTACGTGCTTTGACCTAGTATTTATCCCGGTCTCGCCTTAAAATCATGATAATTTTAAAAGTTAAGCCTTAGCCTTGCCGGCCTAACTATTCATGGTGTGTAAATATGGCGCCGTGTCTCCACAAGAGTACATAAACACTGACCTTTACTGTACGGAAATCTTTTAGGAACACACATTTATCATGAATATATGTTTACCTTCCGGGCGCCAATAGAGGTTATAGCTGTATCTAAATAGAAAATGACATGACAAGTAACAATATGTCGTATATACTAAATATATGTGCCTTATTTTCTATCAGTAGCCATTGCGTTCATGAACTATAGACGCTTTTAGCTTGGGCGTAACCTCTTTTACCATTTTTAATTAGAGCACGTGTCATTCCCTAGAAAATAAGATTATTTTTAAAGTTGTATCCATATATGTTCATGTGTCTTTTCAACCGTTTAGCAAAGAGATGATACTTAAGGCAACGACACGTGGCCTGAAATTGGAAAACACCACGCGCAAGGTAATTAGGTTTATTGTAGTGAGCAGCCGACCCAATGTTAGTTTTTGATATAGGAATATTGGTCAAATTCCACCGCGTAGTTATATCAAACCGTAAGCAAAATGCATAAAACACAAAAAAATGAAGACCAATTATCCCCCCGATCAGGGTGCACGTATGTTCCCTTTTGCCTTGTATGTTTTATTTAAGTGTTTGGTTATCGATCTTAAGGAAAAAAAGGCGCGCACAAGTGCGAATAAGTGTCTATACTATGATATAAACATGCTGGGAGTTGAAGAGCACGAGAGAAGCAAGCTTAGGAGTTAAAGATGTAGCCGAGTGCATGCTTGTCATGCTTTACGAGAGCCTGCAGTTCCAAGAGTGCTTATACAAAGTAAAAAACGCGCTCGCGTTTAATATAATTGCTTTTAGTAAGATAGGCGCGCTTTAATTTGTATTTGAAATCTTCTATAGACCAAAAATTGTATAAAATTAATAACAACGATATCGATTCTCATTGCGATTCCGTTTTGCGTTATTTCACCGTCGTTTCTTGTACACAATATCAAGGATAACGAACCTTAACGTGACCAGCATCTCAGAGACCAATATAAATGACATATTTTCAAAGCAAAGTTAGGAAAGGTTGTCGAAAACATACGAAATACGACGGAAAACAAGTATTGCTAAATATATGAGTTTTTGAGTGGATAGCTGACCTTGACACAAATATTTTTGAATTGTTTATAAATAATCTGCAAAGGATAAAAATATGTCGGTAAAAATATATTACAGCTAATATACACTGAATTGAAGCGTAAATATACAGCCAATCTGTATTGATAGGTGGTTTTTAGTATGGTCAGTGTCCTTCCTCGTGTGTTTAATATTCTTATATATATTTTGTACGACTTCAGTAAAACGACTCAAAAATCAGCCGAAGTGTCTACACAATAAGATAAGATTTTGACGCATGAGCAGAATGTTATGGTCGTGAATTAGTCAACACAATTCAGTATCAGTTCTTCTTCCTCTTCTTCTTTTTCTTCTTTTTCTTCTTTTTTTTCTTCTTCCTCCGCTTAATTACTAGTTCAAGAAACGCTTGAACAACTAAAGCTTCAATATAATTTTTGATGGGCAGATACGCAGTTTGAATATGTAGAATGAGTTTTGAAAAGAAAAAAGCAGCAACAAAAACAAAACTAGCAATCCATCAAATGATAAAAGGTGGTTATTAAAGACGTTTTGTATAGCAAAATATCATAATTGATCATTTTTTGTTTAGCCGCCAGTGAAAGATCATATCTTGCTCAAACCTCGTCCATTGAATTTTTTTTATAATATATGAATTGTTTTGGTCCGAAATAAAAAAAAAAATTATTATATGATTATCAATGAAATACCTATATTTCTCTATTTCAAAAATTTGATATTTTCACATGTGAAAATAACATGTTATTTTCACATGTGAAAATATCATCACTATGGTAACATACTTCTTATGGTCGAAAAAAAGCTCGAAAAATCTTTCTTTTCTCTTTCACTGATAATTATATAATAAACAGAATATTACATGGGCGCTTGGAGATACGAATTTTATCTTCTCGTGTTGAAAATCTCTAACTCGTTCGCTGCGCTCACTCGTGAGAGATCTTTTCAACACTCGAAGATAAAATTCATATCTCCGCGCGCCCATGTAATATCCTCTATGTAATGCATATCATATTTTTTAACAAATTCACGGCGGCTAAATGGCCCAAACAGTCGCGCACAACGTGAATATTCGGTCCAAGTCTATCAATACTGAAGTATGATGGCTGGACGCGCCTATGTATTTGACCCATCTCTTGTCCTTGACAGGAAGAAAAATAAAGAAGTTTAGTTCTAGTTAAGAATACACGCACGTACAATGTAACCAATTGCTTATTATAGCCATCTAGTAAGCTAACTAATTAACTTAATAGCTATGTTTTCCATAAGTCAAAATTTCCGGGCCTTGGCGCGCAAAATGCAGCGTGTTTGGAGCTGCTGAATACCTGACACTTTTATAAACGCGGCGTGTGAGATGGATGTTTATATTAAAACCATGCGGTACAACTAAATATCAGCACATGAACTCCTTGAATTTTATCCAATTTGTAAGTTTCATTCTAAATTGAAGGATTTATGGTATGGTACAGATCCAAGCCTTTGTTTATCATGTTTGTGATTATAAAACCCATGTGGTAAACGAAGTTTTCCCTCATTGAAACATCGTCTTTGACTAAAACAAAACGTAAAGTAAGTTTGCTGCCACCAAGAGTTCTGCATCAGGCAGTCGTATTTATTAAAATCTATGAAGCTGTTTTACTAATTTCCCTGCCACATCACCAGCTAAGTAGCCAAGCGTGCAAGACTAAAATAGAAGCATAGAGATTCTACTACAAGGGGTTTTGCAGGAAGTGCTATTTATAAAACCTCTTTGGAGCAATTTTACTCATTTCCCTGCCGCGCGACTAACCAGCTATGCGGGCCCGACCAAACTAGAACCATGGATTCTTTTTCATTAATGGAGCTATCGTGGTGTTTTAAGGCAATAATTGACAGGAGTCATGTCCGATTACTGGAGTTTTTGTTCGAAGTGATAGATTGTTTATGATCACATCGCACGTTTTCAGTTGCTTAGTGTAACCGCCTACTGCATTTAGAGCACGAACAATTGCATGAATACAAACCTAACGTTACCTTAAATATAATATTATATAAGTTTAAGTTTAATAAGTTTAATAAGTTTAATAATACTTTATAACATTAAAGAGAATATACATTGAAACAGGAAAAACAAAAGATTTTTTTTTAATGGTGATAGATAGTAATAGGGGGAAACTGAATTCCCATGTAAAAACTACTCTCCTTAAGATAAGAAAAATAAAACATAAATAAGATAAATTGAAAAACTGAAAATGATGCAGAATAGTGTTATATAGATTGAGCCACAAGATAATGTTCGTTCACTCCGAAAGATTTCATCTCCGATAACAGAAACAAAACAGGAAAGAACAGAAAATTGCAATATAAAATACACATTCAAGTAGCCATTGAAGTAGTCTAAGTGAGGGGTTCTCCAAAATGCCACATAGCCGGACCTCAAGATTTTTTAACGATTCGTTTTTTCCACGTATTGATAAGTCTTTAGTGGCTCTGAGATGGTTTTTAACTGATGGATAAAAGTAGACACAGTTACACGGTCAAACCAATCTAGCAGAAAGTACGTGCAGCCACTCCATTTTGCCATTGAATCTTTTAAGTACACAAGATATTGACGGAGATATCTATCGGCTATTGATGATTGAGAAGCAAAAACAGAACCATCGATGGTATAGATATAGATATTCGATCCGTAAGGTGTAATAGCCCGGCACTCTTTTTACACTTGCGACTCGTTATTAACCACCACGTCATTGGCATTCCAGTTCATTATTAAGATATATTTATCATTAATAACATTAATAAATCAATGATTTATTGAATTACGTTGCGCAGTTATTAACGTGAAAATTTTGAGCTTCGAAACTCACTTGCGACTCGTTATTGACTACCACGTCATTTGCATTCCAATTCATTATTAAGATATATTTATCATTAATATGATTAATAAATTAATAATCTATTGAATTAAGTTGCGCAGTTATTAATATGATTTTCTTAGGTTTGAAGGAACTACATAAGAAACCTTTATTGATAATATTAAAATATTAATATTATTTAAGGATCAGTTGAAACGTCGAACTTTTGCCGCGTCGAATCGAATTGTCTTTGAAGCCAGCGGCTAAGAAAACGCCGAGAACTACAATATAAGACTGAAGATCTTTTGCTTGAAGGGCCAGGAGACGGCATGTATTAAGTTTGGTAACATACTTCTACTAATTTGAAGGCAAACAGCGCTCCACAATTAGATTCGACGCGGCAAAATTTCGACGTCTCAACTGGGCTTAACACATATAATGTTAGTGTGTTCTTTGAGTTCTTATTTCACAAAGAAAAACATTTGTTCATTTAGCTAATAACATGTATCATTATAAGGTAACTGGTTAGACATCTTTCATTAAGCCACACCTTATCGGTATTAAGATGACTTTATAACTTTATGAATACTGTTTGAATATGTCTTTTATGTCTTTCTTGGTATAAGATTATCCTATACAAATGTCAAAAATAAATTTTAAGGTGCTTGGATACAGTTACAGTGCTTTTCTCGCCTTTTTTTTTTTTCCTTTCTTTCCGATTTCTTTATTTCTTTCTTTTTTCTTCCTTTCTTTTTCTCTCTCTCTCTCTCTCTCTCTCTCTCATTACTTTTATTCTTGTTTGTTCGTTTTGCTTTCTTTCTTCCTCACTCCTTCTTTCCTTCTCTTCTCTTTCTGTCGTTTCCCCCCTTTTCTTTTCTTTTCTTTTCTTCTTTCCTTAACCCTTTATTCCTCGCCATTCATCATTTTCACACCTCACGTTTTTTTAATAAGTTTTCATATTTCCCCGCTGTTGTGGCGTCTAAACATAACACAAAAATTACTTTTTAAAATCCGTTTCAAAAGTTTTTTTTTTTGGAAGAAACAGCTTCCTTTTTTTTCGCCACACAAACCAATTTAATGCAAAAAGAAACGCTTTTGAAAGCCTTTATTTTTCCTGTTTAAATCGCACATCAACCTCAATTTCCGGTAAAAATCAACTTTGTCTTTCATCATTGGAGAGAAAAATAATACTATTTTTCTAATCATTCTTCCCCGTAGATCTCCACAGTTACATGAACAACAACAACATTTCCTTTCTCACAAATATTTTCAACTCGCTACTGTTTTTAATTTGTCTTGACAATGTTGCCTCCTTGAGCCTGTTGGGTTAGTGTGATGACAATCATGATTAGGTGATTTTGGTTGTTTAATATAACTTTTTTTTCTGCTGTTTTGTCCACGTTACCTTTTCATTGTACACCTGCTTAGTATTCCATTCCTTTCTTTCCCCATTTGTACTTCTTTTCCCTTCTTTTTCATTCCACTTTTTCTCTTTTTTTCAACGCTCTTTATTTCCTTATCCACATTCATTTTTGCTCAGTACTGCTCAGTACTCTATTCTACTCCATTCCATTCTATTTCTTCTCTTTCTTTTTTAGTTTGTGAAGTACTCTTTCCCCTTAAATATTTCTAGTCGTACCCCTGATTCAAAACCAATTTTTTCGCCACTTAATGACTTGACTAATTATCAAAGGTACTTAACCAGAGCATGGCGGTCAATGATGAAACGGCCTGATTTCCTCGGCCAACACTTTGTTTTCGCTATTCATAATGCACAGGTGAACTACCAATAGTTGTTTTCTTGCTGTCACTCAAAGTAATAATAATTGATTGCATCCCAATATATTCATGTAAACATAAGCCATATTTCCTACACTTTTTGAATAGCAATTGCCCAATACTACGAGTATAACATCTGTCTAAATGTTTGGATTCAAAAGATACCTTTATTACATCCTTTATATAAAAACAAAAATAATTTCTTAGCAACTAAATGAAGCATCGCATAGTTATTTTTGGTACTCTTTAATTTCTTAGATATTTTTAAATTTAATTTTTTTTTTTTCATTTTTCTATCTTTTCAGTTACTTGAATCAAAGATATTTTCTAGGCAGTAAGAGTTAAATATTTCAGCGCCAACGCTGCCCACAAATTAACGCGATTGTCAAATTTCAAAATAACACTGATGATGTATTCTAGTGTTGGCTGTTTGGACGTCTACGTTACAAAAATAAAAATAATGTTGTTCTTTGATTTGGGTATATTCACATCCATTAAATCTTTGTTTTGAAAATTGAAGGAAGGCCTTTTCCATAGACGTCCAGAGCTATTGTCATTATATTGTCCTAGCTCTCAAACGCAACAACTAAACGCCAAGGAACAATCTAGAAGCACTTAAACCTTGAACTGAATCGGTTCGTTCTGGAAAATTTGGGTCGTAAAACGCGTCTCAAGAAGTAGTTTCTAATGCAGCTAGTTAAAGCGATCTTCACGAAGAAATTCTAGATGGTAAGTTGTTTTTAGTACGATCAATTCGAGGTAAAAGTCAGGATAGACATTTTATCCAATTGACAAAGAATTGAGTAGTACGAAGATTTGTACAATCAGAAATGCAATTAAAACGCAAAGGTCTGTAACGAAACCTTACCGGATTAGAATTTTTTTCCAATCCATCACAAAATGTGTTGATGATAAGGCAGTAAATCAAAGACGTATCCTCAAAATCAAAACTGAAGTTAAATAAAAGAAAAAAAGTAGCTTCTTGATAGTTAAAAATCACTCAAAACTACGATTTTTTTACTAAATTTTAAACTATTTTTCTCAGGACCATTTTTTACTGATTTCATAAATTGTATTTTTCATGTCTTTTTTTTTTCCTAAGGAAATTATTGCGGTGGAGGGTAAATACAATTACATTTTGTTATTGTAATATTTTTCTTTCAAAAGCACACGTATTAGACATTGCTTTTTGAATGCGCTTATATATTTTTTCTGTTATTTTGTGTATTTTTTTTTATCCTCGCTCTATAATCTCATTTGCGCTCTCGAATCACTCTAAGAACCTGGCTAAACAGCTTGACTCGAAGGCTAAACTAAAGCCCGTTTTTTCGATGTAGCTCAAAACCCATTATAAATGTAAACAACAAGACAGTAATGCGAAAACGCTGTCAACTCAAACTGAATGTTTTTCCTGTAGTTTTGACTAAATTTGATATGAAGTTTTCAGTTGGTTTTCTAAAAATAACTATAGGTGGCCATTTGCCAAAGCCATTCTTAGTTCTCGATTTCTTTTTTTACGTTTGATTTAGAAAAAAAGTGAAAAGTCAAAGTTGTGATTTTCACGGGTGAATATATCGAATTTAAGCGCGTTCAGCGAGGAGTTTCTTTTAATTCGATGAATATAACCAGGAATATCATTAAGATATAGCATAAGAATAAACCGATAAACCCTCGGTGCATTTGAGTTAAGACTTCTTTATTAAATCAGATCGATAGATAATGTGGTCAGTGGTTACTCTTACACGCGCGCCATTAACTGAATATTAACGGTTAGTGTGATAATATTTTTTCATTTTGCTATCAATTTTCGTCCCTTTTAAGACAAAAATCCCAGCTATCTTTCCAGAGTTGCCTCCCACAAACACTCACATTGCCATGTGTATCGCTCAAATCTAACAAAGTACAATGAAATTATCCATGTGTTTGAGAGATTACAGATCACTGAACTGAAAATGCCATCACTTAGATGTCAGTCGGTGAACGACTTTGCAAGATGTCTTGAAGTTCAGTGCAGGTTCCGAAATACCAAACTTGCCAACCAATAAAAAAAATCTCAGCAAAGAAGTAAGTTGTATATACAAATATATGCAAATTCCATGACGATTCTTTTAGGATGTAGCTTTCAGGTAAAGCAATTGGGTCGGATTTTGAATAAACATTGGTCCAACCATCGATCCATTATACGCTCTTCTAAATAGCCAAACAAAAGGCTATCTTCAAAACGTCGGCAACATTTCCTGAAGAGTTCAGAACCTAACAAAATACTAGAGGACCATTAAAATCATATACGACTCCGAAAAGGAAATTGTCATTTCACGGAATATGTTTGTTACCTAAGAATTGAAATGCGGAAGAAAACTTGGGAAAAAATTCTTCAGTGAAGGTGAGAAAAATTGGCAGATATTTTCGTTCTTTTTGTCATGTTATTGATTCGCGTCAAGTATGTTTTTTCTTCCCAGAGAAACGTCTCCACCCCTTCATGTCTTTTCTGTCGAATTCCTCTTCCTTTTTCTGTAATTTTTTCTTTTCTTTTTTATTCTTTCTTTCTTTTATTGTATTTTTTTAGCAGCTACGCGAGACCTGCCCTACTTTTACGTCCTTAACATTATTTTTACCTCACTCGAAAACACGTTCCTAAAAGCCATTAAATTTAAAGCTCGCTGTTTGTCTAAATGGTCTAATTTTAGAGCGCTTTTACATAATAATCGACAACTAGTTACATGGTCTATTTGCTCATTACATTACAGCATTTAGAAATTCAAACACTCAGGGTAACATGCGGAAAAACATCTGATGCACACATGATGGGTTTTATTCCTTAGTCAACTCTCCAGGTATTTATAGATCTGATCTTCATTCAATAACGTTCGGTGTGTATGGCGAGTTAGTCAAGTAATTTGTCCGACAGTTTCAGACTAATGAAATAAATTGAAATCTAAAATTCTTGCCGCTTAGTCTGGTTTTATCTAATTGTGAAAAATGTATAGGAAGACATTAAGGCATAAATGAGGACGTGGTTCGAGTATTATGGATCAATTCCGAGAGGTTTATTGAGAGAGGTTAAACCTATTGGTCGGTGATGTGACTTTTAGATATCATGCTTTCAGCGAAGGTACCAACCAAATGTTTTTTTTTTTTTCTTTCATTTTTCTTCTTTCGTTCTTTTATTCATTTATTTCCTTCTTTCTCTTTCTTTCTTTCTTTCCATCTTTCTTTTCTTTTTCCTTTCTTTCTTTCCATCTTTCTTTATTTCTTTCTTTTCTTCGTCCTTTCTTTTTTCCCTTCTTTCTTTTTTCTTTCTTTCTTTTTTCTTTTTTTTCTTTCTTTCTTTCTTTCTTTTTTTTTTCTTTCTTTCTTTCTTTCTTTTTTTCTTTCTTTCTTTCTTTCTTTTTTTCTTTCTTTCTTTCTTTTTCCCCTTCTTTCTTTTTTCCTTTTCCTTTTTTCTTTCTTTCTTTCTTTTTCTTCTTTTCTTTCTTTTCTCCGTACTTTTGTACTTTTTGAATGAAGTCTTTCATTCTGATGTCTTGATAATACTTGTACTCTATAAGACATTCATTCAAGTCTTTCTACAATAATTATAGTTAATTATTCTTGCCTCTTGATCCCTGTATCTGATAGCTAGACCATCTCCTGAATCGTTACCGAGAGTAATAGAGAATAAATGCCATCAAGAGCATTAATACACGTGTAATGAAGTCATTGCCTGCTTCCAGTACGATAAGACAACCACGCAGACTCGCCCTCCAAATCCTGATTCCAAATTCCAAATCATAAAAAGCCTTTCGACAGCCCTAAATGTCACAGTTCGATTCGATAAATGAAAAAAGTAGGGCCTTGCGCTCTTCAAATAATTGGCCTCTCCAAATTTGGGATTCGTTTTTGCGTCTTTACATTATAGATCGAGTTAATCCCGATAAGCATCGTTAAATTGTTGAACTATAAAGGTTTTTGAGAGTATTTAAGCAAGCCGTAATTAAGAATATATCAAATAGACAAACTGTGGAAAAAGGTAAGGTTGTGTACGAGTATTGTTTAGGCGAACCCTAACTAAAACCCCCGGGTCGTTTCTTGTGATTGGATTGCTAAGATACATAGGTCAATTGGTTCCATTTATTGGAGTAAAAAACATTGTCGCCATAAGGTAAACCATTTTGCGGGTTAGTCAGGGCTGGATTATCAAGCAGAAGCGTAGGAATGTATTCAGTATCCGTGCAAAGGTATTTTTCATTCTGATTCCTTGGCCTGGGGAGTTTTAATTCTGGACTCGATAGAAAAGGAAATAAGGAAACGACTGACAAGCAATTATAGACAAAAAATTGTAAATGTTAGGCGAAAAAAATGATGTGATGTAGTGAGTTCGGTACAAGCTTAAAAAAATCGATGGTAAGCACCGCTCCATGAGCGTTAGAAACTGACAAGATCTTTTTCCAAGTGACAAATGATAAAGTGAACCTGAAAAGCAATTGGATTCTAACTACACAAAAAGCGGGACAAACTCATCCTAAGATTCAACAAAAAAGTGAGGATTTTTGACGCCTTAAGATATTTTTTCCTACTTTGCTTCGATTTTCTATTACCATTCTTTATTTCAATCTTTTCTTTTTCTTACTCGTATTCTTATTGATTTGTTTGTTTGTCAATCTAGCTTTCAATATTTTTCCTGTTTTTCTGTCTTTTCTCTTCCTGTTTTCTTCCTTTCCTTTTTTCTCTTGTTTTATCTTATGCCTTTCTCTTTTATTGTATTCTTATTTTTCTGAAATTCCCTTTTGTCTTTTTCTACCTTTTTTTCCTCTTCTTTGCATAGTATAGAAGTACACTATTTGTTGAGTGCGTGGTTTAGAATGAGCTGTATTTATTTTTGCCTTCCTCTCCCTCCCTTCTTCCTTCCTTCCTTCCTTCCCTCCTCTTTCCTTTCCTTCTTTTCCCATCCCATCTCCAACCTTCTCCTCTTATTCCCTCCCTTTCCCTTCCCTCCCTTCTCTTCCCTTCTCCTACTTCTTTTCATCTCTTGTTCCACTAGTATCTTTCTCCTACTCTAATATATTTATAAACTACTAGTCTACCAATCGATCAATCATTAACATAGTCTCTCAATATCAACACCAGATAAACTTAGATTTTCTAACTTATTTATAGTCAAGTAAAAAGTTCTTAACTCTTATTCTATGTATATATGCCACAAGAAGTCCAACATCTGCTATAACTGATGAAATCACAATTGAAGCTGAGTCATTAGTAACCACAATATCGTCCATCCATCCATAAGTCGCTAGTTCAATGTTAACTGATATCCATACTGGTACAGTTCTGTGACCAGATGCGTCCTTCTGCATCGATCTTCTCTCAGTTATCACATTTATTCGTGAAAATCTTCCTTAGGAGATTCTAGTCCTTGGAAAAAAGAATGCACATGCATTGTACTATGAAGGTAACAGCTTTCTAATGAACGTAGTACTGTACCTTAAATATATAAAATACTGATCGATCGTGTGAAGTAACCTTAAATTGTGTGCGCGTCAGTGAATTGATTTTTTATGAGGTAATAATAATGAACTGAACGTAAAATATCTAGAAGAAGAAGTAGAGTGCTTATTATACTAAAATGATACTTGTGCAGATTATTTTTTTTCGTTTGTTTTCATTTTCATTTTTTTTTTTTTTTTACTTTGTTTATGAAAATTGAGCTAAAATTTCCGGTTCTCTCTCTTCTTACAAAAAAAAAAAATATG
The DNA here is from genome assembly GCA_023349425.1 of Anthopleura sola. Classification (NCBI taxonomy): domain Eukaryota; kingdom Metazoa; phylum Cnidaria; class Anthozoa; order Actiniaria; family Actiniidae; genus Anthopleura; species Anthopleura sola. The sequence continues at coordinate 4,363,640 of JALHLI010000003.1, read as the reverse complement.
TAAGAAAAATAACAAAAAAACATTCAGTCGTTTTTCAGTATTTCTCCCTAAAGATTTCAACGATGAAAAACAAGGTCTTGGTGCTGATTGATTAAATGTTTATACAAAAAAAAGTAAATCCATAGAAATTGAACTAAAACCAACAAAAACATTGTAGAATTGATTGAAAAATTTGGCCGATAGTTTTGATGTGGTATAAGAGTGCTCATATATCTGATAAGAACGATTTTTTTATTAAAAAAATAGCATAAAACAAGATAAATTTAACAAAACAAACCACGAATACTAGTTTTATTTCAAGATCATGTTTTTATCTTTAAAGACCACATGCTAAAATGTTGATATAAAAAAAAATAGCCTACTCCCAGTATTACTGAAATGTTATTTCTTAGAACATTCTAGTAGTCTTGTCTTACAAAGGCTTTTCCTCTCTCAAATAGGTTTTTTATGGTTAGGGAGTCGGTCTTTCAGTGATCCTTTTATGTTCAACATGATAACAGTTAATCCTATCAACTATAATTATGACGTTTTTCAAATTTGATCTAATGTATATGAGATGTATCTAACAAGGCTTTGATGATTGTGTCACTAAGTGTCTAATGATACTTCCTTTTAAATACTTAAAGCTCTTAGTTTGGTCGGTTGATCGGAATCAAGGGGAGATGAACGTAGTGGTGGTTCTCGGCTTCCATGTGAGTAGAGTTTGTTAGGTTTCTTCTTTGATTCGATGGTTTTTTTCCAGGTTTTCTTCCCTCCTCACCTAACCAGCTAAATTCCAATTCGAACTTTGAGTCAGCCTTGCCCTGACATTGATATGTTTGATCAGCCCAGAGGTTGCTTGTTTCAGGGTTTGCTCTGTGCGTCAGCCGTGCCCTGACTTTGAATATCAGCCCAGAGGTTGTTTCAGGATATCGATAAAAATTTTAAAATTATCGTTATCGGTCGGTTTGTTTATCGGCCGGTCGATTGATTGATCGATTTGACCGTTCGTTTTTAAGGACTAGTTTGTTTTTAATTTTTTGATTGTAAGTTTTCGCTCGCAGTTTCGTTCACCAGTTATATAATCGACGGTCCTTTTGTTATTATGGCTATTTAGGCGTCGTTGATTGATGTTTGGTGGTTGGTGGGCGGTGGCAGCAGGCCAAACTGCCCAGTTAACCACTAGTCCTTTTTCTTTCTTCTACAACGGCTGGTTAAAAATCGTTTGGTGAGCATGTCATGAGGTCAGTGTATAAATAATTCGGGTTTTTTTTTCACAGCACTATGTTGTATCAAGTTTCTTCTCACCAAAAAGGGGTCGCAAATTGCTTGAAATTTATTTTCCAAACCTCCTCTCGTCTCACGAAGGTAAAGGTTACAATGACGAACACAAAAAAAAAAAAAAAAAAAAAAACGTTGAATATTAACGAAATACAAAGTGTTTTTATTTTAAAAAAGGAAATTTGAGCGGAAGAAAATTTTTGCCATCAAAGTTTGATAGCAACTGTCACCACAACAAAATCCCTTTGTTTTGTCATAATTTTTGAGGGTAATTTACTTATTCGCGAAAAGGAAGCCGACCCATTGTCAACGGCAAAATGTACTACCTAGCTCTCCATCTGCTAGTTGTTGAGTTGTTGATACTTGCTAAGTGATGTGATATGTACACCGAGCCGTTAGATGATCATGTTTGATAGCCTTCTACAAATAGATTCCATTTTTGTAAAAAAAAAAAAAAAAAAGAAAATTGCTTCATTAGAATAACAAAGGGCTACCGACTGTGCTTCTGTTCAATATATATCTTGGATGGGGATGTATCCTTACAACAACAACTGCCAATTAAACAATATATACGTATAAAGTAACTTTCAAATAACAAGTAGCCGTGCGATGGGATCTGGTTTGATCAGTTGACTGGTGTTGCTGTTGCAAAAGAGAGGAAACTTTGTCGAATGAATTCTTATAAGTCATCATTGAAATCATTGAATATGATCATTGAATAAGAGTATAGTTACACGTGAAAAATGCGATTTGTAAGTACGATTATGAATGTATTTTCTTTCGTTTTTTTCCCTTTTTTTTCTTTTCCTTCTTTAGTTTCCTTTTCTTTATTCCTTCCTCTCTTTCTCTGTATCTCTCTAGCTATCTCTCTCTCTCACACACACGGTACACTCTTCGAGTTCTCCTGTGCTATCAGTCACTATACGGCTACATATTCACGGTTTGCATATATATCTCAGCTCCATTTCTTTCATTCTATTTTTCTTTGATTTTCTTTCGTTTTTTTCTTTTACTCTTTCTTTCTTTCTCTCTCCCTCTCTCCACACATTCTCCGCAACATTTTTAACTTCACACATCGCACGCAAATCACTCAATTCTGCAGAAACAAACTCCTTTTTTACACGAAATTTCGCGATTGAATTTTTTTTTAAATTCAAAAGTTTTTAGCTGTAGCTAATTTTACTATTTTAGTTTCTGTATTCATTTCAATAATATTACTCTTCCCTTCATAGTTTCATTCCTCATGTATTGTATAATACTTCGATATTTCAATGCTAAACAACAAGTTCATTAAGTTGAATCCAAACATGATTTCTACCACATCGAGCCATCTGCAAGGTTCCAAGCAGAGACCGGAAAATTTGTAAAATGTACAATGGTGATACCTCTATTTTTAGATATATCTATATGTATTGTCTGTGTTTCCATGCAAACTCACGCACTGAAAATAATTCCTAAAAAAATCCCAAAAAATGGATTATTTTTTTCATTTTTACATTCCAGTGTTTCTGATTTAAAAAAAATAATATTCTAACTTGAATATCTTAAGATGTATTTTAAACTGTGCAGATTTAAGAAGGTTAATCAATATCGTTTTGATGCCCTAACTATCAAGCTATTGTTCACTGGCCAGCCGATGACTCCCGTCGATCTTTCGTTTGAGGTATTTTTGGCCAATGCTTTTTGAAGGCGGGTGTTTTTCCCTCGTTTTTTCCCATTCTCCATGTGATGTACCGGTCAATCAAATTCATCAACTCTAATCATAAACAGACCAACACCGACAGTATACAATATTACTCCCATCGTGTATCTGCGCCTTAACCGTTCACAGTATTGCTAGCTATTCTAGCAGCCGGCATGCGAAGCAATTTAAAAGTTGAACGAACTATCCTACTGTGGCACATCCTCCTTTGCCTATTAGTGGTACATTGTTGACAGGGTAATTTGTTTTTTTTTTTAATCGCGTTGGTCAGGTAAAGCTAGTAAAAAGTAAAAATATGTTTATAGACTTTTGAAGTTGCATTTTTGGTCACAGTTTACACACTATTTTTGGGCGTACTGTAAAATGTTCTTGCTCCGCTGAGGTATTGTATTTTCCACTTTCGGGGTTTAATAATATTTGTAGTGGCTACAGCGGAATTCTTGGTTTTCCTCAGACAACAGCGAAGCAATCACTGTTGTAGGTTTCCCAAGCGGAATAAAAGCCGGTCTTGTCTTACAAACAACTACACAGTGCCGCGTCTGTTTTACAGAGTACTTAGTACGAGGCAATTTTCTATATTTTCACAGGACAGCTGTGTACAATTGAAAATTTTATAATCAAATTTCCGCAATATGAGTTGAATATTTTGAGATATTTTAACGAATTTGTTGAGCTTAATTGTGGGACATAGCAACAGTAACTAAGGGTAGGGTAACATGAATGGCTATTTTTGTCCGTTTGTTGGTGTATTTATTAATCTTTCGTTTGTTTGGGGGTTGTTTTTGTCTGTCTGTTGATTGGTTGGTTTGTTTTTCACGACTGTCGGTGTATCAAACCCACACGTCACCAAGATGTTACTTGGCCCCAATCCCACCTCAGCTGAAAGCGCAACTTCTAAACCTATGCATTATCACTTAACTAATGTATATTTTATGTATTTCTCTAGCCATAGACGTGCCGCACAGGATGCTCAATAATACTATATGCCCCGACGCAGCCTTGTGTCCTCCAAAGCTCTATGATCAAAGCAGTTCTAATGCCACATCAACCGGTAATGAGACCCTCCCCGGGGTTCACTACCACATCGTGTTCAAAATATTCGCCGCTACTGTCATGGTTATCATAACCATTGCAGCGTTACTAGGCAACCTCTTGGTGTTGTACGCCTTTTTTAACTACCACAGGCTCCGAAACAATGTGACAAATTACTACATTGCCAGCTTGGCTCTTTCGGACTTGCTTACAGCGGCATTGGTCATCCCACTAGAGATAGATACATTTATTAATGACTCTATTTGGAAAAAAGGAGAAACGATGTGTCGTATATGGACCACTCTGTATTTATTGGCTGCACCAGGATCTATCATCAATCTTTGTGCCGTCACGCTGGATCGGTTTATAGTGTTACGCGTTCCATTGCGTTACACTGAACTCATGACACCCAGAAAAGCCGTGATAGTGATTGTGTGTTTATGGGTGTACGCACTGGTTACCGCTTGCCTGCCAGTTATGGGATGGAAGAATACAGACCATAATAACGTCCTACAGGGAGAATGTTATTTCAATATGACACCAGAATACACTACCCTCATGAATATCGTGAACTTTCTTATTCCAATGATCTTCATGGCTATCTGCTGGTCCTTGATTTATCAGATTGCACGAAAACATCAGAGAAGAGTAAAAAGACTTGCTCGGAGTATGTCGGTCAATGAGACAACGATGTCGTTGACTATGAATGGCGTCAATGGTGTTAGTGGACGACCAAGTATCTCCGACGGCGCGCAGACCAAGAAATCAATCAAAAAGCACCTGAAAGGCTCAAAATACATTGCTATCATTGTAGGTGTGTTTTTCGTGTGTTGGTTACCGTATACCTTATTAAGTCTTTCGGTTTCTGTTTGTGGAGATAAATGTTACTACGCTACACCGAGAGAACTGGCTATCATGCTTCTTATTATGGGTTACCTGAACTCTGCGCTCAATCCATATCTTTATCCGTTCCACGACAGACAGTTCAAAGAGGCTTTCAAAAACATACTCTTTGATGTACAAAATCTTACGATATGGGAAATATTTAGACGAAAAGAGTCTCGGTAGCTAGGATGGCGAACTTTGGCTGTTACTCGGCCAAATTTCTGACAGACAAAACAAGTGCTGGACTCTGCAAGATGGTAAAGCGTCATGAACAAAAGAGGGTTTTTTTCGATCCCCTCGGAGATTGTCAGCCGAGACATCTCTACGTTGCTAGACAAGACAAGACAACGATCTTAAAAAATATGACAAACTTCAAGATTGTATTGATATTAAGTGGAGACACTCTTCGTGCATGGATGGATGGAAGTTTTGAAATCAGGTGGCGCATCCATTACACATAGCAAGATAAACATTCTAATGTATAAAGAAAGGCCCCTTGCAGCACGTCAGAATGCAGCTCAATTTGGAGGACAAAACAATAGGTTCCAATTCTCAGGAGATTGAAATTCTTTTGTTTTGCTCTCCATATTGAGCTGCTTTGACGTCACGTGAAAGGGGTCTATAGACTCGGCCCATTCTTTTCCATTTCAGATCGCGTTTCATTCTCTTTAGTATCATTACTCTGCTTATCAGAGGCGCCTCAAGAGACATGAATTTCGATAAAACTCAAAGATTCAAGGCGACTTTGTTTTTAAATAAGACGACTTATTTTAACAGAAAATTAGTCTGAAATGGATAATTAGGACGTTACGTCCAAATGGATTTCTAGACCCTTTATACTTCGAAGGTCATGTTTTCCGACGTAGTATAGTAGTATAGTAGTATACCTCTGTTTATCGGTATAGACCCCTTGCAGCACATCGGAATGCTGCTCAATTTGGAGGTCAAAACAATAGGAGATCAATATTCTTTTGTTTTGCCCTCCAAATTGAGCTGCTTTGACGTCACGTGCAAGGGGCCTATTGCTGGATCATTGATAATATTTTGGTTGAATAGATATTTTTGGCTTGGGCGTAATGTTCTCCCATATCAGACCACGTGTCATTCCCTAGAGTATCATTTCTTTGTTTAACAGTTGCGCATGAGAAGACACATGAGACATGAATATGGATACAACTCAAACAAAGAATCTTATTCTCAAGAGAATAACACGTGGTCTGAAACGGGAAAACATTACGTCCAAACTGACTAATCTCCATCTAAATAAGTTTATAATCCAACGTGGGCGCCACGTGTTTTGCTATTTCATTCTCTTGGGAAAAAAGGGGGTGAAAAATGAAAAGACACGAAATCCAAAGTAAGAGGATCCACCCAAACAGTGCTGGAAACTGTTTGTAGCTCAAAAATGAAAAATATACCAAGCATTGATCACTCACATATACCCCTTCCCTCTCCTCGCAAACACTTCCCCTGGAGGAGTGGGGAGGGGGGTACAAGTATGTGTTTGATCGATGCAGCATAGCATTAGGCCCTCGTCACGTGATACCGTAAAAGAACCAATTAAAAGCAAACAATAAAGTATCAATACCTCAACCAATCAAAACCATGTATATATGTGTATCTATAGGTTGCCTAGATTAGCCTACACTATATATATATAGATAGATAAACAAGACATACGGTGCACTCCTAAGGATAATATTTCCCCACAAGGGAGGAGTGGGGGATTTTGTATCCCTCACGGACTCGCCTAAATAGACCAACTCATTTTCTCATTTTGGACCACATGTCGTTCTTTTGAGTTCTCATTCTTTTGAGTATTATTTCTTTTCTTACCAGTAAGATAAATCGATATGCATGAGACTCGTGGTCTGCAATGGGAAAGCAGTTTTGGGGTCTATTCCCCTTCGATTTTTTAGGTCTCTAGGTCAAGGTCTTGCCTAGGGAATAGATATTGTTGAAACAAGAAAAAGGTCTAGACAAATTCTAAATAACTCAATTAAAAAATTAGACGCTTTTGTCAATAAACTCTCTAAGTTCTTTAGGAAAAGTCAAAACTATTTATTTCGATGGAATGAAAAAGTCGTGTACCATGAAAACTGTTAAAACATCTTTTGGAGTCTATGTATGTTTGTAAATTCAAGGCCAACAGGTCTGTCAATATTGATGTTTATATATTATACACTGTCATGTTCCTATAATGTTCATATGAGTAGTAAAGATTATAAATAGAAATGTAAACTGAAAAATTATTATAGTATGTTGCAGCATAATGCGTTAGTCGAGTCCAAAATCTTTTCCTTGTTGGGTTTCACAGGAACCGCGGAGCATAGTTTTGAGTGTGTGTGTGTGGGGGGGGGGGGGGGGGGGGGAGGTGGGGTTAATCTGCGGGGTCCGGGGAATGCCGTGGGGGGGGGGGGGGGGGGAGGTGGGGTTAATCTGCGGGGTCCGGGGAATGCCCTCTCTCCCCCCTGAAAATTTGGAAATTGAGGCTCTTTGAAAAACAAACTTCCAGTGCTGCGCTTTTGAGGGGCAATTCAATGCTACGTATTTATTACATTTAAATCAAGTCAAAGCTTTACTCAACTCACTACAAAAAAATGTTTGGGAGGGGGGGCTAAAAACGTGGGGAGAGGGGCTATGAAGGAACCGTGGTCCAGGGAAAACCCAGTTGAGCGAAATTATCACCATGGGTGACCTGAAAGTGTACATAATAGAATATATGACCCTATAAGTGCAAGAAAAAAAGAAGACTGTAATAATATTTTAACGGTACAAAAACAATAAATGAGGAACTGAGAGAAGCGGACCCCCAAGACTTAAATCATTTGCTAAGAAGGTAAATCCGAGGTACCAAACATGACCAAGATTGTTTGAACGAAAAAGACTGGGCCCAAGTCTTTTTCCAAGAAAACTCAGTGACATTCACGACAAGACAAGCGTATCTTAAAGTTCTTTGCTCTCGTCTCCTGCGATAAAAGGTATATGTAAGAGATTAGTAGCTATTTTTATTGTTTTCTTCTGAAATGTTATGCATCTCCATATAGTGTGTGTTTACGTGTTTCATTTTAGTAAGATAATATGAAGTGTATGGATGTATTTTTTAAAACTTTGAATTCAAAATCTTTAGCGGAAGTCAGTTTTCTTCGATGCACATTCAGCAAAATAGGTTGATAAGAACGGCAAACACGCAGTCCAGTACAATAAATAAAACTATCTTTGATAGAATGGATTAGCCTGTTCATAGGCTAGGAATAGGTGAGTTAATTCTCACCGAACGAAAGCAAAACATATTAAGAATCAGGACAAGTTACTGCTTATCCTTCGATTGTGACTTTCACTTTTGAATCGGTATGAGTGGTAACATTTCTCTACAGCCTTCGATCGACCCTACGATCACAGAAAAGTGCATTAATATCAGAAAGATTTTGTGGAAGTTCTATATATTACCATTATAAAATCGTTGTACTAAGCATCCCGATATTTCTGTTACTAGTTGAAAAGTAAAAAACACCTTTGCCTTTTTAATCTTGAAAAATCAGTACGCTTCCTTCAAGACATATTCAGTCTTGTGGATGTACGTTTCCTCTTGTTACCGTTTCTTGCCGTTTGACCTTCAAAATTTTAATCATGTATTTGAAAGTATTGCCAACATAATTCGCTCTCTTAGAGTAACTTGTGGATCAGTCTAGTTTAGTGTTTTAGAAGCAATTTTGTCTCAGTTGGTTATAATAGGGGAATTCCAGACGGAAGTAATATTAGTTGATGATGTATGCAAATTTAGATCAGTTATTGGAACTCAATTCTAGGAATTGCGAACCATAATCACGCTAGCGTGACAGTATTTAATCACTTTATCATATAAAAAGGAGTTTAGGTACAGTCAAAACTGTCCTAAAATAATGCTTGGTACGAATATGCTGGAGAGAATATTAATAACATGTTTTCTAATTCCCAGTGAAGGATTTACGTTGTGGTCGCAGGGTACCCGTGACTCCTCGTCTAGGTTGGCATTAGTTGGTTCGGTATAGACCGTTTTAATAAATCCTACAATGCTTCATTTTCCGCGTTTGACGTCAAATTTATTCCTTTCAATTTCATTCAAAGGAACGAATTTCAAAAGAATAAATTTGACGTCAAACGCGGAAAATGAAGCATTGTAGTATTTATTAAAACGGTCTATAAACATAATGATCGTAAACTGTGCTAAAAAGGTGTATCTAGTAACTTCTGATCGGTCCCCCCCCCCCCCCCCTCCCCCTTCCTAACTACCTTGGTACCTTAAATAGGTGACCCTTCTGCTAAGGCTAACTTATTGTGAATTTAGAGAGTTAAATAAAAAAACTTGTCCCTAACACCAGAGATAGATTAAGAACGATGTTGCCCCCCAACCCCGTCTTAAACTGCTTATCAGGTTATAAGCCTAGGTCTAGAAGTTAAGTTAGTCATACATGCAGCTTCTCAATTGCTTGCTGGCTGGCTGGCTGGCCTGCTTGCTTGCTTGCTTACCGGCTTTATTTTCAACAATTTAACTGATCATTTTCCCTTTCTAGAAGATCAAATGGATTTCACATCCGCATCGCCTTGGTCAGATTTGAATTACATTATCAAAGACAATTTTAAGGATCTTGTTCCTGAATCTGAATCTGAATCTGAAGATACTACTTTTGGTCTCCCTTTTTTCCAATTGCTAACAGACGTCATGTCCAGTAATCGTGTTCTGTGGAGTGGAAGTGTGGCTGAACAGTCGTTCATGAACCCAATTGTAAGGAAAGCTGGATGGGAAGCTGATGTTATGTTCATGTCACCAGACTTCATTATATCACGTGACATGCAAGTCTATCTATTTCAGGATATCCCGGATGAGCCTGGCTATGTCAGAGTCGAAACAGCAGAAACCATTGATAATAAGATGCTTGTTGTCAAGGAGATCACGTATTCCAACGGACACTCACATCTTTACATCGTCCCAGATTTACGACTTTTTTCGCCCTTCAATGTTGACAGTCTTCTAAAGACGTCTCGTAAAAACATTCTAGTCCAAAGTCTTTTTGACACTTTTGAACTTGACAACCTGTCTTGGATGTTACAGCCACATGGTCCAGCTTTTGCTCATTCAGCGAGTGGTTTCTCTTCTGTTTTCCAATTGGTTGCTCGACCTAAGAAAACAGTTTCTAAATTTATAGGACACTTAGGTACTAGAGTTTTGGAGCACTTTGAAAAACCTCGCAATAAGGAAGGAGTACATCAGGACTCTTCGTATAATGACAGCCAAAAAGGTGGTCAAATGTTTGATTACATGACACGTCCAACTGATGCTGAAATACCTGACATTGGTTTAATGATGGATATCTGCCCAGCCATCAAGTGTGAAGGATGGCCTCACAAAGCTTTACGTTTCTTTCATCGTACAAAGGTTTGGCCTGATCAAGCCATGCTGAGCAAACTGCTCCAAAGTGGTTTTCATTTGGTTTACAAACCACTCAATCCTCTGGCACAAGACTCCGTCGAGTGGAGAATTTCCTTCTCTCAAGCAGAAATCTCATTGTTTCAAAACATGGATGCTTTCAGAGTTTACTGTTACCGTATTTTCAAAGCCATTTATTACTGTGAGTTGACATTACCCAAAGTTCTCTGCTCGTATCACATGAAAACCATCTTCCTGTGGGCGTGTGAGAGAATACCGTCCGAGATGTGGGTGGAGTCGAACTTGGCGCAAATCATCATGGGATTGTTGGATAATTTACTTCATTGCCTGGTTACCAAAAGCTGTCCACACTATTTCATTCCTGAAAACAACCTGTTTGCGCATGTGCATCACGACTTTCTAGACCGCTTGGCTAAAGTGGTAACAAAGATACGAAGAAACCCAGAAAAGTAAGTAGAACCAAACAGCTATTATATCAGGTCCTGTAGACATCTCTAGACTGAACGTCTCTAGTCTGAATTAGTCGTGAAAACACAGATTGGAATCTAACATAAATATACTCAAAGATTATCTAACATATCGGGGGTCGTTGTTATAAACTTCGATGATGTCTGAGAAATCGATAGAGTTAGTTGAACCTGGTATTTCACTGCGTCATTTTCCATTGTCGGCATTCACATACCGTCAATCGTAGGGATATCTAATTAAAAGTGCATCAAGCCGTCAAGTATTCGTCGGTAGTCCCATTTTTTCCCCGTCATGCGCTGTAATTTTTGATGATAAGGCATAAAATAGTTACAATGCTTGCTTGTGGCCGCATACCATGGATTATCACAGACATCTTCGGGACCCTTCATGTTGTCTGCTGAATACAGGTTTGTTTTAATGTAAACAAGGGGAGAACATTTTGAGATTGTACAACTAGCTGTCCGTTTAATGAAGAGCTTTCGCTTAATAAGGAGTCCCCATATAGAGGTCTCACTGTAGTTATAATGTTATTGTATACACACCCACCTGACCGTTCATGGGTAATAAACAAGAAAACAAGTGCGTTATGTGGATATTCCATGGTATGCAACTCAAAACCGTTGTATAAATATATAAAACCGATATTTAAAGATGTACTTCGAGCAGAGATTGCTTACCGTTTTTCACTTGCCTTACATCAATGTTCCTTTGTTCCTAGGTATCCTCTTGTTAAACCAGATAGCGGTGACCAAAATGCAGCTCTGTCGGCAAGTGACACCGACCAAGACAGGCCACAGGATGAATCACTGGATGATGGTATAGAACTGGACTAACAACCTGTTATATCTATGGATTATATGCCTAATATAGCAATAGGCAATGGAATACAGTCAAAATTCACCTACAAGAAACCTCTTTCTCGTTCGATCCACTCCTCCCTTCTTGATGACCACACACTCGTTCATAGAGGTTTCATCTTCTTCTGTAAGTTCACTGTACTGTGAATCGTCCATGGGATTCTAAAATCCTTCAAGGTACACATGACCTTTATATTTACACTATAATTTAGTAATAGTTAAGTTTTTAAAATGATTTCCTCTTAAGGCTAAACTAGCTGTACAAATGAGTCAGTAGTCAAGGAAGTCAGTAAAGAATTAAGAAGAACAAAAGTGCGCCCTTAATCCATGTCACCATAAAAGTTAAATTTCGGCTTTTTACTTCTGATTGCAGCGATGAATTATTAAAACGGTGAGTAAGGGGAAACATTGCTTCAAGCCAGTTACTTATTACAGTGCAAATCGAAAAACCGTGGGCACCCAGAAATAATTCAGAAATCGTGTATCGCTTGTTGAACAATCTAACTGCAAGAAATTCGACTGATTTGAGTCAGATAAACTTCTTGTAGTTAGAGTGTCATTTTATATTTCTCAACGAACGATAAACCATTTCTGAAATATTTCTGGGTGCCCACGGTTTTTGAATTCGCACTGTAAATACTTTCTTTGCTTACTTTTTTTGGTTGAAATATTTTTCCCATTTCAATAATGTAAGGACTACATAGGCAAACATTCTTTTTTTTAGTCTTATCCATATCAATTCATCGATTCGCACAAGTGTTACTGACAGACAAAGAAATCATATTCAATAGAATGACACGTCACATCGTGGTCTGCAAAGGGAAAACATCACGCTAAACTAGTGTTTCTTTTTCAAACTTAGGACACTTCCTTTTCATAGCAAAATGTTATATTTATATCTTAGTCCGTTTAGATTCATGATGTGGCATTGTATACTTTAAGATCGCATGTAACCCGCGTCATTAGAGTCTCGTCACATGATCATCACACCTGTTAACGTGATGAAGCAGGAAATAGGCCACTAAATGATATCTTTGATCTAAAAAAAAACAAATTATTATGATATGCCGTTTGCTAGTACTGATAACTGTAATATACGCAATCTGTAATCTTGCAATAGTTATTTCTACAGCTCTTCAAAATTATTTAATTTATGTAACATAGTTAACATAAAATAATTTACCAAAAATATTTAATGTAAGATATTAATTTTACATATAATTATGTCATGCATTATTTGTCTGTGGATGTGTCAGTCATTCTCGTTCATTCGTTGCATGGTTTGGAGCGAGAATGTAAAATAAAAGGCCATGTTACGCATTCATGTCATGTCATGAAAATAGATTTAGAAACTGAAATTTAAAAAATATATATATAAATCAGTAGAAAATCTTATCAAGATTCAAAGTTCTTCAGTTCTATCATATGGCCACAGAAAAGTGTAGAGCTCACTGTCTTCTTTGGTTGGATATTTGATTTAGAATCTGTTCTAATTCATTTGATCCTATTCTATCTTATCGGAGTTGATATTGAGCTTCACCATGGATTTTTCTTCTGGACTGCTGTGGTCTGAGATCAACGACATTTTGATGAACAATTTCCTCGACGAGTTAGCACACCTGAAAGAAAGTCATGATCATAGAATAGAGATGGTTCGAATGTTACAAAGTTTTATGAAATTCGAAGAGCAGTTTGGGAATGATAGAGTTAGTGTTTTGCTTAGTGGTAGCTCTGCTGAAATTGCCGATACGCATCCACTCATAAGAGATTGTAAAATGGAATTTGATGTCATGATAGTACCACGCAATTTCATCATGTCACGTGATATGCAGCCTGCCATATTCGAGGATATCCCGGATGAGCCTGGGTTTGTCAGGCTTGAGGCGCCAGATATTCTCGAGAGTAAGTCACTCAAAATCAAACAAGTCATTCATTCTGGAGGTCGCTCTCGTTTTTACATCGTGTCAAACAGAGAAGAATCATTCCAAATTCACCCAAAGCCGCCGTATAAAAACATTCTTGTTCAGTGTATTTATGACGCTTTCCAACTTAAAAATGTGTTCCTGATGGGATCTCAGCAAGGACCTGTATTTACTACTGAATACTTTAATTATGTATTATCTATCATTGAATTAATTCAACATCCAAAAAACACGCTCTTCAAATTTCTAGGCCATCTCGGCACTAGATGTTTGGAGCACATTAACGATAACAAATCAGAGAGAGGGAAAAAGAAATTAGATGAAAAAATGAACGAAAACAATTTTGGAAAAACGGTTGATTATTTGACACCTTCAACGGGTACAGAAATGTCTGACATTCGTATGATAGTGGATATCTGCCCAGCCATCAAGTGTGAAGGATGGCCTCACAAAGCATTACGTTTCTTTCATCGTACAAGGGTTTGGCCTGATCAAGCCATGCTCAACAAACTACCCCAAAGTGGTTTTCATTTGGTTTACAAACCACTCAATCCTCTGGCACAAGACTCCGTCGAGTGGAGAATTTCCTTTACTCAAGCAGAAATCTCATTGTTTCAGAACATGGATGCTTTCAGAGTTTACTGTTACCGTATTTTCAAAGCCATTTATTACTGTGAGTTGACGTTACCCAAAGTTCTCTGCTCGTATCACATGAAAACCATCTTCCTGTGGGCGTGTGAGAGAATACCGTCCGAGATGTGGGTGGAGTCGAACTTGGCGCAAATCATCATGGGATTGTTGGATAATTTACTTCATTGCCTGGTTACCAAGAGCTGTCCACACTATTTCATTCCTGAAAACAACCTGTTTGCGCATGTGCATCACGACTTTCTAGTCCGCTTGGCTAAAGTGGTTACAAAGATACGAAGAAACCCAGAAAAGTAAGTAAAACCAAACAGCTATTATATCAGGTCCTGTAGACATCTCTAGATTGAACGTCTCTAGTCTGAATTAGTCGTGAAAACACAGATTGGAATCTAACATAAATATACTCAAAGATTATCTAACATATCGGGGGTCGTTGTTGTAAACTTCGATGATGTCTGAGAAATCGATAGAGTTAGTTGAACCTGGTATTTCACTGCGTCATTTCCCATTGTTGGCCTTCACATTACCGTCAATCGTACGGATATCTAATTAAAAGTGCGGCAAAAAGCCGTCCTGTATTCGTCGGTAGTCCCCTCTTTTTCCCCGTCATGCGCTGTAGTTATCGATGGTAAGGCATAAAATAGTTATACAATGCTTCCTTGTGGCCGCATACCTTGGATTATCCCAGACATCTCCGGGGCCCTTCATGCTGTCTGCTGAATACAGGTTTGTTTTACAGTAAACATGGGAAGAACATTTTGAGATTGTACAACTAGCTGTCCGTTTAATGAAGGGCGTTCGCTTAATAACGAGTCCCCATAATAGAGGTATCACTGTAGATATAATGTTATTGTATACACACCCACCTGAGCGTTCATGGGTAATAAACAAGAAAACAAGTGCGTTATGTGGATATTCCATGGTATGCAACTCAAAACCATTGTATAACTATATAAAACCGATATTTAAAGATGTACTTCGAGCAGAGATTGTTTGCCATTTTCACTTGCCTTACATCAATGTTCCTTTGTTCCTAGGTACCCTCTTGTTAAACCAGGTAGAGGTGTTCAAAGTGTACTTCAGTCGGCAAGTGATGCCGACCAAGACAAGACACAGGATGAATCATTGGATGATGGTATAGAACTGGACTAACAACCTGTTATATCTATGGATCATAAGCCTAATATAGCAATAGGCAATGGAATACAGTCAAAATTCACTGTACTGTGAATCGTCCATAGGATTCTAAAATCCTTCAAGTTACACATGACCTTTATATTTACAATATTATCTAGCAATAGTTAAATTTTTAAAATGATTTCCCCTTAAGGCTAAACTAGTTGTACAAATGAATCTGTTAGTCAAGAAAGTCAGTATGGAATTAAGAAGGACAAAAATGCGCCCTTTATCCATGTCACCATAAAAGTTGAATTTCAGCTTTTTACTTTTGATTGAAGCGATAATTAAAACGGTGGGTATAGGCAAACATTGCTTCAAGCCAGTTACGTATGACCTTCCCCCCTAGCTTTATTAAATACTTTCTTTGCTTACTTTCTTTGGTTGTAATGTTTTCCCATTTCAATAATGTAAGGACTACATAGGCAAACATTCTTTTTTGTAGTCTTATCCATATCAATTTATCGATTTTCACAAGTGTTACTGACAGTCAAAGAAATCATATTCAATAGAATGACACGTCACATCGTGGTCTGCAATGGGAAAACATCACGCTAAACTAGTGTTTATTTTTCCAACTTACGACACTTTCTTTCTATAGGAAAATGTTATATTTATATCTTAGTCCGTTTAGATTCATGATGTGGCATTGTATACTTTAAGATCGCATGTAACCTGCGTCATTAGAGACTCGTCACATGATCATCACACCTGTTAACGTGATGAAGCAGGAAATACGCCACTAAAATGATATCTTTGATCTAAAAAAACATATTATTATGATATGCCGTTTGCTAGTACTGATAACTGTAATATACGCAATCTGTAATCTTGCAATAGTTATTTCTACAGCTCTTCAAAATTGTGTGATTTATGTAACATAGTTAACATAAAATAATTTATGAAAAATATTTAATGTAAAATATTAATTTTACATATAATTATGTCATGCATTATTTGTCTGTGAATGTGTCAGTCATTCTCGTTCATTCGTTGCATGGTTTGGAGTGAGAATGTGAAATAAAAATCCATGTTACGCGTGCATGTCATGTCACGAAAATACATTTAGAAACTGAAATTTAAAGAAATCTATATCAATCAATTCAAAATCTTATCAAGATTCAAAGTTCTTC
This sequence comes from Anthopleura sola, assembly GCA_023349425.1. Taxonomy (NCBI): domain Eukaryota; kingdom Metazoa; phylum Cnidaria; class Anthozoa; order Actiniaria; family Actiniidae; genus Anthopleura; species Anthopleura sola. Next base: position 4,347,129 of record JALHLI010000003.1, on the reverse strand, counting down.
AGTTCTGGCAACAGGAAAGCATAGAGCCCACTGTCTTCTTTGGTTGGATATTTGATTTAGAATCTGTTCTAATTCATTTGGTCCTATTCTATCTTATTGGAATTGATATTGAGCTTCACCATGGATTTTTCTTCCGGACTCCTGTGGTCTGAGATCAACGACATTTTGATGAACAATTTCGACGGCGAGTTAGCAAACAAAGAAAGTCATGATGATAGAATAGAGATGGTTCGGATGTAAAGTTTTATGAAATTTCAAGAGCAGTTTGGGAATGATACGGTTAGTGTTCTGCTGAGTGGTAGGGACAGATTAAGAACGATGTTGAAGCCCTCCCCCCCCCCCTCTCCTATCTTAAACTGCTTATCAGGTTATAGCCCTAGGCCTAGAAGTTAATTTAGTCATACATGCAGCTTTTCGATTACTTGCTTGCTTGGTGGCCTGGCTCAGTGGCCTGCTTGCTTGCTTGCTTGCTTACCAGCTTTATTTTCAACAATTTAACTGATCATTTTCCCGTTCTAGAAGATCAAATGGATTTAACATCTGCAATGTCTTGGTCAGATTTGAACTACATTATCAAGGAAAATTTTAAGGATTTTGTTCCTGAATCTGAATCTGAATTTAAATCTGAATCTGAAGATGCTACTTCTCGTTTCCCTTTTTTCCAATTTATAACAGACGTCATGACCTGCAATCGTGCTCTGTGGAGTGGAAGTTTGGCCGAAAACTCGTTCGTGAACCCTTTTGTAAGCAAAGCTCCATTGGAAGCTGATGTTATGTTCATGTCACCTGACTTCGTTATATCACGTGACATGCAAGTCTATCTATTTCAGGATATCCCGGATGAGCCTGGCTATGTCAGAGTCGAAACAGCAGAAACCATTGATAATGATTGGCTTGTTGTCAAGGAGATCAAGCATTCCAACGGCCAATCACATCTTTACATCGTCCCAGATTTACAATCTTTTTTGCCCTTCAATGTTGACATTCTTCTAAAGACGTCTCGTAAAAATATTATAGTTCAAAGTCTTTTTGACACTTTTGAACTTGACAACCTGTCTTTCTTAATGTTACAGCCACATGGTCCAGCTTTTGCTCATTCATTTAGTGGTTTCTCTTCTGTTTTCCAATTGGTTGCTCGACCTAAGAAAACAGTTTCTAAATTCATAGGACACTTAGGTTCTAGAGTTTTGGAGCACTTTGAAAAACCTCGCAATAAGGAAGAAGTACATCAGGACTCTTCGTATAAAGACAGCCAAAAAAGTGGTCAAATCTTTGATTACCTGACACCTCCCACTGATGCTGAAATACTTGACAGTGGTATCATGGTTGATATCTGCCCAGCCATCAAGTGTGAAGGATGGCCTCACAAAGCTTTACGTTTCTTTCATCGTACAAGGGTTTGGCCTGATCAAGCCATGCTGAACAAACTACCCCAAAATGGTTTTCATTTGGTTTACAAACCACTCAATTCTCTGGCACAAGACTCCGTCGAGTGGAGAATTTCCTTTACTCAAGCAGAAATCTCATTGTTTCAGAACATGGATGCTTTCAGAGTTTACTGTTACCGTATTTTCAAAGCCATTTATTACTGTGAGTTGACGTTACCCAAAGTTCTCTGCTCGTATCACATGAAAACCATCTTCCTGTGGGCGTGTGAGAGAATACCGTCCGAGATGTGGGTGGAGTCGAACTTGGCGCAAATCATCATGGGATTGTTGGATGATTTACTTCATTGCCTGGTTACCAAGAGCTGTCCACACTATTTCATTCCTGAAAACAACCTGTTTGCGCATGTGCATCACGACTTTCTAGACCGCTTGGCTAAAGTGGTTACAAAGATACGAAGAAACCCAGAAAAGTAAGTAGAACCAAACAGCTATTATATCAGGTCCTGTAGACATCTCTAGACTGAACGTCTCTAGTCTGAATTAGTCGTGAAGGCACAGATTGGAATCTAACATAAACATACTCAAAGAATATCTAACATATCGTGGGTCGTTGTCGTAAACTTCGATGATGTATGAGAAATCGATAGAGTTAGTTGAACCTGGTATTTCACTGAGTCATTTCCCATTGTTGGTCTTCACATTACCGTCAGTCGTACGGATATCTAATTAAAAGTGCAACAAGCTGTCATGTATTCGTCGGTAGTCCTCTTTTTTTTCCCCGTCATGCGCTGTAATTTTCGATGGTAAGAAATATATTAGTAACAATGCTTGCTTGTGGCCGCATACCTTGGATTATCCCAGACATCTTGGGGACCCTTTATGTTGTCTGCTGAATACAGGTTTGTTTTACAGTAAACATGGGAAGAACATTTTGAGATTGTACAACTAGCTGTCCATTTAATGAAGGGCGATCGCTTAATAAGGAGTCCCCATATAGAGGTCTCACTGTAGATATAATGTTATTGTTTAAACACCCACCTGACCGTTCATGGGTAATAAACAAGAAAACAAGTGCATTATGTGGATATTCCATGGTATGCAACTCAAAACCATTGTATAACTATATAAAACCGATCTTTAAAGATGTACTTCGAGCAGAGATTGCTTGCCGTTTTCACTTGCCTTACATCAATGTTCCTTTGTTCCTAGGTACCCTCTTGTTAAACCAGGTAGCGGTGACCAAAGTACAGCTCAGTCGGCAAGTGACGCCGACCAAGACAAGACACAGGATGAATCACTGGATGATGGTATAGAACTGGACTAACAACCTGTTATATCTATGGATTATAAGCCTAATATAGCAATAGGCAATGGAATACAGTCAATACTTCACCCTTCTTGATGACCACAGACTCGTTCATAGAGGTTTCATCCTCTTCTATAAGTTCACCGGCTGTACTGTGAATCGTCCATGGGATTCTAAAATCCTTCAAGTTACACATGACCTTTATATTTACAATATTATCTAGCAATAGTTAAATTTTTAAAATGATTTCCCCTTAAGGCTAAACTAGTTGTACAAATGAATCTGGTAGTCAAGAAAGTCAGTATGGAATTAAGAAGGACAAAAATGCGCCCTTTATCCATGTCACCATAAAAGTTGAATTTCAGCTTTTTACTTTTGATTGAAGCGATAATTAAAACGGTGGGTATAGGCAAACATTGCTTCAAGCCAGTTACGTATGACCTTCCCCCCTAGCTTTATTAAATACTTTCTTTGCTTACTTTCTTTGGTTGTAATGTTTTCCCATTTCAATAATGTAAGGACTACATAGGCAAACATTCTTTTTTGTAGTCTTATCCATATCAATTTATCGATTTTCACAAGTGTTACTGACAGTCAAAGAAATCATATTCAATAGAATGACACGTCACATCGTGGTCTGCAATGGGAAAACATCACGCTAAACTAGTGTTTTTTTTTCCAACTTACGACACTTCCTTTTCATAGCAAAATGTTATACTTATATCTTAGTCCGTTTAGATTCATGATGTGGCATTGTATACTTTAAGATCGCATGTAACCTGCGTCATTAGAGTCTCGTCACATGATCATCACACCTGTTAACGTGATGAAGCAGGAAATACGCAACTAAAATGATATCTTTGCTCTAAAAATAACAAATTATTATGATATGCCGTTTGCTAGTACTGATAACTGTAATATACGCAATCTGTAATCTTGCAATAGTTATTTCTACAGCTCTTCAAAATTATTTAATTTATGTAACATAGTTAACATAAAATAATTTACCAAAAATATTTAATGTAAGATATTAATTATGTCATGCATTATTTGTCTGTGAATGTGTCAGTCATTCTCGTTCATTCGTTGCATGGTTTGGAGCGAGAATGTGAAATAAAAGGCCATGTTACGCATTCATGTCATGTCATGAAAATAGATTTAGAAACTGAAATTTAAAACGTGAAATATATATATAAATCAGTAGAAAATCTTATCAAGATTCAAAGTTCTTCGCTTCTATCATAGGGCCACAGGAAAGGATAGAGCTCACTGTCTTCTTTGGTTGGATATTTGATTTAGAATCTGTTCTAATTCATTTGATCCTATTCTATCTTATCGGAGTTGATATTGAGCTTCACCATGGATTTTTCTTCTGGACTGCTGTGGTCTGAGATCAACGACATTTTGATGAACAATTTCCTCGACGAGTTAGCAAACAAAGAAAGTCATGATCATAGAATAGAGATGGTTCGAATGTTACAAAGTTTTATGAAATTCCAAGAGCAGTTTGGGAATGATAGAGTTAGTGTTTTAATTAGTGGTAGCTCTGCTGAAATTGCCGATACGCATCCACTCATAAGAGATTGTAAAATGGAATTTGATGTCATGATAGTATCACGCAATTTCCTCATATCACGTGATATGCAGCCTGCCATATTCGAGGATATCCCGGATGAGCCTGGGTTTGTCAGGCTTGAGGCGCCAGATATTCTCGAGAGTGAGTCACTCGAAATCAAACAAGTCATTCATTCTGGAGGTCGCTCTCGTTTTTACATTGTGTCAAACAGAGAAGAATTATTCCAAATTCACCCAAAGCCGCCGTATAAAAACATTCTTGTTCAGAGTATTTATGACGCTTTCCAAGTTAAAAATGTGTTCCTGATGGGATCTCAGCAAGGACCTGCATTTACTACTGAATACTTTAATCATGTATTATCTATCATTGAATTAATTCAACATCCAAAAAACATGTTTTAGAAGCAATTTTGTCTCAGTTGGTTATAATAGGGAAATTCCAGACGGAAGTAATATTAGTTGATGATGCATGCAAATTTAGATCAGTTACTGGAACTCAATTCTAAGAATTGCGAACCATAATCACGCTAGCGTGACAGTATTTAATCACTTTATCATATAAAAAGGAGCTTAGGTGCAGTCAAAACTGTCCTAAAATAATGCTTGGTGCGAATATGCTGGAGAGAATAACATGTTTTCTAATTCCCAGTGAAGGATTTACGTTGTGGCCGCAGGGTGCCCGTGACTCCCCGTCTAGTTGGGATTAGTTGGTTCGGTATAAACATAATGATCGTTAACTATGCTAAAAAGGTGTATCTAGTAACTTCTGATCTGTCCCCTCCCTTCCTAACTACCTTGGTACCTTACATAGGTGGCCCTTCTGCTAAGGCTAACTTCTTGTGAATTTAGAGAGTTAAATAAAAAACTTCTCTTTAACACCAACACCAGAATCAGATTAAGAACGATGTTGCACCCCCCCCCCCCCCCCCCCCCCCAGTCTTAAACTGCTTATCAGGTTATAGCCCTAGGCCTAGAAGTTAAGTTAGTCATACAATTGCTTGCTGACTGGCTGGCCTGCTTGCTTGCTTGCTTACCAGCTTTATTTTCAACAATTTAACTGATCATTTTCCCTTTGTAGAAGATCAAATGGATTTCACATCTGCATCGTCTTGGTCAAATTTGAACTACATTTTCAAGGAAAATTTTGAGTATCATGTTCCTCAATCTGAATCTGAACATGCTGCTTTTGGTTTTCCTTTTTTCCAATGGCTAACGAACGTCATGTCCGGTAATCGCGTTCTGTGGAGTGGAAGTGTGGCCGAAAACTCGTTCGTGAACCCAATTGCAAGGAAAGCTGGATGGGAAGTTGATATTATGGAAATGTCACCTGACTTCGTTATATCACGTGACATGCAAGTCTATCTATTTCAGGATATCCCGGATGAGCCTGGCTATGTCAGAGTCGAAACAGCAGAAACCATTGATAATGAGAGGCTTGTTGTCAAGGAGATCACGCATTCCAACAGCCAATCACATCTTTACATCGTCCCAGATTTACAATCTTTTTCGCCCTTCAATGCTGACAGTCTTCTAAAGACGTCTCGTAAAAACATTCTAGTCCAAAGTCTTTTTGACACTTTTGAACTTGATAACCTGTCTTGGAAGGTACAGTCACATGGTCCAGCTTTTGCTCAATCATTTAGTGGTTTCTCTTCTGTTTTCCAATTGGTTGCTCAACCTAAGAAAACAGTTTCTAAATTTATAGGACACTTAGGTACTAGAGTTTTGGAGCACTTTGAAAAACCTCGCAATAAGGAAGAAGTACATCAGGACTCTTCGTATAATGACAGCCAAAACAGTGGTCAAATGTTTGATTACATGACACGGCCAACTGATGCTGAAATACCTGACATTGGTTTAATGATGGATATCTGCCCAGCCATCAAGTGTGAAGGATGGCCTCGCAAAGCATTACGTTTCTTTCATCGTACAAGGGTTTGGCCTGATCAAGCAATGCTGAACAAACTACCCCAAAGTGGTTTTCATTTGGTTTACAAACCACTCAATCCCCTAGCACAAGACTCTGTCGAGTGGAGAATTTCCTTCTCTCAAGCAGAAATCTCATTGTTTCAGAACATGGATGCTTTCAGAGTTTACTGTTACCGTATTTTCAAAGCCATTTATTACTGTGAGTTGACGTTACCCAAAGTTCTCTCCTCGTATCACATGAAAACCATCTTCCTGTGGGCGTGTGAGAGAATACCGTCCGAGATGTGGGTGGAGTCGAACTTGGCGCAAATCATCATGGGATTGTTGGATAATTTACTTCATTGCCTGGTTACCAAGAGCTGTCCACACTATTTCATTCCTGAAAACAACCTGTTTGCGCATGTGCATCACGACTTTCTAGACCGCTTGGCTAAAGTGGTTACAAAGATACGAAGAAACCCAGAAAAGTAAGTAGAACCAAACAGCTATTATAGCGGAGCTCCCGCGCGGGCCGAAGGCCCGCGCGAGCGGAGCACCATACTTAAGAAAAAATGGTAACCCATCGACTTGATTTTTCATGGCTTGATTTGTCCATACATACATACATACATACGTACGTACATACATACATACATACATACATACATACATACATACATACATACATACATACATACATACATACATACATACATACATACATACATACGTACATACATACATACATACATACATACATACATACATACATACATACATACATACATACATACATACGTACGTCCGTCCGTCCGTGTACCACTTTGCACAGGGTTCCCGCGCGCTTTGCTTACTCACAAATGCACAGAAAAATTGCAATAATGTAGTCAAAGATGGATCAAGAAGTATTTTTTTCAATGCGAAAAATACATTTAATCGAAGTCATGTCTGTCTTAAAGTGAACAAAAACAATTTTTCGACTTTAGCGACTTGTTAAAGAAGATTTAGCGAGGGAAGATTCTTAATCTTACGATGAACTAAGTTTCGTGACTGAAACTTCAGTGAGAGAAAAAGTGGCCTGTAGACCAGAAAAACTTGATTATACTGCAAGAGTGATATTTCAGTTTCGTAGAAAACACTTCATAGAAGGTAAATTCATTAATCTTAACTAATATTTCGTAAAAAATCGACAAGAAATGTGTAAACTAGCTGAAGAAACTCTCAGACAAGCCAAGGACGTTGGTTCGGCAAACATTGTCAGAGAAACTTGGATAGTTTGTCGTTTTTACTGCATTCTAGATTTTTATCATCTTTTTCTTCATTACTTGTGAACCAAAAAAGCGATATTTGAAGCTTTGATTATCTGTTTTTGATCCCATTTCAAGAAAAAAGGCTAAGACTTAGTAAAAAGACTTGGTTCTTTGAAAAAATATATTTGACGGCCAGCGAACCTTACGCGAAGTCAAAACAAGATTCCAGTTTCATAATCATATGAATATTTTGACATTTTTATAGATAATTTATTCTAATGTTGAATGAAATATGAAAAAGGAATACATATCACACCAAATATTTGCTATTTATCGGGCTTTTCCAGCTATTACTATTACACAATCGCAAAAATGATGAGCTTGTTTTTTTTTTATGGATAAGCTTATGTTTTTGTAAGATTTTTCGCTCGATAATAAAGTTAAGAATAAATCTAAAAAAAATAATTTTCAAAGACCAACTTACTAACAAAGAAAATTATTATCTTGCATTAATGAATATGTCTCTTTTTACGTGTGAAGTTCAAGTGAATGTAAGCTTAAGCTTATCAGTAATATTTTTCGACAATTTTCAGTGTAGTTTACTTTCCACCTAAAAAACTTACAACTTTGATTACTAAGATTTGCTGAATAAAATCCTTCGTTCTATACATGTATTCATATGTTCTACAATCTATAATTATTATTCTTCGAATTGAAAAGTTGTCTAAGGCTTTTGAAGGCTCAAAATAATGGTTTTTCTTTTAGTTTTTCCTTCTGGATTCTGGTAAAATCTAACGAAGTGGTAACGCTATAACCAGCGTTATGCCGCGTCACACAATTGTCACGTTTTTAGCACTAAATATACTATTTATGGGAGCTCCGCTTTTAGGCAGTGCCTAAATCTATATATTATCAGGTCCTGTAGACGTCTCTAGATTGAACGTCTCTAGTCTGAATTAGTCGTGAAGGCATGAATTGGAATCTAACGTCAATACTCAAAGATTATCGGCTAACGATGATGTATGAGAAATCGATAGAGTTAGTTGAACCTGGTATTTGACTGCGTCATTTCCCATTGTTGGCCTTCACATACCGTCAATCGTAGGGATATCTAATTAAAAGTGCAACAAGCCGTCATGTATTCGTCGGTAGTCCTCTTTTTTTCCCCGTCATGCGCTGTAATTTTCGATGATAAGGCATAAAATAGTAACAATGCTTGCTTGTGGCCGCATACCATGGATTATCCCAGACATCTTCGGGACCCTTCATGTTGTCTGCTGAATACAGGCTTGTTTTACAGTAAACATGGGAAGAACATTTTGAGATTGTACAACTAGCTGTCCATTTAATGAAGAGATTTCGCTTAATAAAAAGTCCCCATAATAGAGGTATCACTGTAGATATAATGTTATTGTATACACACCCACCTGAGCGTTCATGGGTAATAAACAAGAAAACAAGTGCGTTATGTGGATATTTCATGGTATGCAACTCAAAACCATTGTATAACTACATAAAACCGATATTTAAAGATGTACTTCGAGCAGAGATTGCTTGCCGTTTTTCACTTGCCTTACATCAATGTTCCTTTGTTCCTACGTAGGTACCCTCTTGTTAAACCAGGTAGCGGTGACCAAAGTGCAGCTCAGTCGGCAAGTGACGCCGACCAAGACAAACCACAGGATGAATCACTGGATGATGGTATAGAACTGGACTAACAACCTTTTATATCTATGGATTATAAGCCTTATATAGCAATAGGCAATGGAATACAGTCAAAATTCACCTACAAGAAACCTCTTTCTCGTTGGATCCACTCCACCCTTCTTGATGACCACACACTCGTTCATAGAGGTTTCATCCTCTTCTATAAGTTCACTGTACTGTGAATCGTCCATGGGATTCTAAAATCCTTCAAGTTACACATGACCTTTATATTTACAACATTATCTAGCAATAATTAAGTTTCAGTAAAAATTATTTCCTCTCAAGGCTAAACTGACTAGTTGTACAAATGAATCAGTTAGTCAAGGAAGTCAGTAATGAATTAAGAAGGACAAAAATGCGCCCTTTATCCATGTCACCATGAAAGTTAAATTTGGGCTTTTTACTTTTGATTGAAGCGATAACTTTTGATTGAAGTAATAATTAAAACGATGGGTTTAGGCAAACATTGTTTCAAGCCAGTTACGTATGACCTTCCCCCCTTATTAAATACTTTCTTTGCTTACTTTCTTTGGTTGTAACGTTTTCCCATTTCAATAATGTCAGGATTACATAGGCAAACATTCTTTTTTTGTAGTCTTATCCATATCAATTTATCGATTCTCACAAGTGTAACTGACAGACAAAGAAATCATATTCAATAGAATGACACGTCACATCGTGGTCTGCAATGGGAAAACATCACGCTAAACTAGTGTTTATTTTTCCAACGTAGGACACTTTCTTTCTATAGCTAGCAAAATGTTATACTTATATAGCTTAGGCTGCATTCATTATGTATACTGCAGGGGGGTGCGGAGGATTTTTAGGAGGGGATCACAAAATTTACTGGCATGAAAAAGGGGGGATTGCAACATTTTTTATACCATTAAAGGGGGGATGCTAATTTTTTTGTAATATCTATTTTTGTTCAATGTTATTTTGTATGCAAATTTATCATTATTTCACCTACAGTACTTTACAAATACTATGAATATGTTGGAATGCCTCTCAAAACGCTGGAAATCGCATTTCGGAGAGTCTGAATTTCAAATTTTTTCGGGGAGCATGCCGGTCTTAAGACTTGATTGCATAGGCACAATATTCATAAAAACGGAACTGAAATGTCTTTTTTGTAGAAGAGAAAAGCAATGGGGGGGGGGGGGGATCTATGATTTTTCTTTTGGCCCAGAGGGCGAGTGCAATATTTCTTATGTAAAGATTTGGGGGATATGAAAAAATAAACAGTTTAAAAAAATTTCCTCTGTCCCCCCTGTATTATACATAATGAATGTATAGCCTTAGTCCGTTTAGATTCATTATGTGGCATTGTATACTTTAAGATCCCATGTAATCAGCGTCATTAGAGTCTCGTCACATGTTCTTCACACCTGTTAACGTGACCAAGCAGGAAATAGGCCACTAAAATGATATCTTTGATCTAAAAAAAAAAATCATTATGATATGCCGTTTGCTAGTATACTGATAACTGTAATATACGCAATCTGTAATCTTGCAATAGTTATTTCTACAGCTCTTCAAAATTATGTAATTTAATTTGTGTAAGATAGTTAATATAAAATAATTTATGAAAAAGATTTTAATTTATGAAAAATATCTCGTGTAAAATATTATTTTTACATATAATTATGTCATGCATTATTTGTCTGTGAATGTGTCAGTCATTCTCGTTCATTCGTTGCATGGTTTGGAGTGAGAATGTTAAATTAAATTAATAAAAGGCATGTCACATGCATGTCATGTCACGAAAATACATTTAGAAACTGAAATTTAAAGAAATCTATATCAATCAATACAAAATCTTATCAAGAATCAAAGTTCTTCAGTTCTGGCCACAGGAAAGCGTAGAGCCCACTGTCTTCTTTGGTTGGATATTTGATTTAGAATCTGATGTAGTTTATTTGATCCTATTCTATCTTATCGGAGTTGATTTTGAGCTTCACCATGGATTTTTCTTCTGTACTGCTGTGGTCTGAGATCAACGACATTTTGATGAACAATTTCGACGGCGAGTTAGCAAACAAAGAAAGTCATGATGAGAGGTTACAGATGGTTCGAATGATGTAAAGTCTTATGAAATTTCAAGAGCAGTTTGGGAATTATACGGTTAGTGTTTTGCTGAGTGGTAAGGTCAGATTAAGAACGATGTTGCAGCCCTCCACCCCCCCTCCCCTATCTTAAACTGCTTATCCGGCAGGTTATAGCCCTAGGCCTAGAAGTTAATTTAGTCATACATGCAGCTTTTCAATTGCTTGCTTGCTTGGTGGCCTGGCTCAGTGGCCTGCTTGCTTGCTTGCTTACCAGCTTTATTTTCAACTATTTAACTTATCATTTTCCCTTTCTAGAAGATCAAATGGATTTCACATCTGCATCGTCTTGGTCAGATTTGAACTACATTATCAAGGAAAATTTTAAGGATTTTGTTCCTGAATCTGGAGATGCTACTTCTCGTTTCCCTTTTTTCCAATTTCTAATAGACGTCATGTCGTGCAATCGTTTTCTGTGGAGTGGAAGTGTGGCCGAAAACTCGTTCTTGAACCCTTTCGTAAGGAAAGCTGCATTGGATGCTGATATTATGGTCATGTCACCTGACTTCGTTATATCACGTGACATGCAAGTCTATCTATTTCAGGATATCCTGGATGAGCCTGGCTATGTCAGAGTCGAAACAGCAGAAACCATTGATAATGTTTGGCTTGTTGTCAAGGAGATCACGCATTCCAACGGCCAATCACATCTTTACATCGTCCCAGGTTTACGACTTTTTTCGCCCTTCAATGTTGACAGTCTTCTAAAGACGTCTCGTAAAAATATTCTAGTCCAAAGTCTTTTTGACACTTTTGAACTTGACAACCTGTTTTTCTTAATCTTACAGCCACATGGTCCAGCTTTTGCTCATTCAGCGAGTGGTTTCTCTTCTGTTTTCCAATTGGTTGATCGACCTAAGAAAACAGTTTCTAAATTTATAGGACACTTAGGTACTAGAGTTTTGGAGCACTTTGAAAAACCTCGCAATAAGGAAGAAGTACATCAGGAGTCTTCGTATAATGACAGCCAAAAAAGTGGTCAAATGTTTGATTATATGAGACCTCCAACTGATGCTGAAATACCTGACATTGGTTTAATGATGGATATCTGCCCAGCCATCAAGTGTGAAGGATGGCCTCACAAAGCATTACGTTTCTTTCATCGTACAAGGGTTTGGCCTGATCAAGCCATGCTCAACAAACTACCCCAAAGTGGTTTTCATTTGGTTTACAAACCACTCAATCCTCTGGCACAAGACTCCGTCGAGTGGAGAATTTCCTTCTCTCAAGCAGAAATCTCATTGTTTCAGAACATGGATGCTTTCAGAGTTTACTGTTACCGTATTTTCAAAGCCATTTATTACTGTGAGTTAAAGTTACCTAAAGTTCTCTGCTCGTATCACATGAAAACCATCTTCCTGTGGGCGTGTGAGAGAATACCGTCCGAGATGTGGGTGGAGTCGAACTTGGCGCAAATCATCATGGGATTGTTGGATGATTTACTTCATTGCCTGGTTACCAAGAGCTGTCCACACTATTTCATTCCTGAAAACAACCTGTTTGCGCATGTGCATCACGACTTTCTAGTCCGCTTGGCTAAAGTGGTAACAAAGATACGAAGAAACCCAGAAAAGTAAGTAGAACCAAACAGTTATTATATCAGGTCCTGTAGACATCTCTAGACTGAACGTCTCTAGTCTGAATTAGTCGTGAAGGCATGAATTGGAATCTAACGTAAATACTCAAAGATTATCGGCTAACGATGATGTCTGAGAAATCGATAGAGTTAGTTGAACCTGGTATTTGACTGCGTCATTTTCCATTGTTGGCCTTCACATTACCGTCAATCGTAGGGATATCTAATTAAAAGTGCAACAAGCTGTCATGTATTCGTCGGTAGTCCTCTTTTTTCCCCCGTCATGCGCTGTAATTTTCGATGGTAAGAAATAAAATAGTAACAATGCTTGCTTGTGGCCGCATACCATGGATTATCCCAGACATCTTCGGGACCCTTCATGTTGTCTGCTGAATACAGGTTTGTTTTACAGTAAACATGGGAAGAACATTTTGAGATTGTACAACTAGCTGTCCATTTAATGAAGAGCTTTCGCTTAATAAGGAGTCCCCATAATAGAGGTATCACTGTAGATATAATGTGACACACCCACCTGAGCGTTCATGGGTAATAAACAAGAAAACAAGTGCGTTATGTGGATATTCCATGGTATGCAACTCAAAACCATTGTATAACTACATAAAACCGATATTTAAAGATGTACTTCGAGCAGAGATTGCTTGCCGTTTTTCACTTGCCTTACATCAATGTTCCTTTGTTCCTAGGTATCCTCTTGTTAAACCAAGTAGCGGTGACCAAAGTACAGCTCAGTCGGCAAGTGACGCCGACCAAGACAAACCACAGGATGAATCACTGGATGATGGTATAGAACTGGACTAACAACCTGTTATATCTATGGATTATAAGCCTTATATAGCAATAGGCAATGGAATACAGTCAAAATTCACCTACAAGAAACCTCTTTCTCGTTGGATCCACTCCACCCTTCTTGATGACCACAGACTCGTTCATAGAGGTTTCATCCTCTTCTATAAGTTCACTGTACTGTGAATCGTCCATGGGATTCTAAAATCCTTCAAGTTACACATGACCTTTATATTTACAATATTATCTAGCAATAATTAAGTTTCAGTAAAAATTATTTCCTCTCAAGGCTAAACTAGTTGTACAAATGAATCAGTTAGTCAAGGAAGTCAGTAATGAATGAAGAAGGACAAAAATGCGCCCTTTTTCCATGGCACCATGAAAGTTAAATTTGGGCTTTTTACTTTTGATTGAAGCGATAACTTTTGATTGAAGTAATAATCAAAACGATGGGTTTAGGCAAACATTGCTTCAAGCCAGTTACGTATGACCTTCCCCCCTTATTAAATACTTTCTTTGCTTACTTTCTTTGGTTGTAACGTTTTCCCATTTCAATAATGTCAGGATTACATAGGCAAACATTCTTTTTTTGTAGTCTTATCCATATCAATTTATCGATTCTCACAAGTGTAACTGACAGACAAAGAAATCATATTCAATAGAATGACACGTCACATCGTGGTCTGCAATGGGAAAACATCACGCTAAACTAGTGTTTATTTTTCCAACTTCAGACACTTTCTTTCTATAGCTAGCAAAATGTTATACTTATATAGCTTAGGCTGCATTCATTATGTATACTGCAGGGGGGTGCGGAGGATTTTTAGGAGGGGATCACAAAATTTACTGGCATGAAAAAGGGGGGATTGCAACATTTTTTATACCATTAAAGGGGGGATGCTAATTTTTTTGTAATATCTATTTTTGTTCAATGTTATTTTGTATGCAAATTTATCATTATTTCACCTACAGTGCTTTACAAATACTATGAATATGTTGGAATGCCTCTCAAAACGCTGGAAATCGCATTTCGGAGAGTCTGAATTTCAATTTTTTTCGGGGAGCATGCCGGTCTTAAGACTTGATTGCATAGGCACAATATTCATAAAAACGGAACTGAAATGTCTTTTTTGTAGAAGAGAAAAGCAATGGGGGGGGGGGGGGGGGGGGGGGATCTATGATTTTTCTTTTGGCCCAGAGGGCGAGTGCAATTTTTCTTATGTAAAGATTTGGGGGATATGAAAAAATAAACAGTTTAAAAAATTTTCCTCTGTCCCCCCTGTATTATACATAATGAATGTATAGCCTTAGTCCGTTTAGATTCATTATGTGGCATTGTATACTTTAGGATCCCATGTAATCACCGTCATTAGAGTCTCGTCACATGTTCTTCACACCTGTTAACGTGACCGAGCAGGAAATAGGCCACTAAAATGATATCTTTGATCTAAAAAAAAAATTATTATGATATGCCGTTTGCTAGTATACTGATAACTGTAATATACGCAATCTGTAATCTTGCAATAGTTATTTCTACAGCTCTTCAAAATTATGTAATTCAATTTGTGTAAGATAGTTAATATAAAATAATTTATGAAAAAGATTTTAATTTATGAAAAATATCTCGTGTAAAATATTATTTTTACATATAATTATGTCATGCATTATTTGTCTGTGAATGTGTCAGTCATTCTCGTTCATTCGTTGCACGGTTTGGAGTGAGAATGTGAAATAAAAAGCCATGTCACATGCATGTCATATCACGAAAATAGATTTAGAAACTGAAATTTAAAGAAATCTATATCAATCAATACAAAATCTTATCAAGAATCAAAGTTCTTCAGTTCTGGCCACAGGAAAGCGTAGAGCCCACTGTCTTCTTTGGTTGGATATTTGATTTAGAATCTGATGTAGTTTATTTGATCCTATTCTATCTTATCGGAGTTGATTTTGAGCTTCACCATGGATTTTTCTTCTGTACTGCTGTGGTCTGAGATCAACGACATTTTGATGAACAATTTCTACGGCGAGTTAGCAAACAAAGAAAGTCATGATGAGAGGTTACAGATGGTTCGAATGATGTAAAGTCTTATGAAATTTCAAGAGCAGTTTGGGAATGATACGGTTAGTGTTTTGCTGAGTGGTAGGGTCAGATTAAGAACGATGTTGCAGCCCTCCACCCCCCCCCCCCCTCCCCTATCTTAAACTGCTTATCCGGACGGTTATAGCCCTAGGCCTAGAAGTTAATTTAGTCATACATGCAGCTTTTCAATTGCTTGCTTGCTTGGTGGCCTGGCTCAGTGGCCTGCTTGCTTGCTTGCTTACCAGCTTTATTTTCAACTATTTAACTGATCATTTTCCCTTTCTAGAAGATCAAATGGATTTCACATCTGCATCGTCTTGGTCAGATTTGAACTACATTATCAAGGAAAATTTTAAGGATTTTGTTCCTGAATCTGGAGATGCTACTTCTCGTTTCCCTTTTTTCCAATTTCTAATAGACGTCATGTCGTGCAATCGTGCTCTGTGGAGTGGAAGTGTGGCCGAAAATTCGTTCGTGAACCCTTTTGTAAGCAAAGCTGCATTGGAAGCTGATATTATGGTCATGTCACTTGACTTCGTTATATCACGTGACATGCAAGTCTATCTATTTCAGGATATCCCGGATGAGCCTGGCTATGTCAGAGTCGAAACAGCAGAAACCATTGATAATGATTGGCTTGTTGTCAAGGAGATCACGCATTCCAACGGCCAATCACATTTTTACATCGTCCTAGATTTACAATCTTTTTCGCCCTTCAATGTTGACAGTCTTCTAAAGACGTCTCGTAAAAATATTCTAGTTCAAAGTCTTTTGGACACTTTTGAACTTGACAACCAGTCTTTCTTAATGTTTCAGCCACATGGTCCAGCTTTTGCTCATCTATTTAGTGGTTTATCTTCTGTTATCGAATTGGCTCCTCGACCTAAGAAAACAGTTTCTAAATTTATAGGACACTTAGGTACTAGAGTTTTGGAGCACTTTGAAAAACCTCGCAATAAGGAAGAAGTACATCAGGACTCTTCGTATAATGAGACCCTAAAAGGTGGTCAAATGTTTGATTATATGAGACGTCCAACTGATGCTGAAATACCTGACATTGGTTTAATGATGGATATCTGCCCAGCCATCAAGTGTGAAGGATGGCCTCACAAAGCATTACGTTTCTTTCATCGTACAAGGGTTTGGCCTGATCAAGCCATGCTGAACAAACTACCCCAAAGTGGTTTTCATTTGGTTTACAAACCACTCAATCCTCTGGCACAAGACTCCGTCGAGTGGAGAATTTCCTTCTCTCAAGCAGAAATCTCATTGTTTCAGAACATGGATGCTTTCAGAGTTTACTGTTACCGTATTTTCAAAGCCATTTATTACTGTGAGTTGAAGTTACCTAAAGTTCTCTGCTCGTATCACATGAAAACCATCTTCCTGTGGGCGTGTGAGAGAATACCGTCCGAGATGTGGGTGGAGTCGAACTTGGCGCAAATCATCATGGGATTGTTGGATGATTTACTTCATTGCCTGGTTACCAAGAGCTGTCCACACTATTTCATTCCTGAAAACAACCTGTTTGCGCATGTGCATCACGACTTTCTAGTCCGCTTGGCTAAAGTGGTTACAAAGATACGAAGAAACCCAGAAAAGTAAGTAGAACCAAACAGCTATTATATCAGGTCCTGTAGACATCTCTAGACTGAACGTCTCTAGTCTGAATTAGTCGTGAAGGCATGAATTGGAATCTAACGTAAATACTCAAAGATTATCGGCTAACGATGATGTCTGAGAAATCGATAGAGTTAGTTGAACCTGGTATTTGACTGCGTCATTTCCCATTGTTGGCCTTCACATTACCGTCAATCGTAGGGATATCTAATTAAAAGTGCAACAAGCTGTCATGTATTCGTCGGTAGTCCTCTTCTTTTCCCCGTCATGCGCTGTAATTTTCGATGGTAAGAAATGAAATAGTAATAATGCTTGCTTGTGGCCGCATACTTAACAATTAGTCCTCGAGTCCGAATGGTCTACGAGTCAATAGCCCATGCGGCCGAAGGCCGCATGGGCTATTGACTCGTAGGCCATGAGGGCGAGAGGTCTAATTGTTTTAGTAAAAACCTACTAATCGGTCCAATAAAAGGATGCAAAAAGTTTTGGATTTTGCTTTAAATATATATTTTTTGGTTTTCAAAACCGGCGCTTTTCGCTACTAGAGGTCTATCACTAATAGACCCCTAGTAGCTCAGCCAATCACAGGGCTCAATTGGTGATAGACCATTAGTAGTTTTTTTCTAACATGGATTATCCCGGACATCTTCGGGACCCTTCATGTTGTCTGCTGAATACAGGCTTGTTTTACAGTAAACATGGGAAGAACATTTTGATATTGTACAACTAGCTGTCCGTTTAATGAAGGGCGATCGCTTAATAAGGAGTCCCCGTAATAGAGGTATCACTGTAGATATAATGTTATTGTATACACACCCACCTGAGCGTTCATGGGTAATAAACAAGAAAACAAGTGCGTTATGTGGATATTCCATGGTATGCACCTCAAAACCATTGTATAACTATATAAAACCGATCTTTAAAGATGTACTTCGAGCAGAGATTGCTTGCCGTTTTTCACTTGCCTTACATCAATGTTCCTTTGTTCCTAGGTATCCTCTTGTTAAACCGGGTAGAGGTGTTCAAAGTGCAGCTCAGTCGGCAAGTGATGCCGACCAAGACAAACAACAGGATGAATCACTGGATGATGGTATAGAACTGGACTAACAACCTGTTATATCTATGGATTATAAGCCTTATATAGCAATAGGCAATGGAATACAGTCAAAATTCACCTACAAGAAACCTCTTTCTCGTTGGATCCACTCCACCCTTCTTGATGACCACAGACTCGTTCATAGAGGTTTCATCCTCTTCTATAAGTTCACCGGCTGTACTGTGAATCGTCCATGGGATTCTAAAATCCTTCAAGTTACACATGGCCTTTATATTTACAATATTATCTAGCAATAGTTAAATTTTTAAAATGATTTCCCCTTAAGGCTAAACTAGTTATACAAATGAATCAGTTAGTCAAGAAAGTCAGTTATGAATTAAGAAGGACAAAAATGCGCCCTTTATCCATGTCACCATGAAAGTTGAATTTCAGCTTTTTACTTTTGATTGAAGCGATAATTAAAACGGTGGTTATAGGTAAACATTGCTTCAAGGCAGTTACGTATGAAATACTTTCTTTGCTTACTTTCTTTGGTTGTAACGTTTTCCCATTTCAATAATGTAAGAATTACATAGGCAAACATTCTTTTTTGTAGTCTTATCCATATCAATTCATCGATTTTCACAAGTTTTACTGACAGACAAAGAAATCATATTCAATAGAATGACACGTCACATCGTGGTCTGCAATGGGAAAACATCACGCTAAACTAGTGTTTCTTTTTCCAACTTAGGACACTTCCTTTTCATAGCAAAATGTTATATTTATATCTTAGTCCGTTTAGATTCATTATGTGGCATTGTATGCTTTAAGATCGCATGTAACCTGCGTCATTAGAGTCTCGTCACATGATCATCACACCTGTTAACGTGATGAAGCAGGAAATACGCCACTAAAATGATATCTTTGATCTAAAAAAACAAATTATTATGATATGCCGTTTGGTAGTACTGATAACTGTAATATACGCAATCTGTAATCTTGCAATAGTTATTTCTACAGTTCTTCAAAATTATGTAATTTAATTTATGTAACATATATAGTTAATATAAAATAAATTATGAAAAAGATTATATGTAAAGTATTAATTTTACATATAATTATGTCATGCATTATTTGTCTGTGAATGTGTCAGTCATTCTCGTTCATTCGTTGCATGGTTTGAAGTGAGAATGTGAAATAAAAAAACATGTTACGCGTGCATGTCATGTCACGAAAATACATTTAGAAACTGAAATTTAAAAAAATCTATATCAATCAATACAAAATCTTATCAAGATTCAAAGTTCTTCGCTTCTATCATATGGCCACAGGAAAGCGTAGAGCCCACTGTCTTCTTTGGTTGGATATTTGATTTAGAATCTGTTCTAATTCATTTGATCCTATTCTATCTTATTGGAATTGATATTGAGCTTCACCATGGAGTTTTCTTCCGGACTGCTGTGGTCTGAGATCAACGACATTTTGATGAACATTTTCGACCGTATGTTACCAAACAAAGAAAATCATAGTCCGGGATTAGTGATGGTTAGATTAATGCAAAGTGTTTTGAATTTCAAAGACCAGTTTGGGAATGATACGGGTACTGCTTTGATGAGTGGCAGCTTTGCTGAAAATACCTATATACCGCCAACTATAAGAGATTGTAGCATGGAATTTGATGTCATGATAGTACCACGCAATTTCATCATATCACGTGATATGCAGCCTGCCATATTCGAGGATATCCCGGATGAGCCTGGGTTTGTCAGGCTTGAGGCGCCAGATATTCTCGAGAGTGAGTTACTCGAAATTAAACAAGTCGTTCATTCTGGAGGTCGCTCTCGTTTTTACATCGTGTCAAACAGAGAAGAATCATTCCAAGATCGCCCAAAGCCGTCTAACGACATTCTTGTTCAGAGTATTTATGACGCTTTCCAACTTAAAAATGTGTTCCTGATGGGAACTCGGCAAGGACCTGCATTTACTGCTGAATACTTTAATAGTGCATTACCTATAATTGAATTATTTGAACATCCAAAAAACACGCTCTTCAA
Source organism: Anthopleura sola (assembly GCA_023349425.1). Lineage (NCBI taxonomy): Eukaryota > Metazoa > Cnidaria > Anthozoa > Actiniaria > Actiniidae > Anthopleura > Anthopleura sola. The sequence goes on along the minus strand of JALHLI010000003.1, from coordinate 4,326,714 downwards.
ATTTCTAGGCCATCTCGGCACTAGATGTTTGGAGCACATTAACGATAACAAATCAGAGAGAGGGAAAAAGAAATTAGATGAGGAACTGAAGGAAAACAATTTTGGAAAAACGCCGGTTGATTATTTGACACCTCCAACGGGTACAGAAATGTCTGACATTCATTTAATGATGGATATCTGCCCAGCCATCAAGTGTGAAGGATGGCCTCACAAAGCATTACGTTTCTTTCATCGTACAAGGGTTTGGCCTGATCAAGCCATGCTGAACAAACTGCTCCAAAGTGGTTTTCATTTGGTTTACAAACCACTCAATCCTCTGGCACAAGACTCCGTCGAGTGGAGAATTTCCTTCTCTCAAGCAGAAATCTCATTGTTTCAGAACATGGATGGTTTCAGAGTTTACTGTTACCGTATTTTGAAAGCCATTTATTACTGTGAGTTGAAGTTACCTAAAGTTCTCTGCTCGTATCACATGAAAACCATCTTCCTGTGGGCGTGTGAGAGAATACCGTCCGAGATGTGGGTGGAGTCGAACTTGGCGCAAATCATCATGGGATTGTTGGATAATTTACTTCATTGCCTGGTTACCAAGAGCTGTCCACACTATTTCATTCCTGAAAACAACCTGTTTGCGCATGTGCATCAGGACTTTCTAGACCGCTTAGCTAAAGTGGTTACAAAGATACGAAGAAACCCACAAAGGTAAACGCTATTTTGGTAATTTCTTATTAGCCATGTACATAACAGCCGAAAACAAGATTTCTAAGACTTGCTGCTTCGCGGTCTGTCTGTCCGTTTTTATGTTTGTTCATTCATTTCTTAAAAGCTATTTCAAAAAAAGATTGGAGCAGGTTTCTTATTGCATGTTGCATACCAACCCCGAAAAGCACTATAGGCGATATGAATGCAATCAGCGAAAGGTCACATGCCGCAACAAATTTGTCCAAACTTTGTGTGCACCTTTTTTCCGGCATGTTTTCTTCTGCGCTGACATAAATTATCTAAACAATACACTCCAAGCTTGGTATGCAACGAAAGATTTAACAAAATATTTACCAACCTTCTTTTAAATAGCTGTATAAATCAGTGCATTTTTGACTATATTATTTTGGTTTACTTTTACTTTTGCGACTGACGACAATATGACGCATCTTATTCTGTTATTTCTGTAGATATCTGTCTGTTCGAAAAACCCGAGATATTGCAGACCAAGACACAGAGGTTGACAAGGAAGACATATCTAGCTTGGGTGATATCGAACTAGATTGAATCAGGCAATATTCACCACTTTCCATACATCTGTTCACTGGTCAAACACAAAGCAATCAGTCGATACTGCAAGGTTCAAATTTGAATAATCCTTTTAAACCATACCTTGCAGCCTGGATGTAATGCATTGTCTGTGACCAGTGAACTGATATATGGCAAATAAAAGTGAATATCACGATGTGGATATGCGCATGCATTGCATTATTTTTGAACCCGGTCTAGTGAATCGCTTAGCATAGAAGACCATAGACTTGATGTTCAATTCAATTACAAAATACTTATATTTTATGTATATATACTAGTTATACTGGTTTCGAGTGGCATACCTTGGAATATCCCGAGTGTGTATACAAAGAAAATACAAGTGACGAGTGGGATATCCATGGTATGCCACGAGCCATTGTATAACCATTTTATCCCACACCATAGAAAATACAAATGCGTAGATTCAGCGCGCAGTGCATGATGAAGAGTGAAATACCGACGAATATACAACGGCTTTCCTGCTTTCTGATTGGCTGTATTTTCTATGGTGTGGGATAAAATACTGTAGAAATCATTACATGATATATTGGCTATATACAAAAAACCGAGCTTACAACGAACTGAGCTTAACAAAATCTCGGTCACATAGAACTAAACTCTCTTACATAACGTTGGACACTAAAATGTGGGCCTAAGTCACAGGTAGTGCAGCAACAATAATGATTCCATTGAAACAAATATCATGTCAATCAATAGCTAGAAAACTCAAATTCTGAGCTCAGTAATGAAAGCTACAATCCTGGACAATTTTCTTCGGGACAAAGCATTATTTTTGCGCACACTTTCAGAATAGTATTCTTTCCCCTCACCTACCAATGATACTCCCTGTTGAGGGCAAGGGATACGCCTAACTCAGGTGAGGGGATATTTAAGTCTTACGAATTTTGCACCTTTGAATAACTGAAACTACACCGTTTACGCAAGGTAATTTTTCCATCCTTCGTTACGATAGTTTTACGGCACAAAGAACGTCTGCACCGAGAGGTTTTCGTAGTCATAAAGAAATTAGTTTTTAATTTCTCCATACATTGAGTGTTATCAATTTAGATAACTGGCTTTCAAATGGTGATAATAATTTGAAACCAGTCATGAGAGGGCAACACTACATCCCGGACGGAGAGTGTTTCCACAATTACAGTAAATGTATGTAAATGTGGCCGTCTGGACCCTGTGTCGCACTCTGTTCGCCCGGGATAGTAGTCTTTCAAGTACTGCGCACTAGTATTAGTAATCTTAACGTGAGAAGATTCAGTGTCTGTGGTGTATTTGCCAGATGTTACTAAAGGAAATGAATATGAAATGTGTTCTTTCTTTATTCACAAGTTATATCTGTTTCATTTGAGGGGTTACGACGTCGTGAGGTAAACCGATTTTCGAAATACTTTGATTGTTTATGCAAGACTAACTCTAGACTATGATTATGATTATGATTTATATAGCGCTCTTTCTATATGGATATAATCAAAGACGCTTTACAATCATGAGAGGTGGTTAGTATAAGGTGTAGGCACTGAGGGTGGTCACTGCCAGGGTTTCTTTACATCCTCAGTGGTTCTTTTACGTCCCTCCGATATTGGTTAGTGATAAAGTGTGGAGAGAAGGGACCGCCATTTAAAGTAGTCATCCGAGCCACTTAAAAGTCTAACCGTTTGTAGATGTAATAACAAAGGCAGCAATTTCTTCTCAGTTATTTCAAGACCCTGAGTGTTGGTCCAGCCGGGACTCAAACCACGACCTCCCGCACGAAAACCCGGTGCTCAACCAACTGAGCCAACTTTGCGGCCTACCTTTAGTTCAATGACGTCACAAGCACCGCAGTACTCACACACAGGACCTCCATTACAAAATAACGAATTGGTCGGCATAGAAACCGTTATTTTTGATAACAGTGGTTAAAATCTATACCACATTTGTATTTGTCCCGATAAATATGTCAAGGGTTATTGGCCGGCTCACTCACTAGCGACATCGGCCTCAGTCACAACTATGACGTACGACATTGATTAATAGCGTGATAGACTTGTTCAGACTGCCTAGCGGTTCTCTGCATGCTTTCGTGCTCATCTCCCAAGCATCTCCCAGCAGGTTGGCGAGTGCGTATTGTACTGACCTATTTATAGAACTGCAGCCAATAAAAATAAACCGTTGTTATGGGCAACACGACACCAAATACCAGCTGACCCTATAGGCAGGTATGTTTTTCTAAAACTCTCATTTCTATTATCTCTAGCTCGTCAAATAGAAATGTTTAACGACAATATATGTTACGTGTAAAAGTTATTTGATGTAACTCGGTGAATTATGTTTTCTTATTGATAAGTAAAAGGTTATGTTTGTCGAGACAAAATGGTCTTCGCTGATTGGTTGGTTCTGTAGGGCAGAGTGGATCATCTGGATGGCTAATGAACAGGTGTGGATGAGAAAGGAAATATTGATCAAGGAAAAAACTGTCTAAATTTTACGTAGTACGAGATTAGAACATCTATCTGTTTTATCTTGGAGAAAACAAGTTCATTACGGAAAACTGTGCAATAGTTTAGTCCCGATTAACCGCTTTTTTAATGTAATTTTTTTAAACTTGGATGTTCATTTGGTATTATTATTTTCTATTATGATGAGGTTGAAGGCGAAATATTGAAATTCATCCGAAGTGTTATGGTAAACATTGTGATCTAGAAGCCTAATTGAACACAAATGATCATGTTTGTTTGAAAATGCTAAGCCTGTAAAGCTCGTAAAATATTGGACGGAGCTTTGAATGGACTCAGAATATCGTCAACAAACTTAACGGAAACACAAAAGGCATTGAAGAACTGAACAAATGCTTCAGTTGGCGGAGTTGATTAGAAAGAGATAAAGAAGAGATAAAAACAAGTGGGAAATCAAAGAAAGAAGTCTATAGATTATCAACGCTCTGAATCGTTATGACTTCCATTTGTATTAACAGGGCAGTCCTGCCAGTAAAAGTGCACGAATATTATGCTATGGAAGATGCAGTGATTCAGTGTGGCGATACTGACTCCGTTTTACCTCCATTGGATCAAGGCACCGTTAGAAAGATTAATTCAAGCAACGCTTTGGTTCTTAACCGATTGAGAATTTACCAAAATCAGCTTCAGAAAGAAAAAGATGAAGCAAAGATGCGTTTTCTTGGCAAAAGGCAGGATTTTTTAAGGAATAGTATTGTTTTACAAGAACGTAAAAGACTTGCCTCTAGAAAGAAATCTAGAACTATATCTGGGAATGACAAGAAGGGGTCGACGAATGAGGAAAGTACATCCTCGGCTCAAACGCTAAGCAAAGAAGATCTAACAGCGCGCGAAAATGGATCAAGGAGCACAAGAGAAAACAGCTTGAATATTGATAGCACTTCTCCTCTAAGACCACCTTTTTTCTTGCCCCCTTTGCACAAAAATATGATGATAGACTTGAAAGATGCTAAAGAACGAAAAGAAAGGCAAGACTTGCACTGGAAGTTGAACGAAATCAAGCTTGACGACCTGCAAAGCTGTCGATATTTGAGAATCGCTGACAGGGCAAGGCTTTTGTTTGATTTTTAAAAGAGAACCTAATGAAAACGGCTGGCTTATTAGGCCTCCAAATAAACAACAATCCCTCAAATGAAAAAATCAAATCTTAATATGTTTACATGAACTTGAAAAGAACAATATTTAGGATCTTGGAGAATGATTTTACTAAGGACACCAAACAGATGCGTATATGCGTGTATGATGTATCAAAGATATAGAATACTCTGGGGATTAGTTCACAGACTGAGCACTGATGAACAAGACCTTGTCAGTCTTAGAAAAATTTAAGATTGATACCTAACTAAAACTGAATGTGAAAGCGAGTTATTTATGATGTAATTTTTGTATTTAAATTATCATTTCGAGTGAGTGAAGGTTCAGTTACAACCTGCAAACGGTAAGTTAACTACTTCTAGATTTTGCAGTTGCGCCGGACTTTTCTCTAATTTAATTTTTTTTTTTTTGCGTCAGACTACGTAGAGTGAATGTTTTTAACACTTGATTTTACTTGATTTCTTAGAATATTAAATTATTTATTTTATCATAAATAAAACCGCGTTTCTCAAAACTTGCTTTTCGTTGTGTACATTAAAAAAAAATTATAAAGAGTTTTTTTTCAGCATTTTTTTTCAGTATCTACATTCACCCGGATGATATCATAATACAAATATTGTTTCTTCGACAAATATTGTTACTTCGATAAAAAAGAAAACCTGTATGGGACATTCAAAGATCCGTTCTTACTGTGTTCCTAAAAATAACTCCTTCGTATGAGTGCCCAAAATTTCAAAACTCAGCCCTGGAGATTGTATTTGTTAATTTAAAATGTATGAACTCTGCATTATGAGTTTGAACCCAACAGAGTCGCTATTATAGTTTTTTGTTCTTTAGTTCCGGGAAAAAAACCCAACATATTTAAGATGAACAAGAATTTTAAAATATTTTTTAAAGAGTTTTTTCTTTTTTTTTTTTTTCTAATAGGTGAAAAACAAGCTTAATTCGGAGCACAGTATGTATTATAGATTGCACATAAACTCAGTATCTGGAACATAAGGTACATCATTTGAAGAAACACAAAATTTAAGATATTGGACCAGGGATCAGTTGCACACAAAGTTAACTGCAGAAATTTATCTAACAATGCCTAGTTGCAATGGGTTTAGACTGAGGACATAGTTATGTTTCAGTGCTTGGTAATTCAGTTCACTAAGTTGGTAATCGTTCCCTAGGCCTGTCCAATATTCCAATGTTTCTATCAAATTTCAAAAACAAGCCTGTCCTATATTTTTTTTAAGGTTGTGTTTATGAGTTCCGGCAGGAGGACTCGAAGCGAAATTAAATAGACCGAATTTCGGCGTTGGGTCATATTGATCGAAGGGACTGAGTAGCTAGTAAATCGAAATGGTGACTATTTCAGTTTTAAGATAATCATGGATGTTCCGTAAAAGCTATTTAAAAAAAGCTGGAATCCATTGATAGAACTGAAGCCAATGAAAATAGAAATCTTCTAGCACGGAAGCAAGCTTTTATGTGTAAATAATAATACAACAATAGTCAATAGACTATATATACATTTTAGTTAACGTGGGCTTCCTGTGTTGTAATAAGCCGCAGGGTTCCAGGTCAGCGGTTTTTCTTCGAAGGTTTACAATGTCTCCATGGTAACGATTGTAGCTCGAATCCAAAGAACCAAGTCAAAAGAACACAGACCAGCTCGTAAACAGCTAATTATTACCATAAGGTAGGTGTAAACGAGGTTTTTTCTAGTATCTTGATGTTTCTTACATGATATTGCTTACATTCAGGGTGTTTTAAGCTATTTTTGTTGAACGAGGAACCAAAATAACCAAAACTAAAACGGCTCATCAAATCAATATGGAGGTCAGATGATCGAGATGATCACTATCGTACAGCAATCATTAACTTCATGCTGTGATTTGTTGCTGTAAAAAGTTCATTTACGATATTGAAATGCATTTTATTCTAGGCTGTTTAAATTCTAGATTCATTACTACCATACGAAAGTTTTAATTTTTTTTAGGAACAGTGTAATTTAGTTCCGTAGTGATGAACTTTTTGCAGGTCAAGATTTCAAGCTTCAATTTGATTTGCACCTTAATGTTACATTGTGTGTTTGGAAACCAAGTATTTTAATATTCCCCTTATGTTACTTCATGTCCTGTACACTATGTAATCAGTTGAAATACATTCTTTGTTTTGGAAATAAAGGATGATATTTTAAATTATAATAAGCTCACCAAAATAAAGAAATATATCTGAAACCCTTTTCATAAAGAAATCTTGTAATAAGCTTAATGTTTTCTAAATTATAAACTAAGAAGACGATATTTTTGGTGTTTTTCCCATAACTTGTTAATATATTGTACATTTTCTACCTTAATATTACTGTGATTCTCATTATTCTGCAAACTCAAACATTTCAATGGCTTTTTATGAAATTGGTTTTTCGCTGCCATCAATAAAAAACAATCAGTCAGCATCTTTTATAATTTTGATTGCCAGCAGTCAGAAAAAAACAAATTCCAACAGGCAAATCACATTTACCAAGTTTGAAGAATATTGAGAATTACTCATAGAGAAGGTCCATGTTTAATTACAATTACATGATAACAGGGGGGAAACACAGAGGAGTACAAACAAGGCACAAAATTCATGAAAAATTAAACAACATTTATTATTTATTAATTATTATTTATTATTGTATCAGAAGGACTGACATCTTAATCAAGCCCGATGGGTGCAACACTATCCAGCCATGCTCAATGGACCTCAGCAAGTGATCACAGTAAAGGGAAGCTTGCATTCACGACTCACAATGAGGCTCTACTTAATAATATTGTCCAGAATATTGAACAACTTGTGAACAAGAACCCTCATGAAGCTGAAGTAGTGTTCAAGGAACCATTCAAATGGCATACTGATCTGAAACCTGATGCTTTTTCTTCTTTGAACTTTGGTTCCTTGGGATATCAAGTCGGGTAAGTGCACTCATGGTATTACTAATAGTATGAACAATTGCAATGGTTTAGAAGCAAACAAATGGTTTTGTGAAAAACCTAATTTCTAGTGTGGCATGGATGGCATATCAGCTGCCTCAGCACTGAGGGTTCTCACCTTTTCCTGTCTGTCACTGGTTTTACTTTGTTTGTAAAAGTTAACAAGCAAAATCTATATAATATATGAATTAGCCTTGCCCTAACTTTAAATTAGATACATCTACAACCATCAGCTGAGATGTTTTTCAAGGATTCAAATAAAATTGAGTAATATATAATTTCCAATTTATGTTACTTTAGTGACAGAGAAGTGAAGTCAGAAGCCAAAAATGCTGCAGGAGATCCTTTGTTAACCCTGGATAAGGTATGAAATTTTGATAACATTGAATATTATAATAATAATTTAATACTTTATATACTTTAGCATAAATTTCATGTTTTATGACCAAATATGCTTTACAATAATCACAATAAAATAAGCAATAATAATAAGATAAAAAATTATTTGGGTCATGATCATACAATACAGGTGCGAGTGCCAATAAAGCCAGAAGGACTTATTATTATAATTATTTATAAATGCATTGATATAATCAGTCATGAATGCATATTATTTAATTAATATCCATGTCATGTCAGTGGTGACTGCTAGGCTTTAAACACAAATATTATAGTTCCCACCCGTTATCCAAAGAAACTCCAAAAGTATAAGCCATTGATATACATGTAACCATTTACACTGTAGTTACTGAGATATTACTGTTATTCTCTCACAGAACAATGTAACCCCACTGCACCTACACCTGCCCCATCCTTGCCACACCACTAACATCTTGTTCATTGTCCTTTTAGGATGGTGAAAATAGTATTGTCAAAGTAACAAGCTTTGAACAGATCAATAACATTCTCAAAGTAGCAGGAGAAAAAAAATGTCAGGAGGTTCAAGCTTGTCTTGAAGGTACAGAGATGAAATGTCATTATTTTAAGCCCTGAGCAAATTTCATATAGCCAGCCATGTGTGGCAGATTGATTAGATTGGAAACTTACACTAAGAGGTCACATGACCTTATTTACCCCTTAAACCAAGACATTATGTCAAAAAACTTTACTAATATTGAGGTGCAAGTTAAGGGTGGATCCAGGGGTGGATTGGATGAATTATTGGAAGAAAATGGGAAGCCATTTCAGTGTTATGGCATGTCTTACCATTTAAGTGTTATAAGTACAATACAATACAATACAATAAGTCAGTACCATGTGTTTCCCACTCATGTGAAAACCGCTCTAAGAATAACAGGTAAGGTACACCTAAAATGAGCACTTGTCTATGTGATGCCTTTCTAGGTAACATTCACCCCTTATGAAATCATTGTGGATCTGCCACTGAGGTGCTCTCCATGATTTTAAATTGAATTTACTTTCATTTCAACATTAACAGAGAATAGAGATCCCATTGCCATTATCATGGGTCCTGCATATGCATCAATAAACACCAGCGATAATGCCTTGTTGAAGGCTCATGAGGACCTGAACAAGGCTCGTTCAGACTCAGCTGAGAATGTTGATGAACTTGATAGCAAGTTTAGATTAATGCTGCTGTTAAACCAGATAGACATGCAACTAATGCACTCCTCAGTGGAAAAAATTGCAAAGTAAGTTGTGGCATCTTGTTCTTTGGCAACTTACACTTCAGCTACATGACATGCTTTTTAAAGTGTTAAAATCATTCATTCTTATCTGATATTTTCCCTTTTTTTTCTTTTTTTCAGGGAAGTCAGATTGAATCCAGAAGCAGTGCAAGTAATTCTATAAATAATTTTTTCTACAATTTAATTAGTTGCTATACCAGACCATTACTACATACTTGACTGACAGTGGTGTGATATCAATGTGTGCACAGCCTGTATACTCCTTTACTGTTGTACAGCAAACACCTTTACTGATAATGATTTTTGACATGACACACGCCATATATACAACCCATTAATATTTATCAAAAGCAGTTGCCTGAAGCATGGCTCTCATAGGACCATGACATTCCATCACATGGATGACAATAATCCCCTTCACAGTTCCCTGCACCATCTTGAAAGGTAGCCGTGCCTTTGCATCGAAGCGAGACCAACAGTGATCCTCCAATGATAGAGACCTTTTTAGCACCTTGGACAATTATTCACATGTCTCTATCATTGCAAGGTCACTGTTGGTATCGCTTCGATCTCGGCTATCTTTCAAGATGGCGCAGGGAACTGTGGAGGGACCTATTCTTAAGGGATAGAATGGAAAATGGAATTTCCTTATAAAATAGTCTTATGCTAAAAATAGGAATTGATGAGTGGCGACTGGCATTAAAAGGTCACTGAATAAAGTGGGTAATCAAGTTGATCAAATCGGCAACACGGTAAAACAATGCCAACATTTATCATTGGAATGGGATCTTACTATGATTTAGGCTACTAGGAAAATTGGATTGGAACACTAACTATAACAATTGGGCAACAAATTATTCTATGTTTCTTCGATTAATAGATCGAGTAATTGAATAATTCATTTTTTTAATTCAAAGCACGAATACGAATTGTTGAAGTCATTTTCTGGTGAAGAAGAAAAAAGCTGTCTGGAGTCCATCAACTGGGTTCTGGGTAAGACACATTCATCGTTCTTACGAATCTGTGTTTAACATCCACCGACAAAAATAATGAGAAAGGGCACCACACCCATTGATACCTCTTCTCTTTCATAAGAGAGAAATACCTCAAGATCCGAGTGATAGGATTATTATTATTAGATTATCGAATATAAAAAATGTAAAACACTTTAGTCAGTGTTTCCAAATTAAGTATTATTCTTAACACGAAAAATCGTGAAAAAAAAACTCCGCCTGCTTTACTGACTAGAAGGGGCATCGGGTCGGAACAGATTTCGTATGATTGTGAAAAGACGCGGTACTGACACAGTCTGAAACTGCGCAGTCTCTTTTCCAGGGCTTCTTCGACATCAATCAAACATATGTCACTGTTTTGTACTATAGAACAAAAGCTAACATCGTGATGCTTCTTCTCCCCTTTAGATTATCAATTCTCTAACGGATGCCACGCTCCTCCATGGCGTCAAGTCCATGGTGATATCAGCTACATCGAGGTGAAACCAGTCGATAGTGATTTACTGTTAGTTCTTGCTAGTACATCTGGATACTTTATCACAACTAAGGACTCACAGGGAGAACTGACATATGAGAGACAAGGCGATATATTCCCTACTCTAGCAGCGCTACTCAAAACAAAAAGTCCACATTTCGCTTCGACTATTGATAAAAAGGCAAGTATTGAATTTTTGGTGTCTTGAATTTTTGTCTAATCAATAATTGTATTACGAATTTAACACAAGGCCTAAAACGTGTTTCACAAAGATAGTAAGAAAAATACTAAAAATAAAGAAATAGAATAAGAAACACCCGGGTTGAAAAAAATACTGAGGAAATAGAAAATGCGCGCGCTGTTTGCAGAATGCGAGTAGCGCGCGCGCTCTTTCTGATGTCAACAGAATAAAATGACGCGCGCTCTGACGTAACAAAACCAAAATGATATGACGTGTAAAAACAATTGTTACGCGCTCGCATTTGAAATGGCGACATAACTGGCTCTTTGAACCTTTTTGCGAAGCCATCCCCCATAAGAGGTTTTCACATCTTGTAACGTGTATAGAAATTGAATCACCAGTTTCGATTTCATTTAGAAAAGGTACAGACTTAGATGATGAAGATTTTTGAAAGGTTAACTTTCTTAAATGTTTTGTTTTTGTTTATTTTTCTGCAGGAGTTTGCGTACTACGGCTCGCTAGAACAGAAAAACGACGCAGCAGATAAACTTTACGAAAACTACGATGAAGAAAAACCTGATGAGATAAACGAAGACGACCAAGTTGACGCTATGAACAAAAAGAAGTAATGTTTTGTATAGATTAACTGCTGTACTGTTACTTGACTAATAACTGAGAGGGAAATCCGTTGTGAAATGGTCAGAATACTGACTACCTTTACCAATGAACAGACAAACAAACTGAACAAATATATGAGCAATAGAAAACGAACTCAAAACTATAAGCAAACGGACAAGTTAAACAAACAAACAGTCGGACAAGCAACCAAACACTGAACAAAGAAAAGAACTGGACAAGAAAATATATCTATGTTTTTACGCTCAGTTTTGTAACGAATAATCAAGCTCGAACTACAACAACTGATTTTGTAATACTGATAGCTACGAACCAAGATAAAAATGTAGGAGCTTAATTAAAAAAGGGGTAGTAGGAATCGTTATTAAATGCGTAACGTAGCTAGTAGATAAACATGTTTTATAACTATTGCCATGAATTTTTTTTCTTTCAGCGAACCTAAAAAGTCTAAAACTTCGAAAACAACGCCACAAAAGAAGAAAGGAGGAAAAGGACGAGCTTTAGAGCCATCACAGAAGTGGAAAAATATTGGATTTGGAGAAGATTTACTGGAGGCAGAGTAAGGGATTTATTTTATTGCTTTTTAACATAAGATACCATATATTACAAATCGTTTATAATAACAATTAATCATAATCATTATTTTTTTAAAAGTGCAAAATACCATTCAAATATAATCTAACAGGGACCGCGGCAGGGAGTGGCTGGTACGGCTATAGCCCTACCACTTTTTCCCTTTTCCCATACCAGTCTATTTTATTTTCCAATCTGAGCCCCACCACTTTTTCCCATACTATTCTCTTATATTTTCTAATCTCTGCCCCACCACGTTTTCCCATACTAGTCTCTTATATAGCCCCACCACTTTTTAGCGTGCTCCGCGGTCCATGTCTAATGCGATCAAAAGAGTTGATTAATGTTCTCGAAGAATGACTGTTTGATTATTGAATCGTCTATTTACAGCGAAAAAGATAAGAACAAAAGCAACGAAGAGAAGAAGCCATCTTCAAGGTACAGCAAAAGCAGGTACACGTTTTTCTTGTTATCTACCTCTTCAAGGCCGTTGTCGGTAACGGTGCGTGAAACACTACATAAAGGGGTTTTCGTATGAGTGGGAAATCATACCGTAGTCGTGCCGTAGTTTTACCATAGCCGTAACTACGCGTTTTGCGTGGATGAATAACTCCAGTTGAGTTGAGCCTTCCCCGAAAGGAATTATGGGTCACTGTTTTTGGTTAGCATTTTCGAGCATTTTCCGAGTATACAATGTAGACTTTTCTTGTTGATTGAAATACAATTCCGCCATGAGTTCGACTAGCGTTTACGATTAATTTAAAGAAGGAAGAACTCGTATTTCGTAAAATCTCTTGGCAGAATAATGGGAAACGCTCATCAAAATACGATGTCGAATCCTGATTGGTTGGCCTTGAGTTTGTACTAAAGGTCATCTCAGCTGGCTGGCAGACAATGGGAAGCCATTTCAGTATTACGGTATGTCGTACCGTGTTCATGCTATAAATCCGCAGTGCTCTATGTTTCCGACTCATACGAAAACCACGCTCTTATGTCACAGAATGAAATGACTTGAGTAGAATTGTAAGCCGTAGTAAGCTCTAAAGAATTTTTTTTGTCTGTTTCCAGGGATGGTGGCAAAGAGACTCGACAAACAATGAGATCTCAGTTCAAAGGAGATTTTGATGAAGACTTTAGCGAGAGCTCATCGGAAAGCGAGGAAGAAGATGAGAACCAAGATCGACGACAGGTATGAAGCGCGCTCCATTCTGGTTCACATTGTTAATTGTGTGGCATATATAAATGTAGGCACACAAATCAGAAAATATACAGGATACGAGAACTGTAGGCTTTGGTTGCTTGGTAATACGAGTAACAAAATCGTGCATCTTGTCGCGCAACATTGATGCGTTGCAAGTTGCAGAGTGAACGTTGTTCGTATTAACACCCCGCGCACAACAGATTTTCTTTGTTGTAGAGTGGAGAGGAAAGAGCTTCTATTGCTGCAACAAATTAAAGTTGTGCAACAAAATATTGTTGTTGCACAGGGTTGAAATACGCGCTGCAACTTGCAACGCAACAAGGTTGAGCAACAAGTTGCACGATTTTGCTGCTCGTATTACCGCATCATTACAATCTGCTTGTACACATAACGTAAAAAACTGCTATAGGCCATTTATAAGTTCTATAAACAACAAAGCTAGACCAGAATGCATTATATTTAGCATCTCAAAAAAGACCCGTATAGGAAGGGTTAAGTAAGATCTTTATGAAAAAGATCTTGCAGAATCATTACTGACTTTGATGTTTATTTGTTTGTTTGTTTTAGGAATCCAACGCCGACTTGCCCTCTGAGTACTGGCAGATACAGAAACTAGTCAAATATTTGAAGGTATGACTTGCAGATGTTCCTTCCTTTGCAAAAACCTATCAGCTAAATCCCAATTTCATCTATGTGTAATCCTTGCCAAGACTTTGACCAACCCAGATGTTGTTACAGGGTATCGATAAAATTTATAGGTTTGAAGGTTCTTCCAAAAAAGCTATCACATGTTTTGTCATCCCCAAAAATGAGAAAATACTGTCTTATACAAAGCATTTTATGTTATGCCACAACACAGAAACAGAATTCCTTTCTTTCTTGCATGACATTCAATTTATGTCACAATTTATGTTGCTGCTGCTGTTATTGTTCCTGTTGTTGTTGTTGGTTTTCCTGTTGTTACTCTTGTTGTTGTTGTTGTTGTTGTTGTTTTTCTTATATAGCTTTCATTGTTTACCTACATTTTTGGTTTCTGATAATTCACCTGTTATTTTCCAGGGAGGAAACCAGACAGCCACTATTATTGCATTATGTGCTATGAGAGACTTCAACCTTGGACAAGAGACATGTCAACTTGCTATACGTGATGTGGGTGGACTGGAAGTGCTTATTAATCTACTGGAAACTGAAGAAATCAAATGCAAGGTATATTCACTGTTCTGTTCTGTTCCCTTCCTTTCCCATCTACAATTAACATTAGGATATTTATTCTTTCGCCATCCATCCATCCACCCACCCACCTGAGTATTCCAAAACTTCTCTTCCCTCACTTTTTCTTCTTTTCTTTTTTGCTAGATCGGTTCATTGAAAATCTTGAGGGAGATTTCAAAGAATATCCTGATTCGAAAAGCCATTGCTGATCTTGGCGGTGAGTCATAAGATTACTTCCTGCATGACTAGTTAAATGAGGATGGGCGGAGAGTGAGCGTCAGAGGCAGGAAGACTCTGTTTAACAAGTTAAAATCATCTCTCGTTACTGCGATTCTCAATATTCTGTGAACTCGGCAGTAGCGAGTTTCCCATTGGATTTTTTTTCATTACTACCAATCATAAATTTAATTATTTGATTAGTTTTATTTTTTTAATGATTAGTTTTGATTGACAGCAGCGAAAAACCAATTTCACAACAAATAGTTGAAATGTCTGAGTTCGCAGAATATTGAGAATCGCAGCAAACATCATCCTTTTTTGTCTTTCTTTCTCCTAAATGTTATGATGTCATTTTGATGATAATGATATTTATTCCTTCTAGGTTTACAAACTATGGTTAAAATCATCCAGTCTCCCAACAAAGAACTCAAATGCCTGGCTGCTGAGACTATCGCTAACGTGGCTAAGTTCAGACGTGCTCGTAGAACTGTCAGACAGTATGGTGGCATAAGGAAGCTGGTAAGTGGATCTCTCAAGCTGAATGGTTTTGAAATCATGCTTTGTTTTATTTTACTGAGATCCGACATGGCAGGAATTTATCGCGTGATGTACTCGACCATTTCTTTCAGGTCACACTGTTGGATTGTGGACTACTCACCAATGCTTCAGATATCGATGTCCAGGTAGCGCGGTGTGGAGCCCTGGCCTTGTGGAGTTGCAGTAAGAGTACCAAAAACAAGCAGGCTACTCGAAAAGCTGGTGGAATACCGCTTCTTGCTACACTTTTGAAATCAAAGAATGAAGAGATGCTTATTCCTGTTGTGGGCACTTTGCAGGAGTGCGCTTCTGAGGTAAACATGGAAAGATAATTTGTCCTCTGAGTTCTAACGCACACTCTCATCGGTCGAAATGCGCACCATTTCAGTTGAGAGTATCTGTGGATTCCTACCCTTGTTTCATGTTTTCTCAACATCCCGCGTTTATAGTTCAGAGTATCTAAGATGGAAATCTGTTTTGTATCTCTTAAGTCTTGTAACAAAACAACTATTGAAGTCGTTGGATAATTTGATTTTTAAATTTTTGATCTTTTTTGCTTTTCTCTTGTAGCCGACATATCGATTAGCCATACGTACTGAGGGAATGATTGAAGATCTTGTTCATAACTTAAAAAGCGAGAACCAGGAACTACAGATGCATTGCGCCAGTGCTATATTCAAGGTATGTGATTGATAATAATAATAAATTAATAATAAAATAAATTTTCTATGTATTTTGGTAAAACTTATGGTATAGACCTATTTTGCCTTCCCTATTCCGTAGCCCAAAATTTCTTCTAGATGAGAAATGATTACGTGCACTGTGATTGATGGCCATGCCTGCCCAACTTCTAACTATACTGTAAATGCACTATGCAGGGTTCTTTTTTCACATTCATTAAAAAACTTCTAAATAAAGGATTGTTGCTTTCAAGTTACCAATACTGCGATTCTCAATATTCTGCGAAGTCGGTTATTGAGAATTGCCCGTTGGAATGTGCTTTTTCACTGCCGCCAGTCAAAAATGTAAAGGTAGCGACTGATTAGTTTTGATTGACGGCAGCAAAAGAATCAATTTCACAACAAGCCGTTGAAATGTCTAGTATTGAGAATAGTGAATATTATTTTCAACAAATAACTTTATATCTTATATTTTCTCATTTCACTTCCCATCCATTTCCCATTCATTTTTGTCATACTGGTTTTGACAAATAATGCAGTCTGCTTCCTAACAAATCTTATTTCTTGTACTAATTGTTTAGTGTGCCGAAGATGAGGAGACTCGTAATCTAGTGCGTCAGTATGGTGGTCTTGATCCATTAGTATCCTTACTGACTAACGTGGATAACAAGGAACTACTGGCTGCCGCTACTGGAGCTATATGGAAATGTTCTATTAGTACCGAGAATGTCAGCAGGTTAGCAAAATCTATATTTTAATTTGCCACTTTTTTCTTACATTGTCATTCATTCAGTCAGTCTGTCCATCCATCCATCCCTCTTTCCCTTCCCCCTTCCTCCATGCATTCAACCTGCATGCATGCATCCATCAATCATTGTTCCACTAACATAACCTCGAAATCCTTCGTTCGCTCATTTTTCATTAATTTGTTTATGCATTCAAATTATTTATCGATTTCAGGTTTCAAGAGTTGAAAGCCATCGAACAGCTTGTTGCACTATTAACAGAACAACCAGAAGAGGTAGGCTTGAAGAATCGATTGCAAAGCACGTGCGCACACAAAAAAGAAACATTGCTCGCAAACAACCTTAGGCTAAGTGCGTTGGGGGAGTTCAGTTCCGTCCAAAATTAAATATTTTCAAAAGCATTATATTCATCGCAAAGGGCATTTACCAACTTATTTGCCCAAGCATCACGACATCGTATTTTGATAAGCATTTCCTATTATTCAAGAATTTATAAAATACGAGTTCTTCCTTCTTTAAATTAATCGTAAACGCTAGTCGAACTCATGGCGAAATTTTATTTCAATCAACAAGAAAAGTCTACATCGTATTCTCAGAAAAATGCTGAAAAATGCTAACCAAAAATAGTGACCCATAATTCCTTACGAGGAAGGCGATCAACTCGGCTGGTAAACTCCTATTAATTATCCAATGTAGCGGCCTTCAGTTTTCTAACGCTTTGTTATGTTCACTTAGGTTCTTATTAATGTTGTTGGCGGACTGGGTGAATGTGCTCAGATCCCAGCAAACCGAACTGCAATACGTAAAGCAGGAGGAATACCCTCACTGGTGAATCTGCTGACCAGTACAAATCAGGCTCTTCTTGTTAACGTCACCAAGGCTGTAGGCGCGTGCGCAACAGAACCCGATAACATGGCGTAAGTATAGGACCTGAATGAATACCTGATTCTAAACTGCAAAGACCCCATGCAGCACGTCGGAATGCAGCTCAATTTGGAAGTCAAAACAAAAGAATTTCAACCTCCTGAGAAATGGAACCTATTGTTTAGTTCTACAAATTGAGCTGCATTTGGAAGTGCTGCAAGGGGTCTAAAACCTAAACAAGCTATTGGCTTGGGTTTTTTTTTCGAGAAATAATCTTGATTCTTGTTTGTTGCAGTATCATTGATCGTCTAGATGGTGTACGACTGCTGTGGTCTCTCTTGAAGTCTAGCAATCCCAGGGTACGAAAAAACTATACTGACAATAATTCTTTCTTCATTTCGTCTCCTCTCCTCTCCCCTTTCCTTGGCTTTCCTTTTTTTTTTGTATCTGTTGTTGTTATTTTTGTTGTTTTTGTTTTTGCTGAATTACTGTGTTCCCTAACCCGTTCCTCCCATTTATTCATTTCTCTATTCTTTCTATTTCCAGGTACAGGCAAGTGCTGCTTGGGCCATTTGTCCATGTATAGAAAATGCCAAGGTAAATACATCCAACAATTCATAAAATAATATTCGTGACGATGATTGATTACTAGACTAATACTGATCCATGTTGACATGACATGCTAACGTATTTACTGACATGGTCTTGTTCTCTAGGATGCTGGTGAAATGGTTCGTTCATTCGTCGGTGGTCTAGAGTTAATCGTCAGCCTTTTGAAATCCGATGATAAGGAGGTAAATACTCCCTTTAGTATCATGGTAGTATATTCCCAATATGTCTGGTTTCATAGACCTTTTGTGAGACAGGAAACATGGTTCATTGTGGTCTAGATTCGGTACAAATATCTATTGTTTATCATGTCTTAGTGTTGTTTGTACCGAAGCAAGACCACAATCGTTCTGTTTTTTGAATTTGAATTTGAATTTTTTGAAACGCCCTATGGCATCACACGACTCTAGAACAGCCAGTGGGAATCAGTGTGCCATGGTTTCCTCATATTCTTAAGTATTATGAGTAAAGTCGGTATATGATATTTTTTTATTTATTGTTAGGTCCTTGCAAGTGTTTGTGCTGCTATCGCTAACATCGCTAAAGATGAAGAGAACTTGGCTGTCATCACAGATCATGGTGTTGTACCAATGTTAGCCAAACTCGCGGCCACAGTAAGAAAACTTACCTAAAATTCCAATGTCTTACAGTAGTAATATCGACACGAGGTTTTAGTTACACGAGTAGAAAGTGGTTTTGCTTTTTGGTTTTTACGGCAATTCAAGAGGTTCCATAAAGCTAAACAAGTTACGGAGTAAATGAGTCTACTAGGGCTCCTCCCCTCCCCCTTGTAAAATGTGCGCCTTGTAAAAGAGCGTTTATAGTGATTACCAACAGGTCAATATTGGTCCATGTTTTTACAAGATCTTCTAAACTGTGTCTATTCCTTTTATCTCTCTTATTAGGCCGATGATCGTCTGCGCCAGTACCTAGCTGAATCCATCGCAAGGTAAAAATTGCTGTTTTTATTAAGACCTTGAATGTAAGGTGGCTGAAACATGACTTGCAACTAAAGAATGTTTGTGTTTGATTTATATTTCCAGGTGTTGCATGTGGGGTAGCAACAGGGTGTTATTTGGACAAGCAGGTGCTGTACCCCCTCTGGTCAGGTATCTTAAGTCACCCAGTCAAGATGTACACCGGGCTACTGCACGTGCTCTATACCAGCTGTCACGTGATCCCGACAACTGTATTTCCATGCACAACAGTGGTGTTGTCAAGGTAACCAGATAGAATAGTCATTCTATTACTTGAGGGATGTTTTTTTTTGGGGGGGGGGGGGGGGGTGTTCGTGGTAGTGCACTTGCCTCTCACCTCTGGTGATACTCAGTGCCAGACTCAGTATCACATATGAGTAAAGTTCGTTAGGTCTATCCCTTTAGTTGAGGGATTGCCTCCGAGTCCCCAGTTTTCCTCCCCAAGATAGATCAGCAGTAGCCAATGTGCACGACCTCGAAATTATAACACAAAGCATGATGGGAAAGTGAGTCCTTACGCTTTTTTGGCTTCTCAAAAAATTCCTGACAGTTTTTCCTTTGACATTTTCTATGGAAATAAAACGCATTTCAACAGAGGAAAATAACAGAGCAGTTTATTCCTGATAGTTCCTTTGATTTCCCTGTTCCATTTTTACAGGACTCACTTTCCTAGAGTGCTTTGTGAGCTTTAATGCACATTCCCTATTCGATCCGGCTGTGAGTTTGCCGTGCCCTGGCTTTGATCATCCAACAGGTTGTTTCAGGGTGTTGATAGAATTTAATGGCCTTTTTTATTTGAAAGTTTAACTATAACCTATTGTTATCACTGACATCCTTGTTCTTCCAATAGACCATTTTCGAGAAACACGAGCGCTTTAAAAAATACCGCAGGCGCAGACATGTAAAAGAGGCATTTTCGGGCAACATCACGCGCGCTGTTGAAGCTGCCCGAAAATGCCTCGAGATCATGTCTGCGCCTGCGATATTTTTGAAAGCGCTCGTGCATCTCGAAAATGGTCTATTTCCCTCTTTCCCTGGAACCAAAAATGTTGTAGTATCCAGAAAAACTAATCTAAATGTTCTCTTCCAGCCCTTGTTAGCAATGGTTGGCTCACAAGATGACGTCTTACAAGAAGCGTCCGCGGGCTGTCTGAACAACATCAGAAGACTGGCACTAGCAAATGAAAAAGCAAAATACCGCTGACCATTCATGTGATATTCTAAGATTTCTAGACAGTAACTTTTACTTGTACATAGGGTAACCTTCATTTTGATATACTATTTTCATTAAGTGGAAAGAAAGAAAATCTTTTGAGTGATATATTGTATATACAAGTCAGAATCAGGTAGTTTGGTTTTTTTTCTTCAGTGGTTGTTTGCTCATTATTTTGTAATAGAATTTTCTTGAAAAGACTTGAGAAGTGTTTTAGTCTTCAGTAAAGATTTTGCTGGGAAGTGGAATCAATCAAAAAATTCTAATACTTAGCGTTGACCAAGGCCGATAGCTGTCTTTTTTCGCTTACTTATGAAAGTATAGTATAGCTTAGAAAATGTGGACACCCATTGTCCAGATCTGCACCCATGCCGCGTTGAACGATGCGCGCGCGGCAAAGATTAGAAGAGTAGCGGAAAGAGACTGGTAAAAATTGTATATTGAGCTTGCGCACGCTCGACACCCTGCAGGAAACCAAACACTGGGTCTTTATTACTCATCGCATTAATTGTGATTGCATAAGCTTTTGTCTTACAAACTTTTCATGACTACGCGCCGACTCTATAATTCCAACGAGCCATTGCACCCCTGCACAAAACGTCACTCCCACCCCGGTGATAAATATGCCTTTATAATATACCACCTTGTTCAGCGCGAATATTTTGAACTCTCGCAGCGACTTTCGTGGTTAAAACTCTCAGCTACCAAACTAACAGCTTGAGTTCCCTTTGGAGGGGAATATATATATAGAGAAGAAGAGCCTTTGGTATCCAGTATCCTTACAGCAATTGCAGTGTGATATTTTAGGTAAGTTTAGCCTATTGAACCATGTGAAACGATTTGGGAATGACTATTATCGATTTCTGACCCATGCCAATCCCGAACTTAAAAGTTACAGAGTCAAAACTGTGTGAAGTTTCTGAACGTAAATCTATTTCTAAAGTGACCATAGTATGTTGGTAATTGATCAAATAGGGGATTAAAACCGAAGAAGGTCGTGCTTCTTCGACAAACTGAAAGAAAAATAGCCTGCATGCGTGCATCTGAACGAATCGATTTCGTTTACCACAGGCAGACCAAGCACTGTTTTGTGACTAAGATCCTACTTTCAAAATATCTAGATGTTTTGAAAATTTTCTTCTTCTACTTACTGGTATTTTAATATTTTAAAATTGGAAGATTTTGTTATGAGAGAAGAATCAGTATATTCTTAGAATGTTTTCCCAAGGAAATAATTAAGAAATAGATATTGAGTTTTATAATATCTCCTTTTAGCAAAATAGGTTTCTTGGTAATTGTCCAATGCATTAATCGTATAAATATATCGATATAGCATTTCAGCATTGCTACAAGCACGTACAAGCTTAGAATTGGTACAAGCTCCGCCTTAGATATTTACACCCCATCAGACCACACCTTATAGTATCTTACCCCCTTTACTCAGTTACCCTTGATTTATTCTCTGAAGCATTGTGATAGGAAAGTACCTTATAACCTTAGCTGTATATTTGCTATATTTTTATATATTAGTTTTCTTGCTAGCTAGATATTTAGTCGTATATTCGACACTAGAATATTGAGCTTAGGAATGTACTCGGTTGATTATCCAATCATGATTTAGCGATCGAATCATAGATAACTTAGATTGACACTTGTCAAATGATTGTTCAGTAAATATGTCTCAACAACATGCAATCAGTTAGAGTCAGAGTTAGGGATAGCCAATAAGAAGTGATTAATTTACTCGAAAATCAAGTGTTACCATAGTAACAAACTCGCAAGGAATTGTGGGTTTTTCCTGACGTCAACAAAGACCGCCATTTAAATTCACCAAAGTTTCAAACTAAATGCATAAAATGAGTTTATTAATTTCTAAGGACTATTTATAAAGTATAAAATAGTTATGACCTCTTTAGCAACGTATCTATGGAATATAGCGAACAAAAAGTCAAAGAGAAATATATTTGTTATATAGTTTGTTGTTCCTAAGCCCCGGTTTAGACGTCGAAGTTCTCATGTGCCGAATGTAATGCAAATGAACTTAAACAACGGGGTTTTGCTTATTTGTATTATGCATTCGGCATATGTGAAATTCGACGCCTAAACCGGGCTAGTGCGAAAATATGAGCGCCGCATGCTACAAAGTCTTTATTTTTCCCATTATTTTAATCTCATTGCTTTAGCCCATCCATATTATTCATACATTGTTTCAACAACAAAAAATTCTATATTATATAATATCGATATTAGTTCAGCATAGCCTAATTGAAGAGGGGCGCTCTTTGTATTAACAAATATGAGACCCATTCATCTTGATATGATTACTCCATTTGGGTAGTAATCCTTTGTTTATTTTAACATGAGGGAAGGGTGATCCTCAGCGAACACAAACCGTTGCTAATATAAATGGACAAGTGATCATCATTCTTCGCCATGTTGAAGCAGATCGAAAATCGATTGATTTTAGACTAAAAATTTGGGGAGAGTTTTGGAAGAAAGTTCGAGGTACGTCAATAGTTCGATCCTTGTCATTTCAGTAATGAAGGTGCACAAATACGAGCAACAAAATCGAGCAATTAATTTGTCGTGCAAAATTGTTGCGTTGCAAGTTGCAGAGCGAATATTGCTCGTATTACCACCCCACGCGCAACACATTTTCATTGTTACAAAAAGTAGAAAGAGCTTCTACTGCTGCAACAAAGTCGCGCAACAAATTGTTGTTGTTGTACAGAGTGGTAATAAAAGCCATATTCTCTATGCAACTTGCAATCGATGCTGTACAACATGTAGCTCGTTTTTCCGCGCCTTGAGTAATACAAACACGTCGTTTTCTAACACTTTTCCATAATTGGAATGCGAACGAATTTTTTCAGTGTTGCATGACGGGGAATAATCACGTGACCATTTGTTCATCGCGATGATTAGGTTGTAAACAAATGTCCTGCCATTTCCATTTCTCATTAATCCAGTTTTTGGTTTTGTACTTCCAAGTCGGGCTGCTAATTCAATACTTCATTATTATTTTTTCATTTCTAAAAAATAATTTCCAAAAAGCCGCGTATTTTTAAATACTATGGCATGGAGAGTGTCTATTCGTTATTGCGGAGTTCAAAAGAAGACTGGTAACGAGCTTCATGGACAAAGGATTATGGGATTGAATGAGAAGTCTTGTCCACAAATTCTACGCATAACTACGGCGCCACCAGTCTTCATATCAACTTTAAAAAGGCAAATATTATTGGTCATTCATGTTTACTTACTTACATCAGACTACTGCGAATTACAGCCTAGAAACAAAAGAATCAGGCTAGCTAAGTTACTTTACAATTAAATTAAATACTCGATCTGAGATAGAGTCTTGTTGTTACCGTCCATGAGTCATTTTTCTCGAGTCCAAGCATGGAACAGAGCACTCACAACTTTGATGCGAAATGTTCGCCAGTTAACTTGTCCCAAGATAAAATGTTTTCAAATAGCTTGGAAATATATTTTCAATTAACGCTTGCATGCTATATCGTCGGATCTAAATCCTCGTAAATAAGCAAAGGAATGCATGGTGGTCACTATGACAACAACCAAAGGATAACGTCTCAACAGATATCCGTTTGTCTTTGTTGAGTTTCCCAAGCTTGTACGTCAACATCTGAAGCTGAATTTGTCTATCGAGTCACTATTTACAGGTGTAGACATTGACTAACTGCTTACACTTTTTGCACTTAACCTCACAGCACCACAAAAAAAAGCAGTCACAATTCCTTGTCACTTGGGTTTGTTGCACATTGTGTCCTCTTCCACAGCACAACAGCTCACATCCATCGATTCCCGAAGACGAAATATTACATTCGCGACCCGATGTACCCAACAAGCCAGCATTCTTGTCTGGATCGCAGAAGTTCGGTGAAGTTTCGTAGTAAATCAAGTCGTTATCCGAGGGTCTCTTGAAATGTTTGTACAAAGGTTTGAGTCGCTGTTTTCCCTTTCGGTTGAGTTTAATCGTCATCTCGACGGCGCTGTTATACTTTTCTTTTAAGTACTCGCCGACCTGACGGATATTAGGTTGCTGTAGCCAGCACGTTTGCATTGAGCAAGAGCCTGATAAACCATGACATTTGCATTTACGCCACATTAGATGAGATAACGCCTGTAAGGGGAAAAAATAGTATTAGCTTAGAGATAAAAGATTGTTGTCAAATATCTTGCTTTTGCATAGACTTTGCTTGGAACCATTTGACTTGGGAATCAAGATTGTCACGATTTTTATGGAGGCAAAGAAAGTCATTTATTTGCTTGAAATTCATGCAATTGGTTCCATCTCGCCATTCCTGACGAAACCCATTTTGCTCGACTATAACTTCGTTTTCTATGCCTATAATTTGACGATATAAAATATACCCTAGCGTTTCAGTTAAGCCAGCAAGAAGCTATGATTTTCAGGGCATTCTCTTGAGATTTTAAACAATTGTTTATAACCAGGAATAAGGTTTGATGGAGGTAATGATTTCATTTGGCAAAAACCACGCATGTGGGAAAAGTCGTGCATTGACAAAGATATCGAAGGAGGGGCAACAATTGGTGCTGGAAAAAACTGCAAAAAATGTCCGTAACATGAGTCAAAGATTGCTATTTTTCGACTATCAGATCCTGACGGAAATCAAGTGATAAGAGAATGATTTGATAGCACAAGAAAAGCCGGCGTGTTAGCTTACCATTCGTCCTGCTCTGCTGTTATGGCGATCCATTATTGATCTCAGCCCATTCCCACGTTCTTGAGCCTCGGTAAACTGTTTACTGAAGGACGTTCCAAATTTCACATTACTATTACATCCTGACCATGTCCACTGTTTTCCTGAAGAACCGCTTTTTGAGCGATCACAATCACAGCTCTCGATATTCCCCGAAGAACAGGCTGTAGTAACTGAATGCGCCACACCCGCTGCTGTGACGGCGTGCACGAATGCTCCCTCTCTGCAAGCTATCAGCAAGACACAACAAAAAACACGAGTTAGAATAAGAAAGTGCGGGAAACTTATTGAGATAGTGAGGCAGATTATACTAGATTTTTCTCCTTCCCGTTGCTCGCAAAAATCAAGTCTAAATTCCATTCCAGTCCTGGCATTAAACTCTCGTTAATTCACAAGCGTCTGCCTCGAAATACTTTGTAGTTGCTAGACTTGTTTCACACTATACAAGTAAAATATATTCCCTTTTTAACGGTAAAAATCTTAACAAAATTGAAGACGTTTATATAATAAGATATTCATTTCTGTCAACAATATCACAAAAAGAAGGAATTTTATGAATTTATTCTGGTAATTGATTTTCTAAGATAAGTATGCATATTGTTAGATTGACTACGACTCGCCAACATGTCTCTTCCCTTCGTATTTTCCCTAAGATTTTTTGTTCGTTCGTCTTTAGACGTGAATGATTCAGAGAGATAAGTAAACGAATGATTTGAGCAAATGCAATGTTCAACATATTAGAAGACCATCAACTGATAAAAACACTTTAGGAATTTGTTAAAACAACAAATAGGTGTTTTGGTTGGCACGTTTTCGAATTCCTTTAAAATTGTGATTTGAAATCTTGACGAGAAATGGAAAGAATTCTCACGGATTTGAAGTCAGATTTGCCAGCGAAACGCGAACATAATGATTATATATACCATTGTTCAAAAATCTAGGAAAGTTTCCAGTTCTTTTTGTACGCAGATGATAAAACAAAGTGAATAAGTGATCGATTATCCAGCACCTAAAGATTTGAAAACCAAAATGACTTTGTAATGCGTTTGAGAAGGTAATCAGGAATGTTATTACGATCAACTGAGAGCAATCCGATTAAAACTAATGATACTACTAAGTCTGAAGCCTGGGCGGTCTAAAACTATTGATAAAACTCTGGTATCTTAGACTGGGCGTACATAAGATTTATACACTGAAAGATGGATCATTCTGAATTTCATCAAACCTTTTTTAACATGAACATAAGAATGAGGTTTGAGTTTACTGACTTCCGATAATTATACGCATTGGAAAATCGCGACCAAAAAAAAACTTGTTTTTTTAAGAGAATTCACGTGAATTTTGAAGCGCTTGTTGAATCTTTTGATGCACGAGTCTTTGCATGGGAAACTTAGAATACTGTAACAAAAAAGGAGAGAAAAAAACTACAATAATTCAGGAAACTGTAATTCAAATTTAGTTAGGTCAGGGATCTTTAGAGATTTCTTTGTTTTTATGAAAGAAAAGAAAGCTTTTTACGCTTAATTGAATTCCCCGGGAAATCGAAAGCCAAAAGTTATCCGAAACTGAGTTGACATGGCAAATACTTGCTGTTAAATCCCAAATAATCTCATTTTCACATCGAGAAGAGAAGGGGAGCTCGCTCGTTGACGATGATTTCAATCACATGTGTATTTGTTGGCTAACTTTCCCGACTTATTTTGTCATCAAGCAAATCAGATTCTGTAATATCCCTGACGTGTGGATGGGCTGTTTTCATCACAGGACTCCCACCCAAGAGATACTTTATCGATTGTCACTACAGACTTTATAACCATCTAGGTTCTTAAACAATCAAATAATACATTCTCTGCATGGAGTTTCCTGCATGGAACCTCCTCAATAAACCTCAAAAAATGTCAATGCTTCCCTGTCAGTTGAAATCAGTTTGAGATTTATAAAGCTCAAGTGAAACAAAAGGCATAAATCATTTTTTAATCGCTCGAAGAGTGAAAGGAGATCAAAAAACCCAGCAAGGGACAGGACAAGGTGAAACTACTGAGATCAAGTTCGACCAAAGAGTCGTAAACACAGAAGTAAGCGATTGTAAAACGCTAAGAACAATGATCGATATCCTTGGATTGTCAAACATCTTGCAAGAAGGTCATTTCCAAGTGATATATTCATAGAAATTCGAGGACTTGGGAAAGTCATCGTCAGTATTAAAAGTTCATAGTTCAAAATTCGAAGAAATATCAGTCTACCTCTAGCGAGATAGTGCGTTTATCATGAAACTAACGTTTTTTTGTGAGCCATTTACTCTAGAGCATTGCATATAACCACTCCCATAAACAGCTTCCCATTAAGGAGGCCTTAACGATTGATTATGAAAAAACAACTCATCATATCATAGTCTAGAAAGCGTCCTGAATTTCACGCGATTCATAGCCAGTTTCTCTTTATCCCAAACCATATTCACCGTTCCAGTTGTAAATTTTCTAACTTTACAAGACCCCTATAAACAACTATACAGCTATGCAAGTCATTTTTGTGTGTTTTTAAAAGGTTTTTATAGAGTTGTTCAACTTGTAGGACTCTTAGTTTGTGTTGCCTGTTTCTTCCCTGTCAAACAAACATCGTTCGTGCTAGAAGAACGAAAAAAATTCCCCAAGTGTAAATAACCCTTCAGAATTGTCACCTCAAAGCTCTCAAGAGTCAAGATTATCGTTTATATTAGGCTCAAGTAGGCTCATTTACCTTTCTGAAGGGCTGATCCAAACAATGATCCTGATTCTTTGATTGAAGAACAGTTCCATCGACGGTTACGAAACTGATGCTGGCACTCTTCAACCGCATGCTTGGCACCTGAAGCAACATGTGGCATAAGAGACGGATGCTTACGGCAGACTTCTCGTTGTTTCACGTTTAGCTCCGGTGTGACAAAACACAGCATCGCCTTTTTCGATGGATCTGAAGAAGCTGTTATTCGAGTTCCTAAAGTCCTGTAAAGTGGATTGGAAGGTATTTAGTTGAGTGCTAAACGATTTATAACACAGAATCGATCCCTCGATGAAGGGTCAAGGTAGCGACGGCAGAGGCACCTAACTGTAACATCAAATCTTCTCTAACTTACCACCAAACTGCTCGTACTGGGATCTCCATACTTGAACAAATCGTTAAAATCACTAAAACGAAATTCTTCATCATGGTGTTTGTGAATTTGGCGGTCAAAAATCTTATAAGTTTTGTTGTTTTGCGATCTGTCATGAAAGTTCTTACTGGTGTGTTTGGGTTCAGGGCACGTCTCCCAAACGGCTTAATCTACCATCGTATTTCAATCAAAGTGAATATAAAGGAGTTGCATTTGGAATTACAGAGGTGTCAACGGCTTTACGCACTGTCATTCATAACTATTAATAAGTGGGCACTCAAAATGTGATTAAATAAGATCCGGTCAGGAACAAAAACTGCTTGCTTTTTACCACCAAAAAAAAAACCCTAATGAAACACAACTCTCGAGTATTTAGGTAAACTTCGCAGTATTAAAATACCGAAATACTATATTTAAAAGAGATTAAAGTTTATTAAGACGTTTTTAAGCGAGAGCTAGGAAGTTTTTTTTCTTTTGAAGTGACTTACTGATAATTAAACGAGGCTGATTTCTAAATTAACAGTCTCGACCGAAAGTAAACGAATGTTTAGGACCTGACATTGAAAACATATTAAAAAAGGCTCAACAAGGCATTGAATTATAGGAATCAGTGGAGAAAGTTCTAATGAGTTTTAAGAGTGTCCTCTTATCGAAGGAACCCTGTCGCTTGATTACTAAAACTGTCAACAAGTTTTCTTCGTAAGTAGGATTCACGGGTTTGTTTACAATTCATGAAACGCGGTATCGCTCATAACGAATGGGCATATATGCCTCTCAAATCTTCGCATCGTTTCTGAATTCGGATAAGAAAAATTCGTGATTTTTAGTGAAATCTGAAGGCGTTTTTAGGGCGTTCTTTCCAGGATAAACCAAATGGTCAAGTAATTAAGCAGCGGTGATTACAATGGCTGACATATATCTCACAATTAATCAATTAAGACGATACTTCACTCGAGTGACCTTGAGTGAATGATTAAGTCAAGTGGTGTGAAATAAGACCACCGCTTTCAAAAGGTGTCAAATGGAATTGCATTTGGCCTTCATCACCCATGTCCAAATAAGCTCTCGAAAGCACAAAGAATGACGCTCAAATTAACCCAAAACAATTCGCTGCGAACTCGATGAAACCGGAAATAAAGTTTATTATCTAATCCAAGGAAGTTTAATAAAAAAGAAGCGGTTTTCTTAAGAAATGTAAATTCGCAAAACTAAAAAGATAGGATGGTGTTCTAAGTGGTGTGAAAAAACTAGCTTTGTTGATCTCGTAAACTACTTCTCGCTGTTGACACAACTTCATTGATATCTTACAAGGCGATCCAACAAACTACGCAGCACAAAATGACATGGTTCTGTGTCCATAGGATTAGCGAATCTTTTAACAAGCTCAAAGCCCCAATCTTCTTGATCTTAAACCGATTTTTTAACGAAATTTTCTTTCCTTTTTCAAAATACGTGGTCTTTATAATAATTCTCAGTAATTTCCATTGCTTTTCTTTTATAGTCCGAAAACAAGCTCATTAAGTTGATTCATTCTATGAAAATTGGTTTTGACAAACGGCGTTTTTCGTTGCTAATTCTTTAAGAAGTCCGAACGTCAAGCTAAGGATCTGTCCAAGAGCTGTTTCAGATTGTGTGGTTTTTTAAACGTCTATCAAAGAAAGAAAGTGTGACCTTTTAACTCTTTGAAAACGCCGAATAAGACTTATCCTTAGACTAAGCTGGCACTAAATATGCATTTTACCCTTATTCATGAATCTTCTTATGTCAGTACAACTCAGGAATTTGATTCTAGGGAACTCAAATTCGAGTAATATTCACTTGGTATGGATATATATAATGTAGAATTGAACAAAACAATGGGAACAAATGAGTAAATATTTCCAGGATTCCTAACGGAACGACTATAATTATGATTGATGATTTGTGCCTTGTGGCTTAATTAGTTTCTAACACAAAATCTGTCGCTAGAATTTAGTTAAAGAGAAGCTAATGTGCTCATAAATGGTAAATTTAACATGTAGTCAAGAAATTGCATCAGTCTCGTTTCGTACCGCACACTAAGGCGCGACACATGGAGCAATCGTTGCGCGCCATCTTGCAGGCAATATGTTACTGAAGTAGGATCGCTTTCTACTTCAGCAACAACAACAAAAATTGCGTCGTGCAACAAAGCTCACAACATCGATTGCCTGCAACAAATATTGCGCGCAATGATGCACCGTGTTTCCGTAGCTAAAAAGGTGTTCTTTAACATGTAAAAACTATTCCTTCGATTTCTCCTTTCTGCGCTATTATTAATATGACGTCGCATTTAGACAATTCTCAACGGTTTTTAAGTCAAATCGGTCCGGAAGTCAAGTAAGTTTTTACAAAACATTCATGAGTACAAAGGCACCATTTCCAGAGCACGCGGTACTATGCATTTGTTAACTACTAGGTGATGATGATGATATATGAAGAAATTCAGTTTAATAGTACCCTCGGCCGGAGTTGCTATCTGAACCAACAATAGCAGAGTGTTTATTTCTTGTATCTAAGGTCATGTCCAAACGCATACCTGTGCAATCAAAAACCGTGCAAATTGTAACGACACCTTTCGATCATAATTTACATGAACTAACTATGTTTCGATCGAGCTACAAGAATAATGTGAATGTTTATAGGAATCATTTTCCGTCTACACGAAAACGCCATAACAACGCTAAACAATGCTAGAAACGCGCAAAGCCTGAGTGAGCATGCGTTGCAAAGACAGCTTTTTATTCTTTGTATCACACGCCCACGCTGTCCAGACCCGCGAGAAGACGGTGGAATATGACGTACGCGTTCCGTAGAAACGTTGTTGCATTTGCCAACAACTAACACTTGTTTAGTAAAGTTGTAAAGTGGGCCTGAAGAAAATGGGTTTATTATTCAAAAGCGTTAGTAGAAAATCAGTTGACAGTAAATAGTAGTCATGTGAATGAGAGAGAGAGAGATGGTTATAGTACGCGTGTGAATTAACATGCGATGATATGTGTCACAAACAATTTTATCGAACCCTGAGTAGTAACCTCTGGATCAGTGAGGGTACAACTAACTCACGCAATGAGTTTGAATTTAGCGTGTTTGGTTTTGCAGAGGGAGGAAAAACCGGAGAAACTGAACCTTGAGTCAAGGGAGAGATCTAGACCCAACAAACTCTACTCACATGAGATGGCGCGAGTCCAGGAATCGAATCCGAGACCCCAGATGCGAGAGGTGAGTGTACTACCACTACTCCAGTTCCCTTTCCCACAAAAACCACAAAACTACCGCAAAATTTGCACTGATATTTGATTAATTAATCTCATCACAGTTTTTTTCCTAACGGATTTCCTTCGTGATAATTGGATTTGCTTACTTGTAGTGTGTATACTTTAGCAAGTGGTTTAAAGTGTACGTGTGTTGTTCATATAACCACTAATGCGCTCGGCATAACAGGAACAATTACTAATACTTAGATAATTACCTAGAGCCGGAGAAGATTTGTACGAGTGGGAAACGTTCGAGTAATTCTCCACTATATATACTTCCTCAGCATAATGATCTTGTCATGTTTTCAAGGAAATTGGAACATCAAAGCGAGAAATTACGGCGCTTTTCATATTTTTGGCTTCCGTCAATCAAATTTACGACGAGCCGAGTTTATTCCGACCGAGCGACAAGGAAATTCTCTTTACTAGACAGCCATTTCACACAGGAATTTCTTTATCGTTCGCGATCGGAATGAACTCGGCCCGTCGTAAATTTGATTGACGGAAGCTAAAACGCTAGACGTCTGGAGTCGGTAGGTCGCAGAAACATGAAAAGCGCTGTAAACTCTTTTAACCATCTCAAAGTTTGGCTTTTGTATATTTTTATTTGTTTTGCCGTTTCGTAAACAGTTTTTTCTTGCATGGTTCTGTTTTTGTTTTACTTCAGTTCAAAGTATTTAGCAGCACTAGTAACACTTATTAACCAGCCCCGCAGAACAATATCCAACTTTGAACGGTCCGTTAAACGGGGACACACGTAACTCTATGGACGTGAGTACATCATTTTACGAATGATGGCATGTTTCCTTCCGGCTGCGCGCAATGGAACGTACGTACGCCAGGGATGGCGTCAAACGTGACTAACTCCGGGGTTTTCAGTAGGTTTTCGGCTTACTCCGTACAATGCATCACTCTTTGGGAATTCTACTTCTAATTTTTTTTTTGAAAGCCGCGGTGGTCAACTGAAACTGCATAATGCAATTTTTGTTGAAAAACTCTACATAATTATATATCATGATTCCGTATGTTCTGCTGCTAGCTATACTGAAACAGTTACTTTGTTGTGTTGCACACAACGATGTAGACTTGCCCCAAGTCGACCTCTCTTTGCGAGCGATACTCAGTGGGCGGCGGACTTTGCGAAAGTCTAACAATGATGCTGAAGTAGAAAACGATCCTACTGAACATTGCCTGCAATATTGCGCGCAATGTTGCACCATGTGTCTGCGCCTCACTAATTATTCAACTTTGTTTCAGGGGCAAGGAGGATGGCCACTCCTTGGCAGTGCATCAGTTCAGGAGACAAGTAAAACCACTCCATCCATTAAGAATTTGTGACGCAATCACAAACGAAATTTAAAATCACAACTGACAAGATCCAGGAAACGTCTTCCTTTATTCGATACAATCCTTTTATCGACTCAGAAGCTTTTCTTCAAAGTAAAACAATGTCAAATTGGTAGTACCCAAGTTTAAGTTCCACTGCAGAAAATACAAGGTAAAATGATACCATAGTAGTAGCAGAGACATAAGTAGGACCATTGTTAGACAAACAGACTAAAAACCGATCATAAATCAATATATAATAACAATAAAATATCCGCATAATCACATCACGCATCATTCTTTGTTCTGTCTGACTCTTTGACAGAGCGTCAAGTCTTGAAGGAAATCAGCCAGGGTCTCTAGTTTTAAATGAACAAAATCTTCATTAGAGCTAATTTTCTTTTTTCTCTTCTGAATTCTTGCTTTGCTTTTTCCAGTTTCTTTCCTTTTCTTTCGCCTTTTGGTACAACTCTTCGATATTGAAATCGCGTAGGATGTTCTCCTGTTGAGAGTAAAACAGTTTTTGATCAGCTTATGGAATATACTTTTTTTAGCTTGGGCATAATGTTTTCCCATTTCAGACCACGTGTCATTCCCTAGAGTATCATTTCTTTGTTTAACTTTGCGCATTTAGGGAATGACACATGGTCTGAAACGGGAAAACCTTACACTCAAGTCAAGAAGGTCTGTGAAGTGATATCGTATGACTTCACTGATATGATTTTTATTCACGGCTTTATTTCACGGATATCAACCCTAAATGTGTAATTGATATCGATATATTGGCAAGATCTCACTTCTGTAAATGAATATAGATCAACAGCTGATTTTAACTTAATCATCACATCATCGTATCATCATCATCATCATCATCACATCATCGTATCATCATCATCATCATCTTACCTCTGTAAATGAATATTGAGCGACAACTGATTTGATGTTCACTGTTGGTCTTCTCTTTGTTTCTTTGCCTCCTTCATATAAAAGGATTGATGGCACTTGTTTTGAAAGAACTGAAGAATCTATCCTATGCCTGTTGAAAATAAACTTCTTTGTAAATACTTGCACCTAATAAAAACACCTTGAAGCAAAAAAAGAGTGCAACCATTTTTAGAGAGTCAGAGCATGGCATGAAACTAATGAGAAATATTTTGCTACATACAACCAGCACGGAGGTAATAATTTAACATACCTTACTTGTCAGAGGGTGCCTCCTATGGGCACATTAGAAAGTCAATTGGGGTGGGGCAGAGGGCAGGATAAGTTAATAATATTCAATTCCTCATTTGAGTAGAATTTCCAAGAGGTGGGGAGGTTCTAATGTTGCTGTCTAATATTTTATAGCTCACATTGCCACACTTTATGGAACTTCTGGGTTGTAGGGGAAGGAATTTGAAAAAAAAAAACATCAATTTTATTAAACCCTTAACAGTATTAAGGCTGACAAAAAAACAAGACATAGCTCGCTCAGAGATCTAGATCTAAATTGGGATTTAGGACATCTAAAAAAATAAACTTTATATGTATAGTGCTAAATCCATTAGTTGCCCAATGAAAGCACTTAACATGCTCATATGATAAGTATAAAATACATATGAAAATTATATGACTAACAAACAATGTAGTAATGAAATTGTTAGGTTTTGCAGAGGTAACTGCTCCTTTGGAACAAAAATAAATGGATATTTTTCTCAAAGTAAACAATATGTACTTACTTTTTAACCACCACAGGATATTTTCCAACATCTATCTTGCCAAACTTTAAAAACTCACAGCTATATCTGGAATGAAAATCATCAAAAAATAATAACAAAAGATGTAAAATTTTACTCGTAAAAATTATCGTGTTATGATTGCAGTTCGTATTGTAAACATCACTCATACACGATGAGTAGTTTGAGAGCTGCTAGAGTTCTAAAAATAAGCATGTATACACCTATTTCGATTAACATTGATAACAGGGATCTGCATTGGTTGATCTGAGACCAATACAAATTGTGGAAGACTGAATGCTCATTTTCTAAATACTGCCAATACATTAGTTACAATAAATGCTCAAATGGTATTGAATTGCTAATTTGTATCACAAAAATTATCTTTTATATTTCTACATGAGCACAAGGCTAGTCAGTCCAGAACAATAGTTATTCAAATTGGTCACCATATTTCGATTCAGTGTATAAGCATTCTAAACTTGAATGTACCATTGCCCTTGCTGTGTAGTGAGAGCATTCTCCTCACCATTGTGACCTGGGTTTGAGTCCCGTCGGTCTTGGTGTCATACGTGTAGAGTTGCTTGTTGGTTTTCTCCTGTGCTTCAAGGGTTTTTTCTCCAGCTTCTCCGGTTTTCCTCTCTCCAAAAAAAAAAAATCAACTTCGAATTCCAATTGGAATTACAGTGTATGAATATCTACTTTATAGAGCTGAGGTGCCACTGCTAAATCCCATTTACTATTTATTAGCTTATTTGAGTTGAATACTGACAGTGAACTCAAGAATGAAAACCTCAAAAACATCTACAAAATGTGAACTTTAAGATATAATATGCCATATGCCTTCGAATTTCATACATTATCCCCTGAAACAGACTCTGGGTTGATCAAAGTCAGGGCATGGCATGGCTAGCTCATAAATCAAATTGGAATTTATTATTAGCATACATGTTAGGTTTAATGGAGGGAGGAAAACTGAAGAAACTGTAGAAATTAAAAGACCCTTAAGCTAACAAACTCTACTCACATGTGATGCCAAGTTTGGAAATTGGACATATGATTCACATTGCCATTACAGACATGTCTACTTACTTGAGGGATAGATTAGCAAATATTGGTGCTACCCTAACACACTGTGGTGACCATGGAGCATAGAATTCTACAATCCATGTAACATTTGGCTGATGCAGAAGTTCTTCCTAAATAAATAGAAAATACTACTTAATACTTAGGCGATTTAGTATGACAACTGCTGTAATAGTAGCATAAATGGTTTATCTTACATCAAGGCCTGGTCCTCTAAAGTATTTAACATTGTCTGGTCCCTTATAAGCTGGCTCCGGAAATATAAGGAATAATACTGCAGAAAAAAAGAATATAAATTTAATTAGCAACTGTCACTTAAGTCTATGTCACACACTATGATTTCTCGTAAAACTTGTATTGCAAAAAAAAATGTTGCAGGTTTCATAAAACCATGTCAAATGTACTATTTTGTTTGCAATTTATCTCGTGAAAAAAAAAGTGTTGCAAGTTGCACATGGAATTTGAATCAATGGTGAATTAATGATTGGCTTGTGACTGCACTTTAATCGCAAGTTACACGAATTTTTTATAAAAATTGTTGCACAAAGTAGAAGTTGGTTCTACTTTTAGGGGATATTAAACATGAAAAATGCTTTATGCAACCTGCAATATTTTTCTTACGAGAAAAGTTGCATGAGAAATCATAGCATGTGACACATCCTTTAAGGTGGACATGCACATTTTGATACACATGAAAATATTGTTACAGAGCCATTTCATGTTTATAGATTGGTTTTGAGTGTCATACCATAGAATATTCTATAAGGCACTTGTATTTAGAGTGAATTTAGTCACACTGTTGAATAGTTGATGTCAAAGTTAGACACATTACTGGTATTTACTATTTTAGTTGACATCACATAGATATGAATCTAGGAGTAAACAGCTACTGAGATCAGGGGGAAAAAAACAATGATAAAAGTGATTGTCTCTTCAAATATTCTCTGGCTATTAGTAAACCCCTGGATTTGCATGACCATTACTTTGGTGTGCATTTACTATTTTAGGTGACGCAAACTAAATATTTATCTAAGTTAAATAAATTTATCTAGCTATTTAACAGTGTGACTAAATTCACTCTACCAAACAGTAGCTATTTTGCATATCCACCCTTACTGCACCCTGGAATGTCTATTTGTAAGATATTTTAATTATGTATTCTAACCATATTAAAAGTGCACTGATGAATATTTTATACATACTCAGACAAATTACAAGATATAGCACGCCAAGTCTGATGTCTTGTTTCATGAAAAGAACAAAGTTGGAAATTTTACAGAACATGAATAACATGGACACAAACTCTTGCCAAGATGCTGAAAAAGATACAAAAAAAACAACATTCAATAATGGCCTTACTGATGCTACAAAAATCTTGATTCATAGATAAATGAGGTTTCATAAGTAAAAATAAAATAAATTCTTGCCCAAAACGCTGAAGAAAAAGATCCAGTAAGAGAGATGGTAAGACAGATGATAGCAAAATTCTTGATTCTTAGATAATCTCAGATTTAATTAATGAGTAAAAATAAATACCTGGTTTTAATTTTCTGTTTTTCACAGCCAAGACAACTGCTAAAAAAGACAGAAGCTCCAAATCTTTCTGGAGAGAAAATCAGAGGTATCATAAGCTTACATTTTAGAGATTTAGGTGTTAAAAATATATGTGATGTGACGATGACAGACATCGATGCATCTACACTAACTAGGTAGGGTTTGATATAAATGGTTATAAACTCAATCGATTTAGTACTAAAGAAACCCAAAGAAACAGTAGTGCCACAATGAATTTTGAATAAAACCCTAGAGTGGAATTACAAGTAAACTAAAAGACAGAAGATGAGAACGTGTTTGATATAACTAGTTAATAAATCATAACACTCACCCATTGCATTTCGCAATAATCGTTCGGGAACAGCCAAATACAAAATGGCTGGAAGCTCTTCAGCACTGGATACAGACAGCATGACAACGCATTTAAGATATAATGGCCACTCAGAAGGATTTTTAGCTCTTGAATTTTCATTTTCTTGTTCAAAACAACCGCCAAATGCACGACCCGTATGGACGACTTTGCTGTCTAGGATAATACTTCATGCACCTATGTTTAATTGTATCCTAACAAAAGAGGAGAGCAAATAAATAGTACATGAAGTATATTTCTTATTTTTGGAATAAATCGCTGACCATACATATCAAGGGCTTTTAGGTTTGTTTGAGAAACCGCTGGATGGACAATACGCGGGGTGTTGCTATAGTTACGCATGAGTTCGAGGCTTCGCGGCAGGAAGTGACATATATCAGCTGAAGACGCAATCCGACGTAAACAACAAAACGAAAGCGAAAGTACGATTGATCGCAACAAAGGGAATTTAAACTTCCCTTGAAAAAAATCCCTTTCACATGCACAGAAATATGAAAAAAGAAGCAGGAAAGCTAGATCTCCTAGAAAATCAGAAGAATTGAAGGATTATTTTAGCAAAATCGTAGAGATTACACGGACTTGGTTTTTGTACTTCATCGACTAAAGATTACAAAAGAAAGTTTGTACACGGACGCTAAACAACATGGATTTCGTTAATTGTTTTCCAACTGAGGTGTCGTCGATGATCTTTTCGTATTTGGATGTAGGGAGTCTACTTCAAGCATCCTTAGTGTGCAAGAACTGGAGGAATATTGTCATGAACCTTGAGTTTGTTTGGAAGAAAAAATGCTTGACTCTCGATCAAATATCTGTTAATCAGGACAAAGAACATGGAATACCATGGAAAACCATCGCTATTTTGAACTACGGGAGAAATGGAGTCAAAAGAAGGTGGCTTCAGGGAAGATACAGCAATTTGAACTGGAAGAGTCCTCAAGAAATTCCAAAAGATTTTCTCTGCAAGTTGGATGTAGAGACATGGGGAAGGATACTTGATGCTGAGTTTAGCAGAACTCAATGATCAAAATCAAACTGTAAATAATAAAATACAAGGTCGACAGACCAGAAAATGCTCATGTTCCCACAGAGATTTTATATGAAAAAGATTTCTACAATAACAAGTTTTAAACTTCAATCATTTTTATAGATATAACAATCAAATTATAAATTATTACAAATGCGTAAACAAATATATCGGTTTATCATATCACCGTATTTCACTGTACGCGTGATTCTAAAAAAAACCTTTGGGGAAAATGGCGTCAGCAAAAAAATACGCTTTTCCGAAAAGTGTAATAATTTCCCGTTCGGACTCGCCGTTCGGACTCGCTCCCTTCAATCATGT
Source organism: Anthopleura sola (assembly GCA_023349425.1). Classification (NCBI taxonomy): domain Eukaryota; kingdom Metazoa; phylum Cnidaria; class Anthozoa; order Actiniaria; family Actiniidae; genus Anthopleura; species Anthopleura sola. The sequence continues at coordinate 4,287,525 of JALHLI010000003.1, read as the reverse complement.
AAAAACTACGCATTTTGATTCGCATTTATTAAAAACGCTTTGAAATCGATTTTTTATATGTGGTCATATGATAAAATGCTTATTGACTGAGTTAAGGTCGGTCCGAACGGCAAAATATTTGGCTCTCGGTCCTTGGCACGGAACTCGCTGCGCTCGTTCCGTACTTCAGGACCTCGAGCCAAATATTTTCCCGTTCGGACCTCCCACTCAGTCAATAAGTACATAATCTTAGATTTAAGAATTTCTTGCATGTAAAAGTGTAATATTTTTAGTTCGATAATTTTTTACATAGTGACACTAAAACATTTGCTCTGAATACAAAGTATTTTTATTTCAATATATTTTTTTCTAATTTCCATTTTTACAATTGGAAATATACTTCTAAACTTTCTCTTTTTGTTATGATCTAAAATAAATAAATATTCACATATTTAATATGACTATTGTTACAATTTGTGTTGAACGTAATCTCAGGAAAAAAATTCTACGATATTTTAATCTGGTAAAATAATAACCTCATAGTGTGAAATAATATACATGTAAAATAAGTATAGATAAATACAACTTTAAGAAATTACAATACATATAAAAATACCAATTAGATTAGTATTCATAGTGACTGTATATATATTTGTTTCAAAAAGACGTTTCCAAAGCGTAAGACAGGCTGTGACCAAAAATGCTCATTTTAAGAGAACCAAATAAAAAACATTTTCAAAAAAGACCCATACTTAATTGTGTTTAAGATGCTCTAACTATTTTCTGCTGCCATTGCTACTCTCTAAATTGCTTTTCATGCTCATAAACTAGAAGCTTTTGCATCTTTTTTCAATAAAAGTACATTAAATATAAATACAAATATGTTAGTTATGGTGTCTGAGTGTCTTTCATTCAGATCAAAAGTCAGAAAAGTGAATCTTTCATTCTTTGTCAGCTTCCTCCAAAATCCTTATTTTGCAATAAATATATCTTGTATAAAAACCATAGTTTTTAACTGGCAGACTTTTACCCCGGGGAGTCGGTACTCCTTATAATGGACTATACAGGGATGCTCCGCCTGAAAGGGGTACTTTTTTCTGGCTGCACGTATAGCAAAGGGCTGGAAATTTGTGAATTTTGGTATAAAAAGGGGTATAGATTTTCTTCAAAGGTACATGAAAGGGGTACCTTTTCAGGCAAAAAGGTATATAAAAGGGGTACATTTTTGCTGAAATATTTGGTATTGAAAAGGGTAAGGGGTCAAGAGTCTGGGTGGAGCATCCTCGTATGAAATGACCCAAAGTACCCCCCCCCCTCCCTGGGACTTTTACATATCGCAATACTGTTGTGCAAGGTTGCGCTTTCCTAAGTCTATTAAAGCATTTCCTAGAGTATGATATGAAGGATTATCAACAGATTCTCTCCAAAACAAAAGCATCTGAAAGGCCTTTTCTCTTATTCCTAAATATAGTAGGTTGTCTCTCGATATTTCTTCGATTTTACTGTTACCCACTCTAAGCTTTCTACCAAGATTTTTCCAAATTGGAACAATGTGGGCTGCAAGTTCCTCTAGCTTCTCTTCAGTTGGTGCAAGAGAAGTGTTTTTTTCTAATTTCCGTCTCTTTCTGGGTATGCTATCTGTAAAACAATGTACAGATAAATGTATAGATATGGTGCCACAGCAATAATGAATAAAAACCAAATACATCATAGGAAGCCCAAGCAATTGTCTCGTAAAAACTTGCTTGGGCTGCCTGTGAATACTTGTTTCAGTATACGAACAATACCTTCATCTATTTCTTTCCCCTGACTATCTTGTAAGGAAAAAGGGCTTGGCCTGGTGTCTAAATAAAAATGAAGAAGTCTATATATCACATATTGGCACCAAATTTATTTGTTAATATTAAGTTGTTTACTGCAATTCTCAATATTCTTCAAACTCTGTAGTTGTGAGTTGCCCATTTGAATCTTGTTTTTCACTGTTGCCAGTTAAGAATATAAAAGGCACCAACTGATTAGTTTTGATTTATGGTAGTGAAAACACAATTTCACAACAAGCCATTTGAAATATTGGAGTCCTAGAATATTGACAATTACAGTTAATAATAAATAAATGTGGGCATACACTGCCAGCAACCCACACAACTTTGGATGAGGGACATTTTTAGAGGGGGCTTAAATGGAAATTAGGCCGTATAGACAATTAATTATAGACCTTTTTACCGATAGGGCAGCCATTTTGGATTCTATTGTTTTAAGTAAGACATTATAGGGTGCCCAGGGGGCAAACATAGGAATATTTATGAAGCATAGCGTGGCAGGGTAACTTTCTCAAATAATTTCATGCTTTCATGTTTCACATATCGGTCCAACTACCAGCAAATTTAATTTGTTTTCAGATGTGTTTCTCATTGGACAATGTTAAACTAAATAAAAAGTCTATAAATTTTTCCAATAATTGACCCCTCAGCATCCTATAATCTCTTACTTAAAACAATAGCATTCAAGATGACTGCAGTATCTGTAAAAAAGGTCTATTGCATGTCAATCTGCAGTGTCATTGTTATTTTTATCAATTTGCAAAGGTATCAGAAATATTAATTAATGTGTTAGTTATTTCTTTAACCAAAAAAAAAAAGGTATTCAATTTTTCTTACATTTGCCTGTGTTTAGATGAGACAGAATTTCACTGCACAAAACGCCTTTGTTGTAATTCTGTTCTTCACTCCCCTTCTGGTGTATTGCCACTAAATTAAGCTTCCAGAAAACAGGAGCTCCAGATGAACCAGTCTCTGTGTCAGCTTTGTAATACACATAGGGTGGTTCCACTACAATGATCTTGTCTTGACTAAACTCCTTTGGCCTTCCTTTAGGATGCTGTGGTATGAAGATCTCATCCCCTTCGCTGATCTTAGGTTCTTGCTTCAATTCGATTGGGATTACCCCAGGGTGGAGAGCCTCAATACTCTCTCTTTGAATCCCAATAAAGGAGTAATCCAGTTCCTTTATGATGAATGAAAAATATTTTAAAATTTCTCTTGATTGCAAGGCAAATTTACTTGTATTTGTAATTAAAAGCCCCAGGGAGGGAGTGTTACACTAAGGATGAATCTATACTTAGTCTAAGGAATTTTTTACAACCTTGTGTTTTGATGGTGGATCCTGAACAATTTTGAGGGGATTGATGTTACCTATAGACTCTTTTAATAAATCCAACAATGCTTTATTTTCCGTGTTTGACATCAAATTTATTCTTTTCAAATTTGTTCTTTTGAATGAAATTGAAAAGAATAGATTTGACATCAAACATGGAAAATAAAGCATTGTTGGATTTATCAAAAGGGTCTATTGCTTCCTTTAGTAAAATTTTAGCTTACAATTATTTATTCTTTTGTCCTTTACTCTGAAGGAGATAAGGTCAAGGCTGCAAATAAGTCATCAGACAAATGTCCAGTAAAAATGACAACACGAGAATGGACATTTGACCAGCCACAATTGGATTTGACAGGTCATATATTCCTCTGTCTGACAAATGAACTGCTTATCAAAAAAATTATTTGCAGCCTTGTAAGGTGCTGCTCACTATATTAACCAGATAGTGTCAAGGTTATGATGCAGAACACAATCTAACTAACCTTATTTGTTTTGAATATCAAGTCAGGTCTCATAATGACTCTTTTACCCTCATTTATCTTATCATAACCAAAGATGGCCTCTGCCCGTTGTGCTTCTATCTCGTTTGATAAGACATGGTTATTTGTGAATATACCATAGCACTCAACCTGGTTGATCAGCACCGTTCCATAGAATCCACTGCCGCGTCTTAAAACGAAAGAAAAGTTGCTTTAGCACAAGTAGGACAGTTAGGTATAGAACTGAATTGCAGTGCTTCCTTATCACACTCACAATTTGCTGTTGCGACAAAGTTGGTTCAGTTGCTAGATTAAAGTTTTTCCATGACATTGTTTGAAAACACAAAGTTATCAAGGCATGTGCCAAGTGGAATGTTGTGGAAATGCCTTGACATCAACTAAAACCAACTTCAATGCTACAGCAAATTATGTGTGTGATTGGCAAGTGCTGTAAGGCATACACCAAATTGAAATGTGGTGGCCAATTTGAATAACTATATGTCTATTGTTCTGGACTGACTAGCCTCTCAAACATGTACAAACTCTTTTATAAGTCAATATGAACACGAGGCTAGTAAGTCAGTAGTTATTCAAATTGGTCACCATATTTCGATTCTGTGTATGGACTGTAACTCTTTTGAGTTTTTGACATGTCAAACATCAGCTTTTCCTGCATTCCAGTCACTCTATCCTATACTACCCTATCGTATTATTTCATATTCTATCCTTATCCCTCCTTTCCCTTTCTTATCTCTGCCTTACATTTTAGAGTGATCTTTTAGTTCGCCGACAAAAATATAAATTGATTAACATAGAGCAAATAGAGACCTGTAAGCTTAAATTTTAGCTTGTTACAGACTGTAATTAACATACAAATATATGCAATTGTATGTAAAGCCTCAGATCATAGAACCCCAAATTCAAATAAGCTTAGATTAGAGTCAAACTGGAATATTTTTTTTCACGTTACCTCAGACGATCACTGTTTGTTCTGGTGTCTTTGACAGTAGTTTGGATATAGCACACAGCTTTAGATCGTTCTATCCATGTATTCGTAGACAGTAGGCCATCTCCGCCACTTATAAGGACTTCTGGAGATTCTCTTGTGTCCATTGAAGGGTAACGGGGTTTTGTCGGAGCCTTTTTTAAAGTCAAATACCGTAATCTTTTAATCACAACACCGAGTTCATAGCGGCAGCCATTTTGTTTTTGTTGTGCAATTTTCCCGCCATTCTACCGAGCCCAACAGAATCTTGCGAACAGGTTGTCAGAGCGCATGCTCTACCTCAGGATCGCTGACTATAAAATGCCGGCTCAACGGCTTGCTTACGACTTCTATTTGCAAAAGCTCATATGTTTGACAAATGGAAACAGAATTTGGATTCAAAATTGGAAGATATATAACCGTTCTAGTCGATTTGGCCTGCTTGGTTTGCGCGAGTTCAGGTTAAGGGATACTCCTACACAGTAAATTTGATAGGGCTGCTTTAGCCCCACGGAGCAGTTTTGTGATACTCCTTGTTGAGGTCAAGGGATACTCCTTGTTGACGTCAAGGGATACTCCTAACTCAGGTGAGGGATACTCAAGTCTTATCAATTTTGAGTCATTGAATTACTAAAACTACATCGTCAACGAAAGGTGATTTTTCCATAAGGAATACTCCTAGTCAAACCAAGGGATACTCCGAGTTCAAGTAAAGAGTATTACTGGTTAAGTCCAAGGGGTAATCCTAGCTTAGTCGACGTGATACTACTAGTTCAGGTTTAGGGATACACCTAGTTCCAATTTGAAATCCTTTGGAATCCATTTCTTAATTCGCGTTTATTTTATTTATTTTATTTCTATTTAATTCAGGTGAAGGGATGCTTGTACTTCAAGACAAGGGATACATCCGAGTTTATATAAGCGGATACTCCTAATCCTTTTGAAGTGATACTCGTTGTTGAGGTCAAGGGATACGCCTAAGTCAGGTCAGGGGATACTGAAGTTTTACGAAACTTTTTCGCCATTGAATTACTGAATGTAAGTGAGTTCTTTGGTGAGAACTGACAGGGCGCGCCAGTTTCGCTGAAGGAAAACTATCTCCTGGTGGTCGCCAGGGGATGGTCTTGGTTCAGGCTAGGGGATACGGCTAGTTTTAGTTGCAATATATGCCGTGGAAGAAGAAGAAAAATTTTCCGTTTTCTGCGCTGTAATTGTCGGATTTGGTGCATTACCCATCAAGTACAACCCTTCTACCTTATATATAAGGATCTAGATGAGCGATTTTCTCTGACTTTACGGGACAACAACGAGGTTTTTTCGGGCAACATTTAGCGCATATTTATGTTTGAAAGATGTCTTTTTGTGTGTGTTCTTTGGTGAGAACTGACAGGGCGCGCCAGTTTCGCTGAAGGAAAACTATCTCCTGGTGGTCGCCAGGGGATGTTCTTGGCTCAGGCTAGGGGATACGGCTAGTTTTAGTTGCAATATATGCCGTGGAAGAAGATAGAGTCACCCTTCGGAATCCACTGTTAACTCGCGTTTCTATTGACTTCAGGTCAAGGGGTCAAGGGATGCTAGTTCTTCAAGACAAGGGATGCACCGCAATTATATAAGCAGATATTCCTAGTTCCTGTTGAGGTGATGTTCGCTGTTGAAGTCCAGGGATGTCCCTAAATCCGGTGAGTGGATAGTGAAGTTTTACGAAACGTTTTCGCCATTGACTTACTGAATGCATACCGTGACCAAAAAGCCATTTTTTCATCCGTCTTTGTCATCTTTCTACGACGAAAAAAAACTGCACCGCGACGTGTTTACAGTCCAAAAACGTTCACAAAAATAGTTTATCCCTTCTACATACGTTGGGAGTAAAAAAAATTGAGAAAAAACTGGTTTTCAAAGGGTTTTTTTCACTTGAAACCAGTCAGGACCTAATATGACTATATCCCGGGCACTGAGGGAGGCCGAATTACAGTAAATGTATGTAGACCTGACCCCCAGGTTCACGGGCGACGCCCGTGCTTTATTCGTCAACTTTTGCGCACTAGTATAGCTGGTTTTAACCTCAAAATTTTCCGTTTTCTGCGCTGTAATTGTCGGATTTGGTGCATTACCCATCAAGTACAACCCTTCTACCTTATATATAAGGATCTAGATGAGCGATTTTCTCTGACTTTACGGGACAACAACGAGGTTTTTTCGGGCAACATTTAGCGCATATTTATGTTTGAAAGATGTCTTTTTGTGTGTGTTCTTTGGTGAGAACTGACAGGGCGCGCCAGTTTCGCTGAAGGAAAACTATCTCCTGGTGGTCGCCAGGGGATGTTCTTGGCTCAGGCTAGGGGATACGGCTAGTTTTAGTTGCAATATATGCCGTGGAAGAAGATAGAGTCACCCTTCGGAATCCACTGTTAACTCGCGTTTCTATTGACTTCAGGTCAAGGGGTCAAGGGATGCTAGTTCTTCAAGACAAGGGATGCACCGCAATTATATAAGCAGATATTCCTAGTTCCTGTTGAGGTGATGTTCGCTGTTGAAGTCCAGGGATGTCCCTAAATCCGGTGAGTGGATAGTGAAGTTTTACGAAACGTTTTCGCCATTGACTTACTGAATGCATACCGTGACCAAAAAGCCATTTTTTTCATCCGTCTTTGTCATCTTTCTACGGCGAAAAAAAACTGCACCGCGACGTGTTTACAGTCCAAAAACGTTCACAAAAATAGTTTATCACTTCTACATACGTTGGGAGTAAAAAAAATTGAGAAAAAACTGGTTTTCAAAGGGTTTTTTTCACTTGAAACCAGTCAGGACCTAATATGACTATATCCCGGGCACTGAGGGAGGCCGAATTACAGTAAATGTATGTAGACCTGACCCCCAGGTTCACGGGCGACGCCCGTGCTTTATTCGTCAACTTTTGCGCACTAGTATAGCTGGTTTTAACCTCAAAATTTTCCGTTTTCTGCGCTGTAATTGTCGGATTTGGTGCATTACCCATCAAGTACAACCCTTCTACCTTATATATAAGGATCTAGATGAGCGATTTTCTCTGACTTTACGGGACAACAACGAGGTTTTTTCGGGCAACATTTAGCGCATATTTATGTTTGAAAGATGTCTTTTTGTGTGTGTTCTTTGGTGAGAACTGACAGGGCGCGCCAGTTTCGCTGAAGGAAAACTATCTCCTGGTGGTCGCCAGGGGATGTTCTTGGCTCAGGCTAGGGGATACGGCTAGTTTTAGTTGCAATATATGCCGTGGAAGAAGATAGAGTCACCCTTCGGAATCCACTGTTAACTCGCGTTTCTATTGACTTCAGGTCAAGGGGTCAAGGGATGCTAGTTCTTCAAGACAAGGGATGCACCGCAATTATATAAGCAGATATTCCTAGTTCCTGTTGAGGTGATGTTCGCTGTTGAAGTCCAGGGATGTCCCTAAATCCGGTGAGTGGATAGTGAAGTTTTACGAAACGTTTTCGCCATTGACTTACTGAATGCATACCGTGACCAAAAAGCCATTTTTTTCATCCGTCTTTGTCATCTTTCTACGGCGAAAAAAAACTGCACCGCGACGTGTTTACAGTCCAAAAACGTTCACAAAAATAGTTTATCCCTTCTACATACGTTGGGAGTAAAAAAAATTGAGAAAAAACTGGTTTTCAAAGGGTTTTTTTCACTTGAAACCAGTCAGGACCTAATATGACTATATCCCGGGCACTGAGGGAGGCCGAATTACAGTAAATGTATGTAGACCTGACCCCCAGGTTCACGGGCGACGCCCGTGCTTTATTCGTCAACTTTTGCGCACTAGTATAGCTGGTTTTAACCTCAAAATTTTCCGTTTTCTGCGCTGTAATTGTCGGATTTGGTGCATTACCCATCAAGTACAACCCTTCTACCTTATATATAAGGATCTAGATGAGCGATTTTCTCTGACTTTACGGGACAACAACGAGGTTTTTTCGGGCAACATTTAGCGCATATTTATGTTTGAAAGATGTCTTTTTGTGTGTGTTCTTTGGTGAGAACTGACAGGGCGCGCCAGTTTCGCTGAAGGAAAACTATCTCCTGGTGGTCGCCAGGGGATGTTCTTGGCTCAGGCTAGGGGATACGGCTAGTTTTAGTTGCAATATATGCCGTGGAAGAAGATAGAGTCACCCTTCGGAATCCACTGTTAACTCGCGTTTCTATTGACTTCAGGTCAAGGGGTCAAGGGATGCTAGTTCTTCAAGACAAGGGATGCACCGCAATTATATAAGCAGATATTCCTAGTTCCTGTTGAGGTGATGTTCGCTGTTGAAGTCCAGGGATGTCCCTAAATCCGGTGAGTGGATAGTGAAGTTTTACGAAACGTTTTCGCCATTGACTTACTGAATGCATACCGTGACCAAAAAGCCATTTTTTTCATCCGTCTTTGTCATCTTTCTACGGCGAAAAAAAACTGCACCGCGACGTGTTTACAGTCCAAAAACGTTCACAAAAATAGTTTATCCCTTCTACATACGTTGGGAGTAAAAAAAATTGAGAAAAAACTGGTTTTCAAAGGGTTTTTCTTCACTTGAAACCAGTCAGGACCTAATATGACTATATCCCGGGCACTGAGGGAGGCCGAATTACAGTAAATGTATGTAGACCTGACCCCCAGGTTCACGGGCGACGCCCGTGCTTTATTCGTCAACTTTTGCGCACTAGTATAGCTGGTTTTAACATCAAAATTTTCCGTTTTCTGCGCTGTAATTGTCGGATTTGGTGCATTACCCATCAAGTACAACCCTTCTACCTTATATATAAGGATCTAGATGAGCGATTTTCTCTGACTTTACGGGACAACAACGAGGTTTTTTCGGGCAACATTTAGCGCATATTTATGTTTGAAAGATGTCTTTTTGTGTGTGTTCTTTGGTGAGAACTGACAGGGCGCGCCAGTTTCGCTGAAGGAAAACTATCTCCTGGTGGTCGCCAGGGGATGTTCTTGGCTCAGGCTAGGGGATACGGCTAGTTTTAGTTGCAATATATGCCGTGGAAGAAGATAGAGTCACCCTTCGGAATCCACTGTTAACTCGCGTTTCTATTGACTTCAGGTCAAGGGGTCAAGGGATGCTAGTTCTTCAAGACAAGGGATGCACCGCAATTATATAAGCAGATATTCCTAGTTCCTGTTGAGGTGATGTTCGCTGTTGAAGTCCAGGGATGTCCCTAAATCCGGTGAGTGGATAGTGAAGTTTTACGAAACGTTTTCGCCATTGACTTACTGAATGCATACCGTGACCAAAAAGCCATTTTTTTCATCCGTCTTTGTCATCTTTCTACGGCGAAAAAAAACTGCACCGCGACGTGTTTACAGTCCAAAAACGTTCACAAAAATAGTTTATCCCTTCTACATACGTTGGGAGTAAAAAAAATTGAGAAAAAACTGGTTTTCAAAGGGTTTTTTTCACTTGAAACCAGTCAGGACCTAATATGACTATATCCCGGGCACTGAGGGAAGCCGAATTACAGTAAATGTATGTAGACCTGACCCCCAGGTTCACGGGCGACGCCCGTGCTTTATTCGTCAACTTTTGCGCACTAGTATAGCTGGTTTTAACATCAAAATTTTCCGTTTTCTGCGCTGTAATTGTCGGATTTGGTGCATTACCCATCAAGTACAACCCTTCTACCTTATATATAAGGATCTAGATGAGCGATTTTCTCTGACTTTACGGGACAACAACGAGGTTTTTTCGGGCAACATTTAGCGCATATTTATGTTTGAAAGATGTCTTTTTGTGTGTGTTCTTTGGTGAGAACTGACAGGGCGCGCCAGTTTCGCTGAAGGAAAACTATCTCCTGGTGGTCGCCAGGGGATGTTCTTGGCTCAGGCTAGGGGATACGGCTAGTTTTAGTTGCAATATATGCCGTGGAAGAAGATAGAGTCACCCTTCGGAATCCACTGTTAACTCGCGTTTCTATTGACTTCAGGTCAAGGGGTCAAGGATGCTAGTTCTTCAAGACAAGGGATGCACCGCAATTATATAAGCAGATATTCCTAGTTCCTGTTGAGGTGATGTTCGCTGTTGAAGTCCAGGGATGTCCCTAAATCCGGTGAGTGGATAGTGAAGTTTTACGAAACGTTTTCGCCATTGACTTACTGAATGCATACCGTGACCAAAAAGCCATTTTTTTCATCCGTCTTTGTCATCTTTCTACGGCGAAAAAAAACTGCACCGCGACGTGTTTACAGTCCAAAAACGTTCACAAAAATAGTTTATCCCTTCTACATACGTTGGGAGTAAAAAAAATTGAGAAAAAACTGGTTTTCAAAGGGTTTTTTTCACTTGAAACCAGTCAGGACCTAATATGACTATATCCCGGGCACTGAGGGAGGCCGAATTACAGTAAATGTATGTAGACCTGACCCCCAGGTTCACGGGCGACGCCCGTGCTTTATTCGTCAACTTTTGCGCACTAGTATAGCTGGTTTTAACATCAAAATTTTCCGTTTTCTGCGCTGTAATTGTCGGATTTGGTGCATTACCCATCAAGTACAACCCTTCTACCTTATATATAAGGATCTAGATGAGCGATTTTCTCTGACTTTACGGGACAACAACGAGGTTTTTTCGGGCAACATTTAGCGCATATTTATGTTTGAAAGATGTCTTTTTGTGTGTGTTTTTTGGTGAGAACTGACAGGGCGCGCCAGTTTCGCTGAAGGAAAACTATCTCCTGGTGGTCGCCAGGGGATGTTCTTGGATCAGGCTAGGGGATACGGCTAGTTTTAGTTGCAATATATGCCGTGGAAGAAGATAGAGTCACCCTTCGGAATCCACTGTTAACTCGCGTTTCTATTGACTTCAGGTCAAGGGGTCAAGGGATGCTAGTTCTTCAAGACAAGGGATGCACCGCAATTATATAAGCAGATATTCCTAGTTCCTGTTGAGGTGATGTTCGCTGTTGAAGTCCAGGGATGTCCCTAAATCCGGTGAGTGGATAGTGAAGTTTTACGAAACGTTTTCGCCATTGACTTACTGAATGCATACCGTGACCAAAAAGCCATTTTTTTCATCCGTCTTTGTCATCTTTCTACGGCGAAAAAAAACTGCACCGCGACGTGTTTACAGTCCAAAAACGTTCACAAAAATAGTTTATCCCTTCTACATACGTTGGGAGTAAACAAAATTGAGAAAAAACTGGTTTTCAAAGGGTTTTTTTCACTTGAAACCAGTCAGGACCTAATATGACTATATCCCGGGCACTGAGGGAGGCCGAATTACAGTAAATGTATGTAGACCTGACCCCCAGGTTCACGGGCGACGCCCGTGCTTTATTCGTCAACTTTTGCGCACTAGTATAGCTGGTTTTAACATCAAAATTTTCCGTTTTCTGCGCTGTAATTGTCGGATTTGGTGCATTACCCATCAAGTACAACCCTTCTACCTTATATATAAGGATCTAGATGAGCGATTTTCTCTGACTTTACGGGACAACAACGAGGTTTTTTCGGGCAACATTTAGCGCATATTTATGTTTGAAAGATGTCTTTTTGTGTGTGTTCTTTGGTGAGAACTGACAGGGCGCGCCAGTTTCGCTGAAGGAAAACTATCTCCTGGTGGTCGCCAGGGGATGTTCTTGGCTCAGGCTAGGGGATACGGCTAGTTTTAGTTGCAATATATGCCGTGGAAGAAGATAGAGTCACCCTTCGGAATCCACTGTTAACTCGCGTTTCTATTGACTTCAGGTCAAGGGGTCAAGGGATGCTAGTTCTTCAAGACAAGGGATGCACCGCAATTATATAAGCAGATATTCCTAGTTCCTGTTGAGGTGATGTTCGCTGTTGAAGTCCAGGGATGTCCCTAAATCCGGTGAGTGGATAGTGAAGTTTTACGAAACGTTTTCGCCATTGACTTACTGAATGCATACCGTGACCAAAAAGCCATTTTTTTCATCCGTCTTTGTCATCTTTCTACGGCGAAAAAAAACTGCACCGCGACGTGTTTACAGTCCAAAAACGTTCACAAAAATAGTTTATCCCTTCTACATACGTTGGGAGTAAAAAAAAATTGAGAAAAAACTGGTTTTCAAAGGTTTTTTTTCACTTGAAACCAGTCAGGACCTAATATGACTATATCCCGGGCACTGAGGGAGGCCGAATTACAGTAAATGTATGTAGACCTGACCCCCAGGTTCACGGGCGACGCCCGTGCTTTATTCGTCAACTTTTGCGCACTAGTATAGCTGGTTTTAACATCAAAATTTTCCGTTTTCTGCGCTGTAATTGTCGGATTTGGTGCATTACCCATCAAGTACAACCCTTCTACCTTATATATAAGGATCTAGATGAGCGATTTTCTCTGACTTTACGGGACAACAACGAGGTTTTTTCGGGCAACATTTAGCGCATATTTATGTTTGAAAGATGTCTTTTTGTGTGTGTTCTTTGGTGAGAACTGACAGGGCGCGCCAGTTTCGCTGAAGGAAAACTATCTCCTGGTGGTCGCCAGGGGATGTTCTTGGCTCAGGCTAGGGGATACGGCTAGTTTTAGTTGCAATATATGCCGTGGAAGAAGATAGAGTCACCCTTCGGAATCCACTGTTAACTCGCGTTTCTATTGACTTCAGGTCAAGGGGTCAAGGGATGCTAGTTCTTCAAGACAAGGGATGCACCGCAATTATATAAGCAGATATTCCTAGTTCCTGTTGAGGTGATGTTCGCTGTTGAAGTCCAGGGATGTCCCTAAATCCGGTGAGTGGATAGTGAAGTTTTACGAAACGTTTTCGCCATTGACTTACTGAATGCATACCGTGACCAAAAAGCCATTTTTTTCATCCGTCTTTGTCATCTTTCTACGGCGAAAAAAAACTGCACCGCGACGTGTTTACAGTCCAAAAACGTTCACAAAAATAGTTTATCCCTTCTACATACGTTGGGAGTAAAAAAAATTGAGAAAAAACTGGTTTTCAAAGGGTTTTTTTCACTTGAAACCAGTCAGGACCTAATATGACTATATCCCGGGCACTGAGGGAGGCCGAATTACAGTAAATGTATGTAGACCTGACCCCCAGGTTCACGGGCGACGCCCGTGCTTTATTCGTCAACTTTTGCGCACTAGTATAGCTGGTTTTAACATCAAAATTTTCCGTTTTCTGCGCTGTAATTGTCGGATTTGGTGCATTACCCATCAAGTACAACCCTTCTACCTTATATATAAGGATCTAGATGAGCGATTTTCTCTGACTTTACGGGACAACAACGAGGTTTTTTCGGGCAACATTTAGCGCATATTTATGTTTGAAAGATGTCTTTTTGTGTGTGTTCTTTGGTGAGAACTGACAGGGCGCGCCAGTTTCGCTGAAGGAAAACTATCTCCTGGTGGTCGCCAGGGGATGTTCTTGGCTCAGGCTAGGGGATACGGCTAGTTTTAGTTGCAATATATGCCGTGGAAGAAGATAGAGTCACCCTTCGGAATCCACTGTTAACTCGCGTTTCTATTGACTTCAGGTCAAGGGGTCAAGGGATGCTAGTTCTTCAAGACAAGGGATGCACCGCAATTATATAAGCAGATATTCCTAGTTCCTGTTGAGGTGATGTTCGCTGTTGAAGTCCAGGGATGTCCCTAAATCCGGTGAGTGGATAGTGAAGTTTTACGAAACGTTTTCGCCATTGACTTACTGAATGCATACCGTGACCAAAAAGCCATTTTTTTCATCCGTCTTTGTCATCTTTCTACGGCGAAAAAAAACTGCACCGCGACGTGTTTACAGTCCAAAAACGTTCACAAAAATAGTTTATCCCTTCTACATACGTTGGGAGTAAAAACAAATTGAGAAAAAACTGGTTTTCAAAGGGTTTTTTTCACTTGAAACCAGTCAGGACCTAATATGACTATATCCCGGGCACTGAGGGAGGCCGAATTACAGTAAATGTATGTAGACCTGACCCCCAGGTTCACGGGCGACGCCCGTGCTTTATTCGTCAACTTTTGCGCACTAGTATAGCTGGTTTTAACATCAAAATTTTCCGTTTTCTGCGCTGTAATTGTCGGATTTGGTGCATTACCCATCAAGTACAACCCTTCTACCTTATATATAAGGATCTAGATGAGCGATTTTCTCTGACTTTACGGGACAACAACGAGGTTTTTTCGGGCAACATTTAGCGCATATTTATGTTTGAAAGATGTCTTTTTGTGTGTGTTCTTTGGTGAGAACTGACAGGGCGCGCCAGTTTCGCTGAAGGAAAACTATCTCCTGGTGGTCGCCAGGGGATGTTCTTGGCTCAGGCTAGGGGATACGGCTAGTTTTAGTTGCAATATATGCCGTGGAAGAAGATAGAGTCACCCTTCGGAATCCACTGTTAACTCGCGTTTCTATTGACTTCAGGTCAAGGGGTCAAGGGATGCTAGTTCTTCAAGACAAGGGATGCACCGCAATTATATAAGCAGATATTCCTAGTTCCTGTTGAGGTGATGTTCGCTGTTGAAGTCCAGGGATGTCCCTAAATCCGGTGAGTGGATAGTGAAGTTTTACGAAACGTTTTCGCCATTGACTTACTGAATGCATACCGTGACCAAAAAGCCATTTTTTTCATCCGTCTTTGTCATCTTTCTACGGCGAAAAAAAACTGCACCGCGACGTGTTTACAGTCCAAAAACGTTCACAAAAATAGTTTATCCCTTCTACATACGTTGGGAGTAAACAAAATTGAGAAAAAACTGGTTTTCAAAGGGTTTTTTTCACTTGAAACCAGTCAGGACCTAATATGACTATATCCCGGGCACTGAGGGAGGCCGAATTACAGTAAATGTATGTAGACCTGACCCCCAGGTTCACGGGCGACGCCCGTGCTTTATTCGTCAACTTTTGCGCACTAGTATAGCTGGTTTTAACATCAAAATTTTCCGTTTTCTGCGCTGTAATTGTCGGATTTGGTGCATTACCCATCAAGTACAACCCTTCTACCTTATATATAAGGATCTAGATGAGCGATTTTCTCTGACTTTACGGGACAACAACGAGGTTTTTTCGGGCAACATTTAGCGCATATTTATGTTTGAAAGATGTCTTTTTGTGTGTGTTCTTTGGTGAGAACTGACAGGGCGCGCCAGTTTCGCTGAAGGAAAACTATCTCCTGGTGGTCGCCAGGGGATGTTCTTGGCTCAGGCTAGGGGATACGGCTAGTTTTAGTTGCAATATATGCCGTGGAAGAAGATAGAGTCACCCTTCGGAATCCACTGTTAACTCGCGTTTCTATTGACTTCAGGTCAAGGGGTCAAGGGATGCTAGTTCTTCAAGACAAGGGATGCACCGCAATTATATAAGCAGATATTCCTAGTTCCTGTTGAGGTGATGTTCGCTGTTGAAGTCCAGGGATGTCCCTAAATCCGGTGAGTGGATAGTGAAGTTTTACGAAACGTTTTCGCCATTGACTTACTGAATGCATACCGTGACCAAAAACCCATTTTTTTCATCCGTCTTTGTCATCTTTCTACGGCGAAAAAAAACTGCACCGCGACGTGTTTACAGTCCAAAAACGTTCACAAAAATAGTTTATCCCTTCTACATACGTTGGGAGTAAAAAAAATTGAGAAAAAACTGGTTTTCAAAGGGTTTTTTTCACTTGAAACCAGTCAGGACCTAATATGACTATATCCCGGGCACTGAGGGAGGCCGAATTACAGTAAATGTATGTAGACCTGACCCCCAGGTTCACGGGCGACGCCCGTGCTTTATTCGTCAACTTTTGCGCACTAGTATAGCTGGTTTTAACATCAAAATTTTCCGTTTTCTGCGCTGTAATTGTCGGATTTGGTGCATTACCCATCAAGTACAACCCTTCTACCTTATATATAAGGATCTAGATGAGCGATTTTCTCTGACTTTACGGGACAACAACGAGGTTTTTTCGGGCAACATTTAGCGCATATTTATGTTTGAAAGATGTCTTTTTGTGTGTGATCTTTGGTGAGAACTGACAGGGCGCGCCAGTTTCGCTGAAGGAAAACTATCTCCTGGTGGTCGCCAGGGGATGTTCTTGGCTCAGGCTAGGGGATACGGCTAGTCTTAGTTGCAATATATGCCGTGGAAGAAGATAGAGTCACCCTTCGGAATCCACTGTTAACTCGCGTTTCTATTGACTTCAGGTCAAGGGGTCAAGGGATGCTAGTTCTTCAAGACAAGGGATGCACCGCAATTATATAAGCAGATATTCCTAGTTCCTGTTGAGGTGATGTTCGCTGTTGAAGTCCAGGGATGTCCCTAAATCCGGTGAGTGGATAGTGAAGTTTTACAAAACGTTTTCGCCATTGACTTACTGAATGCATACCGTGACCAAAAAGCCATTTTTTTCATCCGTCTTTGTCATCTTTCTACGGCGAAAAAAAACTGCACCGCGACGTGTTTACAGTCCAAAAACGTTCACAAAAATAGTTTATCCCTTCTACATACGTTGGGAGTAAAAAAAAATGAGAAAAAACTGGTTTTCAAAGGGTTTTTTTCACTTGAAACCAGTCAGGACCTAATATGACTATATCGCGGGCACTGAGGGAGGCCGAATTACAGTAAATGTATGTAGACCTGACCCCCAGGTTCACGGGCGACGGCCGTGCTTTATTCGTCAACTTTTGCGCACTAGTATAGCTGGTTTTAACATCAAAATTTTCCGTTTTCTGCGCTGTAATTGTCGGATTTGGTGCATTACCCATCAAGTACAACCCTTCTACCTTATATATAAGGATCTAGATGAGCGATTTTCTCTGACTTTACGGGACAACAACGAGGTTTTTTCGGGCAACATTTAGCGCATATTTATGTTTGAAAGATGTCTTTTTGTGTGTGTTCTTTGGTGAGAACTGACAGGGCGCGCCAGTTTCGCTGAAGGAAAACTATCTCCTGGTGGTCGCCAGGGGATGTTCTTGGCTCAGGCTAGGGGATACGGCTAGTTTTAGTTGCAATATATGCCGTGGAAGAAGATAGAGTCACCCTTCGGAATCCACTGTTAACTCGCGTTTCTATTGACTTCAGGTCAAGGGGTCAAGGGATGCTAGTTCTTCAAGACAAGGGATGCACCGCAATTATATAAGCAGATATTCCTAGTTCCTGTTGAGGTGATGTTCGCTGTTGAAGTCCAGGGATGTCCCTAAATCCGGTGAGTGGATAGTGAAGTTTTACGAAACGTTTTCGCCATTGACTTACTGAATGCATACCGTGACCAAAAAGCCATTTTTTTCATCCGTCTTTGTCATCTTTCTACGGCGAAAAAAAACTGCACCGCGACGTGTTTACAGTCCAAAAACGTTCACAAAAATAGTTTATCCCTTCTACATACGTTGGGAGTAAAAAAAAATTGAGAAAAAACTGGTTTTCAAAGGGTTTTTTTCACTTGAAACCAGTCAGGACCTAATATGACTATATCCCGGGCACTGAGGGAGGCCGAATTACAGTAAATGTATGTAGACCTGACCCCCAGGTTCACGGGCGACGCCCGTGCTTTATTCGTCAACTTTTGCGCACTAGTATAGCTGGTTTTAACATCAAAATTTTCCGTTTTCTGCGCTGTAATTGTCGGATTTGGTGCATTACCCATCAAGTACAACCCTTCTACCTTATATATAAGGATCTAGATGAGCGATTTTCTCTGACTTTACGGGACAACAACGAGGTTTTTTCGGGCAACATTTAGCGCATATTTATGTTTGAAAGATGTCTTTTTGTGTGTGTTCTTTGGTGAGAACTGACAGGGCGCGCCAGTTTCGCTGAAGGAAAACTATCTCCTGGTGGTCGCCAGGGGATGTTCTTGGCTCAGGCTAGGGGATACGGCTAGTTTTAGTTGCAATATATGCCGTGGAAGAAGATAGAGTCACCCTTCGGAATCCACTGTTAACTCGCGTTTCTATTGACTTCAGGTCAAGGGGTCAAGGGATGCTAGTTCTTCAAGACAAGGGATGCACCGCAATTATATAAGCAGATATTCCTAGTTCCTGTTGAGGTGATGTTCGCTGTTGAAGTCCAGGGATGTCCCTAAATCCGGTGAGTGGATAGTGAAGTTTTACGAAACGTTTTCGCCATTGACTTACTGAATGCATACCGTGACCAAAAAGCCATTTTTTTTCATCCGTCTTTGTCATCTTTCTACGGCGAAAAAAAACTGCACCGCGACGTGTTACAGTCCAAAAACGTTCACAAAAATAGTTTATCCCTTCTACATACGTTGGGAGTAAAAAAAATTGAGAAAAAACTGGTTTTCAAAGGGTTTTTTTCACTTGAAACCAGTCAGGACCTAATATGACTATATCCCGGGCACTGAGGGAGGCCGAATTACAGTAAATGTATGTAGACCTGACCCCCAGGTTCACGGGCGACGCCCGTGCTTTATTCGTCAACTTTTGCGCACTAGTATAGCTGGTTTTAACATCAAAATTTTCCGTTTTCTGCGCTGTAATTGTCGGATTTGGTGCATTACCCATCAAGTACAACCCTTCTACCTTATATATAAGGATCTAGATGAGCGATTTTCTCTGACTTTACGGGACAACAACGAGGTTTTTTCGGGCAACATTTAGCGCATATTTATGTTTGAAAGATGTCTTTTTGTGTGTGTTCTTTGGTGAGAACTGACAGGGCGCGCCAGTTTCGCTGAAGGAAAACTATCTCCTGGTGGTCGCCAGGGGATGTTCTTGGCTCAGGCTAGGGGATACGGCTAGTTTTAGTTGCAATATATGCCGTGGAAGAAGATAGAGTCACCCTTCGGAATCCACTGTTAACTCGCGTTTCTATTGACTTCAGGTCAAGGGGTCAAGGGATGCTAGTTCTTCAAGACAAGGGATGCACCGCAATTATATAAGCAGATATTCCTAGTTCCTGTTGAGGTGATGTTCGCTGTTGAAGTCCAGGGATGTCCCTAAATCCGGTGAGTGGATAGTGAAGTTTTACGAAACGTTTTCGCCATTGACTTACTGAATGCATACCGTGACCAAAAAGCCATTTTTTTCATCCGTCTTTGTCATCTTTCTACGGCGAAAAAAAACTGCACCGCGACGTGTTTACAGTCCAAAAACGTTCACAAAAATAGTTTATCCCTTCTACATACGTTGGGAGTAAAAAAAATTGAGAAAAAACTGGTTTTCAAAGGGTTTTTTTCACTTGAAACCAGTCAGGACCTAATATGACTATATCCCGGGCACTGAGGGAGGCCGAATTACAGTAAATGTATGTAGACCTGACCCCCAGGTTCACGGGCGACGCCCGTGCTTTATTCGTCAACTTTTGCGCACTAGTATAGCTGGTTTTAACATCAAAATTTTCCGTTTTCTGCGCTGTAATTGTCGGATTTGGTGCATTACCCATCAAGTACAACCCTTCTACCTTATATATAAGGATCTAGATGAGCGATTTTCTCTGACTTTACGGGACAACAACGAGGTTTTTTCGGGCAACATTTAGCGCATATTTATGTTTGAAAGATGTCTTTTTGTGTGTGTTCTTTGGTGAGAACTGACAGGGCGCGCCAGTTTCGCTGAAGGAAAACTATCTCCTGGTGGTCGCCAGGGGATGTTCTTGGCTCAGGCTAGGGGATACGGCTAGTTTTAGTTGCAATATATGCCGTGGAAGAAGATAGAGTCACCCTTCGGAATCCACTGTTAACTCGCGTTTCTATTGACTTCAGGTCAAGGGGTCAAGGGATGCTAGTTCTTCAAGACAAGGGATGCACCGCAATTATATAAGCAGATATTCCTAGTTCCTGTTGAGGTGATGTTCGCTGTTGAAGTCCAGGGATGTCCCTAAATCCGGTGAGTGGATAGTGAAGTTTTACGAAACGTTTTCGCCATTGACTTACTGAATGCATACCGTGACCAAAAAGCCATTTTTTTCATCCGTCTTTGTCATCTTTCTACGGCGAAAAAAAACTGCACCGCGACGTGTTTACAGTCCAAAAACGTTCACAAAAATAGTTTATCCCTTCTACATGCGTTGGGAGTAAAAAAAATTGAGAAAAAACTGGTTTTCAAAGGGTTTTTTTCACTTGAAACCAGTCAGGACCTAATATGACTATATCCCGGGCACTGAGGGAGGCCGAATTACAGTAAATGTATGTAGACCTGACCCCCAGGTTCACGGGCGACGCCCGTGCTTTATTCGTCAACTTTTGCGCACTAGTATAGCTGGTTTTAACCTCAAAATTTTCCGTTTTCTGCGCTGTAATTGTCGGATTTGGTGCATTACCCATCAAGTACAACCCTTCTACCTTATATATAAGGATCTAGATGAGCGATTTTCTCTGACTTTACGGGACAACAACGAGGTTTTTTCGGGCAACATTTAGCGCATATTTATGTTTGAAAGATGTCTTTTTGTGTGTGTTCTTTGGTGAGAACTGACAGGGCGCGCCAGTTTCGCTGAAGGAAAACTATCTCCTGGTGGTCGCCAGGGGATGTTCTTGGCTCAGGCTAGGGGATACGGCTAGTTTTAGTTGCAATATATGCCGTGGAAGAAGATAGAGTCACCCTTCGGAATCCACTGTTAAATCGCGTTTCTATTGACTTCAGGTCAAGGGGTCAAGGGATGCTAGTTCTTCAAGACAAGGGATGCACCGCAATTATATAAGCAGATATTCCTAGTTCCTGTTGAGGTGATGTTCGCTGTTGAAGTCCAGGGATGTCCCTAAATCCGGTGAGTGGATAGTGAAGTTTTACGAAACGTTTTCGCCATTGACTTACTGAATGCATACCGTGACCAAAAAGCCATTTTTTTCATCCGTCTTTGTCATCTTTCTACGGCGAAAAAAAACTGCACCGCGACGTGTTTACAGTCCAAAAACGTTCACAAAAATAGTTTATCCCTTCTACATACGTTGGGAGTAAAAAAAATTGAGAAAAAAACTGGTTTTCAAAAGGTTTTTTTTCACTTGAAACCAGTCAGGACCTAATATGACTATATCCCGGGCACTGAGGGAGGCCGAATTACAGTAAATGTATGTAGACCTGACCCCCAGGTTCACGGGCGACGCCCGTGCTTTATTCGTCAACTTTCGCGCACTAGTATAGCTGGTTTTAACATCAAAATTTTCCGTTTTCTGCGCTGTAATTGTCGGATTTGGTGCATTACCCATCAAGTACAACCCTTCTACCTTATATATAAGGATCTAGATGAGCGATTTTCTCTGACTTTACGGGACAACAACGAGGTTTTTTCGGGCAACATTTAGCGCATATTTATGTTTGAAAGATGTCTTTTTGTGTGTGTTCTTTGGTGAGAACTGACAGGGCGCGCCAGTTTCGCTGAAGGAAAACTATCTCCTGGTGGTCGCCAGGGGATGTTCTTGGCTCAGGCTAGGGGATACGGCTAGTTTTAGTTGCAATATATGCCGTGGAAGAAGATAGAGTCACCCTTCGGAATCCACTGTTAACTCGCGTTTCTATTGACTTCAGGTTAAGGGGTCAAGGGATGCTAGTTCTTCAAGAAAAGGGATGCACCGCAATTATATAAGCAGATATTCCTAGTTCCTGTTGAGGTGATGTTCGCTGTTGAAGTCCAGGGATGTCCCTAAATCCGGTGAGTGGATAGTGAAGTTTTACGAAACGTTTTCGCCATTGACTTACTGAATGCATACCGTGACCAAAAAGCCATTTTTTTCATCCGTCTTTGTCATCTTTCTACGGCGAAAACAAACTGCACCGCGACGTGTTTACAGTCCAAAAACGTTCACAAAAATAGTTTATCCCTTCTACATACGTTGGGAGTAAAAAAAATTGAGAAAAAACTGGTTTTCAAAGGGTTTTTTTTCACTTGAAACCAGTCAGGACCTAATATGACTATATCCCGGGCACTGAGGGAGGCCGAATTACAGTAAATGTATGTAGACCTGACCCCCAGGTTCACGGGCGACGCCCGTGCTTTATTCGTCAACTTTTGCGCACTAGTATAGCTGGTTTTAACATCAAAATTTTCCGTTTTCTGCGCTGTAATTGTCGGATTTGGTGCATTACCCATCAAGTACAACCCTTCTACCTTATATATAAGGATCTAGATGAGCGATTTTCTCTGACTTTACGGGACAACAACGAGGTTTTTTCGGGCAACATTTAGCGCATATTTATGTTTGAAAGATGTCTTTTTGTGTGTGTTCTTTGGTGAGAACTGACAGGGCGCGCCAGTTTCGCTGAAGGAAAACTATCTCCTGGTGGTCGCCAGGGGATGTTCTTGGCTCAGGCTAGGGGATACGGCTAGTTTTAGTTGCAATATATGCCGTGGAAGAAGATAGAGTCACCCTTCGGAATCCACTGTTAACTCGCGTTTCTATTGACTTCAGGTCAAGGGGTCAAGGGATGCTAGTTCTTCAAGACAAGGGATGCACCGCAATTATATAAGCAGATATTCCTAGTTCCTGTTGAGGTGATGTTCGCTGTTGAAGTCCAGGGATGTCCCTAAATCCGGTGAGTGGATAGTGAAGTTTTACGAAACGTTTTCGCCATTGACTTACTGAATGCATACCGTGACCAAAAAGCCATTTTTTTCATCCGTCTTTGTCATCTTTCTACGGCGAAAAAAAACTGCACCGCGACGTGTTTACAGTCCAAAAACGTTCACAAAAATAGTTTATCCCTTCTACATACGTTGGGAGTAAAAAAAATTGAGAAAAAACTGGTTTTCAAAGGGTTTTTTTCACTTGAAACCAGTCAGGACCTAATATGACTATATCCCGGGCACTGAGGGAGGCCGAATTACAGTAAATGTATGTAGACCTGACCCCCAGGTTCACGGGCGACGCCCGTGCTTTATTCGTCAACTTTTGCGCACTAGTATAGCTGGTTTTAACCTCAAAATTTTCCGTTTTCTGCGCTGTAATTGTCGGATTTGGTGCATTACCCATCAAGTACAACCCTTCTACCTTATATATAAGGATCTAGATGAGCGATTTTCTCTGACTTTACGGGACAACAACGAGGTTTTTTCGGGCAACATTTAGCGCATATTTATGTTTGAAAGATGTCTTTTTGTGTGTGTTCTTTGGTGAGAACTGACAGGGCGCGCCAGTTTCGCTGAAGGAAAACTATCTCCTGGTGGTCGCCAGGGGATGTTCTTGGCTCAGGCTAGGGGATACGGCTAGTTTTAGTTGCAATATATGCCGTGGAAGAAGATAGAGTCACCCTTCGGAATCCACTGTTAAATCGCGTTTCTATTGACTTCAGGTCAAGGGGTCAAGGGATGCTAGTTCTTCAAGACAAGGGATGCACCGCAATTATATAAGCAGATATTCCTAGTTCCTGTTGAGGTGATGTTCGCTGTTGAAGTCCAGGGATGTCCCTAAATCCGGTGAGTGGATAGTGAAGTTTTACGAAACGTTTTCGCCATTGACTTACTGAATGCATACCGTGACCAAAAAGCCATTTTTTTCATCCGTCTTTGTCATCTTTCTACGGCGAAAAAAAACTGCACCGCGACGTGTTTACAGTCCAAAAACGTTCACAAAAATAGTTTATCCCTTCTACATACGTTGGGAGTAAAAAAAATTGAGAAAAAAACTGGTTTTCAAAAGGTTTTTTTTCACTTGAAACCAGTCAGGACCTAATATGACTATATCCCGGGCACTGAGGGAGGCCGAATTACAGTAAATGTATGTAGACCTGACCCCCAGGTTCACGGGCGACGCCCGTGCTTTATTCGTCAACTTTCGCGCACTAGTATAGCTGGTTTTAACATCAAAATTTTCCGTTTTCTGCGCTGTAATTGTCGGATTTGGTGCATTACCCATCAAGTACAACCCTTCTACCTTATATATAAGGATCTAGATGAGCGATTTTCTCTGACTTTACGGGACAACAACGAGGTTTTTTCGGGCAACATTTAGCGCATATTTATGTTTGAAAGATGTCTTTTTGTGTGTGTTCTTTGGTGAGAACTGACAGGGCGCGCCAGTTTCGCTGAAGGAAAACTATCTCCTGGTGGTCGCCAGGGGATGTTCTTGGCTCAGGCTAGGGGATACGGCTAGTTTTAGTTGCAATATATGCCGTGGAAGAAGATAGAGTCACCCTTCGGAATCCACTGTTAACTCGCGTTTCTATTGACTTCAGGTTAAGGGGTCAAGGGATGCTAGTTCTTCAAGAAAAGGGATGCACCGCAATTATATAAGCAGATATTCCTAGTTCCTGTTGAGGTGATGTTCGCTGTTGAAGTCCAGGGATGTCCCTAAATCCGGTGAGTGGATAGTGAAGTTTTACGAAACGTTTTCGCCATTGACTTACTGAATGCATACCGTGACCAAAAAGCCATTTTTTTCATCCGTCTTTGTCATCTTTCTACGGCGAAAACAAACTGCACCGCGACGTGTTTACAGTCCAAAAACGTTCACAAAAATAGTTTATCCCTTCTACATACGTTGGGAGTAAAAAAAATTGAGAAAAAACTGGTTTTCAAAGGGTTTTTTTTCACTTGAAACCAGTCAGGACCTAATATGACTATATCCCGGGCACTGAGGGAGGCCGAATTACAGTAAATGTATGTAGACCTGACCCCCAGGTTCACGGGCGACGCCCGTGCTTTATTCGTCAACTTTTGCGCACTAGTATAGCTGGTTTTAACATCAAAATTTTCCGTTTTCTGCGCTGTAATTGTCGGATTTGGTGCATTACCCATCAAGTACAACCCTTCTACCTTATATATAAGGATCTAGATGAGCGATTTTCTCTGACTTTACGGGACAACAACGAGGTTTTTTCGGGCAACATTTAGCGCATATTTATGTTTGAAAGATGTCTTTTTGTGTGTGTTCTTTGGTGAGAACTGACAGGGCGCGCCAGTTTCGCTGAAGGAAAACTATCTCCTGGTGGTCGCCAGGGGATGTTCTTGGCTCAGGCTAGGGGATACGGCTAGTTTTAGTTGCAATATATGCCGTGGAAGAAGATAGAGTCACCCTTCGGAATCCACTGTTAACTCGCGTTTCTATTGACTTCAGGTCAAGGGGTCAAGGGATGCTAGTTCTTCAAGACAAGGGATGCACCGCAATTATATAAGCAGATATTCCTAGTTCCTGTTGAGGTGATGTTCGCTGTTGAAGTCCAGGGATGTCCCTAAATCCGGTGAGTGGATAGTGAAGTTTTACGAAACGTTTTCGCCATTGACTTACTGAATGCATACCGTGACCAAAAAGCCATTTTTTTCATCCGTCTTTGTCATCTTTCTACGAAGAAAAAAAACTGCACCGCGACGTGTTTACAGTCCAAAAACGTTCACAAAAATAGTTTATCCCTTCTACATACGTTGGGAGTAAAAAAAATTGAGAAAAAACTGGTTTTCAAAGGGTTTTTTTCACTTGAAACCAGTCAGGACCTAATATGACTATATCCCGGGCACTGAGGGAGGCCGAATTACAGTAAATGTATGTAGACCTGACCCCCAGGTTCACGGGCGACGCCCGTGCTTTATTCGTCAACTTTTGCGCACTAGTATAGCTGGTTTTAACATCAAAATTTTCCGTTTTCTGCGCTGTAATTGTCGGATTTGGTGCATTACCCATCAAGTACAACCCTTCTACCTTATATATAAGGATCTAGATGAGCGATTTTCTCTGACTTTACGGGACAACAACGAGGTTTTTTCGGGCAACATTTAGCGCATATTTATGTTTGAAAGATGTCTTTTTGTGTGTGTTCTTTGGTGAGAACTGACAGGGCGCGCCAGTTTCGCTGAAGGAAAACTATCTCCTGGTGGTCGCCAGGGGATGTTCTTGGCTCAGGCTAGGGGATACGGCTAGTTTTAGTTGCAATATATGCCGTGGAAGAAGATAGAGTCACCCTTCGGAATCCACTGTTAACTCGCGTTTCTATTGACTTCAGGTCAAGGGGTCAAGGGATGCTAGTTCTTCAAGACAAGGGATGCACCGCAATTATATAAGCAGATATTCCTAGTTCCTGTTGAGGTGATGTTCGCTGTTGAAGTCCAGGGATGTCCCTAAATCCGGTGAGTGGATAGTGAAGTTTTACGAAACGTTTTCGCCATTGACTTACTGAATGCATACCGTGACCAAAAAGCCATTTTTTTCATCCGTCTTTGTCATCTTTCTACGGCGAAAAAAAACTGCACCGCGACGTGTTTACAGTCCAAAAACGTTCACAAAAATAGTTTATCCCTTCTACATACGTTGGGAGTAAAAACAATTGAGAAAAAACTGGTTTTCAAAGGGTTTTTTTCACTTGAAACCAGTCAGGACCTAATATGACTATATCCCGGGCACTGAGGGAGGCCGAATTACAGTAAATGTATGTAGACCTGACCCCCAGGTTCACGGGCGACGCCCGTGCTTTATTCGTCAACTTTTGCGCACTAGTATAGCTGGTTTTAACATCAAAATTTTCCGTTTTCTGCGCTGTAATTGTCGGATTTGGTGCATTACCCATCAAGTACAACCCTTCTACCTTATATATAAGGATCTAGATGAGCGATTTTCTCTGACTTTACGGGACAACAACGAGGTTTTTTCGGGCAACATTTAGCGCATATTTATGTTTGAAAGATGTCTTTTTGTGTGTGTTCTTTGGTGAGAACTGACAGGGCGCGCCAGTTTCGCTGAAGGAAAACTATCTCCTGGTGGTCGCCAGGGGATGTTCTTGGCTCAGGCTAGGGGATACGGCTAGTTTTAGTTGCAATATATGCCGTGGAAGAAGATAGAGTCACCCTTCGGAATCCACTGTTAACTCGCGTTTCTATTGACTTCAGGTCAAGGGGTCAAGGGATGCTAGTTCTTCAAGACAAGGGATGCACCGCAATTATATAAGCAGATATTCCTAGTTCCTGTTGAGGTGATGTTCGCTGTTGAAGTCCAGGGATGTCCCTAAATCCGGTGAGTGGATAGTGAAGTTTTACGAAACGTTTTCGCCATTGACTTACTGAATGCATACCGTGACCAAAAAGCCATTTTTTTCATCCGTCTTTGTCATCTTTCTACGGCGAAAACAAACTGCACCGCGACGTGTTTACAGTCCAAAAACGTTCACAAAAATAGTTTATCCCTTCTACATACGTTGGGAGTAAAAATAATTGAGAAAAAACTGGTTTTCAAAGGGTTTTTTTCACTTGAAACCAGTCAGGACCTAATATGACTATATCCCGGGCACTGAGGGAGGCCGAATTACAGTAAATGTATGTAGACCTGACCCCCAGGTTCACGGGCGACGCCCGTGCTTTATTCGTCAACTTTTGCGCACTAGTATAGCTGGTTTTAACCTCAAAATTTTCCGTTTTCTGCGCTGTAATTGTCGGATTTGGTGCATTACCCATCAAGTACAACCCTTCTACCTTATATATAAGGATCTAGATGAGCGATTTTCTCTGACTTTACGGGACAACAACGAGGTTTTTTCGGGCAACATTTAGCGCATATTTATGTTTGAAAGATGTCTTTTTGTGTGTGTTCTTTGGTGAGAACTGACAGGGCGCGCCAGTTTCGCTGAAGGAAAACTATCTCCTGGTGGTCGCCAGGGGATGTTCTTGGCTCAGGCTAGGGGATACGGCTAGTTTTAGTTGCAATATATGCCGTGGAAGAAGATAGAGTCACCCTTCGGAATCCACTGTTAACTCGCGTTTCTATTGACTTCAGGTCAAGGGGTCAAGGGATGCTAGTTCTTCAAGACAAGGGATGCACCGCAATTATATAAGCAGATATTCCTAGTTCCTGTTGAGGTGATGTTCGCTGTTGAAGTCCAGGGATGTCCCTAAATCCGGTGAGTGGATAGTGAAGTTTTACGAAACGTTTTCGCCATTGACTTACTGAATGCATACCGTGACCAAAAAGCCATTTTTTTCATCCGTCTTTGTCATCTTTCTACGGCGAAAAAAAACTGCACCGCGACGTGTTTACAGTCCAAAAACGTTCACAAAAATAGTTTATCCCTTCTACATACGTTGGGAGTAAAAACAATTGAGAAAAAACTGGTTTTCAAAGGGTTTTTTTCACTTGAAACCAGTCAGGACCTAATATGACTATATCCCGGGCACTGAGGGAGGCCGAATTACAGTAAATGTATGTAGACCTGACCCCCAGGTTCACGGGCGACGCCCGTGCTTTATTCGTCAACTTTTGCGCACTAGTATAGCTGGTTTTAACATCAAACTTTTCCGTTTTCTGCGCTGTAATTGTCGGATTTGGTGCATTACCCATCAAGTACAACCCTTCTACCTTATATATAAGGATCTAGATGAGCGATTTTCTCTGACTTTACGGGACAACAACGAGGTTTTTTTCGGGCAACATTTAGCGCATATTTATGTTTGAAAGATGTCTTTTTGTGTGTGTTCTTTGGTGAGAACTGACAGGGCGCGCCAGTTTCGCTGAAGGAAAACTATCTCCTGGTGGTCGCCAGGGGATGTTCTTGGCTCAGGCTAGGGGATACGGCTAGTTTTAGTTGCAATATATGCCGTGGAAGAAGATAGAGTCACCCTTCGGAATCCACTGTTAACTCGCGTTTCTATTGACTTCAGGTCAAGGGGTCAAGGGATGCTAGTTCTTCAAGACAAGGGATGCACCGCAATTATATAAGCAGATATTCCTAGTTCCTGTTGAGGTGATGTTCACTGTTGAAGTCCAGGGATGTCCCTAAATCCGGTGAGTGGATAGTGAAGTTTTACGAAACGTTTTCGCCATTGACTTACTGAATGCATACCGTGACCAAAAAGCCATTTTTTTCATCCGTCTTTGTCAGCTTTCTACGGCGAAAAAAACTGCACCGCGACGTGTTTACAGTCCAAAAACGTTCACAAAAATAGTTTATCCCTTCTACATACGTTGGGAGTAAAAAAAATTGAGAAAAAACTGGTTTTCAAAGGTTTTTTTTCACTTGAAACCAGTCAGGACCTAATATGACTATATCCCGGGCACTGAGGGAGGCCGAATTACAGTAAATGTATGTAGACCTGACCCCCAGGTTCACGGGCGACGCCCGTGCTTTATTCGTCAACTTTTGCGCACTAGTATAGCTGGTTTTAACATCAAAATTTTCCGTTTTCTGCGCTGTAATTGTCGGATTTGGTGCATTACCCATCAAGTACAACCCTTCTACCTTATATATAGGGATCTAGATGAGCGATTTTCTCTGACTTTACGGGACAACAACGAGGTTTTTTCGGGCAACATTTAGCGCATATTTATGTTTGAAAGATGTCTTTTTGTGTGTGTTCTTTGGTGAGAACTGACAGGGCGCGCCAGTTTCGCCGAAGGAAAACTATCTCCTGGTGGTCGCCAGGGGATGTTCTTGGCTCAGGCTAGGGGATACGGCTAGTTTTAGTTGCAATATATGCCGTGGAAGAAGATAGAGTCACCCTTCGGAATCCACTGTTAACTCGCGTTTCTATTGACTTCAGGTCAAGGGGTCAAGGGATGCTAGTTCTTCAAGACAAGGGATGCACCGCAATTATATAAGCAGATATTCCTAGTTCCTGTTGAGGTGATGTTCGCTGTTGAAGTCCAGGGATGTCCCTAAATCCGGTGAGTGGATAGTGAAGTTTTACGAAACGTTTTCGCCATTGACTTACTGAATGCATACCGTGACCAAAAAGCCATTTTTTTCATCCGTCTTTGTCATCTTTCTACGGCGAAAAAAAACTGCACCGCGACGTGTTTACAGTCCAAAAACGTTCACAAAAATAGTTTATCCCTTCTAAATACGTTGGGAGTAAAAATAATTGAGAAAAAACTGGTTTTCAAAGGGTTTTTTTCACTTGAAACCAGTCAGGACCTAATATGACTATATCCCGGGCACTGAGGGAGGCCGAATTACAGTAAATGTATGTAGACCTGACCCCCAGGTTCACGGGCGACGCCCGTGCTTTATTCGTCAACTTTTGCGCACTAGTAAAGCTGGTTTTAACATCAAACTTTTCCGTTTTCTGCGCTGTAATTGTCGGATTTGGTGCATTACCCATCAAGTACAACCCTTCTACCTTATATATAAGGATCTAGATGAGCGATTTTCTCTGACTTTACGGGACAACAACGAGGTTTTTTCGGGCAACATTTAGCGCATATTTATGTTTGAAAGATGTCTTTTTGTGTGTGTTCTTTGGTGAGAACTGACAGGGCGCGCCAGTTTCGCTGAAGGAAAACTATCTCCTGGTGGTCGCCAGGGGATGTTCTTGGCTCAGGCTAGGGGATACGGCTAGTTTTAGTTGCAATATATGCCGTGGAAGAAGATAGAGTCACCCTTCGGAATCCACTGTTAACTCGCGTTTCTATTGACTTCAGGTCAAGGGGTCAAGGGATGCTAGTTCTTCAAGAAAAGGGATGCACCGCAATTATATAAGCAGATATTCCTAGTTCCTGTCGAGGTGATGTTCGCTGTTGAAGTCCAGGGATGTCCCTAAATCCGGAGAGTGGATAGTGAAGTTTTACGAAACGTTTTCGCCATTGACTTACTGAATGCATACCGTGACCAAAAAGCCATTTTTTTCATCCGTCTTTGTCATCTTTCTACGGCGAAAACAAACTGCACCGCGACGTGTTTACAGTCCAAAAACGTTCACAAAAATAGTTTATCCCTTCTACATACGTTGGGAGTAAAAAAAATTGAGAAAAAACTGATTTTCAAAGGGTTTTTTTCACTTAAAACCAGTCAGGACCTAATATGACTATATCCCGGGCACTGAGGGAGGCCGAATTACAGTAAATGTATGTAGACCTGACCCCCAGGTTCACGGGCGACGCCCGTGCTTTATTCGTCAACTTTTGCGCACTAGTATAGCTGGTTTTAACATCAAAATTTTCCGTTTTCTGCGCTGTAATTGTCGGATTTGGTGCATTACCCATCAAGTACAACCCTTCTACCTTATATATAAGGATCTAGATGAGCGATTTTCTCTGACTTTACGGGACAACAACGAGGTTTTTTCGGGCAACATTTAGCGCATATTTATGTTTGAAAGATGTCTTTTTGTGTGTGTTCTTTGGTGAGAACTGACAGGGCGCGCCAGTTTCGCTGAAGGAAAACTATCTCCTGGTGGTCGCCAGGGGATGTTCTTGGCTCAGGCTAGGGGATACGGCTAGTTTTAGTTGCAATATATGCCGTGGAAGAAGATAGAGTCACCCTTCGGAATCCACTGTTAACTCGCGTTTCTATTGACTTCAGGTCAAGGGGTCAAGGGATGCTAGTTCTTCAAGACAAGGGATGCACCGCAATTATATAAGCAGATATTCCTAGTTCCTGTTGAGGTGATGTTCGCTGTTGAAGTCCAGGGATGTCCCTAAATCCGGTGAGTGGATAGTGAAGTTTTACGAAACGTTTTCGCCATTGACTTACTGAATGCATACCGTGACCAAAAAGCCATTTTTTTCATCCGTCTTTGTCATCTTTCTACGGCGAAAAAAAACTGCACCGCGACGTGTTTACAGTCCAAAAACGTTCACAAAAATAGTTTATCCCTTCTACATACGTTGGGAGTAAAAATAATTGAGAAAAAACTGGTTTTCAAAGGGTTTTTTTCACTTGAAACCAGTCAGGACCTAATATGACTATATCCCGGGCACTGAGGGAGGCCGAATTACAGTAAATGTATGTAGACCTGACCCCCAGGTTCACGGGCGACGCCCGTGCTTTATTCGTCAACTTTTGCGCACTAGTAAAGCTGGTTTTAACATCAAAATTTTCCGTTTTCTGCGCTGTAATTGTCGGATTTGGTGCATTACCCATCAAGTACAACCCTTCTACCTTATATATAAGGATCTAGATGAGCGATTTTCTCTGACTTTACGGGACAACAACGAGGTTTTTTCGGGCAACATTTAGCGCATATTTATGTTTGAAAGATGTCTTTTTGTGTGTGTTCTTTGGTGAGAACTGACAGGGCGCGCCAGTTTCGCTGAAGGAAAACTATCTCCTGGTGGTCGCCAGGGGATGTTCTTGGCTCAGGCTAGGGGATACGGCTAGTTTTAGTTGCAATATATGCCGTGGAAGAAGATAGAGTCACCCTTCGGAATCCACTGTTAACTCGCGTTTCTATTGACTTCAGGTCAAGGGGTCAAGGGATGCTAGTTCTTCAAGAAAAGGGATGCACCGCAATTATATAAGCAGATATTCCTAGTTCCTGTCGAGGTGATGTTCGCTGTTGAAGTCCAGGGATGTCCCTAAATCCGGAGAGTGGATAGTGAAGTTTTACGAAACGTTTTCGCCATTGACTTACTGAATGCATACCGTGACCAAAAAGCCATTTTTTTCATCCGTCTTTGTCATCTTTCTACGGCGAAAACAAACTGCACCGCGACGTGTTTACAGTCCAAAAACGTTCACAAAAATAGTTTATCCCTTCTACATACGTTGGGAGTAAAAAAAATTGAGAAAAAACTGATTTTCAAAGGGTTTTTTTCACTTAAAACCAGTCAGGACCTAATATGACTATATCCCGGGCACTGAGGGAGGCCGAATTACAGTAAATGTATGTAGACCTGACCCCCAGGTTCACGGGCGACGCCCGTGCTTTATTCGTCAACTTTTGCGCACTAGTATAGCTGGTTTTAACATCAAAATTTTCCGTTTTCTGCGCTGTAATTGTCGGATTTGGTGCATTACCCATCAAGTACAACCCTTCTACCTTATATATAAGGATCTAGATGAGCGATTTTCTCTGACTTTACGGGACAACAACGAGGTTTTTTCGGGCAACATTTAGCGCATATTTATGTTTGAAAGATGTCTTTTTGTGTGTGTTCTTTGGTGAGAACTGACAGGGCGCGCCAGTTTCGCTGAAGGAAAACTATCTCCTGGTGGTCGCCAGGGGATGTTCTTGGCTCAGGCTAGGGGATACGGCTAGTTTTAGTTGCAATATATGCCGTGGAAGAAGATAGAGTCACCCTTCGGAATCCACTGTTAACTCGCGTTTCTATTGACTTCAGGTCAAGGGGTCAAGGGATGCTAGTTCTTCAAGACAAGGGATGCACCGCAATTATATAAGCAGATATTCCTAGTTCCTGTTGAGGTGATGTTCGCTGTTGAAGTCCAGGGATGTCCCTAAATCCGGTGAGTGGATAGTGAAGTTTTACGAAACGTTTTCGCCATTGACTTACTGAATGCATACCGTGACCAAAAAGCCATTTTTTTCATCCGTCTTTGTCATCTTTCTACGGCGAAAAAAAACTGCACCGCGACGTGTTTACAGTCCAAAAACGTTCACAAAAATAGTTTATCCCTTCTACATACGTTGTGAGTAAAAAAAATTGAGAAAAAACTGGTTTTCAAAGGGTTTTTTTCACTTGAAACCAGTCAGGACCTAATATGACTATATCCCGGGCACTGAGGGAGGCCGAATTACAGTAAATGTATGTAGACCTGACCCCCAGGTTCACGGGCGACGCCCGTGCTTTATTCGTCAACTTTTGCGCACTAGTATAGCTGGTTTTAACATCAAAATTTTCCGTTTTCTGCGCTGTAATTGTCGGATTTGGTGCATTACCCATCAAGTACAACCCTTCTACCTTATATATAAGGATCTAGATGAGCGATTTTCTCTGACTTTACGGGACAACAACGAGGTTTTTTCGGGCAACATTTAGCGCATATTTATGTTTGAAAGATGTCTTTTTGTGTGTGTTCTTTGGTGAGAACGGACAGGGCGCGCCAGTTTCGCTGAAGGAAAACTATCTCCTGGTGGTCGCCAGGGGATGTTCTTGGCTCAGGCTAGGGGATACGGCTAGTTTTAGTTGCAATATATGCCGTGGAAGAAGATAGAGTCACCCTTCGGAATCCACTGTTAACTCGCGTTTCTATTGACTTCAGGTCAAGGGGTCAAGGGATGCTAGTTCTTCAAGACAAGGGATGCACCGCAATTATATAAGCAGATATTCCTAGTTCCTGTTGAGGTGATGTTCGCTGTTGAAGTCCAGGGATGTCCCTAAATCCGGTGAGTGGATAGTGAAGTTTTACGAAACGTTTTCGCCATTGACTTACTGAATGCATACCGTGACCAAAAAGCCATTTTTTTCATCCGTCTTTGTCATCTTTCTACGGCGAAAAAAAACTGCACCGCGACGTGTTTACAGTCCAAAAACGTTCACAAAAATAGTTTATCCCTTCTACATACGTTGGGAGTAAAAATAATTGAGAAAAAACTGGTTTTCAAAGGGTTTTTTTCACTTGAAACCAGTCAGGACCTAATATGACTATATCCCGGGCACTGAGGGAGGCCGAATTACAGTAAATGTATGTAGACCTGACCCCCAGGTTCACGGGCGACGCCCGTGCTTTATTCGTCAACTTTTGCGCACTAGTATAGCTGGTTTTAACATCAAAAGTTTCCGTTTTCTGCGCTGTAATTGTCGGATTTGGTGCATTACCCATCAAGTACAACCCTTCTACCTTATATATAAGGATCTAGATGAGCGATTTTCTCTGACTTTACGGGACAACAATGAGGTTTTTTCGGGCAACATTTAGCGCATATTTATGTTTGAAAGATGTCTTTTTGTGTGTGTTCTTTGGTGAGAACTGACAGGGCGCGCCAGTTTCGCTGAAGGAAAACTATCTCCTGGTGGTCGCCAGGGGATGTTCTTGGCTCAGGCTAGGGGATACGGCTAGTTTTAGTTGCAATATATGCCGTGGAAGAAGATAGAGTCACCCTTCGGAATCCACTGTTAACTCGCGTTTCTATTGACTTCAGGTCAAAGGGTCAAGGGATGCTAGTTCTTCAAGACAAGGGATGCACCGCAATTATATAAGCAGATATTCCTAGTTCCTGTTGAGGTGATGTTCGCTGTTGAAGTCCAGGGATGTCCCTAAATCCGGTGAGTGGATAGTGAAGTTTTACGAAACGTTTTCGCCATTGACTTACTGAATGCATACCGTGACCAAAAAGCCATTTTTTTCATCCGTCTTTGTCATCTTTCTACGGCGAAAACAAACTGCACCGCGACGTGTTTACAGTCCAAAAACGTTCACAAAAATAGTTTATCCCTTCTACATACGTTGGGAGTAAAAAAAATTGAGAAAAAACTGGTTTTCAAAGGGTTTTTTTCACTTAAAACCAGTCAGGACCTAATATGACTATATCCCGGGCACTGAGGGAGGCCGAATTACAGTAAATGTATGTAGACCTGACCCCCAGGTTCACGGGCGACGCCCGTGCTTTATTCGTCAACTTTTGCGCACTAGTATAGCTGGTTTTAACATCAAAAGTTTCCGTTTTCTGCGCTGTAATTGTCGGATTTGGTGCATTACCCATCAAGTACAACCCTTCTACCTTATATATAAGGATCTAGATGAGCGATTTTCTCTGACTTTACGGGACAACAACGAGGTTTTTTCGGGCAACATTTAGCGCATATTTATGTTTGAAAGATGTCTTTTTGTGTGTGTTCTTTGGTGAGAACTGACAGGGCGCGCCAGTTTCGCTGAAGGAAAACTATCTCCTGGTGGTCGCCAGGGGATGTTCTTGGCTCAGGCTAGGGGATACGGCTAGTTTTAGTTGCAATATATGCCGTGGAAGAAGATAGAGTCACCCTTCGGAATCCACTGTTAACTCGCGTTTCTATTGACTTCAGGTCAAAGGGTCAAGGGATGCTAGTTCTTCAAGACAAGGGATGCACCGCAATTATATAAGCAGATATTCCTAGTTCCTGTTGAGGTGATGTTCGCTGTTGAAGTCCAGGGATGTCCCTAAATCCGGTGAGTGGATAGTGAAGTTTTACGAAACGTTTTCGCCATTGACTTACTGAATGCATACCGTGACCAAAAAGCCATTTTTTTCATCCGTCTTTGTCATCTTTCTACGGCGAAAAAAAACTGCACCGCGACGTGTTTACAGTCCAAAAACGTTCACAAAAATAGTTTATCCCTTCTACATACGTTGGGAGTAAAAAAAATTGAGAAAAAACTGGTTTTCAAAGGGTTTTTTTCACTTGAAACCAGTCAGGACCTAATATGACTATATCCCGGGCACTGAGGGAGGCCGAATTACAGTAAATGTATGTAGACCTGACCCCCAGGTTCACGGGCGACGCCCGTGCTTTATTCGTCAACTTTTGCGCACTAGTATAGCTGGTTTTAACATCAAAATTTTCCGTTTTCTGCGCTGTAATTTTCGGATTTGGTGCATTACCCATCAAGTACAACCCTTCTACCTTATATATAAGGATCTAGATGAGCGATTTTCTCTGACTTTACGGGACAACAACGAGGTTTTTTCGGGCAACATTTAGCGCATATTTATGTTTGAAAGATGTCTTTTTGTGTGTGTTCTTTGGTGAGAACTGACAGGGCGCGCCAGTTTCGCTGAAGGAAAACTATCTCCTGGTGGTCGCCAGGGGATGTTCTTGGCTCAGGCTAGGGGATACGGCTAGTTTTAGTTGCAATATATGCCGTGGAAGAAGATAGAGTCACCCTTCGGAATCCACTGTTAACTCGCGTTTCTATTGACTTCAGGTCAAGGGGTCAAGGGATGCTAGTTCTTCAAGACAAGGGATGCACCGCAATTATATAAGCAGATATTCCTAGTTCCTGTTGAGGTGATGTTCGCTGTTGAAGTCCAGGGATGTCCCTAAATCCGGTGAGTGGATAGTGAAGTTTTACGAAACGTTTTCGCCATTGACTTACTGAATGCATACCGTGACCAAAAAGCCATTTTTTTCATCCGTCTTTGTCACATTTCTACGGCGAAAAAAAACTGCACCGCGACGTGTTTACAGTCCAAAAACGTTCACAAAAATAGTTTATCCCTTCTACATACGTTGGGAGTAAAAAAAATTGAGAAAAAACTGGTTTTCAAAGGGTTTTTTTCACTTGAAACCAGTCAGGACCTAATATGACTATATCCCGGGCACTGAGGGAGGCCGAATTACAGTAAATGTATGTAGACCTGACCCCCAGGTTCACGGGCGACGCCCGTGCTTTATTCGTCAACTTTTGCGCACTAGTATAGCTGGTTTTAACATCAAAATTTTCCGTTTTCTGCGCTGTAATTGTCGGATTTGGTGCATTACCCATCAAGTACAACCCTTCTACCTTATATATAAGGATCTAGATGAGCGATTTTCTCTGACTTTACGGGACAACAACGAGGTTTTTTCGGGCAACATTTAGCGCATATTTATGTTTGAAAGATGTCTTTTTGTGTGTGTTCTTTGGTGAGAACTGACAGGGCGCGCCAGTTTCGCTGAAGGAAAACTATCTCCTGGTGGTCGCCAGGGGATGTTCTTGGCTCAGGCTAGGGGATACGGCTAGTTTTAGTTGCAATATATGCCGTGGAAGAAGATAGAGTCACCCTTCGGAATCCACTGTTAACTCGCGTTTCTATTGACTTCAGGTCAAGGGGTCAAGGGATGCTAGTTCTTCAAGACAAGGGATGCACCGCAATTATATAAGCAGATATTCCTAGTTCCTGTTGAGGTGATGTTCGCTGTTGAAGTCCAGGGATGTCCCTAAATCCGGTGAGTGGATAGTGAAGTTTTACGAAACGTTTTCGCCATTGACTTACTGAATGCATACCGTGACCAAAAAGCCATTTTTTTCATCCGTCTTTGTCATCTTTCTACGGCGAAAAAAAACTGCACCGCGACGTGTTTACAGTCCAAAAACGTTCACAAAAATAGTTTATCCCTTCTACATACGTTGGGAGTAAAAAAAATTGAGAAAAAACTGGTTTTCAAAGGGTTTTTTTCACTTGAAACCAGTCAGGACCTAATATGACTATATCCCGGGCACTGAGGGAGGCCGAATTACAGTAAATGTATGTAGACCTGACCCCCAGGTTCACGGGCGACGCCCGTGCTTTATTCGTCAACTTTTGCGCACTAGTATAGCTGGTTTTAACATCAAAATTTTCCGTTTTCTGCGCTGTAATTGTCGGATTTGGTGCATTACCCATCAAGTACAACCCTTCTACCTTATATATAAGGATCTAGATGAGCGATTTTCTCTGACTTTACGGGACAACAACGAGGTTTTTTCGGGCAACATTTAGCGCATATTTATGTTTGAAAGATGTCTTTTTGTGTGTGTTCTTTGGTGAGAACTGACAGGGCGCGCCAGTTTCGCTGAAGGAAAACTATCTCCTGGTGGTCGCCAGGGGATGTTCTTGGCTCAGGCTAGGGGATACGGCTAGTTTTAGTTGCAATATATGCCGTGGAAGAAGATAGAGTCACCCTTCGGAATCCACTGTTAACTCGCGTTTCTATTGACTTCAGGTCAAGGGGTCAAGGGATGCTAGTTCTTCAAGACAAGGGATGCACCGCAATTATATAAGCAGATATTCCTAGTTCCTGTTGAGGTGATGTTCGCTGTTGAAGTCCAGGGATGTCCCTAAATCCGGTGAGTGGATAGTGAAGTTTTACGAAACGTTTTCGCCATTGACTTACTGAATGCATACCGTGACCAAAAAGCCATTTTTTTCATCCGTCTTTGTCATCTTTCTACGGCGAAAAAAAACTGCACCGCGACGTGTTTACAGTCCAAAAACGTTCACAAAAATAGTTTATCCCTTCTACATACGTTGGGAGTAAAAAAAATTGAGAAAAAACTGGTTTTCAAAGGGTTTTTTTCACTTGAAACCAGTCAGGACCTAATATGACTATATCCCGGGCACTGAGGGAGGCCGAATTACAGTAAATGTATGTAGACCTGACCCCCAGGTTCACGGGCGACGCCCGTGCTTTATTCGTCAACTTTTGCGCACTAGTATAGCTGGTTTTAACATCAAAATTTTCCGTTTTCTGCGCTGTAATTGTCGGATTTGGTGCATTACCCATCAAGTACAACCCTTCTACCTTATATATAAGGATCTAGATGAGCGATTTTCTCTGACTTTACGGGACAACAACGAGGTTTTTTCGGGCAACATTTAGCGCATATTTATGTTTGAAAGATGTCTTTTTGTGTGTGTTCTTTGGTGAGAACTGACAGGGCGCGCCAGTTTCGCTGAAGGAAA
The DNA here is from genome assembly GCA_023349425.1 of Anthopleura sola. Classification (NCBI taxonomy): domain Eukaryota; kingdom Metazoa; phylum Cnidaria; class Anthozoa; order Actiniaria; family Actiniidae; genus Anthopleura; species Anthopleura sola. The sequence goes on along the minus strand of JALHLI010000003.1, from coordinate 4,248,066 downwards.
ACTATCTCCTGGTGGTCGCCAGGGGATGTTCTTGGCTCAGGCTAGGGGATACGGCTAGTTTTAGTTGCAATATATGCCGTGGAAGAAGATAGAGTCACCCTTCGGAATCCACTGTTAACTCGCGTTTCTATTGACTTCAGGTCAAGGGGTCAAGGGATGCTAGTTCTTCAAGACAAGGGATGCACCGCAATTATATAAGCAGATATTCCTAGTTCCTGTTGAGGTGATGTTCGCTGTTGAAGTCCAGGGATGTCCCTAAATCCGGTGAGTGGATAGTGAAGTTTTACGAAACGTTTTCGCCATTGACTTACTGAATGCATACCGTGACCAAAAAGCCATTTTTTTCATCCGTCTTTGTCAGCTTTCTACGGCGAAAAAAACTGCACCGCGACGTGTTTACAGTCCAAAAACGTTCACAAAAATAGTTTATCCCTTCTACATACGTTGGGAGTAAAAAAAATTGAGAAAAAACTGGTTTTCAAAGGTTTTTTTTCACTTGAAACCAGTCAGGACCTAATATGACTATATCCCGGGCACTGAGGGAGGCCGAATTACAGTAAATGTATGTAGACCTGACCCCCAGGTTCACGGGCGACGCCCGTGCTTTATTCGTCAACTTTTGCGCACTAGTATAGCTGGTTTTAACATCAAAATTTTCCGTTTTCTGCGCTGTAATTGTCGGATTTGGTGCATTACCCATCAAGTACAACCCTTCTACCTTATATATAGGGATCTAGATGAGCGATTTTCTCTGACTTTACGGGACAACAACGAGGTTTTTTCGGGCAACATTTAGCGCATATTTATGTTTGAAAGATGTCTTTTTGTGTGTGTTCTTTGGTGAGAACTGACAGGGCGCGCCAGTTTCGCCGAAGGAAAACTATCTCCTGGTGGTCGCCAGGGGATGTTCTTGGCTCAGGCTAGGGGATACGGCTAGTTTTAGTTGCAATATATGCCGTGGAAGAAGATAGAGTCACCCTTCGGAATCCACTGTTAACTCGCGTTTCTATTGACTTCAGGTCAAGGGGTCAAGGGATGCTAGTTCTTCAAGACAAGGGATGCACCGCAATTATATAAGCAGATATTCCTAGTTCCTGTTGAGGTGATGTTCGCTGTTGAAGTCCAGGGATGTCCCTAAATCCGGTGAGTGGATAGTGAAGTTTTACGAAACGTTTTCGCCATTGACTTACTGAATGCATACCGTGACCAAAAAGCCATTTTTTTCATCCGTCTTTGTCATCTTTCTACGGCGAAAAAAAACTGCACCGCGACGTGTTTACAGTCCAAAAACGTTCACAAAAATAGTTTATCCCTTCTACATACGTTGGGAGTAAAAATAATTGAGAAAAAACTGGTTTTCAAAGGGTTTTTTTCACTTGAAACCAGTCAGGACCTAATATGACTATATCCCGGGCACTGAGGGAGGCCGAATTACAGTAAATGTATGTAGACCTGACCCCCAGGTTCACGGGCGACGCCCGTGCTTTATTCGTCAACTTTTGCGCACTAGTAAAGCTGGTTTTAACATCAAAATTTTCCGTTTTCTGCGCTGTAATTGTCGGATTTGGTGCATTACCCATCAAGTACAACCCTTCTACCTTATATATAAGGATCTAGATGAGCGATTTTCTCTGACTTTACGGGACAACAACGAGGTTTTTTCGGGCAACATTTAGCGCATATTTATGTTTGAAAGATGTCTTTTTGTGTGTGTTCTTTGGTGAGAACTGACAGGGCGCGCCAGTTTCGCTGAAGGAAAACTATCTCCTGGTGGTCGCCAGGGGATGTTCTTGGCTCAGGCTAGGGGATACGGCTAGTTTTAGTTGCAATATATGCCGTGGAAGAAGATAGAGTCACCCTTCGGAATCCACTGTTAACTCGCGTTTCTATTGACTTCAGGTCAAGGGGTCAAGGGATGCTAGTTCTTCAAGACAAGGGATGCACCGCAATTATATAAGCAGATATTCCTAGTTCCTGTTGAGGTGATGTTCGCTGTTGAAGTCCAGGGATGTCCCTAAATCCGGTGAGTGGATAGTGAAGTTTTACGAAACGTTTTCGCCATTGACTTACTGAATGCATACCGTGACCAAAAAGCCATTTTTTTCATCCGTCTTTGTCAGCTTTCTACGGCGAAAAAAACTGCACCGCGACGTGTTTACAGTCCAAAAACGTTCACAAAAATAGTTTATCCCTTCTACATACGTTGGGAGTAAAAAAAATTGAGAAAAAACTGGTTTTCAAAGGTTTTTTTTCACTTGAAACCAGTCAGGACCTAATATGACTATATCCCGGGCACTGAGGGAGGCCGAATTACAGTAAATGTATGTAGACCTGACCCCCAGGTTCACGGGCGACGCCCGTGCTTTATTCGTCAACTTTTGCGCACTAGTATAGCTGGTTTTAACATCAAAATTTTCCGTTTTCTGCGCTGTAATTGTCGGATTTGGTGCATTACCCATCAAGTACAACCCTTCTACCTTATATATAAGGATCTAGATGAGCGATTTTCTCTGACTTTACGGGACAACAACGAGGTTTTTTCGGGCAACATTTAGCGCATATTTATGTTTGAAAGATGTCTTTTTGTGTGTGTTCTTTGGTGAGAACTGACAGGGCGCGCCAGTTTCGCTGAAGGAAAACTATCTCCTGGTGGTCGCCAGGGGATGTTCTTGGCTCAGGCTAGGGGATACGGCTAGTTTTAGTTGCAATATATGCCGTGGAAGAAGATAGAGTCACCCTTCGGAATCCACTGTTAACTCGCGTTTCTATTGACTTCAGGTCAAGGGGTCAAAGGATGCTAGTTCTTCAAGACAAGGGATGCACCGCAATTATATAAGCAGATATTCCTAGTTCCTGTTGAGGTGATGTTCGCTGTTGAAGTCCAGGGATGTCCCTAAATCCGGTGAGTGGATAGTGAAGTTTTACGAAACGTTTTCGCCATTGACTTACTGAATGCATACCGTGACCAAAAAGCCATTTTTTTCATCCGTCTTTGTCATCTTTCTACGGCGAAAAAAAACTGCACCGCGACGTGTTTACAGTCCAAAAACGTTCACAAAAATAGTTTATCCCTTCTACATACGTTGGGAGTAAAAAAAATTGAGAAAAAACTGGTTTTCAAAGGGTTTTTTTCACTTGAAACCAGTCAGGACCTAATATGACTATATCCCGGGCACTGAGGGAGGCCGAATTACAGTAAATGTATGTAGACCTGACCCCCAGGTTCACGGGCGACGCCCGTGCTTTATTCGTCAACTTTTGCGCACTAGTATAGCTGGTTTTAACATCAAAATTTTCCGTTTTCTGCGCTGTAATTGTCGGATTTGGTGCATTACCCATCAAGTACAACCCTTCTACCTTATATATAAGGATCTAGATGAGCGATTTTCTCTGACTTTACGGGACAACAACGAGGTTTTTTCGGGCAACATTTAGCGCATATTTATGTTTGAAAGATGTCTTTTTGTGTGTGTTCTTTGGTGAGAACTGACAGGGCGCGCCAGTTTCGCTGAAGGAAAACTATCTCCTGGTGGTCGCCAGGGGATGTTCTTGGCTCAGGCTAGGGGATACGGCTAGTTTTAGTTGCAATATATGCCGTGGAAGAAGATAGAGTCACCCTTCGGAATCCACTGTTAACTCGCGTTTCTATGGACTTCAGGTCAAGGGGTCAAGGGATGCTAGTTCTTCAAGACAAGGGATGCACCGCAATTATATAAGCAGATATTCCTAGTTCCTGTTGAGGTGATGTTCGCTGTTGAAGTCCAGGGATGTCCCTAAATCCGGTGAGTGGATAGTGAAGTTTTACGAAACGTTTTCGCCATTGACTTACTGAATGCATACCGTGACCAAAAAGCCATTTTTTTCATCCGTCTTTGTCATCTTTCTACGGCGAAAAAAAACTGCACCGCGACGTGTTTACAGTCCAAAAACGTTTACAAAAATAGTTTATCCCTTCTACATACGTTGGGAGTAAAAAAAATTGAGAAAAAACTGGTTTTCAAAGGGTTTTTTTCACTTGAAACCAGTCAGGACCTAATATGACTATATCCCGGGCACTGAGGGAGGCCGAATTACAGTAAATGTATGTAGACCTGACCCCCAGGTTCACGGGCGACGCCCGTGCTTTATTCGTCAACTTTTGCGCACTAGTATAGCTGGTTTTAACATCAAAATTTTCCGTTTTCTGCGCTGTAATTGTCGGATTTGGTGCATTACCCATCAAGTACAACCCTTCTACCTTATATATAAGGATCTAGATGAGCGATTTTCTCTGACTTTACGGGACAACAACGAGGTTTTTTCGGGCAACATTTAGCGCATATTTATGTTTGAAAGATGTCTTTTTGTGTGTGTTCTTTGGTGAGAACTGACAGGGCGCGCCAGTTTCGCTGAAGGAAAACTATCTCCTGGTGGTCGCCAGGGGATGTTCTTGGCTCAGGCTAGGGGATACGGCTAGTTTTAGTTGCAATATATGCCGTGGAAGAAGATAGAGTCACCCTTCGGAATCCACTGTTAACTCGCGTTTCTATTGACTTCAGGTCAAGGGGTCAAGGGATGCTAGTTCTTCAAGACAAGGGATGCACCGCAATTATATAAGCAGATATTCCTAGTTCCTGTTGAGGTGATGTTCGCTGTTGAAGTCCAGGGATGTCCCTAAATCCGGTGAGTGCATAGTGAAGTTTTACGAAACGTTTTCGCCATTGACTTACTGAATGCATACCGTGACCAAAAAGCCATTTTTTTCATCCGTCTTTGTCACCTTTCTACGGCGAAAAAAAACTGCACCGCGACGTGTTTACAGTCCAAAAACGTTCACAAAAATAGTTTATCCCTTCTACATACGTTGGGAGTAAAAAAAATTGAGAAAAAACTGGTTTTCAAAGGGTTTTTTTCACTTGAAACCAGTCAGGACCTAATATGACTATATCCCGGGCACTGAGGGAGGCCGAATTACAGTAAATGTATGTAGACCTGACCCCCAGGTTCACGGGCGACGCCCGTGCTTTATTCGTCAACTTTTGCGCACTAGTATAGCTGGTTTTAACATCAAAATTTTCCGTTTTCTGCGCTGTAATTGTCGGATTTGGTGCATTACCCATCAAGTACAACCCTTCTACCTTATATATAAGGATCTAGATGAGCGATTTTCTCTGACTTTACGGGACAACAACGAGGTTTTTTCGGGCAACATTTAGCGCATATTTATATTTGAAAGATGTCTTTTTGTGTGTGTTCTTTGGTGAGAACTGACAGGGCACGCCAGTTTCGCTGAAGGAAAACTATCTCCTGGTGGTCGCCAGGGGATGTTCTTGGCTCAGGCTAGGGGATACGGCTAGTTTTAATTGCAATATATGCCGTGGAAGAAGATAGAGTCACCCTTCGGAATCCACTGTTAACTCGCGTTTCTATTGACTTCAGGTCAAGGGGTCAAGGGATGCTAGTTCTTCAAGACAAGGGATGCACCGCAATTATATAAGCAGATATTCCTAGTTCCTGTTGAGGTGATGTTCGCTGTTGAAGTCCAGGGATGTCCCTAAATCCGGTGAGTGGATAGTGAAGTTTTACGAAACGTTTTCGCCATTGACTTACTGAATGCATACCGTGACCAAAAAGCCATTTTTTTCATCCGTCTTTGTCATCTTTCTACGGCGAAAAAAAACTGCACCGCGACGTGTTTACAGTCCAAAAACGTTCACAAAAATAGTTTATCCCTTCTACATACGTTGGGAGTAAAAATAATTGAGAAAAAACTGGTTTTCAAAGGGTTTTTTTCACTTGAAACCAGTCAGGACCTAATATGACTATATCCCGGGCACTGAGGGAGGCCGAATTACAGTAAATGTATGTAGACCTGACCCCCAGGTTCACGGGCGACGCCCGTGCTTTATTCGTCAACTTTTGCGCACTAGTATAGCTGGTTTTAACATCAAACTTTTCGTTTTCTGCGCTGTAATTGTAGGATTTGGTGCATTACCCATCAAGTACAACCCTTCTACCTTATATATAAGGATCTAGATGAGCGATTTTCTCTGACTTTACGGGACAACAACGAGGTTTTTTCGGGCAACATTTAGCGCATATTTATGTTTGAAAGATGTCTTTTTGTGTGTGTTCTTTGGTGAGAACTGACAGGGCGCGCCAGTTTCGCTGAAGGAAAACTATCTCCTGGTGGTCGCCAGGGGATGTTCTTGGCTCAGGCTAGGGGATACGGCTAGTTTTAGTTGCGATATATGCCGTGGAAGAAGATAGAGTCACCCTTCGGAATCCACTGTTAACTCGCGTTTCTATTGACTTCAGGTCAAGGGGTCAAGGGATGCTAGTTCTTCAAGACAAGGGATGCACCGCAATTATATAAGCAGATATTCCTAGTTCCTGTTGAGGTGATGTTCGCTGTTGAAGTCCAGGGATGTCCCTAAATCCGGTGAGTGGATAGTGAAGTTTTACGAAACGTTTTCGCCATTGACTTACTGAATGCATACCGTGACCAAAAAGCCATTTTTTTCATCCGTCTTTGTCATCTTTCTACGGCGAAAACAAACTGCACCGCGACGTGTTTACAGTCCAAAAACGTTCACAAAAATAGTTTATCCCTTCTACATACGTTGGGAGTAAAAAAAATTGAGAAAAAACTGGTTTTCAAAGGGTTTTTTTCACTTGAAACCAGTCAGGACCTAATATGACTATATCCCGGGCACTGAGGGAGGCCGAATTACAGTAAATGTATGTAGACCTGACCCCCAGGTTCACGGGCGACGCCCGTGCTTTATTCGTCAACTTTTGCGCACTAGTATAGCTGGTTTTAACATCAAAATTTTCCGTTTTCTGCGCTGTAATTGTCGGATTTGGTGCATTACCCATCAAGTACAACCCTTCTACCTTATATATAAGGATCTAGATGAGCGATTTTCTCTGACTTTACGGGACAACAACGAGGTTTTTTTCGGGCAACATTTAGCGCATATTTATGTTTGAAAGATGTCTTTTTGTGTGTGTTCTTTGGTGAGAACTGACAGGGCGCGCCAGTTTCGCTGAAGGAAAACTATCTCCTGGTGGTCGCCAGGGGATGTTCTTGGCTCAGGCTAGGGGATACGGCTAGTTTTAGTTGCAATATATGCCGTGGAAGAAGATAGAGTCACCCTTCGGAATCCACTGTTAACTCGCGTTTCTATTGACTTCAGGTCAAGGGGTCAAGGGATGCTAGTTCTTCAAGACAAGGGATGCACCGCAATTATATAAGCAGATATTCCTAGTTCCTGTTGAGGTGATGTTCACTGTTGAAGTCCAGGGATGTCCCTAAATCCGGTGAGTGGATAGTGAAGTTTTACGAAACGTTTTCGCCATTGACTTACTGAATGCATACCGTGACCAAAAAGCCATTTTTTTTCATCCGTCTTTGTCATCTTTCTACGGCGAAAAAAAACTGCACCGCGACGTGTTTACAGTCCAAAAACGTTCACAAAAATAGTTTATCCCTTCTACATACGTTGGGAGTAAAAAAAATTGAGAAAAAACTGGTTTTCAAAGGGTTTTTTTCACTTGAAACCAGTCAGGACCTAATATGACTATATCCCGGGCACTGAGGGAGGCCGAATTACAGTAAATGTATGTAGACCTGACCCCCAGGTTCACGGGCGACGCCCGTGCTTTATTCGTCAACTTTTGCGCACTAGTATAGCTGGTTTTAACATCAAAATTTTCCGTTTTCTGCGCTGTAATTGTCGGATTTGGTGCATTACCCATCAAGTACAACCCTTCTACCTTATATATAAGGATCTAGATGAGCGATTTTCTCTGACTTTACGGGACAACAACGAGGTTTTTTCGGGCAACATTTAGCGCATATTTATGTTTGAAAGATGTCTTTTTGTGTGTGTTCTTTGGTGAGAACTGACAGGGCGCGCCAGTTTCGCTGAAGGAAAACTATCTCCTGGTGGTCGCCAGGGGATGTTCTTGGCTCAGGCTAGGGGATACGGCTAGTTTTAGTTGCAATATATGCCGTGGAAGAAGATAGAGTCACCCTTCGGAATCCACTGTTAACTCGCGTTTCTATTGACTTCAGGTCAAGGGGTCAAGGGATGCTAGTTCTTCAAGACAAGGGATGCACCGCAATTATATAAGCAGATATTCCTAGTTCCTGTTGAGGTGATGTTCGCTGTTGAAGTCCAGGGATGTCCCTAAATCCGGTGAGTGGATAGTGAAGTTTTACGAAACGTTTTCGCCATTGACTTACTGAATGCATACCGTGACCAAAAAGCCATTTTTTTCATCCGTCTTTGTCATCTTTCTACGGCGAAAAAAAACTGCACCGCGACGTGTTTACAGTCCAAAAACGTTCACAAAAATAGTTTATCCCTTCTACATACGTTGGGAGTAAAAAAAATTGAGAAAAAACTGGTTTTCAAAGGGTTTTTTTCACTTGAAACCAGTCAGGACCTAATATGACTATATCCCGGGCACTGAGGGAGGCCGAATTACAGTAAATGTATGTAGACCTGACCCCCAGGTTCACGGGCGACTCCCGTGCTTTATTCGTCAACTTTTGCGCACTAGTATAGCTGGTTTTAACATCAAAATTTTCCGTTTTCTGCGCTTTAATTGTCGGATTTGGTGCATTACCCATCAAGTACAACCCTTCTACCTTATATATAAGGATCTAGATGAGCGATTTTCTCTGACTTTACGGGACAACAACGAGGTTTTTTCGGGCAACATTTAGCGCATATTTATGTTTGAAAGATGTCTTTTTGTGTGTGTTCTTTGGTGAGAACTGACAGGGCGCGCCAGTTTCGCTGAAGGAAAACTATCTCCTGGTGGTCGCCAGGGGATGTTCTTGGCTCAGGCTAGGGGATACGGCTAGTTTTAGTTGCAATATATGCCGTGGAAGAAGATAGAGTCACCCTTCGGAATCCACTGTTAACTCGCGTTTCTATTGACTTCAGGTCAAGGGGTCAAAGGATGCTAGTTCTTCAAGACAAGGGATGCACCGCAATTATATAAGCAGATATTCCTAGTTCCTGTTGAGGTGATGTTCGCTGTTGAAGTCCAGGGATGTCCCTAAATCCGGTGAGTGGATAGTGAAGTTTTACGAAACGTTTTCGCCATTGACTTACTGAATGCATACCGTGACCAAAAAGCCATTTTTTTCATCCGTCTTTGTCATCTTTCTACGGCGAAAAAAAACTGCACCGCGACGTGTTTACAGTCCAAAAACGTTCACAAAAATAGTTTATCCCTTCTACATACGTTGGGAGTAAAAAAAATTGAGAAAAAACTGGTTTTCAAAGGGTTTTTTTCACTTGAAACCAGTCAGGACCTAATATGACTATATCCCGGGCACTGAGGGAGGCCGAATTACAGTAAATGTATGTAGACCTGACCCCCAGGTTCACGGGCGACGCCCGTGCTTTATTCGTCAACTTTTGCGCACTAGTATAGCTGGTTTTAACATCAAAATTTTCCGTTTTCTGCGCTGTAATTGTCGGATTTGGTGCATTACCCATCAAGTACAACCCTTCTACCTTATATATAAGGATCTAGATGAGCGATTTTCTCTGACTTTACGGGACAACAACGAGGTTTTTTCGGGCAACATTTAGCGCATATTTATGTTTGAAAGATGTCTTTTTGTGTGTGTTCTTTGGTGAGAACTGACAGGGCGCGCCAGTTTCGCTGAAGGAAAACTATCTCCTGGTGGTCGCCAGGGGATGTTCTTGGCTCAGGCTAGGGGATACGGCTAGTTTTAGTTGCAATATATGCCGTGGAAGAAGATAGAGTCACCCTTCGGAATCCACTGTTAACTCGCGTTTCTATTGACTTCAGGTCAAGGGGTCAAGGGATGCTAGTTCTTCAAGACAAGGGATGCACCGCAATTATATAAGCAGATATTCCTAGTTCCTGTTGAGGTGATGTTCGCTGTTGAAGTCCAGGGATGTCCCTAAATCCGGTGAGTGGATAGTGAAGTTTTACGAAACGTTTTCGCCATTGACTTACTGAATGCATACCGTGACCAAAAAGCCATTTTTTTCATCCGTCTTTGTCATCTTTCTACGGCGAAAAAAAACTGCACCGCGACGTGTTTACAGTCCAAAAACGTTCACAAAAAGAGTTTATCCCTTCTACATACGTTGGGAGTAAAAATAATTGAGAAAAAACTGGTTTTCAAAGGGTTTTTTTCACTTGAAACCAGTCAGGACCTAATATGACTATATCCCGGGCACTGAGGGAGGCCGAATTACAGTAAATGTATGTAGACCTGACCCCCAGGTTCACGGGCGACGCCCGTGCTTTATTCGTCAACTTTTGCGCACTAGTATAGCTGGTTTTAACATCAAACTTTTCCGTTTTCTGCGCTGTAATTGTAGGATTTGGTGCATTACCCATCAAGTACAACCCTTCTACCTTATATATAAGGATCTAGATGAGCGATTTTCTCTGACTTTACGGGACAACAACGAGGTTTTTTCGGGCAACATTTAGCGCATATTTATGTTTGAAAGATGTCTTTTTGTGTGTGTTCTTTGGTGAGAACTGACAGGGCGCGCCAGTTTCGCTGAAGGAAAACTATCTCCTGGTGGTCGCCAGGGGATGTTCTTGGCTCAGGCTAGGGGATACGGCTAGTTTTAGTTGCAATATATGCCGTGGAAGAAGATAGAGTCACCCTTCGGAATCCACTGTTAACTCGCGTTTCTATTGACTTCAGGTCAAGGGGTCAAGGGATGCTAGTTCTTCAAGACAAGGGATGCACCGCAATTATATAAGCAGATATTCCTAGTTCCTGTTGAGGTGATGTTCGCTGTTGAAGTCCAGGGATGTCCCTAAATCCGGTGAGTGGATAGTGAAGTTTTACGAAACGTTTTCGCCATTGACTTACTGAATGCATACCGTGACCAAAAAGCCATTTTTTTCATCCGTCTTTGTCATCTTTCTACGGCGAAAAAAAACTGCACCGCGACGTGTTTACAGTCCAAAAACGTTCACAAAAATAGTTTATCCCTTCTACATACGTTGGGAGTAAAAAAAATTGAGAAAAAACTGGTTTTCAAAGGGTTTTTTTCACTTGAAACCAGTCAGGACCTAATATGACTATATCCCGGGCACTGAGGGAGGCCGAATTACAGTAAATGTATGTAGACCTGACCCCCAGGTTCACGGGCGACGCCCGTGCTTTATTCGTCAACTTTTGCGCACTAGTATAGCTGGTTTTAACATCAAAATTTTCCGTTTTCTGCGCTGTAATTGTCGGATTTGGTGCATTACCCATCAAGTACAACCCTTCTACCTTATATATAAGGATCTAGATGAGCGATTTTCTCTGACTTTACGGGACAACAACGAGGTTTTTTCGGGCAACATTTAGCGCATATTTATGTTTGAAAGATGTCTTTTTGTGTGTGTTCTTTGGTGAGAACTGACAGGGCGCGCCAGTTTCGCTGAAGGAAAACTATCTCCTGGTGGTCGCCAGGGGATGTTCTTGGCTCAGGCTAGGGGATACGGCTAGTTTTAGTTGCAATATATGCCGTGGAAGAAGATAGAGTCACCCTTCTGAATCCACTGTTAACTCGCGTTTCTATTGACTTCAGGTCAAGGGGTCAAGGGATGCTAGTTCTTCAAGACAAGGGATGCACCGCAATTATATAAGCAGATATTCCTAGTTCCTGTTGAGGTGATGTTCGCTGTTGAAGTCCAGGGATGTCCCTAAATCCGGTGAGTGGATAGTGAAGTTTTACGAAACGTTTTCGCCATTGACTTACTGAATGCATACCGTGACCAAAAAGCCATTTTTTTCATCCGTCTTTGTCATCTTTCTACGGCGAAAAAAAACTGCACCGCGACGTGTTTACAGTCCAAAAACGTTCACAAAAATAGTTTATCCCTTCTACATACGTTGGGAGTAAAAATAATTGAGAAAAAACTGGTTTTCAAAGGGTTTTTTTCACTTGAAACCAGTCAGGACCTAATATGACTATATCCCGGGCACTGAGGGAGGCCGAATTACAGTAAATGTATGTAGACCTGACCCCCAGGTTCACGGGCGACGCCCGTGCTTTATTCGTCAACTTTTTCGCACTAGTATAGCTGGTTTTAACATCAAACTTTTCCGTTTTCTGCGCTGTAATTGTAGGATTTGGTGCATTACCCATCAAGTACAACCCTTCTACCTTATATATAAGGATCTAGATGAGCGATTTTCTCTGACTTTACGGGACAACAACGAGGTTTTTTCGGGCAACATTTAGCGCATATTTATGTTTGAAAGATGTCTTTTTGTGTGTGTTCTTTGGTGAGAACTGACAGGGCGCGCCAGTTTCGCTGAAGGAAAACTATCTCCTGGTGGTCGCCAGGGGATGTTCTTGGCTCAGGCTAGGGGATACGGCTAGTTTTAGTTGCAATATATGCCGTGGAAGAAGATAGAGTCACCCTTCGGAATCCACTGTTAACTCGCGTTTCTATTGACTTCAGGTCAAGGGGTCAAGGGATGCTAGTTCTTCAAGACAAGGGATGCACCGCAATTATATAAGCAGATATTCCTAGTTCCTGTTGAGGTGATGTTCGCTGTTGAAGTCCAGGGATGTCCCTAAATCCGGTGAGTGGATAGTGAAGTTTTACGAAACGTTTTCGCCATTGACTTACTGAATGCATACCGTGACCAAAAAGCCATTTTTTTCATCCGTCTTTGTCATCTTTCTACGGCAAAAAAAAACTGCACCGCGACGTGTTTACAGTCCAAAAACGTTCACAAAAATAGTTTATCCCTTCTACATACGTTGGGAGTAAAAAAAATTGAGAAAAAACTGGTTTTCAAAGGGTTTTTTTCACTTGAAACCAGTCAGGACCTAATATGACTATATCCCGGGCACTGAGGGAGGCCGAATTACAGTAAATGTATGTAGACCTGACCCCCAGGTTCACGGGCGACGCCCGTGCTTTATTCGTCAACTTTTGCGCACTAGTATAGCTGGTTTTAACATCAAAATTTTCCGTTTTCTGCGCTGTAATTGTCGGATTTGGTGCATTACCCATCAAGTACAACCCTTCTACCTTATATATAAGGATCTAGATGAGCGATTTTCTCTGACTTTACGGGACAACAACGAGGTTTTTTTCGGGCAACATTTAGCGCATATTTATGTTTGAAAGATGTCTTTTTGTGTGTGTTCTTTGGTGAGAACTGACAGGGCGCGCCAGTTTCGCTGAAGGAAAACTATCTCCTGGTGGTCGCCAGGGGATGTTCTTGGCTCAGGCTAGGGGATACGGCTTGTTTTAGTTGCAATATATGCCGTGGAAGAAGATAGAGTCACCCTTCGGAATCCACTGTTAACTCGCGTTTCTATTGACTTCAGGTCAAGGGGTCAAGGGATGCTAGTTCTTCAAGACAAGGGATGCACCGCAATTATATAAGCAGATATTCCTAGTTCCTGTTGAGGTGATGTTCACTGTTGAAGTCCAGGGATGTCCCTAAATCCGGTGAGTGGATAGTGAAGTTTTACGAAACGTTTTCGCCATTGACTTACTGAATGCATACCGTGACCAAAAAGCCATTTTTTTCATCCGTCTTTGTCATCTTTCTACGGCGAAAAAAAACTGCACCGCGACGTGTTTACAGTCCAAAAACGTTCACAAAAATAGTTTATCCCTTCTACATACGTTGGGAGTAAAAAAAATTGAGAAAAAACTGGTTTTCAAAGGGTTTTTTTCACTTGAAACCAGTCAGGACCTAATATGACTATATCCCGGGCACTGAGGGAGGCCGAATTACAGTAAATGTATGTAGACCTGACCCCCAGGTTCACGGGCGACGCCCGTGCTTTATTCGTCAACTTTTGCGCACTAGTATAGCTGGTTTTAACATCAAAATTTTCCGTTTTCTGCGCTGTAATTGTCGGATTTGGTGCATTACCCATCAAGTACAACCCTTCTACCTTATATATAAGGATCTAGATGAGCGATTTTCTCTGACTTTACGGGACAACAACGAGGTTTTTTCGGGCAACATTTAGCGCATATTTATGTTTGAAAGATGTCTTTTTGTGTGTGTTCTTTGGTGAGAACTGACAGGGCGCGCCAGTTTCGCTGAAGGAAAACTATCTCCTGGTGGTCGCCAGGGGATGTTCTTGGCTCAGGCTAGGGGATACGGCTAGTTTTAGTTGCAATATATGCCGTGGAAGAAGATAGAGTCACCCTTCGGAATCCACTGTTAACTCGCGTTTCTATTGACTTCAGGTCAAGGGGTCAAGGGATGCTAGTTCTTCAAGACAAGGGATGCACCGCAATTATATAAGCAGATATTCCTAGTTCCTGTTGAGGTGATGTTCGCTGTTGAAGTCCAGGGATGTCCCTAAATCCGGTGAGTGGATAGTGAAGTTTTACGAAACGTTTTCGCCATTGACTTACTGAATGCATACCGTGACCAAAAAGCCATTTTTTTCATCCGTCTTTGTCATCTTTCTACGGCGAAAAAAAACTGCACCGCGACGTGTTTACAGTCTAAAAACGTTCACAAAAATAGTTTATCCCTTCTACATACGTTGGGAGTAAAAAAAATTGAGAAAAAACTGGTTTTCAAAGGGTTTTTTTCACTTGAAACCAGTCAGGACCTAATATGACTATATCCCGGGCACTGAGGGAGGCCGAATTACAGTAAATGTATGTAGACCTGACCCCCAGGTTCACGGGCGACGCCCGTGCTTTATTCGTCAACTTTTGCGCACTAGTATAGCTGGTTTTAACATCAAAATTTTCCGTTTTCTGCGCTGTAATTGTCGGATTTGGTGCATTACCCATCAAGTACAACCCTTCTACCTTATATATAAGGATCTAGATGAGCGATTTTCTCTGACTTTACGGGACAACAACGAGGTTTTTTCGGGCAACATTTAGCGCATATTTATGTTTGAAAGATGTCTTTTTGTGTGTGTTCTTTGGTGAGAACTGACAGGGCGCGCCAGTTTCGCTGAAGGAAAACTATCTCCTGGTGGTCGCCAGGGGATGTTCTTGGCTCAGGCTAGGGGATACGGCTAGTTTTAGTTGCAATATATGCCGTGGAAGAAGATAGAGTCACCCTTTGGAATCCACTGTTAACTCGCGTTTCTATTGACTTCAGGTCAAGGGGTCAAGGGATGCTAGTTCTTCAAGACAAGGGATGCACCGCAATTATATAAGCAGATATTCCTAGTTCCTGTTGAGGTGATGTTTGCTGTTGAAGTCCAGGGATGTCCCTAAATCCGGTGAGTGGATAGTGAAGTTTTACGAAACGTTTTCGCCATTGACTTACTGAATGCATACCGTGACCAAAAAGCCATTTTTTTCATCCGTCTTTGTCATCTTTCTACGGCGAAAAAAAACTGCACCGCGACGTGTTTACAGTCCAAAAACGTTCACAAAAATAGTTTATCCCTTCTACATACGTTGGGAGTAAAAAAAATTGAGAAAAAACTGGTTTTCAAAGGGTTTTTTTCACTTGAAACCAGTCAGGACCTAATATGACTATATCCCGGGCACTGAGGGAGGCCGAATTACAGTAAATGTATGTAGACCTGACCCCCAGGTTCACGGGCGACGCCCGTGCTTTATTCGTCAACTTTTGCGCACTAGTATAGCTGGTTTTAACATCAAAATTTTCCGTTTTCTGCGCTGTAATTGTCGGATTTGGTGCATTACCCATCAAGTACAACCCTTCTACCTTATATATAAGGATCTAGATGAGCGATTTTCTCTGACTTTACGGGACAACAACGAGGTTTTTTCGGGCAACATTTAGCGCATATTTATGTTTGAAAGATGTCTTTTTGTGTGTGTTCTTTGGTGAGAACTGACAGGGCGCGCCAGTTTCGCTGAAGGAAAACTATCTCCTGGTGGTCGCCAGGGGATGTTCTTGGCTCAGGCTAGGGGATACGGCTAGTTTTAGTTGCAATATATGCCGTGGAAGAAGATAGAGTCACCCTTCGGAATCCACTGTTAACTCGCGTTTCTATTGACTTCAGGTCAAGGGGTCAAGGGATGCTAGTTCTTCAAGACAATGGATGCACCGCAATTATATAAGCAGATATTCCTAGTTCCTGTCGAGGTGATGTTCGCTGTTGAAGTCCAGGGATGTCCCTAAATCCGGTGAGTGGATAGTGAAGTTTTTCGAAACGTTTTCGCCATTGACTTACTGAATGCATACCGTGACCAAAAAGCCATTTTTTTCATCCGTCTTTGTCATCTTTCTACGGCGAAAAAAAACTGCACCGCGACGTGTTTACAGTCCAAAAACGTTCACAAAAAGAGTTTATCCCTTCTACATACGTTGGGAGTAAAAAAAAGTGAGAAAAAACTGGTTTTCAAAGGGTTTTTTTCACTTGAAACCAGTCAGGACCTAATATGACTATATCCCGGGCACTGAGGGAGGCCGAATTACAGTAAATGTATGTAGACCTGACCCCCAGGTTCACGGGCGACGCCCGTGCTTTATTCGTCAACTTTTGCGCACTAGTATAGCTGGTTTTAACATCAAAATTTTCCGTTTTCTGCGCTGTAATTGTCGGATTTGGTGCATTACCCATCAAGTACAACCCTTCTACCTTATATATAAGGATCTAGATGAGCGATTTTCTCTGACTTTACGGGACAACAACGAGGTTTTTTCGGGCAACATTTAGCGCATATTTATGTTTGAAAGATGTCTTTTTGTGTGTGTTCTTTGGTGAGAACTGACAGGGCGCGCCAGTTTCGCTGAAGGAAAACTATCTCCTGGTGGTCGCCAGGGGATGTTCTTGGCTCAGGCTAGGGGATACGGCTAGTTTTAGTTGCAATATATGCCGTGGAAGAAGATAGAGTCACCCTTCGGAATCCACTGTTAACTCGCGTTTCTATTGACTTCAGGTCAAGGGGTCAAGGGATGCTAGTTCTTCAAGACAAGGGATGCACCGCAATTATATAAGCAGATATTCCTAGTTCCTGTTGAGGTGATGTTCGCTGTTGAAGTCCAGGGATGTCCCTAAATCCGGTGAGTGGATAGTGAAGTTTTACGAAACGTTTTCGCCATTGACTTACTGAATGCATACCGTGACCAAAAAGCCATTTTTTTCATCTGTCTTTGTCATCTTTCTACGGCGAAAAAAAACTGCACCGCGACGTGTTTACAGTCCAAAAACGTTCACAAAAATAGTTTATCCCTTCTACATACGTTGGGAGTAAAAAAAATTGAGAAAAAACTGGTTTTCAAAGGGTTTTTTTCACTTGAAACCAGTCAGGACCTAATATGACTATATCCCGGGCACTGAGGGAGGCCGAATTACAGTAAATGTATGTAGACCTGACCCCCAGGTTCACGGGCGACGCCCGTGCTTTATTCGTCAACTTTTGCGCACTAGTATAGCTGGTTTTAACATCAAAATTTTCCGTTTTCTGCGCTGTAATTGTCGGATTTGGTGCATTACCCATCAAGTACAACCCTTCTACCTTATATATAAGGATCTAGATGAGCGATTTTCTCTGACTTTACGGGACAACAACGAGGTTTTTTTCGGGCAACATTTAGCGCATATTTATGTTTGAAAGATGTCTTTTTGTGTGTGTTCTTTGGTGAGAACTGACAGGGCGCGCCAGTTTCGCTGAAGGAAAACTATCTCCTGGTGGTCGCCAGGGGATGTTCTTGGCTCAGGCTAGGGGATACGGCTAGTTTTAGTTGCAATATATGCCGTGGAAGAAGATAGAGTCACCCTTCGGAATCCACTGTTAACTCGCGTTTCTATTGACTTCAGGTCAAGGGGTCAAGGGATGCTAGTTCTTCAAGACAAGGGATGCACCGCAATTATATAAGCAGATATTCCTAGTTCCTGTTGAGGTGATGTTCACTGTTGAAGTCCAGGGATGTCCCTAAATCCGGTGAGTGGATAGTGAAGTTTTACGAAACGTTTTCGCCATTGACTTACTGAATGCATACCGTGACCAAAAAGCCATTTTTTTCATCCGTCTTTGTCATCTTTCTACGGCGAAAAAAAACTGCACCGCGACGTGTTTACAGTCCAAAAACGTTCACAAAAATAGTTTATCCCTTCTACATACGTTGGGAGTAAAAAAATGGAGAAAAAACTGGTTTTCAAAGGGTTTTTTTCACTTGAAACCAGTCAGGACCTAATATGACTATATCCCGGGCACTGAGGGAGGCCGAATTACAGTAAATGTATGTAGACCTGACCCCCAGGTTCACGGGCGACGCCCGTGCTTTATTCGTCAACTTTTGCGCACTAGTATAGCTGGTTTTAACATCAAAATTTTCCGTTTTCTGCGCTGTAATTGTCGGATTTGGTGCATTACCCATCAAGTACAACCCTTCTACCTTATATATAAGGATCTAGATGAGCGATTTTCTCTGACTTTACGGGACAACAACGAGGTTTTTTCGGGCAACATTTAGCGCATATTTATGTTTGAAAGATGTCTTTTTGTGTGTGTTCTTTGGTGAGAACTGACAGGGCGCGCCAGTTTCGCTGAAGGAAAACTATCTCCTGGTGGTCGCCAGGGGATGTTCTTGGCTCAGGCTAGGGGATACGGCTAGTTTTAGTTGCAATATATGCCGTGGAAGAAGATAGAGTCACCCTTCGGAATCCACTGTTAACTCGCGTTTCTATTGACTTCAGGTCAAGGGGTCAAGGGATGCTAGTTCTTCAAGACAAGGGATGCACCGCAATTATATAAGCAGATATTCCTAGTTCCTGTTGAGGTGATGTTCGCTGTTGAAGTCCAGGGATGTCCCTAAATCCGGTGAGTGGATAGTGAAGTTTTACGAAACGTTTTCGCCATTGACTTACTGAATGCATACCGTGACCAAAAAGCCATTTTTTTCATCCGTCTTTGTCATCTTTCTACGGCGAAAAAAAACTGCACCGCGACGTGTTTACAGTCCAAAAACGTTCACAAAAATAGTTTATCCCTTCTACATACGTTGGGAGTAAAAAAAATTGAGAAAAAACTGGTTTTCAAAGGGTTTTTTTCACTTGAAACCAGTCAGGACCTAATATGACTATATCCCGGGCACTGAGGGAGGCCGAATTACAGTAAATGTATGTAGACCTGACCCCCAGGTTCACGGGCGACGCCCGTGCTTTATTCGTCAACTTTTGCGCACTAGTATAGCTGGTTTTAACATCAAAATTTTCCGTTTTCTGCGCTGTAATTGTCGGATTTGGTGCATTACCCATCAAGTACAACCCTTCTACCTTATATATAAGGATCTAGATGAGCGATTTTCTCTGACTTTACGGGACAACAACGAGGTTTTTTCGGGCAACATTTAGCGCATATTTATGTTTGAAAGATGTCTTTTTGTGTGTGTTCTTTGGTGAGAACTGACAGGGCGCGCCAGTTTCGCGGAAGGAAAACTATCTCCTGGTGGTCGCCAGGGGATGTTCTTGGCTCAGGCTAGGGGATACGGCTAGTTTTAGTTGCAATATATGCCGTGGAAGAAGATAGAGTCACCCTTCGGAATCCACTGTTAACTCGCGTTTCTATTGACTTCAGGTCAAGGGGTCAAGGGATGCTAGTTCTTCAAGACAAGGGATGCACCGCAATTATATAAGCAGATATTCCTAGTTCCTGTTGAGGTGATGTTCGCTGTTGAAGTCCAGGGATGTCCCTAAATCCGGTGAGTGGATAGTGAAGTTTTACGAAACGTTTTCGCCATTGACTTACTGAATGCATACCGTGACCAAAAAGCCATTTTTTTCATCCGTCTTTGTCATCTTTCTACGGCGAAAACAAACTGCACCGCGACGTGTTTACAGTCCAAAAACGTTCACAAAAATAGTTTATCCCTTCTACATACGTTGGGAGTAAAAAAAATTGAGAAAAAACTGGTTTTCAAAGGGTTTTTTTCACTTGAAACAAGTCAGGACCTAATATGACTATATCCCGGGCACTGAGGGAGGCCGAATTACAGTAAATGTATGTAGACCTGACCCCCAGGTTCACGGGCGACGCCCGTGCTTTATTCGTCAACTTTTGCGCACTAGTATAGCTGGTTTTAACATCAAAATTTTCCGTTTTCTGCGCTGTAATTGTCGGATTTGGTGCATTACCCATCAAGTACAACCCTTCTACCTTATATATAAGGATCTAGATGAGCGATTTTCTCTGACTTTACGGGACAACAACGAGGTTTTTTCGGGCAACATTTAGCGCATATTTATGTTTGAAAGATGTCTTTTTGTGTGTGTTCTTTGGTGAGAACTGACAGGGCGCGCCAGTTTCGCTGAAGGAAAACTATCTCCTGGTGGTCGCCAGGGGATGTTCTTGGCTCAGGCTAGGGGATACGGCTAGTTTTAGTTGCAATATATGCCGTGGAAGAAGATAGAGTCACCCTTCGGAATCCACTGTTAACTCGCGTTTCTATTGACTTCAGGTCAAGGGGTCAAGGGATGCTAGTTCTTCAAGACAAGGGATGCACCGCACTTATATAAGCAGATATTCCTAGTTCCTGTTGAGGTGATGTTCACTGTTGAAGTCCAGGGATGTCCCTAAATCCGGTGAGTGGATAGTGAAGTTTTACGAAACGTTTTCGCCATTGACTTACTGAATGCATACCGTGACCAAAAAGCCATTTTTTTCATCCGTCTTTGTCATCTTTCTACGGCGAAAACAAACTGCACCGCGACGTGTTTACAGTCCAAAAACGTTCACAAAAATAGTTTATCCCTTCTACATACGTTGGGAGTAAAAAAAATTGAGAAAAAACTGGTTTTCAAAGGGTTTTTTTCACTTGAAACAAGTCAGGACCTAATATGACTATATCCCGGGCACTGAGGGAGGCCGAATTACAGTAAATGTATGTAGACCTGACCCCCAGGTTCACGGGCGACGCCCGTGCTTTATTCGTCAACTTTTGCGCACTAGTATAGCTGGTTTTAACATCAAAATTTTCCGTTTTCTGCGCTGTAATTGTCGGATTTGGTGCATTACCCATCAAGTACAACCCTTCTACCTTATATATAAGGATCTAGATGAGCGATTTTCTCTGACTTTACGGGACAACAACGAGGTTTTTTCGGGCAACATTTAGCGCATATTTATGTTTGAAAGATGTCTTTTTGTGTGTGTTCTTTGGTGAGAACTGACAGGGCGCGCCAGTTTCGCTGAAGGAAAACTATCTCCTGGTGGTCGCCAGGGGATGTTCTTGGCTCAGGCTAGGGGATACGGCTAGTTTTAGTTGCAATATATGCCGTGGAAGAAGATAGAGTCACCCTTCGGAATCCACTGTTAACTCGCGTTTCTATTGACTTCAGGTCAAGGGGTCAAGGGATGCTAGTTCTTCAAGACAAGGGATGCACCGCAATTATATAAGCAGATATTCCTAGTTCCTGTTGAGGTGATGTTCGCTGTTGAAGTCCAGGGATGTCCCTAAATCCGGTGAGTGGATAGTGAAGTTTTACGAAACGTTTTCGCCATTGACTTACTGAATGCATACCGTGACCAAAAAGCCATTTTTTTCATCCGTCTTTGTCATCTTTCTACGGCGAAAACAAACTGCACCGCGACGTGTTTACAGTCCAAAAACGTTCACAAAAATAGTTTATCCCTTCTACATACGTTGGGAGTAAAAAAAATTGAGAAAAAACTGGTTTTCAAAGGGTTTTTTTCACTTGAAACAAGTCAGGACCTAATATGACTATATCCCGGGCACTGAGGGAGGCCGAATTACAGTAAATGTATGTAGACCTGACCCCCAGGTTCACGGGCGACGCCCGTGCTTTATTCGTCAACTTTTGCGCACTAGTATAGCTGGTTTTAACATCAAAATTTTCCGTTTTCTGCGCTGTAATTGTCGGATTTGGTGCATTACCCATCAAGTACAACCCTTCTACCTTATATATAAGGATCTAGATGAGCGATTTTCTCTGACTTTACGGGACAACAACGAGGTTTTTTCGGGCAACATTTAGCGCATATTTATGTTTGAAAGATGTCTTTTTGTGTGTGTTCTTTGGTGAGAACTGACAGGGCGCGCCAGTTTCGCTGAAGGAAAACTATCTCCTGGTGGTCGCCAGGGGATGTTCTTGGCTCAGGCTAGGGGATACGGCTAGTTTTAGTTGCAATATATGCCGTGGAAGAAGATAGAGTCACCCTTCGCAATCCACTGTTAACTCGCGTTTCTATTGACTTCAGGTCAAGGGGTCAAGGGATGCTAGTTCTTCAAGACAAGGGATGCACCGCAATTATATAAGCAGATATTCCTAGTTCCTGTTGAGGTGATGTTCGCTGTTGAAATCCAGGGATGTCCCTAAATCCGGTGAGTGGATAGTGAAGTTTTACGAAACGTTTTCGCCATTGACTTACTGAATGCATACCGTGACCAAAAAGCCATTTTTTTCATCCGTCTTTGTCATCTTTCTACGGCGAAAAAAAACTGCACCGCGACGTGTTTACAGTCCAAAAACGTTCACAAAAATAGTTTATCCCTTCTACATACGTTGGGAGTAAAAAAAATTGAGAAAAAACTGGTTTTCAAAGGGTTTTTTTCACTTGAAACCAGTCAGGACCTAATATGACTATATCCCGGGCACTGAGGGAGGCCGAATTACAGTAAATGTATGTAGACCTGACCCCCAGGTTCACGGGCGACGCCCGTGCTTTATTCGTCAACTTTTGCGCACTAGTATAGCTGGTTTTAACATCAAAATTTTCCGTTTTCTGCGCTGTAATTGTCGGATTTGGTGCATTACCCATCAAGTACAACCCTTCTACCTTATATATAAGGATCTAGATGAGCGATTTTCTCTGACTTTACGGGACAACAACGAGGTTTTTTTCGGGCAACATTTAGCGCATATTTATGTTTGAAAGATGTCTTTTTGTGTGTGTTCTTTGGTGAGAACTGACAGGGCGCGCCAGTTTCGCTGAAGGAAAACTATCTCCTGGTGGTCGCCAGGGGATGTTCTTGGCTCAGGCTAGGGGATACGGCTAGTTTTAGTTGCAATATATGCCGTGGAAGAAGATAGAGTCACCCTTCGGAATCCACTGTTAACTCGCGTTTCTATTGACTTCAGGTCAAGGGGTCAAGGGATGCTAGTTCTTCAAGACAAGGGATGCACCGCAATTATATAAGCAGATATTCCTAGTTCCTGTTGAGGTGATGTTCGCTGTTGAAGTCCAGGGATGTCCCTAAATCCGGTGAGTGGATAGTGAAGTTTTACGAAACGTTTTCGCCATTGACTTACTGAATGCATACCGTGACCAAAAAGCCATTTTTTTCATCCGTCTTTGTCATCTTTCTACGGCGAAAAAAAACTGCACCGCGACGTGTTTACAGTCCAAAAACGTTCACAAAAATAGTTTATCCCTTCTACATACGTTGGGAGTAAAAAAAATTGAGAAAAAACTGGTTTTCAAAGGGTTTTTTTCACTTGAAACCAGTCAGGACCTAATATGACTATATCCCGGGCACTGAGGGAGGCCGAATTACAGTAAATGTATGTAGACCTGACCCCCAGGTTCACGGGCGACGCCCGTGCTTTATTCGTCAACTTTTGCGCACTAGTATAGCTGGTTTTAACATCAAAATTTTCCGTTTTCTGCGCTGTAATTGTCGGATTTGGTGCATTACCCATCAAGTACAACCCTTCTACCTTATATATAAGGATCTAGATGAGCGATTTTCTCTGACTTTACGGGACAACAACGAGGTTTTTTCGGGCAACATTTAGCGCATATTTATGTTTGAAAGATGTCTTTTTGTGTGTGTTCTTTGGTGAGAACTGACAGGGCGCGCCAGTTTCGCTGAAGGAAAACTATCTCCTGGTGGTCGCCAGGGGATGTTCTTGGCTCAGGCTAGGGGATACGGCTAGTTTTAGTTGCAATATATGCCGTGGAAGAAGATAGAGTCACCCTTCGCAATCCACTGTTAACTCGCGTTTCTATTGACTTCAGGTCAAGGGGTCAAGGGATGCTAGTTCTTCAAGACAAGGGATGCACCGCAATTATATAAGCAGATATTCCTAGTTCCTGTTGAGGTGATGTTCGCTGTTGAAATCCAGGGATGTCCCTAAATCCGGTGAGTGGATAGTGAAGTTTTACGAAACGTTTTCGCCATTGACTTACTGAATGCATACCGTGACCAAAAAGCCATTTTTTTCATCCGTCTTTGTCATCTTTCTACGGCGAAAAAAAACTGCACCGCGACGTGTTTACAGTCCAAAAACGTTCACAAAAATAGTTTATCCCTTCTACATACGTTGGGAGTAAAAAAAATTGAGAAAAAACTGGTTTTCAAAGGGTTTTTTTTCACTTGAAACCAGTCAGGACCTAATATGACTATATCCCGGGCACTGAGGGAGGCCGAATTACAGTAAATGTATGTAGACCTGACCCCCAGGTTCACGGGCGACGCCCGTGCTTTATTCGTCAACTTTTGCGCACTAGTATAGCTGGTTTTAACATCAAAATTTTCCGTTTTCTGCGCTGTAATTGTCGGATTTGGTGCATTACCCATCAAGTACAACCCTTCTACCTTATATATAAGGATCTAGATGAGCGATTTTCTCTGACTTTACGGGACAACAACGAGGTTTTTTTCGGGCAACATTTAGCGCATATTTATGTTTGAAAGATGTCTTTTTGTGTGTGTTCTTTGGTGAGAACTGACAGGGCGCGCCAGTTTCGCTGAAGGAAAACTATCTCCTGGTGGTCGCCAGGGGATGTTCTTGGCTCAGGCTAGGGGATACGGCTAGTTTTAGTTGCAATATATGCCGTGGAAGAAGATAGAGTCACCCTTCGGAATCCACTGTTAACTCGCGTTTCTATTGACTTCAGGTCAAGGGGTCAAGGGATGCTAGTTCTTCAAGACAAGGGATGCACCGCAATTATATAAGCAGATATTCCTAGTTCCTGTTGAGGTGATGTTCGCTGTTGAAGTCCAGGGATGTCCCTAAATCCGGTGAGTGGATAGTGAAGTTTTACGAAACGTTTTCGCCATTGACTTACTGAATGCATACCGTGACCAAAAAGCCATTTTTTTCATCCGTCTTTGTCATCTTTCTACGGCGAAAAAAAACTGCACCGCGACGTGTTTACAGTCCAAAAACGTTCACAAAAATAGTTTATCCCTTCTACATACGTTGGGAGTAAAAAAAATTGAGAAAAAACTGGTTTTCAAAGGGTTTTTTTCACTTGAAACCAGTCAGGACCTAATATGACTATATCCCGGGCACTGAGGGAGGCCGAATTACAGTAAATGTATGTAGACCTGACCCCCAGGTTCACGGGCGACGCCCGTGCTTTATTCGTCAACTTTTGCGCACTAGTATAGCTGGTTTTAACATCAAAATTTTCCGTTTTCTGCGCTGTAATTGTCGGATTTGGTGCATTACCCATCAAGTACAACCCTTCTACCTTATATATAAGGATCTAGATGAGCGATTTTCTCTGACTTTACGGGACAACAACGAGGTTTTTTCGGGCAACATTTAGCGCATATTTATGTTTGAAAGATGTCTTTTTGTGTGTGTTCTTTGGTGAGAACTGACAGGGCGCGCCAGTTTCGCTGAAGGAAAACTATCTCCTGGTGGTCGCCAGGGGATGTTCTTGGCTCAGGCTAGGGGATACGGCTAGTTTTAGTTGCAATATATGCCGTGGAAGAAGATAGAGTCACCCTTCGCAATCCACTGTTAACTCGCGTTTCTATTGACTTCAGGTCAAGGGGTCAAGGGATGCTAGTTCTTCAAGACAAGGGATGCACCGCAATTATATAAGCAGATATTCCTAGTTCCTGTTGAGGTGATGTTCGCTGTTGAAGTCCAGGGATGTCCCTAAATCCGGTGAGTGGATAGTGAAGTTTTACGAAACGTTTTCGCCATTGACTTACTGAATGGATACCGTGACCAAAAAGCCATTTTTTTCATCCGTCTTTGTCATCTTTCTACGGCGAAAAAAAACTGCACCGCGACGTGTTTACAGTCCAAAAACGTTCACAAAAATAGTTTATCCCTTCTACATACGTTGGGAGTAAAAAAAATTGAGAAAAAACTGGTTTTCAAAGGGTTTTTTTCACTTGAAACAAGTCAGGACCTAATATGACTATATCCCGGGCACTGAGGAAGGCCGAATTACAGTAAATGTATGTAGACCTGACCCCCAGGTTCACGGGCGACGCCCGTGCTTTATTCGTCAACTTTTGCGCACTAGTATAGCTGGTTTTAACATCAAAATTTTCCGTTTTCTGCGCTGTAATTGTCGGATTTGGTGCATTACCCATCAAGTACAACCCTTCTACCTTTTATATAAGGATCTAGATGAGCGATTTTCTCTGACTTTACGGGACAACAACGAGGTTTTTTCGGGCAACATTTAGCGCATATTTATGTTTGAAAGATGTCTTTTTGTGTGTGTCCTTTGGTGAGAACTGACAGGGCGCGCCAGTTTCGCTGAAGGAAAACTATCTCCTGGTGGTCGCCAGGGGATGTTCTTGGCTCAGGCTAGGGGATACGGCTAGTTTTAGTTGCAATATATGCCGTGGAAGAAGATAGAGTCACCCTTCGGAATCCACTGTTAACTCGCGTTTCTATTGACTTCAGGTCAAGGGGTCAAGGGATGCTAGTTCTTCAAGACAAGGGATGCACCGCAATTATATAAGCAGATATTCCTAGTTCCTGTTGAGGTGATGTTCGCTGTTGAAGTCCAGGGATGTCCCTAAATCCGGTGAGTGGATAGTGAAGTTTTACGAAACGTTTTCGCCATTGACTTACTGAATGCATACCGTGACCAAAAAGCCATTTTTTTCATCCGTCTTTGTCATCTTTCTACGGCAAAAAAAAACTGCACCGCGACGTGTTTACAGTCCAAAAACGTTCACAAAAATAGTTTATCCCTTCTACATACGTTGGGAGTAAAAATAATTGAGAAAAAACTGGTTTTCAAAGGGTTTTTTTCACTTGAAACCAGTCAGGACCTAATATGACTATATCCCGGGCACTGAGGGAGGCCGAATTACAGTAAATGTATGTAGACCTGACCCCCAGGTTCACGGGCGACGCCCGTGCTTTATTCGTCAACTTTTGCGCACTAGTATAGCTGGTTTTAACATCAAAATTTTCCGTTTTCTGCGCTGTAATTGTCGGATTTGGTGCATTACCCATCAAGTACAACCCTTCTACCTTATATATAAGGATCTAGATGAGCGATTTTCTCTGACTTTACGGGACAACAACGAGGTTTTTTCGGGCAACATTTAGCGCATATTTATGTTTGAAAGATGTCTTTTTGTGTGTGTTCTTTGGTGAGAACTGACAGGGCGCGCCAGTTTCGCTGAAGGAAAACTATCTCCTGGTGGTCGCCAGGGGATGTTCTTGGCTCAGGCTAGGGGATACGGCTAGTTTTAGTTGCAATATATGCCGTGGAAGAAGATAGAGTCACCCTTCGCAATCCACTGTTAACTCGCGTTTCTATTGACTTCAGGTCAAGGGGTCAAGGGATGCTAGTTCTTCAAGACAAGGGATGCACCGCAATTATATAAGCAGATATTCCTAGTTCCTGTTGAGGTGATGTTCGCTGTTGAAGTCCAGGGATGTCCCTAAATCCGGTGAGTGGATAGTGAAGTTTTACGAAACGTTTTCGCCATTGACTTACTGAATGCATACCGTGACCAAAAAGCCATTTTTTTCATCCGTCTTTGTCATCTTTCTACGGCGAAAAAAAACTGCACCGCGACGTGTTTACAGTCCAAAAACGTTCACAAAAATAGTTTATCCCTTCTACATACGTTGGGAGTAAAAAAAATTGAGAAAAAACTGGTTTTCAAAGGGTTTTTTTCACTTGAAACCAGTCAGGACCTAATATGACTATATCCCGGGCACTGAGGGAGGCCGAATTACAGTAAATGTATGTAGACCTGACCCCCAGGTTCACGGGCGACGCCCGTGCTTTATTCGTCAACTTTTGCGCACTAGTATAGCTGGTTTTAACATCAAAATTTTCCGTTTTCTGCGCTGTAATTGTCGGATTTGGTGCATTACCCATCAAGTACAACCCTTCTACCTTATATATAAGGATCTAGATGAGCGATTTTCTCTGACTTTACGGGACAACAACGAGGTTTTTTCGGGCAACATTTAGCGCATATTTATGTTTGAAAGATGTCTTTTTGTGTGTGTTCTTTGGTGAGAACTGACAGGGCGCGCCAGTTTCGCTGAAGGAAAACTATCTCCTGGTGGTCGCCAGGGGATGTTCTTGGCTCAGGCTAGGGGATACGGCTAGTTTTAGTTGCAATATATGCCGTGGAAGAAGATAGAGTCACCCTTCGGAATCCACTGTTAACTCGCGTTTCTATTGACTTCAGGTCAAGGGGTCAAGGGATGCTAGTTCTTCAAGACAAGGGATGCACCGCAATTATATAAGCAGATATTCCTAGTTCCTGTTGAGGTGATGTTCGCTGTTGAAGTCCAGGGATGTCCCTAAATCCGGTGAGTGGATAGTGAAGTTTTACGAAACGTTTTCGCCATTGACTTACTGAATGCACACAGTGACCAAAAAGCCATTTTTTTCATCCGTCTTTGTCATCTTTCTACGGCGAAAAAAAACTACACCGCGACGTGTTTACAGTCCAAAAACGTTCACAAAAATAGTTTATCCCTTCTACATACGTTGGGAGTAAAAAAAATTGAGAAAAAACTGGTTTTCAAAGGGTTTTTTTCACTTGAAACCAGTCAGGACCTAATATGACTATATCCCGGGCACTGAGGGAGGCCGAATTACAGTAAATGTATGTAGACCTGACCCCCAGGTTCACGGGCGACGCCCGTGCTTTATTCGTCAACTTTTGCGCACTAGTATAGCTGGTTTTAACATCAAAATTTTCCGTTTTCTGCGCTGTAATTGTCGGATTTGGTGCATTACCCATCAAGTACAACCCTTCTACCTTATATATAAGGATCTAGATGAGCGATTTTCTCTGACTTTACGGGACAACAACGAGGTTTTTTCGGGCAACATTTAGCGCATATTTATGTTTGAAAGATGTCTTTTTGTGTGTGTTCTTTGGTGAGAACTGACAGGGCGCGCCAGTTTCGCTGAAGGAAAACTATCTCCTGGTGGTCGCCAGGGGATGTTCTTGGCTCAGGCTAGGGGATACGGCTAGTTTTAGTTGCAATATATGCCGTGGAAGAAGATAGAGTCACCCTTCGGAATCCACTGTTAACTCGCGTTTCTATTGACTTCAGGTCAAGGGGTCAAAGGATGCTAGTTCTTCAAGACAAGGGATGCACCGCAATTATATAAGCAGATATTCCTAGTTCCTGTTGAGGTGATGTTCGCTGTTGAAGTCCAGGGATGTCCCTAAATCCGGTGAGTGGATAGTGAAGTTTTACGAAACGTTTTCGCCATTGACTTACTGAATGCATACCGTGACCAAAAAGCCATTTTTTTCATCCGTCTTTGTCATCTTTCTACGGCGAAAAAAACTGCACCGCGACGTGTTTACAGTCCAAAAACGTTCACAAAAATAGTTTATCCCTTCTACATACGTTGGGGTTAAAAAAAAGTGAGAAAAAACTGGTTTTCAAAGGGTTTTTTTCACTTGAAACCAGTCAGGACCTAATATGACTATATCCCGGGCACTGAGGGAGGCCGAATTACAGTAAATGTATGTAGACCTGACCCCCAGGTTCACGGGCGACGCCCGTGCTTTATTCGTCAACTTTTGCGCACTAGTATAGCTGGTTTTAACATCAAAATTTTCCGTTTTCTGCGCTGTAATTGTCGGATTTGGTGCATTACCCATCAAGTACAACCCTTCTACCTTATATATAAGGATCTAGATGAGCGATTTTCTCTGACTTTACGGGACAACAACGAGGTTTTTTCGGGCAACATTTAGCGCATATTTATGTTTGAAAGATGTCTTTTTGTGTGTGTTCTTTGGTGAGAACTGACAGGGCGCGCCAGTTTCGCTGAAGGAAAACTATCTCCTGGTGGTCGCCAGGGGATGTTCTTGGCTCAGGCTAGGGGATACGGCTAGTTTTAGTTGCAATATATGCCGTGGAAGAAGATAGAGTCACCCTTCGGAATCCACTGTTAACTCGCGTTTCTATTGACTTCAGGTCAAGGGGTCAAGGGATGCTAGTTCTTCAAGACAAGGGATGCACCGCAATTATATAAGCAGATATTCCTAGTTCCTGTTGAGGTGATGTTCGCTGTTGAAGTCCAGGGATGTCCCTAAATCCGGTGAGTGGATAGTGAAGTTTTACGAAACGTTTTCGCCATTGACTTACTGAATGCACACAGTGACCAAAAAGCCATTTTTTTCATCCGTCTTTGTCATCTTTCTACGGCGAAAAAAAACTGCACCGCGACGTGTTTACAGTCCAAAAACGTTCACAAAAATAGTTTATCCCTTCTACATACGTTGGGAGTAAAAAAAATTGAGAAAAAACTGGTTTTCAAAGGGTTTTTTTCACTTGAAACCAGTCAGGACCTAATATGACTATATCCCGGGCACTGAGGGAGGCCGAATTACAGTAAATGTATGTAGACCTGACCCCCAGGATCAAGAGCGACGCCCGTGCTTTATTCGTCAACTTTTGCGCACTAGTATAGCTGGTTTTAACATCAAAATTTTCCGTTTTCTGCGCTGTAATTGTCGGATTTGGTGCATTACCCATCAAGTACAACCCTTCTACCTTATATATAAGGATCTAGATGAGCGATTTTCTCTGACTTTACGGGACAACAACGAGGTTTTTTCGGGCAACATTTAGCGCATATTTATGTTTGAAAGATGTCTTTTTGTGTGTGTTCTTTGGTGAGAACTGACAGGGCGCGCCAGTTTCGCTGAAGGAAAACTATCTCCTGGTGGTTGCCAGGGGATGTTCTTGGCTCAGGCTAGGGGATACGGCTAGTTTTAGTTGCAATATATGCCGTGGAAGAAGATAGAGTCACCCTTCGGAATCCACTGTTAACTCGCGTTTCTATTGACTTCAGGTCAAGGGGTCAAGGGATGCTAGTTCTTCAAGACAAGGGATGCACCGCAATTATATAAGCAGATATTCCTAGTTCCTGTTGAGGTGATGTTCGCTGTTGAAGTCCAGGGATGTCCCTAAATCCGGTGAGTGGATAGTGAAGTTTTACGAAACGTTTTCGCCATTGACTTACTGAATGCATACCGTGACCAAAAAGCCATTTTTTTCATCCGTCTTTGTCATCTTTCTACGGCGAAAAAAACTGCACCGCGACGTGTTTACAGTCCAAAAACGTTCACAAAAATAGTTTATCCCTTCTACATACGTTGGGGTTAAAAAAAAGTGAGAAAAAACTGGTTTTCAAAGGGTTTTTTTCACTTGAAACCAGTCAGGACCTAATATGACTATATCCCGGGCACTGAGGGAGGCCGAATTACAGTAAATGTATGTAGACCTGACCCCCAGGTTCACGGGCGACGCCCGTGCTTTATTCGTCAACTTTTGCGCACTAGTATAGCTGGTTTTAACATCAAAATTTTCCGTTTTCTGCGCTGTAATTGTCGGATTTGGTGCATTACCCATCAAGTACAACCCTTCTACCTTATATATAAGGATCTAGATGAGCGATTTTCTCTGACTTTACGGGACAACAACGAGGTTTTTTCGGGCAACATTTAGCGCATATTTATGTTTGAAAGATGTCTTTTTGTGTGTGTTCTTTGGTGAGAACTGACAGGGCGCGCCAGTTTCGCTGAAGGAAAACTATCTCCTGGTGGTCGCCAGGGGATGTTCTTGGCTCAGGCTAGGGGATACGGCTAGTTTTAGTTGCAATATATGCCGTGGAAGAAGATAGAGTCACCCTTCGGAATCCACTGTTAACTCGCGTTTCTATTGACTTCAGGTCAAGGGGTCAAGGGATGCTAGTTCTTCAAGACAAGGGATGCACCGCAATTATATAAGCAGATATTCCTAGTTCCTGTTGAGGTGATGTTCGCTGTTGAAGTCCAGGGATGTCCCTAAATCCGGTGAGTGGATAGTGAAGTTTTACGAAACGTTTTCGCCATTGACTTACTGAATGCATACCGTGACCAAAAAGCCATTTTTTTCATCCGTGTTTGTCATCTTTCTACGGCGAAAAAAAACTGCACCGCGACGTGTTTACAGTCCAAAAACGTTCACAAAAATAGTTTATCCCTTCTACATACGTTGGGAGTAAAAAAAATTGAGAAAAAACTGGTTTTCAAAGGGTTTTTTTCACTTGAAACCAGTCAGGACCTAATATGACTATATCCCGGGCACTGAGGGAGGCCGAATTACAGTAAATGTATGTAGACCTGACCCCCAGGTTCACGGGCGACGCCCGTGCTTTATTCGTCAACTTTTGCGCACTAGTATAGCTGGTTTTAACATCAAAATTTTCCGTTTTCTGCGCTGTAATTGTCGGATTTGGTGCATTACCCATCAAGTACAACCCTTCTACCTTATATATAAGGATCTAGATGAGCGATTTTCTCTGACTTTACGGGACAACAACGAGGTTTTTTCGGGCAACATTTAGCGCATATTTATGTTTGAAAGATGTCTTTTTGTGTGTGCTCTTTGGTGAGAACTGACAGGGCGCGCCAGTTTCGCTGAAGGAAAACTATCTCCTGGTGGTCGCCAGGGGATGTTCTTGGCTCAGGCTAGGGGATACGGCTAGTTTTAGTTGCAATATATGCCGTGGAAGAAGATAGAGTCAGCCTTCGGAATCCACTGTTAACTCGCGTTTCTATTGACTTCAGGTCAAGGGGTCAAGGGATGCTAGTTCTTCAAGACAAGGGATGCACCGCAATTATATAAGCAGATATTCCTAGTTCCTGTTGAGGTGATGTTCGCTGTTGAAGTCCAGGGATGTCCCTAAATCCGGTGAGTGGATAGTGAAGTTTTACGAAACGTTTTCGCCATTGACTTACTGAATGCATACCGTGACCAAAAAGCCATTTTTTTCATCCGTCTTTGTCATCTTTCTACGGCGAAAAAAAACTGCACCGCGACGTGTTTACAGTCCAAAAACGTTCACAAAAATAGTTTATCCCTTCTACATACGTTGGGAGTAAAAAAAATTGAGAAAAAACTGGTTTTCAAAGGGTTTTTTTCACTTGAAACCAGTCAGGACCTAATATGACTATATCCCGGGCACTGAGGGAGGCCGAATTACAGTAAATGTATGTAGACCTGACCCCCAGGTTCACGGGCGACGCCCGTGCTTTATTCATCAACTTTTGCGCACTAGTATAGCTGGTTTTAACATCAAAATTTTCCGTTTTCTGCGCTGTAATTGTCGGATTTGGTGCATTACCCATCAAGTACAACCCTTCTACCTTATATATAAGGATCTAGATGAGCGATTTTCTCTGACTTTACGGGACAACAACGAGGTTTTTTCGGGCAACATTTAGCGCATATTTATGTTTGAAAGATGTCTTTTTGTGTGTGTTCTTTGGTGAGAACTGACAGGGCGCGCCAGTTTCGCTGAAGGAAAACTATCTCCTGGTGGTCGCCAGGGGATGTTCTTGGCTCAGGCTAGGGGATACGGCTAGTTTTAGTTGCAATATATGCCGTGGAAGAAGATAGAGTCACCCTTCGGAATCCACTGTTAACTCGCGTTTCTATTGACTTCAGGTCAAGGGGTCAAGGGATGCTAGTTCTTCAAGACAAGGGATGCACCGCAATTATATAAGCAGATATTCCTAGTTCCTGTTGAGGTGATGTTCGCTGTTGAAGTCCAGGGATGTCCCTAAATCCGGTGAGTGGATAGTGAAGTTTTACGAAACGTTTTCGCCATTGACTTACTGAATGCATACCGTGACCAAAAAGCCATTTTTTTCATCCGTCTTTGTCATCTTTCTACGGCGAAAAAAAACTGCACCGCGACGTGTTTACAGTCCAAAAACGTTCACAAAAATAGTTTATCCCTTCTACATACGTTGGGAGTAAAAAAAATTGAGAAAAAACTGGTTTTCAAAGGGTTTTTTTCACTTGAAACCAGTCAGGACCTAATATGACTATATCCCGGGCACTGAGGGAGGCCGAATTACAGTAAATGTATGTAGACCTGACCCCCAGGTTCAAGGGCGACGCCCGTGCTTTATTCGTCAACTTTTGCGCACTAGTATAGCTGGTTTTAACATCAAAATTTTCCGTTTTCTGCGCTGTAATTGTCGGATTTGGTGCATTATCCATCAAGTACAACCCTTCTACCTTATATATAAGGATCTAGATGATCGATTTTCTCTGACTTTACGGGACAACAACGAGGTTTTTTCGGGCAACATTTAGCGCATATTTATGTTTGAAAGATGTCTTTTTGTGTGTGTTCTTTGGTGAGAACTGACAGGGCGCGCCAGTTTCGCTGAAGGAAAACTATCTCCTGTTGGTCGCCAGGGGATGTTCTTGGCTCAGGCTAGGGGATACGGCTAGTTTTAGTTGCAATATATGCCGTGGAAGAAGATAGAGTCACCCTTCGGAATCCACTGTTAACTCGCGTTTCTATTGACTTCAGGTCAAGGGGTCAAAGGATGCTAGTTCTTCAAGACAAGGGATGCATCGCAATTATATAAGCAGATATTCCTAGTTCCTGTTGAGGTGATGTTCGCTGTTGAAGTCCAGGGATGTCCCTAAATCCGGTGAGTGGATAGTGAAGTTTTACGAAACGTTTTCGCCATTGACTTACTGAATGCATACCGTGACCAAAAAGCCATTTTTTTCATTCGTCTTTGTCATCTTTCTACGGCGAAAAAAACTGCACCGCGACGTGTTTACAGTCCAAAAACGTTCACAAAAATAGTTTATCCCTTCTACATACGTTGGGAGTAAAAATAATTGAGAAAAAACTGGTTTTCAAAGGGTTTTTTTCACTTGAAACCAGTCAGGACCTAATATGACTATATCCCGGGCACTGAGGGAGGCCGAATTACAGTAAATGTATGTAGACCTGACCCCCAGGTTCACGGGCGACGCCCGTGCTTTATTCGTCAACTTTTGCGCACTAGTATAGCTGGTTTTAACATCAAAATTTTCCGTTTTCTGCGCTGTAATTGTCGGATTTGGTGCATTACCCATCAAGTACAACCCTTCTACCTTATATATAAGGATCTAGATGAGCGATTTTCTCTGACTTTACGGGACAACAACGAGGTTTTTTCGGGCAACATTTAGCGCATATTTATGTTTGAAAGATGTCTTTTTGTGTGTGTTCTTTGGTGAGAACTGACAGGGCGCGCCAGTTTCGCTGAAGGAAAACTATCTCCTGGTGGTCGCCAGGGGATGTTCTTGGCTCAGGCTAGGGGATACGGCTAGTTTTAGTTGCAATATATGCCGTGGAAGAAGATAGAGTCACCCTTCGGAATCCACTGTTAACTCGCGTTTCTATTGACTTCAGGTCAAGGGGTCAAGGGATGCTAGTTCTTCAAGACAAGGGATGCACCGCAATTATATAAGCAGATATTCCTAGTTCCTGTTGAGGTGATGTTCGCTGTTGAAGTCCAGGGATGTCCCTAAATCCGGTGAGTGGATAGTGAAGTTTTACGAAACGTTTTCGCCATTGACTTACTGAATGCACACAGTGACCAAAAAGCCATTTTTTTCATCCGTCTTTGTCATCTTTCTACGGCGAAAAAAAACTGCACCGCGACGTGTTTACAGTCCAAAAACGTTCACAAAAATAGTTTATCCCTTCTACATACGTTGGGAGTAAAAAAAATTGAGAAAAAACTGGTTTTCAAAGGGTTTTTTTCACTTGAAACCAGTCAGGACCTAATATGACTATATCCCGGGCACTGAGGGAGGCCGAATTACAGTAAATGTATGTAGACCTGACCCCCAGGTTCAAGGGCGACGCCCGTGCTTTATTCGTCAACTTTTGCGCACTAGTATAGCTGGTTTTAACATCAAAATTTTCCGTTTTCTGCGCTGTAATTGTCGGATTTGGTGCATTATCCATCAAGTACAACCCTTCTACCTTATATATAAGGATCTAGATGATCGATTTTCTCTGACTTTACGGGACAACAACGAGGTTTTTTCGGGCAACATTTAGCGCATATTTATGTTTGAAAGATGTCTTTTTGTGTGTGTTCTTTGGTGAGAACTGACAGGGCGCGCCAGTTTCGCTGAAGGAAAACTATCTCCTGTTGGTCGCCAGGGGATGTTCTTGGCTCAGGCTAGGGGATACGGCTAGTTTTAGTTGCAATATATGCCGTGGAAGAAGATAGAGTCACCCTTCGGAATCCACTGTTAACTCGCGTTTCTATTGACTTCAGGTCAAGGGGTCAAAGGATGCTAGTTCTTCAAGACAAGGGATGCATCGCAATTATATAAGCAGATATTCCTAGTTCCTGTTGAGGTGATGTTCGCTGTTGAAGTCCAGGGATGTCCCTAAATCCGGTGAGTGGATAGTGAAGTTTTACGAAACGTTTTCGCCATTGACTTACTGAATGCATACCGTGACCAAAAAGCCATTTTTTTCATCCGTCTTTGTCATCTTTCTACGGCGAAAAAAACTGCACCGCGACGTGTTTACAGTCCAAAAACGTTCACAAAAATAGTTTATCCCTTCTACATACGTTGGGAGTAAAAAAAATTGAGAAAAAACTGGTTTTCAAAGGGTTTTTTTCACTTGAAACCAGTCAGGACCTAATATGACTATATCCCGGGCACTGAGGGAGGCCGAATTACAGTAAATGTATGTAGACCTGACCCCCAGGTTCACGGGCGACGCCCGTGCTTTATTCGTCAACTTTTGCGCACTAGTATAGCTGGTTTTAACATCAAAATTTTCCGTTTTCTGCGCTGTAATTGTCGGATTTGGTGCATTACCCATCAAGTACAACCCTTCTACCTTATATATAAGGATCTAGATGAGCGATTTTCTCTGACTTTACGGGACAACAACGAGGTTTTTTCGGGCAACATTTAGCGCATATTTATGTTTGAAAGATGTCTTTTTGTGTGTGTTCTTTGGTGAGAACTGACAGGGCGCGCCCGTTTCGCTGAAGGAAAACTATCTCCTGGTGGTCGCCAGGGGATGTTCTTGGCTCAGGCTAGGGGATACGGCTAGTTTTAGTTGCAATATATGCCGTGGAAGAAGATAGAGTCAGCCTTCGGAATCCACTGTTAACTCGCGTTTCTATTGACTTCAGGTCAAGGGGTCAAGGGATGCTAGTTCTTCAAGACAAGGGATGCACCGCAATTATATAAGCAGATATTCCTAGTTCCTGTTGAGGTGATGTTCGCTGTTGAAGTCCAGGGATGTCCCTAAATCCGGTGAGTGGATAGTGAAGTTTTACGAAACGTTTTCGCCATTGACTTACTGAATGCACACAGTGACCAAAAAGCCATTTTTTTCATCCGTCTTTGTCATCTTTCTACGGCGAAAAAAAACTGCACCGCGACGTGTTTACAGTCCAAAAACGTTCACAAAAATAGTTTATCCCTTCTACATACGTTGGGAGTAAAAAAAATTGAGAAAAAACTGGTTTTCAAAGGGTTTTTTTCACTTGAAACCAGTCAGGACCTAATATGACTATATCCCGGGCACTGAGGGAGGCCGAATTACAGTAAATGTATGTAGACCTGACCCCCAGGATCAAGAGCGACGCCCGTGCTTTATTCGTCAACTTTTGCGCACTGGTATAGCTGGTTTTAACATCAAAATTTTCCGATTTCTGCGCTGTAATTGTCGGATTTGGTGCATTACCCATCAAGTACAACCCTTCTACCTTATATATAAGGATCTAGATGATCGATTTTCTCTGACTTTACGGGACAACAACGAGGTTTTTTCGGGCAACATTTAGCGCATATTTATGTTTGAAAGATGTCTTTTTGTGTGTGTTCTTTGGTGAGAACTGACAGGGCGCGCCAGTTTCGCTGAAGGAAAACTATCTCCTGGTGGTCGCCAGGGGATGTTCTTGGCTCAGGCTAGGGGATACGGCTAGTTTTAGTTGCAATATATGCCGTGGAAGAAGATAGAGTCACCCTTCGGAATCCACTGTTAACTCGCGTTTCTATTGACTTCAGGTCAAGGGGTCAAAGGATGCTAGTTCTTCAAGACAAGGGATGCACCGCAATTATATAAGCAGATATTCCTAGTTCCTGTTGAGGTGATGTTCGCTGTTGAAGTCCAGGGATGTCCCTAAATCCAGTGAGTGGATAGTGAAGTTTTACGAAACGTTTTCGCCATTGACTTACTGAATGCACACAGTGACCAAAAAGCCATTTTTTTCATCCGTCTTTGTCATCTTTCTACGGCGAGAAAAACTGCACCGCGACGTGTTTACAGTCCAAAAACGTTCACAAAAATAGTTTATCCCTTCTACATACGTTGGGGTTAAAAAAAAGTGAGAAAAAACTGGTTTTCAAAGGGTTTTTTTCACTTGAAACCAGTCAGGACCTAATATGACTATATCCCGGGCACTGAGGGAGGCCGAATTACAGTAAATGTATGTAGACCTGACCCCCAGGTTCACGGGCGACGCCCGTGCTTTATTCGTCAACTTTTGCGCACTAGTATAGCTGGTTTTAACATCAAAATTTTCCGTTTTCTGCGCTGTAATTGTCGGATTTGGTGCATTACCCATCAAGTACAACCCTTCTACCTTATATATAAGGATCTAGATGAGCGATTTTCTCTGACTTTACGGGACAACAACGAGGTTTTTTCGGGCAACATTTAGCGCATATTTATGTTTGAAAGATGTCTTTTTGTGTGTGTTCTTTGGTGAGAACTGACAGGGCGCGCCAGTTTCGCTGAAGGAAAACTATCTCCTGGTGGTCGCCAGGGGATGTTCTTGGCTCAGGCTAGGGGATACGGCTAGTTTTAGTTGCAATATATGCCGTGGAAGAAGATAGAGTCAGCCTTCGGAATCCACTGTTAACTCGCGTTTCTATTGACTACAGGTCAAGGGGTCAAGGGATGCTAGTTCTTCAAGACAAGGGATGCACCGCAATTATATAAGCAGATATTCCTAGTTCCTGTTGAGGTGATGTTCGCTGTTGAAGTCCAGGGATGTCCCTAAATCCGGTGAGTGGATAGTGAAGTTTTACGAAACGTTTTCGCCATTGACTTACTGAATGCATACCGTGACCAAAAAGCCATTTTTTTCATCCGTCTTTGTCATCTTTCTACGGCGAAAAAAAACTGCACCGCGACGTGTTTACAGTCCAAAAACGTTCACAAAAATAGTTTATCCCTTCTACATACGTTGGGAGTAAAAAAAATTGAGAAAAAACTGGTTTTCAAAGGGTTTTTTTCACTTGAAACCAGTCAGGACCTAATATGACTATATCCCGGGCACTGAGGGAGGCCGAATTACAGTAAATGTATGTAGACCTGACCCCCAGGATCAAGAGCGACGCCCGTGCTTTATTCGTCAACTTTTGCGCACTGGTATAGCTGGTTTTAACATCAAAATTTTCCGATTTCTGCGCTGTAATTGTCGGATTTGGTGCATTACCCATCAAGTACAACCCTTCTACCTTATATATAAGGATCTAGATGATCGATTTTCTCTGACTTTACGGGACAACAACGAGGTTTTTTCGGGCAACATTTAGCGCATATTTATGTTTGAAAGATGTCTTTTTGTGTGTGTTCTTTGGTGAGAACTGACAGGGCGCGCCAGTTTCGCTGAAGGAAAACTATCTCCTGGTGGTCGCCAGGGGATGTTCTTGGCTCAGGCTAGGGGATACGGCTAGTTTTAGTTGCAATATATGCCGTGGAAGAAGATAGAGTCACCCTTCGGAATCCACTGTTAACTCGCGTTTCTATTGACTTCAGGTCAAGGGGTCAAAGGATGCTAGTTCTTCAAGACAAGGGATGCACCGCAATTATATAAGCAGATATTCCTAGTTCCTGTTGAGGTGATGTTCGCTGTTGAAGTCCAGGGATGTCCCTAAATCCAGTGAGTGGATAGTGAAGTTTTACGAAACGTTTTCGCCATTGACTTACTGAATGCACACAGTGACCAAAAAGCCATTTTTTTCATCCGTCTTTGTCATCTTTCTACGGCGAGAAAAACTGCACCGCGACGTGTTTACAGTCCAAAAACGTTCACAAAAATAGTTTATCCCTTCTACATACGTTGGGGTTAAAAAAAAGTGAGAAAAAACTGGTTTTCAAAGGGTTTTTTTCACTTGAAACCAGTCAGGACCTAATATGACTATATCCCGGGCACTGAGGGAGGCCGAATTACAGTAAATGTATGTAGACCTGACCCCCAGGTTCACGGGCGACGCCCGTGCTTTATTCGTCAACTTTTGCGCACTAGTATAGCTGGTTTTAACATCAAAATTTTCCGTTTTCTGCGCTGTAATTGTCGGATTTGGTGCATTACCCATCAAGTACAACCCTTCTACCTTATATATAAGGATCTAGATGAGCGATTTTCTCTGACTTTACGGGACAACAACGAGGTTTTTTCGGGCAACATTTAGCGCATATTTATGTTTGAAAGATGTCTTTTTGTGTGTGTTCTTTGGTGAGAACTGACAGGGCGCGCCAGTTTCGCTGAAGGAAAACTATCTCCTGGTGGTCGCCAGGGGATGTTCTTGGCTCAGGCTAGGGGATACGGCTAGTTTTAGTTGCAATATATGCCGTGGAAGAAGATAGAGTCACCCTTCGGAATCCACTGTTAACTCGCGTTTCTATTGACTTCAGGTCAAGGGGTCAAGGGATGCTAGTTCTTCAAGACAAGGGATGCACCGCAATTATATAAGCAGATATTCCTAGTTCCTGTTGAGGTGATGTTCGCTGTTGAAGTCCAGGGATGTCCCTAAATCCGGTGAGTGGATAGTGAAGTTTTACGAAACGTTTTCGCCATTGACTTACTGAATGCATACCGTGACCAAAAAGCCATTTTTTTCATCCGTCTTTGTCATCTTTCTACGGCGAAAAAAAACTGCACCGCGACGTGTTTACAGTCCAAAAACGTTCACAAAAATAGTTTATCCCTTCTACATACGTTGGGAGTAAAAATAATTGAGAAAAAACTGGTTTTCAAAGGGTTTTTTTCACTTGAAACCAGTCAGGACCTAATATGACTATATCCCGGGCACTGAGGGAGGCCGAATTACAGTAAATGTATGTAGACCTGACCCCCAGGTTCACGGGCGACGCCCGTGCTTTATTCGTCAACTTTTGCGCACTAGTATAGCTGGTTTTAACATCAAAATTTTCCGTTTTCTGCGCTGTAATTGTCGGATTTGGTGCATTACCCATCAAGTACAACCCTTCTACCTTATATATAAGGATCTAGATGAGCGATTTTCTCTGACTTTACGGGACAACAACGAGGTTTTTTCGGGCAACATTTAGCGCATATTTATGTTTGAAAGATGTCTTTTTGTGTGTGTTCTTTGGTGAGAACTGACAGGGCGCGCCCGTTTCGCTGAAGGAAAACTATCTCCTGGTGGTCGCCAGGGGATGTTCTTGGCTCAGGCTAGGGGATACGGCTAGTTTTAGTTGCAATATATGCCGTGGAAGAAGATAGAGTCACCCTTCGGAATCCACTGTTAACTCGCGTTTCTATTGACTTCAGGTCAAGGGGTAAAGGGATACTAGTTCTTCAAGACAAGGGATGCACCGCAATTATATAAGCAGATATTTCTAGTTCCTGTTGAGGTGATGTTCGCTGTTGAAGTCCAGGGATGTCCCTAAATCCGGTGAGTGGATAGTGAAGTTTTACGAAACGTTTTCGCCATTGACTTACTGAATGCACACCGTGACCAAAAAGCCATTTTTTTCATCCGTCTTTGTCATCTTTCTACGGCGAAAAAAAACTGCACCGCGACGTGTTTACAGTCCAAAAACGTTCACAAAAATAGTTTATCCCTTCTACATACGTTGGGAGTAAAAAAAATTGAGAAAAAACTGGTTTTCAAAGGGTTTTTTTCACTTGAAACCAGTCAGGACCTAATATGACTATATCCCGGGCACTGAGGGAGGCCGAATTACAGTAAATGTATGTAGACCTGACCCCCAGGTTCACGGGCGACGCCCGTGCTTTATTCGTCAACTTTTGCGCACTAGTATAGCTGGTTTTAACATCAAAATTTTCCGTTTTCTGCGCTGTAATTGTCGGATTTGGTGCATTACCCATCAAGTACAACCCTTCTACCTTATATATAAGGATCTAGATGAGC
This sequence comes from Anthopleura sola, assembly GCA_023349425.1. NCBI lineage: Eukaryota > Metazoa > Cnidaria > Anthozoa > Actiniaria > Actiniidae > Anthopleura > Anthopleura sola. Next base: position 4,205,965 of record JALHLI010000003.1, on the reverse strand, counting down.
GATTTTCTCTGACTTTACGGGACAACAACGAGGTTTTTTCGGGCAACATTTAGCGCATATTTATGTTTGAAAGATGTCTTTTTGTGTGTGTTCTTTGGTGAGAACTGACAGGGCGCGCCAGTTTCGCTGAAGGAAAACTATCTCCTGGTGGTCGCCAGGGGATGTTCTTGGCTCAGGCTAGGGGATACGGCTAGTTTTAGTTGCAATATATGCCGTGGAAGAAGATAGAGTCAGCCTTCGGAATCCACTGTTAACTCGCGTTTCTATTGACTTCAGGTCAAGGGGTCAAGGGATGCTAGTTCTTCAAGACAAGGGATGCACCGCAATTATATAAGCAGATATTCCTAGTTCCTGTTGAGGTGATGTTCGCTGTTGAAGTCCAGGGATGTCCCTAAATCCGGTGAGTGGATAGTGAAGTTTTACGAAACGTTTTCGCCATTGACTTACTGAATGCATACCGTGACCAAAAAGCCATTTTTTTCATCCGTCTTTGTCATCTTTCTACGGCGAAAAAAAACTGCACCGCGACGTGTTTACAGTCCAAAAACGTTCACAAAAATAGTTTATCCCTTCTACATACGTTGGGAGTAAAAATAATTGAGAAAAAACTGGTTTTCAAAGGGTTTTTTTCACTTGAAACCAGTCAGGACCTAATATGACTATATCCCGGGCACTGAGGGAGGCCGAATTACAGTAAATGTATGTAGACCTGACCCCCAGGTTCACGGGCGACGCCCGTGCTTTATTCGTCAACTTTTGCGCACTAGTATAGCTGGTTTTAACATCAAAATTTTCCGTTTTCTGCGCTGTAATTGTCGGATTTGGTGCATTACCCATCAAGTACAACCCTTCTACCTTATATATAAGGATCTAGATGAGCGATTTTCTCTGACTTTACGGGACAACAACGAGGTTTTTTCGGGCAACATTTAGCGCATATTTATGTTTGAAAGATGTCTTTTTGTGTGTGTTCTTTGGTGAGAACTGACAGGGCGCGCCAGTTTCGCTGAAGGAAAACTATCTCCTGGTGGTCGCCAGGGGATGTTCTTGGCTCAGGCTAGGGGATACGGCTAGTTTTAGTTGCAATATATGCCGTGGAAGAAGATAGAGTCACCCTTCGGAATCCACTGTTAACTCGCGTTTCTATTGACTTCAGGTCAAGGGGTCAAGGGATGCTAGTTCTTCAAGACAAGGGATGCACCGCAATTATATAAGCAGATATTCCTAGTTCCTGTTGAGGTGATGTTCGCTGTTGAAGTCCAGGGATGTCCCTAAATCCGGTGAGTGGATAGTGAAGTTTTACGAAACGTTTTCGCCATTGACTTACTGAATGCATACCGTGACCAAAAAGCCATTTTTTTCATCCGTCTTTGTCATCTTTCTACGGCGAAAAAAAACTGCACCGCGACGTGTTTACAGTCCAAAAACGTTCACAAAAATAGTTTATCCCTTCTACATACGTTGGGAGTAAAAATAATTGAGAAAAAACTGGTTTTCAAAGGGTTTTTTTCACTTGAAACCAGTCAGGACCTAATATGACTATATCCCGGGCACTGAGGGAGGCCGAATTACAGTAAATGTATGTAGACCTGACCCCCAGGTTCACGGGCGACGCCCGTGCTTTATTCGTCAACTTTTGCGCACTAGTATAGCTGGTTTTAACATCAAAATTTTCCGTTTTCTGCGCTGTAATTGTCGGATTTGGTGCATTACCCATCAAGTACAACCCTTCTACCTTATATATAAGGATCTAGATGAGCGATTTTCTCTGACTTTACGGGACAACAACGAGGTTTTTTCGGGCAACATTTAGCGCATATTTATGTTTGAAAGATGTCTTTTTGTGTGTGTTCTTTGGTGAGAACTGACAGGGCGCGCCCGTTTCGCTGAAGGAAAACTATCTCCTGGTGGTCGCCAGGGGATGTTCTTGGCTCAGGCTAGGGGATACGGCTAGTTTTAGTTGCAATATATGCCGTGGAAGAAGATAGAGTCAGCCTTCGGAATCCACTGTTAACTCGCGTTTCTATTGACTTCAGGTCAAGGGGTCAAGGGATACTAGTTCTTCAAGACAAGGGATGCACCGCAATTATATAAGCAGATATTTCTAGTTCCTGTTGAGGTGATGTTCGCTGTTGAAGTCCAGGGATGTCCCTAAATCCGGTGAGTGGATAGTGAAGTTTTACGAAACGTTTTCGCCATTGACTTACTGAATGCACACCGTGACCAAAAAGCCATTTTTTTCATCCGTCTTTGTCATCTTTCTACGGCGAAAAAAAACTGCACCGCGACGTGTTTACAGTCCAAAAACGTTCACAAAAATAGTTTATCCCTTCTACATACGTTGGGAGTAAAAAAAATTGAGAAAAAACTGGTTTTCAAAGGGTTTTTTTCACTTGAAACCAGTCAGGACCTAATATGACTATATCCCGGGCACTGAGGGAGGCCGAATTACAGTAAATGTATGTAGACCTGACCCCCAGGTTCACGGGCGACGCCCGTGCTTTATTCGTCAACTTTTGCGCACTAGTATAGCTGGTTTTAACATCAAAATTTTCCGTTTTCTGCGCTGTAATTGTCGGATTTGGTGCATTACCCATCAAGTACAACCCTTCTACCTTATATATAAGGATCTAGATGAGCGATTTTCTCTGACTTTACGGGACAACAACGAGGTTTTTTCGGGCAACATTTAGCGCATATTTATGTTTGAAAGATGTCTTTTTGTGTGTGTTCTTTGGTGAGAACTGACAGGGCGCGCCAGTTTCGCTGAAGGAAAACTATCTCCTGGTGGTCGCCAGGGGATGTTCTTGGCTCAGGCTAGGGGATACGGCTAGTTTTAGTTGCAATATATGCCGTGGAAGAAGATAGAGTCACCCTTCGGAATCCACTGTTAACTCGCGTTTCTATTGACTTCAGGTCAAGGGGTCAAGGGATGCTAGTTCTTCAAGACAAGGGATGCACCGCAATTATATAAGCAGATATTCCTAGTTCCTGTTGAGGTGATGTTCGCTGTTGAAGTCCAGGGATGTCCCTAAATCCGGTGAGTGGATAGTGAAGTTTTACGAAACGTTTTCGCCATTGACTTACTGAATGCATACCGTGACCAAAAAGCCATTTTTTTCATCCGTCTTTGTCATCTTTCTACGGCGAAAAAAAACTGCACCGCGACGTGTTTACAGTCCAAAAACGTTCACAAAAATAGTTTATCCCTTCTACATACGTTGGGAGTAAAAATAATTGAGAAAAAACTGGTTTTCAAAGGGTTTTTTTCACTTGAAACCAGTCAGGACCTAATATGACTATATCCCGGGCACTGAGGGAGGCCGAATTACAGTAAATGTATGTAGACCTGACCCCCAGGTTCACGGGCGACGCCCGTGCTTTATTCGTCAACTTTTGCGCACTAGTATAGCTGGTTTTAACATCAAAATTTTCCGTTTTCTGCGCTGTAATTGTCGGATTTGGTGCATTACCCATCAAGTACGACCCTTCTACCTTATATATAAGGATCTAGATGAGCGATTTTCTCTGACTTTACGGGACAACAACGAGGTTTTTTCGGGCAACATTTAGCGCATATTTATGTTTGAAAGATGTCTTTTTGTGTGTGTTCTTTGGTGAGAACTGACAGGGCGCGCCAGTTTCGCTGAAGGAAAACTATCTCCTGGTGGTCGCCAGGGGATGTTCTTGGCTCAGGCTAGGGGATACGGCTAGTTTTAGTTGCAATATATGCCGTGGAAGAAGATAGAGTCACCCTTCGGAATCCACTGTTAACTCGCGTTTCTATTGACTTCAGGTCAAGGGGTCAAGGGATGCTAGTTCTTCAAGACAAGGGATGCACCGCAATTATATAAGCAGATATTCCTAGTTCCTGTTGAGGTGATGTTCGCTGTTGAAGTCCAGGGATGTCCCTAAATCCGGTGAGTGGATAGTGAAGTTTTACGAAACGTTTTCGCCATTGACTTACTGAATGCATACCGTGACCAAAAAGCCATTTTTTTCATCCGTCTTTGTCATCTTTCTACGGCGAAAAAAAACTGCACCGCGACGTGTTTACAGTCCAAAAACGTTCACAAAAATAGTTTATCCCTTCTACATACGTTGGGAGTAAAAATAATTGAGAAAAAACTGGTTTTCAAAGGGTTTTTTTCACTTGAAACCAGTCAGGACCTAATATGACTATATCCCGGGCACTGAGGGAGGCCGAATTACAGTAAATGTATGTAGACCTGACCCCCAGGTTCACGGGCGACGCCCGTGCTTTATTCGTCAACTTTTGCGCACTAGTATAGCTGGTTTTAACATCAAAATTTTCCGTTTTCTGCGCTGTAATTGTCGGATTTGGTGCATTACCCATCAAGTACGACCCTTCTACCGTATATATAAGGATCTAGATGAGCGATTTTCTCTGACTTTACGGGACAACAACGAGGTTTTTTCGGGCAACATTTAGCGCATATTTATGTTTGAAAGATGTCTTTTTGTGTGTGTTCTTTGGTGAGAACTGACAGGGCGCGCCAGTTTCGCTGAAGGAAAACTATCTCCTGGTGGTCGCCAGGGGATGTTCTTGGCTCAGGCTAGGGGATACGGCTAGTTTTAGTTGCAATATATGCCGTGGAAGAAGATAGAGTCACCCTTCGGAATCCACTGTTAACTCGCGTTTCTATTGACTTCAGGTCAAGGGGTCAAGGGATGCTAGTTCTTCAAGACAAGGGATGCACCGCAATTATATAAGCAGATATTCCTAGTTCCTGTTGAGGTGATGTTCGCTGTTGAAGTCCAGGGATGTCCCTAAATCCGGTGAGTGGATAGTGAAGTTTTACGAAACGTTTTCGCCATTGACTTACTGAATGCATACCGTGACCAAAAAGCCATTTTTTTCATCCGTCTTTGTCATCTTTCTACGGCGAAAAAAAACTGCACCGCGACGTGTTTACAGTCCAAAAACGTTCACAAAAATAGTTTATCCCTTCTACATACGTTGGGAGTAAAAAAAATTGAGAAAAAACTGGTTTTCAAAGAGTTTTTTTTCACTTGAAACCAGTCAGGACCTAATATGACTATATCCCGGGCACTGAGGGAGGCCGAATTACAGTAAATGTATGTAGACCTGACCCCCAGGTTCACGGGCGACGCCCGTGCTTTATTCGTCAACTTTTGCGCACTAGTATAGCTGGTTTTAACATCAAAATTTTCCGTTTTCTGCGCTGTAATTGTCGGATTTGGTGCATTACCCATCAAGTACAACCCTTCTACCTTATATATAAGGATCTAGATGAGCGATTTTCTCTGACTTTACGGGACAACAACGAGGTTTTTTCGGGCAACATTTAGCGCATATTTATGTTTGAAAGATGTCTTTTTGTGTGTGTTCTTTGGTGAGAACTGACAGGGCGCGCCAGTTTCGCTGAAGGAAAACTATCTCCTGGTGGTCGCCAGGGGATGTTCTTGGCTCAGGCTAGGGGATACGGCTAGTTTTAGTTGCAATATATGCCGTGGAAGAAGATAGAGTCACCCTTCGGAATCCACTGTTAACTCGCGTTTCTATTGACTTCAGGTCAAGGGGTCAAGGGATGCTAGTTCTTCAAGACAAGGGATGCACCGCAATTATATAAGCAGATATTCCTAGTTCCTGTTGAGGTGATGTTCGCTGTTGAAGTCCAGGGATGTCCCTAAATCCGGTGAGTGGATAGTGAAGTTTTACGAAACGTTTTCGCCATTGACTTACTGAATGCACACAGTGACCAAAAAGCCATTTTTTTCATCCGTCTTTGTCATCTTTCTACGGCGAAAAAAAACTGCACCGCGACGTGTTTACAGTCCAAAAACGTTCACAAAAATAGTTTATCCCTTCTACATACGTTGGGAGTAAAAATAATTGAGAAAAAACTGGTTTTCAAAGAGTTTTTTTCACTTGAAACCAGTCAGGACCTAATATGACTATATCCCGGGCACTGAGGGAGGCCGAATTACAGTAAATGTATGTAGACCTGACCCCCAGGTTCACGGGCGACGCCCGTGCTTTATTCGTCAACTTTTGCGCACTAGTATAGCTGGTTTTAACATCAAAATTTTCCGTTTTCTGCGCTGTAATTGTCGGATTTGGTGCATTACCCATCAAGTACAACCCTTCTACCTTATATATAAGGATCTAGATGAGCGATTTTCTCTGACTTTACGGGACAACAACGAGGTTTTTTCGGGCAACATTTAGCGCATATTTATGTTTGAAAGATGTCTTTTTGTGTGTGTTCTTTGGTGAGAACTGACAGGGCGCGCCAGTTTCGCTGAAGGAAAACTATCTCCTGGTGGTCGCCAGGGGATGTTCTTGGCTCAGGCTAGGGGATACGGCTAGTTTTAGTTGCAATATATGCCGTGGAAGAAGATAGAGTCACCCTTCGGAATCCACTGTTAACTCGCGTTTCTATTGACTTCAGGTCAAGGGGTCAAGGGATGCTAGTTCTTCAAGACAAGGGATGCACCGCAATTATATAAGCAGATATTCCTAGTTCCTGTTGAGGTGATGTTCGCTGTTGAAGTCCAGGGATGTCCCTAAATCCGGTGAGTGGATAGTGAAGTTTTACGAAACGTTTGCGCCATTGACTTACTGAATGCACACAGTGACCAAAAAGCCATTTTTTTCATCCGTCTTTGTCATCTTTCTACGGCGAAAAAAAACTGCACCGCGACGTGTTTACAGTCCAAAAACGTTCACAAAAATAGTTTATCCCTTCTACATACGTTGGGAGTAAAAATAATTGAGAAAAAACTGGTTTTCAAAGAGTTTTTTTCACTTGAAACCAGTCAGGACCTAATATGACTATATCCCGGGCACTGAGGGAAGCCGAATTACAGTAAATGTATGTAGACCTGACCCCCAGGTTCACGGGCGACGCCCGTGCTTTATTCGTCAACTTTTGCGCACTAGTATAGCTGGTTTTAACATCAAAATTTTCCGTTTTCTGCGCTGTAATTGTCGGATTTGGTGCATTACCCATCAAGTACAACCCTTCTACCTTATATATAAGGATCTAGATGAGCGATTTTCTCTGACTTTACGGGACAACAACGAGGTTTTTTCGGGCAACATTTAGCGCATATTTATGTTTGAAAGATGTCTTTTTGTGTGTGTTCTTTGGTGAGAACTGACAGGGCGCGCCAGTTTCGCTGAAGGAAAACTATCTCCTGGTGGTCGCCAGGGGATGTTCTTGGCTCAGGCTAGGGGATACGGCTAGTTTTAGTTGCAATATATGCCGTGGAAGAAGATAGAGTCACCCTTCGGAATCCACTGTTAACTCGCGTTTCTATTGACTTCAGGTCAAGGGGTCAAGGGATGCTAGTTCTTCAAGACAAGGGATGCACCGCAATTATATAAGCAGATATTCCTAGTTCCTGTTGAGGTGATGTTCGCTGTTGAAGTCCAGGGATGTCCCTAAATCCGGTGAGTGGATAGTGAAGTTTTACGAAACGTTTTCGCCATTGACTTACTGAATGCATACCGTGACCAAAAAGCCATTTTTTTCATCCGTGTTTGTCATCTTTCTACGGCGAAAAAAAACTGCACCGCGACGTGTTTACAGTCCAAAAACGTTCACAAAAATAGTTTATCCCTTCTACATACGTTGGGAGTAAAAATAATTGAGAAAAAACTGGTTTTCAAAGGGTTTTTTTCACTTGAAACCAGTCAGGACCTAATATGACTATATCCCGGGCACTGAGGGAGGCCGAATTACAGTAAATGTATGTAGACCTGACCCCCAGGTTCACGGGCGACGCCCGTGCTTTATTCGTCAACTTTTGCGCACTAGTATAGCTGGTTTTAACATCAAAATTTTCCGTTTTCTGCGCTGTAATTGTCGGATTTGGTGCATTACCCATCAAGTACAACCCTTCTACCTTATATATAAGGATCTAGATGAGCGATTTTCTCTGACTTTACGGGACAACAACGAGGTTTTTTCGGGCAACATTTAGCGCATATTTATGTTTGAAAGATGTCTTTTTGTGTGTGTTCTTTGGTGAGAACTGACAGGGCGCGCCCGTTTCGCTGAAGGAAAACTATCTCCTGGTGGTCGCCAGGGGATGTTCTTGGCTCAGGCTAGGGGATACGGCTAGTTTTAGTTGCAATATATGCCGTGGAAGAAGATAGAGTCACCCTTCGGAATCCACGGTTAACTCGCGTTTCTATTGACTTCAGGTCAAGGGGTCAAGGGATACTAGTTCTTCAAGACAAGGGATGCACCGCAATTATATAAGCAGATATTTCTAGTTCCTGTTGAGGTGATGTTCGCTGTTGAAGTCCAGGGATGTCCCTAAATCCGGTGAGTGGATAGTGAAGTTTTACGAAACGTTTTCGCCATTGACTTACTGAATGCACACCGTGACCAAAAAGCCATTTTTTTCATCCGTCTTTGTCATCTTTCTACGGCGAAAAAAAACTGCACCGCGACGTGTTTACAGTCCAAAAACGTTCACAAAAATAGTTTATCTTTTCTACATACGTTGGGAGTAAAAAAAATTGAGAAAAAACTGGTTTTCAAAGGGTTTTTTTCACTTGAAACCAGTCAGGACCTAATATGACTATATCCCGGGCACTGAGGGAGGCCGAATTACAGTAAATGTATGTAGACCTGACCCCCAGGTTCACGGGCGACGCCCGTGCTTTATTCGTCAACTTTTGCGCACTAGTATAGCTGGTTTTAACATCAAAATTTTCCGTTTTCTGCGCTGTAATTGTCGGATTTGGTGCATTACCCATCAAGTACAACCCTTCTACCTTATATATAAGGATCTAGATGAGCGATTTTCTCTGACTTTACGGGACAACAACGAGGTTTTTTCGGGCAACATTTAGCGCATATTTATGTTTGAAAGATGTCTTTTTGTGTGTGTTCTTTGGTGAGAACTGACAGGGCGCGCCAGTTTCGCTGAAGGAAAACTATCTCCTGGTGGTCGCCAGGGGATGTTCTTGGCTCAGGCTAGGGGATACGGCTAGTTTTAGTTGCAATATATGCCGTGGAAGAAGATAGAGTCACCCTTCGGAATCCACTGTTAACTCGCGTTTCTATTGACTTCAGGTCAAGGGGTCAAGGGATGCTAGTTCTTCAAGACAAGGGATGCACCGCAATTATATAAGCAGATATTCCTAGTTCCTGTTGAGGTGATGTTCGCTGTTGAAGTCCAGGGATGTCCCTAAATCCGGTGAGTGGATAGTGAAGTTTTACGAAACGTTTTCGCCATTGACTTACTGAATGCATACCGTGACCAAAAAGCCATTTTTTTCATCCGTCTTTGTCATCTTTCTACGGCGAAAAAAAACTGCACCGCGACGTGTTTACAGTCCAAAAACGTTCACAAAAATAGTTTATCCCTTCTACATACGTTGGGAGTAAAAATAATTGAGAAAAAACTGGTTTTCAAAGGGTTTTTTTCACTTGAAACCAGTCAGGACCTAATATGACTATATCCCGGGCACTGAGGGAGGCCGAATTACAGTAAATGTATGTAGACCTGACCCCCAGGTTCACGGGCGACGCCCGTGCTTTATTCGTCAACTTTTGCGCACTAGTATAGCTGGTTTTAACATCAAAATTTTCCGTTTTCTGCGCTGTAATTGTCGGATTTGGTGCATTACCCATCAAGTACAACCCTTCTACCTTATATATAAGGATCTAGATGAGCGATTTTCTCTGACTTTACGGGACAACAACGAGGTTTTTTCGGGCAACATTTAGCGCATATTTATGTTTGAAAGATGTCTTTTTGTGTGTGTTCTTTGGTGAGAACTGACAGGGCGCGCCCGTTTCGCTGAAGGAAAACTATCTCCTGGTGGTCGCCAGGGGATGTTCTTGGCTCAGGCTAGGGGATACGGCTAGTTTTAGTTGCAATATATGCCGTGGAAGAAGATAGAGTCACCCTTCGGAATCCACGGTTAACTCGCGTTTCTATTGACTTCAGGTCAAGGGGTCAAGGGATACTAGTTCTTCAAGACAAGGGATGCACCGCAATTATATAAGCAGATATTTCTAGTTCCTGTTGAGGTGATGTTCGCTGTTGAAGTCCAGGGATGTCCCTAAATCCGGTGAGTGGATAGTGAAGTTTTACGAAACGTTTTCGCCATTGACTTACTGAATGCACACCGTGACCAAAAAGCCATTTTTTTCATCCGTCTTTGTCATCTTTCTACGGCGAAAAAAAACTGCACCGCGACGTGTTTACAGTCCAAAAACGTTCACAAAAATAGTTTATCTTTTCTACATACGTTGGGAGTAAAAAAAATTGAGAAAAAACTGGTTTTCAAAGGGTTTTTTTCACTTGAAACCAGTCAGGACCTAATATGACTATATCCCGGGCACTGAGGGAGGCCGAATTACAGTAAATGTATGTAGACCTGACCCCCAGGTTCACGGGCGACGCCCGTGCTTTATTCGTCAACTTTTGCGCACTAGTATAGCTGGTTTTAACATCAAAATTTTCCGTTTTCTGCGCTGTAATTGTCGGATTTGGTGCATTACCCATCAAGTACAACCCTTCTACCTTATATATAAGGATCTAGATGAGCGATTTTCTCTGACTTTACGGGACAACAACGAGGTTTTTTCGGGCAACATTTAGCGCATATTTATGTTTGAAAGATGTCTTTTTGTGTGTGTTCTTTGGTGAGAACTGACAGGGCGCGCCAGTTTCGCTGAAGGAAAACTATCTCCTGGTGGTCGCCAGGGGATGTTCTTGGCTCAGGCTAGGGGATACGGCTAGTTTTAGTTGCAATATATGCCGTGGAAGAAGATAGAGTCACCCTTCGGAATCCACTGTTAACTCGCGTTTCTATTGACTTCAGGTCAAGGGGTCAAGGGATGCTAGTTCTTCAAGACAAGGGATGCACCGCAATTATATAAGCAGATATTCCTAGTTCCTGTTGAGGTGATGTTCGCTGTTGAAGTCCAGGGATGTCCCTAAATCCGGTGAGTGGATAGTGAAGTTTTACGAAACGTTTTCGCCATTGACTTACTGAATGCATACCGTGACCAAAAAGCCATTTTTTTCATCCGTCTTTGTCATCTTTCTACGGCGAAAAAAAACTGCACCGCGACGTGTTTACAGTCCAAAAACGTTCACAAAAATAGTTTATCCCTTCTACATACGTTGGGAGTAAAAATAATTGAGAAAAAACTGGTTTTCAAAGGGTTTTTTTCACTTGAAACCAGTCAGGACCTAATATGACTATATCCCGGGCACTGAGGGAGGCCGAATTACAGTAAATGTATGTAGACCTGACCCCCAGGTTCACGGGCGACGCCCGTGCTTTATTCGTCAACTTTTGCGCACTAGTATAGCTGGTTTTAACATCAAAATTTTCCGTTTTCTGCGCTGTAATTGTCGGATTTGGTGCATTACCCATCAAGTACGACCCTTCTACCGTATATATAAGGATCTAGATGAGCGATTTTCTCTGACTTTACGGGACAACAACGAGGTTTTTTCGGGCAACATTTAGCGCATATTTATGTTTGAAAGATGTCTTTTTGTGTGTGTTCTTTGGTGAGAACTGACAGGGCGCGCCAGTTTCGCTGAAGGAAAACTATCTCCTGGTGGTCGCCAGGGGATGTTCTTGGCTCAGGCTAGGGGATACGGCTAGTTTTAGTTGCAATATATGCCGTGGAAGAAGATAGAGTCACCCTTCGGAATCCACTGTTAACTCGCGTTTCTATTGACTTCAGGTCAAGGGGTCAAGGGATGCTAGTTCTTCAAGACAAGGGATGCACCGCAATTATATAAGAAGATATTCCTAGTTCCTGTTGAGGTGATGTTCGCTGTTGAAGTCCAGGGATGTCCCTAAATCCGGTGAGTGGATAGTGAAGTTTTACGAAACGTTTTCGCCATTGACTTACTGAATGCACACAGTGACCAAAAAGCCATTTTTTTCATCCGTCTTTGTCATCTTTCTACGGCGAAAAAAAACTGCACCGCGACGTGTTTACAGTCCAAAAACGTTCACAAAAATAGTTTATCCCTTCTACATACGTTGGGAGTAAAAATAATTGAGAAAAAACTGGTTTTCAAAGAGTTTTTTTCACTTGAAACCAGTCAGGACCTAATATGACTATATCCCGGGCACTGAGGGAGGCCGAATTACAGTAAATGTATGTAGACCTGACCCCCAGGTTCACGGGCGACGCCCGTGCTTTATTCGTCAACTTTTGCGCACTAGTATAGCTGGTTTTAACCTCAAAATTTTCCGTTTTCTGCGCTGTAATTGTCGGATTTGGTGCATTACCCATCAAGTACAACCCTTCTACCTTATATATAAGGATCTAGATGAGCGATTTTCTCTGACTTTACGGGACAACAACGAGGTTTTTTCGGGCAACATTTAGCGCATATTTATGTTTGAAAGATGTCTTTTTGTGTGTGTTCTTTGGTGAGAACTGACAGGGCGCGCCAGTTTCGCTGAAGGAAAACTATCTCCTGGTGGTCGCCAGGGGATGTTCTTGGCTCAGGCTAGGGGATACGGCTAGTTTTAGTTGCAATATATGCCGTGGAAGAAGATAGAGTCACCCTTCGGAATCCACTGTTAACTCGCGTTTCTATTGACTTCAGGTCAAGGGGTCAAGGGATGCTAGTTCTTCAAGACAAGGGATGCACCGCAATTATATAAGCAGATATTCCTAGTTCCTGTTGAGGTGATGTTCGCTGTTGAAGTCCAGGGATGTCCCTAAATCCGGTGAGTGGATAGTGAAGTTTTACGAAACGTTTTCGCCATTGACTTACTGAATGCATACCGTGACCAAAAAGCCATTTTTTTCATCCGTCTTTGTCATCTTTCTACGGCGAAAAAAAACTGCACCGCGACGTGTTTACAGTCCAAAAACGTTCACAAAAATAGTTTATCCCTTCTACATACGTTGGGAGTAAAAAAAATTGAGAAAAAACTGGTTTTCAAAGGGTTTTTTTCACTTGAAACCAGTCAGGACCTAATATGACTATATCCCGGGCACTGAGGGAGGCCGAATTACAGTAAATGTATGTAGACCTGACCCCCAGGTTCACGGGCGACGCCCGTGCTTTATTCGTCAACTTTTGCGCACTAGTATAGCTGGTTTTAACATCAAAATTTTCCGTTTTCTGCGCTGTAATTGTCGGATTTGGTGCATTACCCATCAAGTACAACCCTTCTACCTTATATATAAGGATCTAGATGAGCGATTTTCTCTGACTTTACGGGACAACAACGAGGTTTTTTCGGGCAACATTTAGCGCATATTTATGTTTGAAAGATGTCTTTTTGTGTGTGTTCTTTGGTGAGAACTGACAGGGCGCGCCCGTTTCGCTGAAGGAAAACTATCTCCTGGTGGTCGCCAGGGGATGTTCTTGGCTCAGGCTAGGGGATACGGCTAGTTTTAGTTGCAATATATGCCGTGGAAGAAGATAGAGTCAGCCTTCGGAATCCACTGTTAACTCGCGTTTCTATTGACTTCAGGTCAAGGGGTCAAGGGATGCTAGTTCTTCAAGACAAGGGATGCACCGCAATTATATAAGCAGATATTCCTAGTTCCTGTTGAGGTGATGTTCGCTGTTGAAGTCCAGGGATGTCCCTAAATCCGGTGAGTGGATAGTGAAGTTTTACGAAACGTTTTCGCCATTGACTTACTGAATGCATACCGTGACCAAAAAGCCATTTTTTTCATCCGTCTTTGTCATCTTTCTACGGCGAAAAAAAACTGCACCGCGACGTGTTTACAGTCCAAAAACGTTCACAAAAATAGTTTATCCCTTCTACATACGTTGGGAGTAAAAAAAATTGAGAAAAAACTGGTTTTCAAAGGGTTTTTTTCACTTGAAACCAGTCAGGACCTAATATGACTATATCCCGGGCACTGAGGGAGGCCGAATTACAGTAAATGTATGTAGACCTGACCCCCAGGTTCACGGGCGACGCCCGTGCTTTATTCGTCAACTTTTGCGCACTAGTATAGCTGGTTTTAACCTCAAAATTTTCCGTTTTCTGCGCTGTAATTGTCGGATTTGGTGCATTACCCATCAAGTACAACCCTTCTACCTTATATATAAGGATCTAGATGAGCGATTTTCTCTGACTTTACGGGACAACAACGAGGTTTTTTCGGGCAACATTTAGCGCATATTTATGTTTGAAAGATGTCTTTTTGTGTGTGTTCTTTGGTGAGAACTGACAGGGCGCGCCAGTTTCGCTGAAGGAAAACTATCTCCTGGTGGTCGCCAGGGGATGTTCTTGGCTCAGGCTAGGGGATACGGCTAGTTTTAGTTGCAATATATGCCGTGGAAGAAGATAGAGTCACCCTTCGGAATCCACTGTTAACTCGCGTTTCTATTGACTTCAGGTCAAGGGGTCAAGGGATGCTAGTTCTTCAAGACAAGGGATGCACCGCAATTATATAAGCAGATATTCCTAGTTCCTGTTGAGGTGATGTTCGCTGTTGAAGTCCAGGGATGTCCCTAAATCCGGTAAATGGATAGTGAAGTTTTACGAAACGTTTTCGCCATTGACTTACTGAATGCACACCGTGACCAAAAAGCCATTTTTTTCATCCGTCTTTGTCATCTTTCTACGGCGAAAAAAAACTGCACCGCGACGTGTTTACAGTCCAAAAACGTTCACAAAAATAGTTTATCCCTTCTACATACGTTGGGAGTAAAAAAAATTGAGAAAAAACTGGTTTTCAAAGGGTTTTTTTCACTTGAAACCAGTCAGGACCTAATATGACTATATCCCGGGCACTGAGGGAGGCCGAATTACAGTAAATGTATGTAGACCTGACCCCCAGGTTCAAGGGCGACGCCCGTGCTTTATTCGTCAACTTTTGCGCACTAGTATAGCTGGTTTTAACATCAAAATTTTCCGTTTTCTGCGCTGTAATTGTCGGATTTGGTGCATTACCCATCAAGTACAACCCTTCTACCTTATATATAAGGATCTAGATGAGCGATTTTCTCTGACTTTACGGGACAACAACGAGGTTTTTTCGGGCAACATTTAGCGCATATTTATGTTTGAAAGATGTCTTTTTGTGTGTGTTCTTTGGTGAGAACTGACAGGGCGCGCCAGTTTCGCTGAAGGAAAACTATCTCCTGGTGGTCGCCAGGGGATGTTCTTGGCTCAGGCTAGGGGATACGGCTAGTTTTAGTTGCAATATATGCCGTGGAAGAAGATAGAGTCACCCTTCGGAATCCACTGTTAACTCGCGTTTCTATTGACTTCAGGTCAAGGGGTCAAGGGATGCTAGTTCTTCAAGACAAGGGATGCACCGCAATTATATAAGCAGATATTCCTAGTTCCTGTTGAGGTGATGTTCGCTGTTGAAGTCCAGGGATGTCCCTAAATCCGGTGAGTGGATAGTGAAGTTTTACGAAACGTTTTCGCCATTGACTTACTGAATGCATACCGTGACCAAAAAGCCATTTTTTTCATCCGTCTTTGTCATCTTTCTACGGCGAAAAAAAACTGCACCGCGACGTGTTTACAGTCCAAAAACGTTCACAAAAATAGTTTATCCCTTCTACATACGTTGGGAGTAAAAAAAATTGAGAAAAAACTGGTTTTCAAAGGGTTTTTTTCACTTGAAACCAGTCAGGACCTAATATGACTATATCCCGGGCACTGAGGGAGGCCGAATTACAGTAAATGTATGTAGACCTGACCCCCAGGTTCACGGGCGACGCCCGTGCTTTATTCGTCAACTTTTGCGCACTAGTATAGCTGGTTTTAACATCAAAATTTTCCGTTTTCTGCGCTGTAATTGTCGGATTTGGTGCATTACCCATCAAGTACAACCCTTGTACCTTATATATAAGGATCTAGATGAGCGATTTTCTCTGACTTTACGGGACAACAGCGAGGTTTTTTCGGGCAACATTTAGCGCATATTTATGTTTGAAAGATGTCTTTTTGTGTGTGTTCTTTGGTGAGAACTGACAGGGCGCGCCAGTTTCGCTGAAGGAAAACTATCTCCTGGTGGTCGCCAGGGGATGTTCTTGGCTCAGGCTAGAGGATACGGCTAGTTTTAGTTGCAATATATGCCGTGGAAGAAGATAGAGTCACCCTTCGGAATCCACTGTTAACTCGCGTTTCTATTGACTTCAGGTCAAGGGGTCAAGGGATGCTAGTTCTTCAAGACAAGGGATGCACCGCAATTATATAAGCAGATATTCCTAGTTCCTGTTGAGGTGATGTTCGCTGTTGAAGTCCAGGGATGTCCCTAAATCCGGTGAGTGGATAGTGAAGTTTTACGAAACGTTTTCGCCATTGACTTACTGAATGCATACCGTGACCAAAAAGCCATTTTTTTCATCCGTCTTTGTCATCTTTCTACGGCGAAAAAAAACTGCACCGCGACGTGTTTACAGTCCAAAAACGTTCACAAAAATAGTTTATCCCTTCTACATACGTTGGGAGTAAAAAAAATTGAGAAAAAACTGGTTTTCAAAGGGTTTTTTTCACTTGAAACCAGTCAGGACCTAATATGACTATATCCCGGGCACTGAGGGAGGCCGAATTACAGTAAATGTATGTAGACCTGACCCCCAGGTTCACGGGCGACGCCCGTGCTTTATTCGTCAACTTTTGCGCACTAGTATAGCTGGTTTTAACATCAAAATTTTCCGTTTTCTGCGCTGTAATTGTCGGATTTGGTGCATTACCCATCAAGTACAACCCTTCTACCTTATATATAAGGATCTAGATGAGCGATTTTCTCTGACTTTACGGGACAACAACAAGGTTTTTTCGGGCAACATTTAGCGCATATTTATGTTTGAAAGATGTCTTTTTGTGTGTGTTCTTTGGTGAGAACTGACAGGGCGCGCCAGTTTCGCTGAAGGAAAACTATCTCCTGGTGGTCGCCAGGGGATGTTCTTGGCTCAGGCTAGGGGATACGGCTAGTTTTAGTTGCAATATATGCCGTGGAAGAAGATAGAGTCACCCTTCGGAATCCACTGTTAACTCGCGTTTCTATTGACTTCAGGTCAAGGGGTCAAAGGATGCTAGTTCTTCAAGACAAGGGATGCACCGCAATTATATAAGCAGATATTCCTAGTTCCTGTTGAGGTGATGTTCGCTGTTGAAGTCCAGGGATGTCCCTAAATCCGGTGAGTGGATAGTGAAGTTTTACGAAACGTTTTCGCCATTGACTTACTGAATGCATACCGTGACCAAAAAGCCCTTTTTTTCATCCGTCTTTGTCATCTTTCTACGGCGAAAACAAACTGCACCGCGACGTGTTTACAGTCCAAAAACGTTCACAAAAATAGTTTATCCCTTCTACATACGTTGGGAGTAAAAAAAATTGAGAAAAAACTGGTTTTCAAAGGGTTTTTTTCACTTGAAACCAGTCAGGACCTAATATGACTATATCCCGGGCACTGAGGGAGGCCGAATTACAGTAAATGTATGTAGACCTGACCCCCAGGTTCAAGGGCGACGCCCATGCTTTATTCGTCAACTTTTGCGCACTAGTATAGCTGGTTTTAACATCAAAATTTTCCGTTTTCTGCGCTGTAATTGTCGGATTTGGTGCATTACCCATCAAGTACAACCCTTCTACCTTATATATAAGGATCTAGATGAGCGATTTTCTCTGACTTTACGGGACAACAACGAGGTTTTTTCGTGCAACATTTAGCGCATATTTAGGTTTGAAAGATGTCTTTTTGTGTGTGTTCTTTGGTGAGAACTGACAGGGCGCGCCAGTTTCGCTGAAGGAAAACTATCTCCTGGTGGTCGCCAGGGGATGTTCTTGGCTCAGGCTAGGGGATACGGCTAGTTTTAGTTGCAATATATGCCGTGGAAGAAGATAGAGTCACCCTTCGGAATCCACTGTTAACTCGCGTTTCTATTGACTACAGGTCAAGGGGTCAAGGGATGCTAGTTCTTCAAGACAAGGGATGCACCGCAATTATATAAGCAGATATTCCTAGTCCTGTTGAGGTGATGTTCGCTGTTGAAGTCCAGGGATGTCCCTAAATCCGGTGAGTGGATAGTGAAGTTTTACGAAACGTTTTCGCCATTGACTTACTGAATGCACACAGTGACCAAAAAGCCATTTTTTTCATCCGTCTTTGTCATCTTTCTACGGCGAAAAAAAACTGCACCGCGACGTGTTTACAGTCCAAAAACGTTCACAAAAATAGTTTATCCCTTCTACATACGTTGGGAGTAAAAAAAATTGAGAAAAAACTGGTTTTCAAAGGGTTTTTTTCACTTGAAACCAGTCAGGACCTAATATGACTATATCCCGGGCACTGAGGGAGGCCGAATTACAGTAAATGTATGTAGACCTGACCCCCAGGTTCAAGGGCGACGCCCATGCTTTATTCGTCAACTTTTGCGCACTAGTATAGCTGGTTTTAACATCAAAATTTTCCGTTTTCTGCGCTGTAATTGTCGGATTTGGTGCATTACCCATCAAGTACAACCCTTCTACCTTATATATAAGGATCTAGATGAGCGATTTTCTCTGACTTTACGGGACAACAACGAGGTTTTTTCGGGCAACATTTAGCGCATATTTATGTTTGAAAGATGTCTTTTTGTGTGTGTTCTTTGGTGAGAACTGACAGGGCGCGCCAGTTTCGCTGAAGGAAAACTATCTCCTGGTGGTCGCCAGGGGATGTTCTTGGCTCAGGCTAGGGGATACGGCTAGTTTTAGTTGCAATATATGCCGTGGAAGAAGATAGAGTCACCCTTCGGAATCCACTGTTAACTCGCGTTTCTATTGACTTCAGGTCAAGGGGTCAAAGGATGCTAGTTCTTCAAGACAAGGGATGCACCGCAATTATATAAGCAGATATTCCTAGTTCCTGTTGAGGTGATGTTCGCTGTTGAAGTCCAGGGATGTCCCTAAATCCGGTGAGTGGATAGTGAAGTTTTACGAAACGTTTTCGCCATTGACTTACTGAATGCATACCGTGACCAAAAAGCCATTTTTTTCATCCGTCTTTGTCATCTTTCTACGGCGAAAAAAACTGCACCGCGACGTGTTTACAGTCCAAAAACGTTCACAAAAATAGTTTATCCGTTCTACATACGTTGGGAGTAAAAAAAATTGAGAAAAAACTGGTTTTCAAAGGGTTTTTTTCACTTGAAACCAGTCAGGACCTAATATGACTATATCCCGGGCACTGAGGGAGGCCGAATTACAGTAAATGTATGTAGACCTGACCCCCAGGATCAAGAGCGACGCCCGTGCTTTATTCGTCAACTTTTGCGCACTAGTATAGCTGGTTTTAACATCAAAATTTTCCGATTTCTGCGCTGTAATTGTCGGATTTGGTGCATTACCCATCAAGTACAACCCTTCTACCTTATATATAAGGATCTAGATGATCGATTTTCTCTGACTTTACGGGACAACAACGAGGTTTTTTCGGGCAACATTTAGCGCATATTTATGTTTGAAAGATGTCTTTTTGTGTGTGTTCTTTGGTGAGAACTGACAGGGCGCGCCAGTTTCGCTGAAGGAAAACTATCTCCTGGTGGTCGCCAGGGGATGTTCTTGGCTCAGGCTAGGGGATACGGCTAGTTTTAGTTGCAATATATGCCGTGGAAGAAGATAGAGTCACCCTTCGGAATCCACTGTTAACTCGCGTTTCTATTGACTTCAGGTCAAGGGGTCAAAGGATGCTAGTTCTTCAAGACAAGGGATGCACCGCAATTATATAAGCAGATATTCCTAGTTCCTGTTGAGGTGATGTTCGCTGTTGAAGTCCAGGGATGTCCCTAAATCCGGTGAGTGGATAGTGAAGTTTTACGAAACGTTTTCGCCATTGACTTACTGAATGCATACCGTGACCAAAAAGCCATTTTTTTCATCCGTCTTTGTCATCTTTCTACGGCGAAAAAAACTGCACCGCGACGTGTTTACAGTCCAAAAACGTTCACAAAAATAGTTTATCCCTTCTACATACGTTGGGGTTAAAAAAAAGTGAGAAAAAACTGGTTTTCAAAGGGTTTTTTTCACTTGAAACCAGTCAGGACCTAATATGACTATATCCCGGGCACTGAGGGAGGCCGAATTACAGTAAATGTATGTAGACCTGACCCCCAGGTTCACGGGCGACGCCCGTGCTTTATTCGTCAACTTTTGCGCACTAGTATAGCTGGTTTTAACATCAAAATTTTCCGTTTTCTGCGCTTTAATTGTCGGATTTGGTGCATTACCCATCAAGTACAACCCTTCTACCTTATATATAAGGATCTAGATGAGCGATTTTCTCTGACTTTACGGGACAACAACGAGGTTTTTTCGGGCAACATTTAGCGCATATTTATGTTTGAAAGATGTCTTTTTGTGTGTGTTCTTTGGTGAGAACTGACAGGGCGCGCCAGTTTCGCTGAAGGAAAACTATCTCCTGGTGGTCGCCAAGGGATGTTCTTGGCTCAGGCTAGGGGATACGGCTAGTTTTAGTTGCAATATATGCCGTGGAAGAAGATAGAGTCACCCTTCGGAATCCACTGTTAACTCGCGTTTCTATTGACTTCAGGTCAAGGGGTCAAGGGATGCTAGTTCTTCAAGACAAGGGATGCACCGCAATTATATAAGCAGATATTCCTAGTTCCTGTTGAGGTGATGTTCGCTGTTGAAGTCCAGGGATGTCCCTAAATCCGGTGAGTGGATAGTGAAGTTTTACGAAACGTTTTCGCCATTGACTTACTGAATGCACACAGTGACCAAAAAGCCATTTTTTTCATCCGTGTTTGTCATCTTTCTACGGCGAAAAAAAACTGCACCGCGACGTGTTTACAGTCCAAAAACGTTCACAAAAATAGTTTATCCCTTCTACATACGTTGGGAGTAAAAACAATTGAGAAAAAACTGGTTTTCAAAGGGTTTTATTCACTTGAAACCAGTCAGGACCTAATATGACTATATCCCGGGCACTGAGGGAGGCCGAATTACAGTAAATGTATGTAGACCTGACCCCCAGGATCAAGAGCGACGCCCGTGCTTTATTCGTCAACTTTTGCGCACTAGTATAGCTGGTTTTAACATCAAAATTTTCCGATTTCTGCGCTGTAATTGTCGGATTTGGTGCATTACCCATCAAGTACAACCCTTCTACCTTATATATAAGGATCTAGATGATCGATTTTCTCTGACTTTACGGGACAACAACGAGGTTTTTTCGGGCAACATTTAGCGCATATTTATGTTTGAAAGATGTCTTTTTGTGTGTGTTCTTTGGTGAGAACTGACAGGGCGCGCCAGTTTCGCTGAAGGAAAACTATCTCCTGGTGGTCGCCAGGGGATGTTCTTGGCTCAGGCTAGGGGATACGGCTAGTTTTAGTTGCAATATATGCCGTGGAAGAAGATAGAGTCACCCTTCGGAATCCACTGTTAACTCGCGTTTCTATTGACTTCAGGTCAAGGGGTCAAAGGATGCTAGTTCTTCAAGACAAGGGATGCACCGCAATTATATAAGCAGATATTCCTAGTTCCTGTTGAGGTGATGTTCGCTGTTGAAGTCCAGGGATGTCCCTAAATCCGGTGAGTGGATAGTGAAGTTTTACGAAACGTTTTCGCCATTGACTTACTGAATGCATACCGTGACCAAAAAGCCATTTTTTTCATCCGTCTTTGTCATCTTTCTACGGCGAAAAAAACTGCACCGCGACGTGTTTACAGTCCAAAAACGTTCACAAAAATAGTTTATCCCTTCTACATACGTTGGGGTTAAAAAAAATTGAGAAAAAACTGGTTTTCAAAGGGTTTTTTTCACTTGAAACCAGTCAGGACCTAATATGACTATATCCCGGGCACTGAGGGAGGCCGAATTACAGTAAATGTATGTAGACCTGACCCCCAGGTTCACGGGCGACGCCCGTGCTTTATTCGTCAACTTTTGCGCACTAGTATAGCTGGTTTTAACATCAAAATTTTCCGTTTTCTGCGCTGTAATTGTCGGATTTGGTGCATTACCCATCAAGTACAACCCTTCTACCTTATATATAAGGATCTAGATGAGCGATTTTCTCTGACTTTACGGGACAACAACGAGGTTTTTTCGGGCAACATTTAGCGCATATTTATGTTTGAAAGATGTCTTTTTGTGTGTGTTCTTTGGTGAGAACTGACAGGGCGCGCCAGTTTCGCTGAAGGAAAACTATCTCCTGGTGGTCGCCAGGGGATGTTCTTGGCTCAGGCTAGGGGATACGGCTAGTTTTAGTTGCAATATATGCCGTGGAAGAAGATAGAGTCACCCTTCGGAATCCACTGTTAACTCGCGTTTCTATTGACTTCAGGTCAAGGGGTCAAGGGATGCTAGTTCTTCAAGACAAGGGATGCACCGCAATTATATAAGCAGATATTCCTAGTTCCTGTTGAGGTGATGTTCGCTGTTGAAGTCCAGGGATGTCCCTAAATCCGGTGAGTGGATAGTGAAGTTTTACGAAACGTTTTCGCCATTGACTTACTGAATGCACACAGTGACCAAAAAGCCATTTTTTTCATCCGTCTTTGTCATCTTTCTACGGCGAAAAAAAACTGCACCGCGACGTGTTTACAGTCCAAAAACGTTCACAAAAATAGTTTATCCCTTCTACATACGTTGGGAGTAAAAAAAATTGAGAAAAAACTGGTTTTCAAAGGGTTTTTTTCACTTGAAACCAGTCAGGACCTAATATGACTATATCCCGGGCACTGAGGGAGGCCGAATTACAGTAAATGTATGTAGACCTGACCCCCAGGTTCACGGGCGACGCCCGTGCTTTATTCGTCAACTTTTGCGCACTAGTATAGCTGGTTTTAACATCAAAATTTTCCGTTTTCTGCGCTGTAATTGTCGGATTTGGTGCATTACCCATCAAGTACAACCCTTCTACCTTATATATAAGGATCTAGATGATCGATTTTCTCTGACTTTACGGGACAACAACGAGGTTTTTTCGGGCAACATTTAGCGCATATTTATGTTTGAAAGATGTCTTTTTGTGTGTGTTCTTTGGTGAGAACTGACAGGGCGCGCCAGTTTCGCTGAAGGAAAACTATCTCCTGGTGGTCGCCAGGGGATGTTCTTGGCTCAGGCTAGGGGATACGGCTAGTTTTAGTTGCAATATATGCCGTGGAAGAAGATAGAGTCACCCTTCGGAATCCACTGTTAACTCGCGTTTCTATTGACTTCAGGTCAAGGGGTCAAGGGATGCTAGTTCTTCAAGACAAGGGATGCACCGCAATTATATAAGCAGATATTCCTAGTTCCTGTTGAGGTGATGTTCGCTGTTGAAGTCCAGGGATGTCCCTAAATCCGGTGAGTGGATAGTGAAGTTTTACGAAACGTTTTCGCCATTGACTTACTGAATGCACACAGTGACCAAAAAGCCATTTTTTTCATCCGTCTTTGTCATCTTTCTACGGCGAAAAAAAACTGCACCGCGACGTGTTTACAGTCCAAAAACGTTCACAAAAATAGTTTATCCCTTCTACATACGTTGGGAGTAAAAAAAATTGAGAAAAAACTGGTTTTCAAAGGGTTTTTTTCACTTGAAACCAGTCAGGACCTAATATGACTATATCCCGGGCACTGAGGGAGGCCGAATTACAGTAAATGTATGTAGACCTGACCCCCAGGATCAAGAGCGACGCCCGTGCTTTATTCGTCAACTTTTGCGCACTAGTATAGCTGGTTTTAACATCAAAATTTTCCGTTTTCTGCGCTGTAATTGTCGGATTTGGTGCATTACCCATCAAGTACAACCCTTCTACCTTATATATAAGGATCTAGATGATCGATTTTCTCTGACTTTACGGGACAACAACGAGGTTTTTTCGGGCAACATTTAGCGCATATTTATGTTTGAAAGATGTCTTTTTGTGTGTGTTCTTTGGTGAGAACTGACAGGGCGCGCCAGTTTCGCTGAAGGAAAACTATCTCCTGGTGGTCGCCAGGGGATGTTCTTGGCTCAGGCTAGAGGATACGGCTAGTTTTAGTTGCAATATATGCCGTGGAAGAAGATAGAGTCACCCTTCGGAATCCACTGTTAACTCGCGTTTCTATTGACTTCAGGTCAAGGGGTCAAGGGATGCTAGTTCTTCAAGACAAGGGATGCACCGCAATTATATAAGCAGATATTCCTAGTTCCTGTTGAGGTGATGTTCGCTGTTGAAGTCCAGGGATGTCCCTAAATCCGGTGAGTGGATAGTGAAGTTTTACGAAACGTTTTCGCCATTGACTTACTGAATGCATACCGTGACCAAAAAGCCATTTTTTTCATCCGTCTTTGTCATCTTTCTACGGCGAAAAAAACTGCACCGCGACGTGTTTACAGTCCAAAAACGTTCACAAAAATAGTTTATCCCTTCTACATACGTTGGGAGTAAAAAAAATTGAGAAAAAACTGGTTTTCAAAGGGTTTTTTTCACTTGAAACCAGTCAGGACCTAATATGACTATATCCCGGGCACTGAGGGAGGCCGAATTACAGTAAATGTATGTAGACCTGACCCCCAGGTTCACGGGCGACGCCCGTGCTTTATTCGTCAACTTTTGCGCACTAGTATAGCTGGTTTTAACATCAAAATTTTCCGTTTTCTGCGCTGTAATTGTCGGATTTGGTGCATTACCCATCAAGTACAACCCTTCTACCTTATATATAAGGATCTAGATGAGCGATTTTCTCTGACTTTACGGGACAACAACGAGGTTTTTTCGGGCAACATTTAGCGCATATTTATGTTTGAAAGATGTCTTTTTGTGTGTGTTCTTTGGTGAGAACTGACAGGGCGCGCCAGTTTCGCTGAAGGAAAACTATCTCCTGGTGGTCGCCAGGGGATGTTCTTGGCTCAGGCTAGGGGATACGGCTAGTTTTAGTTGCAATATATGCCGTGGAAGAAGATAGAGTCACCCTTCGGAATCCACTGTTAACTCGCGTTTCTATTGACTTCAGGTCAAGGGGTCAAGGGATGCTAGTTCTTCAAGACAAGGGATGCACCGCAATTATATAAGCAGATATTCCTAGTCCTGTTGAGGTGATGTTCGCTGTTGAAGTCCAGGGATGTCCCTAAATCCGGTGAGTGGATAGTGAAGTTTTACGAAACGTTTTCGCCATTGACTTACTGAATGCACACAGTGACCAAAAAGCCATTTTTTTCATCCGTCTTTGTCATCTTTCTACGGCGAAAAAAAACTACACCGCGACGTGTTTACAGTCCAAAAACGTTCACAAAAATAGTTTATCCCTTCTACATACGTTGGGAGTAAAAAAAATTGAGAAAAAACTGGTTTTCAAAGGGTTTTTTTCACTTGAAACCAGTCAGGACCTAATATGACTATATCCCGGGCACCGAGGGAGGCCGAATTACAGTAAATGTATGTAGACCTGACCCCCAGGTTCAAGGGCGACGCCCATGCTTTATTCGTCAACTTTTGCGCACTAGTATAGCTGGTTTTAACATCAAAATTTTCCGTTTTCTGCGCTGTAATTGTCGGATTTGGTGCATTACCCATCAAGTACAACCCTTCTACCTTATATATAAGGATCTAGATGAGCGATTTTCTCTGACTTTACGGGACAACAACGAGGTTTTTTCGTGCAACATTTAGCGCATATTTATGTTTGAAAGATGTCTTTTTGTGTGTGTTCTTTGGTGAGAACTGACAGGGCGCGCCAGTTTCGCTGAAGGAAAACTATCTCCTGGTGGTCGCCAGGGGATGTTCTTGGCTCAGGCTAGGGGATACGGCTAGTTTTAGTTGCAATATATGCCGTGGAAGAAGATAGAGTCACCCTTCGGAATCCACTGTTAACTCGCGTTTCTATTGACTACAGGTCAAGGGATCAAGGGATGCTAGTTCTTCAAGACAAGGGATGCACCGCAATTATATAAGCAGAAATTCCTAGTCCTGTTGAGGTGATGTTCGCTGTTGAAGTCCAGGGATGTCCCTAAATCCGGTGAGTGGATAGTGAAGTTTTACGAAACGTTTTCGCCATTGACTTACTGAATGCACACAGTGACCAAAAAGCCATTTTTTTCATCCGTCTTTGTCATCTTTCTACGGCGAAAAAAAACTGCACCGCGACGTGTTTACAGTCCAAAAACGTTCACAAAAATAGTTTATCCCTTCTACATACGTTGGGAGTAAAAAAAATTGAGAAAAAACTGGTTTTCAAAGGGTTTTTTTCACTTGAAACCAGTCAGGACCTAATATGACTATATCCCGGGCACTGAGGGAGGCCGAATTACAGTAAATGTATGTAGACCTGACCCCCAGGTTCAAGGGCGACGCCCATGCTTTATTCGTCAACTTTTGCGCACTAGTATAGCTGGTTTTAACATCAAAATTTTCCGTTTTCTGCGCTGTAATTGTCGGATTTGGTGCATTACCCATCAAGTACAACCCTTCTACCTTATATATAAGGATCTAGATGAGCGATTTTCTCTGACTTTACGGGACAACAACGAGGTTTTTTCGGGCAACATTTAGCGCATATTTATGTTTGAAAGATGTCTTTTTGTGTGTGTTCTTTGGTGAGAACTGACAGGGCGCGCCAGTTTCGCTGAAGGAAAACTATCTCCTGGTGGTCGCCAGGGGATGTTCTTGGCTCAGGCTAGGGGATACGGCTAGTTTTAGTTGCAATATATGCCGTGGAAGAAGATAGAGTCACCCTTCGGAATCCACTGTTAACTCGCGTTTCTATTGACTTCAGGTCAAGGGGTCAAAGGATGCTAGTTCTTCAAGACAAGGGATGCACCGCAATTATATAAGCAGATATTCCTAGTTCCTGTTGAGGTGATGTTCGCTGTTGAAGTCCAGGGATGTCCCTAAATCCGGTGAGTGGATAGTGAAGTTTTACGAAACGTTTTCGCCATTGACTTACTGAATGCATACCGTGACCAAAAAGCCATTTTTTTCATCCGTCTTTGTCATCTTTCTACGGCGAAAAAAACTGCACCGCGACGTGTTTACAGTCCAAAAACGTTCACAAAAATAGTTTATCCCTTCTACATACGTTGGGAGTAAAAAAAATTGAGAAAAAACTGGTTTTCAAAGGGTTTTTTTCACTTGAAACCAGTCAGGACCTAATATGACTATATCCCGGGCACTGAGGGAGGCCGAATTACAGTAAATGTATGTAGACCTGACCCCCAGGATCAAGAGCGACGCCCGTGCTTTATTCGTCAACTTTTGCGCACTAGTATAGCTGGTTTTAACATCAAAATTTTCCGATTTCTGCGCTGTAATTGTCGGATTTGGTGCATTACCCATCAAGTACAACCCTTCTACCTTATATATAAGGATCTAGATGATCGATTTTCTCTGACTTTACGGGACAACAACGAGGTTTTTTCGGGCAACATTTAGCGCATATTTATGTTTGAAAGATGTCTTTTTGTGTGTGTTCTTTGGTGAGAACTGACAGGGCGCGCCAGTTTCGCTGAAGGAAAACTATCTCCTGGTGGTCGCCAGGGGATATTCTTGGCTCAGGCTAGGGGATACGGCTAGTTTTAGTTGCAATATATGCCGTGGAAGAAGATAGAGTCACCCTTCGGAATCCACTGTTAACTCGCGTTTCTATTGACTTCAGGTCAAGGGGTCAAAGGATGCTAGTTCTTCAAGACAAGGGATGCACCGCAATTATATAAGCAGATATTCCTAGTTCCTGTTGAGGTGATGTTCGCTGTTGAAGTCCAGGGATGTCCCTAAATCCGGTGAGTGGATAGTGAAGTTTTACGAAACGTTTTCGCCATTGACTTACTGAATGCATACCGTGACCAAAAAGCCATTTTTTTCATCCGTCTTTGTCATCTTTCTACGGCGAAAAAAACTGCACCGCGACGTGTTTACAGTCCAAAAACGTTCACAAAAATAGTTTATCCCTTCTACATACGTTGGGGTTAAAAAAAAGTGAGAAAAAACTGGTTTTCAAAGGGTTTTTTTCACTTGAAACCAGTCAGGACCTAATATGACTATATCCCGGGCACTGAGGGAGGCCGAATTACAGTAAATGTATGTAGACCTGACCCCCAGGTTCACGGGCGACGCCCGTGCTTTATTCGTCAACTTTTGCGCACTAGTATAGCTGGTTTTAACATCAAAATTTTCCGTTTTCTGCGCTGTAATTGTCGGATTTGGTGCATTACCCATCAAGTACAACCCTTCTACCTTATATATAAGGATCTAGATGAGCGATTTTCTCTGACTTTACGGGACAACAACGAGGTTTTTTCGGGCAACATTTAGCGCATATTTATGTTTGAAAGATGTCTTTTTGTGTGTGTTCTTTGGTGAGAACTGACAGGGCGCGCCAGTTTCGCTGAAGGAAAACTATCTCCTGGTGGTCGCCAAGGGATGTTCTTGGCTCAGGCTAGGGGATACGGCTAGTTTTAGTTGCAATATATGCCGTGGAACAAGATAGAGTCACCCTTCGGAATCCACTGTTAACTCGCGTTTCTATTGACTTCAGGTCAAGGGGTCAAGGGATGCTAGTTCTTCAAGACAAGGGATGCACCGCAATTATATAAGCAGATATTCCTAGTTCCTGTTGAGGTGATGTTCGCTGTTGAAGTCCAGGGATGTCCCTAAATCCGGTGAGTGGATAGTGAAGTTTTACGAAACGTTTTCGCCATTGACTTACTGAATGCACACAGTGACCAAAAAGCCATTTTTTTCATCCGTCTTTGTCATCTTTCTACGGCGAAAAAAAACTGCACCGCGACGTGTTTACAGTCCAAAAACGTTCACAAAAATAGTTTATCCCTTCTACATACGTTGGGAGTAAAAAAAATTGAGAAAAAACTGGTTTTCAAAGGGTTTTTTTCACTTGAAACCAGTCAGGACCTAATATGACTATATCCCGGGCACTGAGGGAGGCCGAATTACAGTAAATGTATGTAGACCTGACCCCCAGGATCAAGAGCGACGCCCGTGCTTTATTCGTCAACTTTTGCGCACTAGTATAGCTGGTTTTAACATCAAAATTTTTCGATTTCTGCGCTGTAATTGTCGGATTTGGTGCATTACCCATCAAGTACAACCCTTCTACCTTATATATAAGGATCTAGATGATCGATTTTCTCTGACTTTACGGGACAACAACGAGGTTTTTTCGGGCAACATTTAGCGCATATTTATGTTTGAAAGATGTCTTTTTGTGTGTGTTCTTTGGTGAGAACTGACAGGGCGCGCCAGTTTCGCTGAAGGAAAACTATCTCCTGGTGGTCGCCAGGGGATGTTCTTGGCTCAGGCTAGGGGATACGGCTAGTTTTAGTTGCAATATATGCCGTGGAAGAAGATAGAGTCACCCTTCGGAATCCACTGTTAACTCGCGTTTCTATTGACTTCAGGTCAAGGGGTCAAGGGATGCTAGTTCTTCAAGACAAGGGATGCACCGCAATTATATAAGCAGATATTCCTAGTTCCTGTTGAGGTGATGTTCGCTGTTGAAGTCCAGGGATGTCCCTAAATCCGGTGAGTGGATAGTGAAGTTTTACGAAACGTTTTCGCCATTGACTTACTGAATGCACACAGTGACCAAAAAGCCATTTTTTTCATCCGTGTTTGTCATCTTTCTACGGCGAAAAAAAACTGCACCGCGACGTGTTTACAGTCCAAAAACGTTCACAAAAATAGTTTATCCCTTCTACATACGTTGGGAGTAAAAAAAATTGAGAAAAAACTGGTTTTCAAAGGGTTTTTTTCACTTGAAACCAGTCAGGACCTAATATGACTATATCCCGGGCACTGAGGGAGGCCGAATTACAGTAAATGTATGTAGACCTGACCCCCAGGATCAAGAGCGACGCCCGTGCTTTATTCGTCAACTTTTGCGCACTAGTATAGCTGGTTTTAACATCAAAATTTTCCGATTTCTGCGCTGTAATTGTCGGATTTGGTGCATTACCCATCAAGTACAACCCTTCTACCTTATATATAAGGATCTAGATGATCGATTTTCTCTGACTTTACGGGACAACAACGAGGTTTTTTCGGGCAACATTTAGCGCATATTTATGTTTGAAAGATGTCTTTTTGTGTGTGTTCTTTGGTGAGAACTGACAGGGCGCGCCAGTTTCGCTGAAGGAAAACTATCTCCTGGTGGTCGCCAGGGGATGTTCTTGGCTCAGGCTAGGGGATACGGCTAGTTTTAGTTGCAATATATGCCGTGGAAGAAGATAGAGTCACCCTTCGGAATCCACTGTTAACTCGCGTTTCTATTGACTTCAGGTCAAGGGGTCAAAGGATGCTAGTTCTTCAAGACAAGGGATGCACCGCAATTATATAAGCAGATATTCCTAGTTCCTGTTGAGGTGATGTTCGCTGTTGAAGTCCAGGGATGTCCCTAAATCCGGTGAGTGGATAGTGAAGTTTTACGAAACGTTTTCGCCATTGACTTACTGAATGCATACCGTGACCAAAAAGCCATTTTTTTCATCCGTCTTTGTCATCTTTCTACGGCGAAAAAAAACTGCACCGCGACGTGTTTACAGTCCAAAAACGTTCACAAAAATAGTTTATCCCTTCTACATACGTTGGGGTTAAAAAAAATTGAGAAAAAACTGGTTTTCAAAGGGTTTTTTTCACTTGAAACCAGTCAGGACCTAATATGACTATATCCCGGGCACTGAGGGAGGCCGAATTACAGTAAATGTATGTAGACCTGACCCCCAGGTTCACGGGCGACGCCCGTGCTTTATTCGTCAACTTTTGCGCACTAGTATAGCTGGTTTTAACATCAAAATTTTCCGTTTTCTGCGCTGTAATTGTCGGATTTGGTGCATTACCCATCAAGTACAACCCTTCTACCTTATATATAAGGATCTAGATGAGCGATTTTCTCTGACTTTACGGGACAACAACGAGGTTTTTTCGGGCAACATTTAGCGCATATTTATGTTTGAAAGATGTCTTTTTGTGTGTGTTCTTTGGTGAGAACTGACAGGGCGCGCCAGTTTCGCTGAAGGAAAACTATCTCCTGGTGGTCGCCAGGGGATGTTCTTGGCTCAGGCTAGGGGATACGGCTAGTTTTAGTTGCAATATATGCCGTGGAAGAAGATAGAGTCACCCTTCGGAATCCACTGTTAACTCGCGTTTCTATTGACTTCAGGTCAAGGGGTCAAGGGATGCTAGTTCTTCAAGACAAGGGATGCACCGCAATTATATAAGCAGATATTCCTAGTTCCTGTTGAGGTGATGTTCGCTGTTGAAGTCCAGGGATGTCCCTAAATCCGGTGAGTGGATAGTGAAGTTTTACGAAACGTTTTCGCCATTGACTTACTGAATGCACACAGTGACCAAAAAGCCATTTTTTTCATCCGTCTTTGTCATCTTTCTACGGCGAAAAAAAACTGCACCGCGACGTGTTTACAGTCCAAAAACGTTCACAAAAATAGTTTATCCTTTCTACATACGTTGGGAGTAAAAAAAATTGAGAAAAAACTGGTTTTCAAAGGGTTTTATTCACTTGAAACCAGTCAGGACCTAATATGACTATATCCCGGGCACTGAGGGAGGCCGAATTACAGTAAATGTATGTAGACCTGACCCTCAGGATCAAGAGCGACGCCCGTGCTTTATTCGTCAACTTTTGCGCACTAGTATAGCTGGTTTTAACATCAAAATTTTCCGATTTCTGCGCTGTAATTGTCGGATTTGGTGCATTACCCATCAAGTACAACCCTTCTACCTTATATATAAGGATCTAGATGATCGATTTTCTCTGACTTTACGGGACAACAACGAGGTTTTTTCGGGCAACATTTAGCGCATATTTATGTTTGAAAGATGTCTTTTTGTGTGTGTTCTTTGGTGAGAACTGACAGGGCGCGCCAGTTTCGCTGAAGGAAAACTATCTCCTGGTGGTCGCCAGGGGATGTTCTTGGCTCAGGCTAGGGGATACGGCTAGTTTTAGTTGCAATATATGCCGTGGAAGAAGATAGAGTCACCCTTCGGAATCCACTGTTAACTCGCGTTTCTATTGACTTCAGGTCAAGGGGTCAAAGGATGCTAGTTCTTCAAGACAAGGGATGCACCGCAATTATATAAGCAGATATTCCTAGTTCCTGTTGAGGTGATGTTCGCTGTTGAAGTCCAGGGATGTCCCTAAATCCGGTGAGTGGATAGTGAAGTTTTACGAAACGTTTTCGCCATTGACTTACTGAATGCATACCGTGACCAAAAAGCCATTTTTTTCATCCGTCTTTGTCATCTTTCTACGGCGAAAAAAACTGCACCGCGACGTGTTTACAGTCCAAAAACGTTCACAAAAATAGTTTATCCCTTCTACATACGTTGGGGTTAAAAAAAATTGAGAAAAAACTGGTTTTGAAAGGGTTTTTTTCACTTGAAACCAGTCAGGACCTAATATGACTATATCCCGGGCACTGAGGGAGGCCGAATTACAGTAAATGTATGTAGACCTGACCCCCAGGTTCACGGGCGACGCCCGTGCTTTATTCGTCAACTTTTGCGCACTAGTATAGCTGGTTTTAACATCAAAATTTTCCGTTTTCTGCGCTGTAATTGTCGGATTTGGTGCATTACCCATCAAGTACAACCCTTCTACCTTATATATAAGGATCTAGATGAGCGATTTTCTCTGACTTTACGGGACAACAACGAGGTTTTTTCGGGCAACATTTAGCGCATATTTATGTTTGAAAGATGTCTTTTTGTGTGTGTTCTTTGGTGAGAACTGACAGGGCGCGCCAGTTTCGCTGAAGGAAAACTATCTCCTGGTGGTCGCCAGGGGATGTTCTTGGCTCAGGCTAGGGGATACGGCTAGTTTTAGTTGCAATATATGCCGTGGAAGAAGATAGAGTCACCCTTCGGAATCCACTGTTAACTCGCGTTTCTATTGACTTCAGGTCAAGGGGTCAAGGGATGCTAGTTCTTCAAGACAAGGGATGCACCGCAATTATATAAGCAGATATTCCTAGTTCCTGTTGAGGTGATGTTCGCTGTTGAAGTCCAGGGATGTCCCTAAATCCGGTGAGTGGATAGTGAAGTTTTACGAAACGTTTTCGCCATTGACTTACTGAATGCACACAGTGACCAAAAAGCCATTTTTTTCATCCGTCTTTGTCATCTTTCTACGGCGAAAAAAAACTGCACCGCGACGTGTTTACAGTCCAAAAACGTTCACAAAAATAGTTTATCCCTTCTACATACGTTGGGAGTAAAAAAAATTGAGAAAAAACTGGTTTTCAAAGGGTTTTTTTCACTTGAAACCAGTCAGGACCTAATATGACTATATCCCGGGCACTGAGGGAGGCCGAATTACAGTAAATGTATGTAGACCTGACCCCCAGGTTCACGGGCGACGCCCGTGCTTTATTCGTCAACTTTTGCGCACTAGTATAGCTGGTTTTAACATCAAAATTTTCCGTTTTCTGCGCTGTAATTGTCGGATTTGGTGCATTACCCATCAAGTACAACCCTTCTACCTTATACATAAGGATCTAGATGAGCGATTTTCTCTGACTTTACGGGACAACAACGAGGTTTTTTCGGGCAACATTTAGCGCATATTTATGTTTGAAAGATGTCTTTTTGTGTGTGTTCTTTGGTGAGAACTGACAGGGCGCGCCAGTTTCGCTGAAGGAAAACTATCTCCTGGTGGTCGCCAGGGGATGTTCTTGGCTCAGGCTAGGGGATACGGCTAGTTTTAGTTGCAATATATGCCGTGGAAGAAGATAGAGTCACCCTTCGGAATCCACTGTTAACTCGCGTTTCTATTGACTTCAGGTCAAGGGGTCAAGGGATGCTAGTTCTTCAAGACAAGGGATGCACCGCAATTATATAAGCAGATATTCCTAGTTCCTGTTGAGGTGATGTTCGCTGTTGAAGTCCAGGGATGTCCCTAAATCCGGTGAGTGGATAGTGAAGTTTTACGAAACGTTTTCGCCATTGACTTACTGAATGCACACAGTGACCAAAAAGCCATTTTTTTCATCCGTCTTTGTCATCTTTCTACGGCGAAAACAAACTGCACCGCGACGTGTTTACAGTCCAAAAACGTTCACAAAAATAGTTTATCCCTTCTACATACGTTGGGAGTAAAAAAAATTGAGAAAAAACTGGTTTTCAAAGGGTTTTTTTCACTTGAAACCAGTCAGGACCTAATATGACTATATCCCGGGCACTGAGGGAGGCCGAATTACAGTAAATGTATGTAGACCTGACCCCCAGGATCAAGAGCGACGCCCGTGCTTTATTCGTCAACTTTTGCGCACTAGTATAGCTGGTTTTAACATCAAAATTTTCCGATTTCTGCGCTGTAATTGTCGGATTTGGTGCATTACCCATCAAGTACAACCCTTCTACCTTATATATAAGGATCTAGATGATCGATTTTCTCTGACTTTACGGGACAACAACGAGGTTTTTTCGGGCAACATTTAGCGCATATTTATGTTTGAAAGATGTCTTTTTGTGTGTGTTCTTTGGTGAGAACTGACAGGGCGCGCCAGTTTCGCTGAAGGAAAACTATCTCCTGGTGGTCGCCAGGGGATGTTCTTGGCTCAGGCTAGGGGATACGGCTAGTTTTAGTTGCAATATATGCCGTGGAAGAAGATAGAGTCACCCTTCGGAATCCACTGTTAACTCGCGTTTCTATTGACTTCAGGTCAAGGGGTCAAGGGATGCTAGTTCTTCAAGACAAGGGATGCACCGCAATTATATAAGCAGATATTCCTAGTTCCTGTTGAGGTGATGTTCGCTGTTGAAGTCCAGGGATGTCCCTAAATCCGGTGAGTGGATAGTGAAGTTTTACGAAACGTTTTCGCCATTGACTTACTGAATGCATACCGTGACCAAAAAGCCATTTTTTTCATCCGTCTTTGTCATCTTTCTACGGCGAAAAAAACTGCACCGCGACGTGTTTACAGTCCAAAAACGTTCACAAAAATAGTTTATCCCTTCTACATACGTTGGGAGTAAAAAAAATTGAGAAAAAACTGGTTTTCAAAGGGTTTTTTTCACTTGAAACCAGTCAGGACCTAATATGACTATATCCCGGGCACTGAGGGAGGCCGAATTACAGTAAATGTATGTAGACCTGACCCCCAGGTTCACGGGCGACGCCCGTGCTTTATTCGTCAACTTTTGCGCACTAGTATAGCTGGTTTTAACATCAAAATTTTCCGTTTTCTGCGCTGTAATTGTCGGATTTGGTGCATTACCCATCAAGTACAACCCTTCTACCTTATATATAAGGATCTAGATGAGCGATTTTCTCTGACTTTACGGGACAACAACGAGGTTTTTTCGGGCAACATTTAGCGCATATTTATGTTTGAAAGATGTCTTTTTGTGTGTGTTCTTTGGTGAGAACTGACAGGGCGCGCCAGTTTCGCTGAAGGAAAACTATCTCCTGGTGGTCGCCAGGGGATGTTCTTGGCTCAGGCTAGGGGATACGGCTAGTTTTAGTTGCAATATATGCCGTGGAAGAAGATAGAGTCACCCTTCGGAATCCACTGTTAACTCGCGTTTCTATTGACTTCAGGTCAAGGGGTCAAGGGATGCTAGTTCTTCAAGACAAGGGATGCACCGCAATTATATAAGCAGATATTCCTAGTTCCTGTTGAGGTGATGTTCGCTGTTGAAGTCCAGGGATGTCCCTAAATCCGGTGAGTGGATAGTGAAGTTTTACGAAACGTTTTCGCCATTGACTTACTGAATGCACACAGTGACCAAAAAGCCATTTTTTTCATCCGTGTTTGTCATCTTTCTACGGCGAAAAAAAACTGCACCGCGACGTGTTTACAGTCCAAAAACGTTCACAAAAATAGTTTATCCCTTCTACATACGTTGGGGTTAAAAAAAATTGAGAAAAAACTGGTTTTCAAAGGGTTTTTTTCACTTGAAACCAGTCAGGACCTAATATGACTATATCCCGGGCACTGAGGGAGGCCGAATTACAGTAAATGTATGTAGACCTGACCCCCAGGATCATGAGCGACGCCCGTGCTTTATTCGTCAACTTTTGCGCACTAGTATAGCTGGTTTTAACATCAAAATTTTCCGATTTCTGCGCTGTAATTGTCGGATTTGGTGCATTACCCATCAAGTACAACCCTTCTACCTTATATATAAGGATCTAGATGATCGATTTTCTCTGACTTTACGGGACAACAGCGAGGTTTTTTCGGGCAACATTTAGCGCATATTTATGTTTGAAAGATGTCTTTTTGTGTGTGTTCTTTGGTGAGAACTGACAGGGCGCGCCAGTTTCGCTGAAGGAAAACTATCTCCTGGTGGTCGCCAGGGGATGTTCTTGGCTCAGGCTAGGGGATACGGCTAGTTTTAGTTGCAATATATGCCGTGGAAGAAGATAGAGTCACCCTTCGGAATCCACTGTTAACTCGCGTTTCTATTGACTTCAGGTCAAGGGGTCAAAGGATGCTAGTTCTTCAAGACAAGGGATGCACCGCAATTATATAAGCAGATATTCCTAGTTCCTGTTGAGGTGATGTTCGCTGTTGAAGTCCAGGGATGTCCCTAAATCCGGTGAGTGGATAGTGAAGTTTTACGAAACGTTTTCGCCATTGACTTACTGAATGCACACAGTGACCAAAAAGCCATTTTTTTCATCCGTCTTTGTCATCTTTCTACGGCGAAAAAAAACTGCACCGCGACGTGTTTACAGTCCAAAAACGTTCACAAAAATAGTT
The DNA here is from genome assembly GCA_023349425.1 of Anthopleura sola. Lineage (NCBI taxonomy): Eukaryota > Metazoa > Cnidaria > Anthozoa > Actiniaria > Actiniidae > Anthopleura > Anthopleura sola. The sequence goes on along the minus strand of JALHLI010000003.1, from coordinate 4,169,331 downwards.
TATCCCTTCTACATACGTTGGGAGTAAAAATAATTGAGAAAAAACTGGTTTTCAAAGAGTTTTTTTTCACTTGAAACCAGTCAGGACCTAATATGACTATATCCCGGGCACTGAGGGAGGCCGAATTACAGTAAATGTATGTAGACCTGACCCCCAGGTTCAAGGGCGACGCCCGTGCTTTATTCGTCAACTTTTGCGCACTAGTATAGCTGGTTTTAACATCAAAAGTTTCCGTTTTCTGCGCTGTAATTGTCGGATTTGGTGCATTACCCATCAAGTACAACCCTTCTACCTTATATATAAGGATCTAGATGATCGATTTTCTCTGACTTTACGGGACAACAACGAGGTTTTTTCGGGCAACATTTAGCGCATATTTATGTTTGAAAGATGTCTTTTTGTGTGTGTTCTTTGGTGAGAACTGACAGGGCGCGCCAGTTTTGCTGAAGGAAAACTATCTCCTGGTGGTCGCCAGGGGATGTTCTTGGCTCAGTCTAGGGGATACGGCTAGTTTTAGTTGCAATATATGCCGTGGAAGAAGATAGAGTCACCCTTCGGAATCCACTGTTAACTCGCGTTTCTATTGACTTCAGGTCAAGGGGTCAAGGGATGCTAGTTCTTCAAGACAAGGGATGCACCGCAATTATATAAGCAGATATTCCTAGTTCCTGTTGAGGTGATGTTCGCTGTTGAAGTCCAGGGATGTCCCTAAATCCGGTGAGTGGATAGTGAAGTTTTAAGAAACGTTTTCGCCATTGACTTACTGAATGCATACCGTGACCAAAAAGCCATTTTTTTCATCCGTCTTTGTCATCTTTCTACGGCGAAAAAAAACTGCACCGCGACGTGTTTACAGTCCAAAAACGTTCACAAAAATAGTTTATCCCTTCTACATACGTTGGGAGTAAAAACAATTGAGAAAAAACTGGTTTTCAAAGAGTTTTTTTTCACTTGAAACCAGTCAGGACCTAATATGACTATATCCCGGGCACTGAGGGAGGCCGAATTACAGTAAATGTATGTAGACCTGACCCCCAGGTTCACGGGCGACGCCCGTGCTTTATTCGTCAACTTTTGCGCACTAGTATAGCTGGTTTTAACATCAAAATTTTCCGTTTTCTGCGCTGTAATTGTCGGATTTGGTGCATTACCCATCAAGTACAACCCTTCTACCTTATATATAAGGATCTAGATGAGCGATTTTCTCTGACTTTACGGGACAACAACGAGGTTTTTTCGGGCAACATTTAGCGCATATTTATGTTTGAAAGATGTCTTTTTGTGTGTGTTCTTTGGTGAGAACTGACAGGGCGCGCCAGTTTCGCTGAAGGAAAACTATCTCCTGGTGGTCGCCAGGGGATGTTCTTGGCTCAGGCTAGGGGATACGGCTAGTTTTAGTTGCAATATATGCCGTGGAAGAAGATAGAGTCACCCTTCGGAATCCACTGTTAACTCGCGTTTCTATTGACTTCAGGTCAAGGGGTCAAGGGATGCTAGTTCTTCAAGACAAGGGATGCACCGCAATTATATAAGCAGATATTCCTAGTTCCTGTTGAGGTGATGTTCGCTGTTGAAGTCCAGGGATGTCCCTAAATCCGGTGAGTGGATAGTGAAGTTTTACGAAACGTTTTCGCCATTGACTTACTGAATGCACACAGTGACCAAAAAGCCATTTTTTTCATCCGTCTTTGTCATCTTTCTACGGCGAAAAAAAACTGCACCGCGACGTGTTTACAGTCCAAAAACGTTCACAAAAATAGTTTATCCCTTCTACATACGTTGGGAGTAAAAATAATTGAGAAAAAACTGGTTTTCAAAGAGTTTTTTTTCACTTGAAACCAGTCAGGACCTAATATGACTATATCCCGGGCACTGAGGGAGGCCGAATTACAGTAAATGTATGTAGACCTGACCCCCAGGTTCACGGGCGACGCCCGTGCTTTATTCGTCAACTTTTGCGCACTAGTATAGCTGGTTTTAACATCAAAATTTTCCGTTTTCTGCGCTGTAATTGTCGGATTTGGTGCATTACCCATCAAGTACAACCCTTCTACCTTATATATAAGGATCTAGATGAGCGATTTTCTCTGACTTTACGGGACAACAACGAGGTTTTTTCGGGCAACATTTAGCGCATATTTATGTTTGAAAGATGTCTTTTTGTGTGTGTTCTTTGGTGAGAACTGACAGGGCGCGCCAGTTTCGCTGAAGGAAAACTATCTCCTGGTGGTCGCCAGGGGATGTTCTTGGCTCAGGCTAGGGGATACGGCTAGTTTTAGTTGCAATATATGCCGTGGAAGAAGATAGAGTCACCCTTCGGAATCCACTGTTAACTCGCGTTTCTATTGACTTCAGGTCAAGGGGTCAAGGGATGCTAGTTCTTCAAGACAAGGGATGCACTGCAATTATATAAGCAGATATTCCTAGTTCCTGTTGAGGTGATGTTCGCTGTTGAAGTCCAGGGATGTCCCTAAATCCGGTGAGTGCATAGTGAAGTTTTACGAAACGTTTTCGCCATTGACTTACTGAATGCATACCGTGACCAAAAAGCCATTTTTTTCATCCGTGTTTGTCATCTTTCTACGGCGAAAAAAAACTGCACCGCGACGTGTTTACAGTCCAAAAACGTTCACAAAATAGTTTATCCCTTCTACATACGTTGGGAGTAAAAATAATTGAGAAAAAACTGGTTTTCAAAGGGTTTTTTTCACTTGAAACCAGTCAGGACCTAATATGACTATATCCCGGGCACTGAGGGAGGCCGAATTACAGTAAATGTATGTAGACCTGACCCCCAGGTTCAAGGGCGACGCCCGTGCTTTATTCGTCAACTTTTGCGCACTAGTATAGCTGGTTTTAACATCAAAATTTTCCGTTTTCTGCGCTGTAATTGTCGGATTTGGTGCATTACCCATCAAGTACAACCCTTCTACCTTATATATAAGGATCTAGATGATCGATTTTCTCTGACTTTACGGGACAACAACGAGGTTTTTTCGGGCAACATTTAGCGCATATTTATGTTTGAAAGATGTCTTTTTGTGTGTGTTCTTTGGTGAGAACTGACAGGGCGCGCCAGTTTTGCTGAAGGAAAACTATCTCCTGGTGGTCGCCAGGGGATGTTCTTGGCTCAGTCTAGGGGATACGGCTAGTTTTAGTTGCAATATATGCCGTGGAAGAAGATAGAGTCACCCTTCGGAATCCACTGTTAACTCGCGTTTCTATTGACTTCAGGTCAAGGGGTCAAGGGATGCTAGTTCTTCAAGACAAGGGATGCACCGCAATTATATAAGCAGATATTCCTAGTTCCTGTTGAGGTGATGTTCGCTGTTGAAGTCCAGGGATGTCCCTAAATCCGGTGAGTGGATAGTGAAGTTTTAAGAAACGTTTTCGCCATTGACTTACTGAATGCATACCGTGACCAAAAAGCCATTTTTTTCATCCGTCTTTGTCATCTTTCTACGGCGAAAAAAAACTGCACCGCGACGTGTTTACAGTCCAAAAACGTTCACAAAAATAGTTTATCCCTTCTACATACGTTGGGAGTAAAAAAAATTGAGAAAAAACTGGTTTTCAAAGAGTTTTTTTTCACTTGAAACCAGTCAGGACCTAATATGACTATATCCCGGGCACTGAGGGAGGCCGAATTACAGTAAATGTATGTAGACCTGACCCCCAGGTTCACGGGCGACGCCCGTGCTTTATTCGTCAACTTTTGCGCACTAGTATAGCTGGTTTTAACATCAAAATTTTCCGTTTTCTGCGCTGTAATTGTCGGATTTGGTGCATTACCCATCAAGTACAACCCTTCTACCTTATATATAAGGATCTAGATGATCGATTTTCTCTGACTTTACGGGACAACAACGAGGTTTTTTCGGGCAACATTTAGCGCATATTTATGTTTGAAAGATGTCTTTTTGTGTGTGTTCTTTGGTGAGAACTGACAGGGCGCGCCAGTTTTGCTGAAGGAAAACTATCTCCTGGTGGTCGCCAGGGGATGTTCTTGGCTCAGGCTAGGGGATACGGCTAGTTTTAGTTGCAATATATGCCGTGGAAGAAGATAGAGTCACCCTTCGGAATCCACTGTTAACTCGCGTTTCTATTGACTTCAGGTCAAGGGGTCAAGGGATGCTAGTTCTTCAAGACAAGGGATGCACCGCAATTATATAAGCAGATATTCCTAGTTCCTGTTGAGGTGATGTTCGCTGTTGAAGTCCAGGGATGTCCCTAAATCCGGTGAGTGGATAGTGAAGTTTTAAGAAACGTTTTCGCCATTGACTTACTGAATGCATACCGTGACCAAAAAGCCATTTTTTTCATCCGTCTTTGTCATCTTTCTACGGCGAAAAAAAACTGCACCGCGACGTGTTTACAGTCCAAAAACGTTCACAAAAATAGTTTATCCCTTCTACATACGTTGGGAGTAAAAAAAATTGAGAAAAAACTGGTTTTCAAAGAGTTTTTTTTCACTTGAAACCAGTCAGGACCTAATATGACTATATCCCGGGCACTGAGGGAGGCCGAATTACAGTAAATGTATGTAGACCTGACCCCCAGGTTCACGGGCGACGCCCGTGCTTTATTCGTCAACTTTTGCGCACTAGTATAGCTGGTTTTAACATCAAAATTTTCCGTTTTCTGCGCTGTAATTGTCGGATTTGGTGCATTACCCATCAAGTACAACCCTTCTACCTTATATATAAGGATCTAGATGAGCGATTTTCTCTGACTTTACGGGACAACAACGAGGTTTTTTCGGGCAACATTTAGCGCATATTTATGTTTGAAAGATGTCTTTTTGTGTGTGTTCTTTGGTGAGAACTGACAGGGCGCGCCAGTTTCGCTGAAGGAAAACTATCTTCTGGTGGTCGCCAGGGGATGTTCTTGGCTCAGGCTAGGGGATACGGCTAGTTTTAGTTGCAATATATGCCGTGGAAGAAGATAGAGTCACCCTTCGGAATCCACTGTTAACTCGCGTTTCTATTGACTTCAGGTCAAGGGGTCAAGGGATGCTAGTTCTTCAAGACAAGGGATGCACCGCAATTATATAAGCAGATATTCCTAGTTCCTGTTGAGGTGATGTTCGCTGTTGAAGTCCAGGGATGTCCCTAAATCCGGTGAGTGGATAGTGAAGTTTTACGAAACGTTTTCGCCATTGACTTACTGAATGCATACCGTGACCAAAAAGCCATTTTTTTCATCCGTCTTTGTCATCTTTCTACGGCGAAAAAAAACTGCACCGCGACGTGTTTACAGTCCAAAAACGTTCACAAAAATAGTTTATCCCTTCTACATACGTTGGGAGTAAAAATAATTGAGAAAAAACTGGTTTTCAAAGGGTTTTTTTCACTTGAAACAAGTCAGGACCTAATATGACTATATCCCGGGCACTGAGGGAGGCCGAATTACAGTAAATGTATGTAGACCTGACCCCCAGGTTCACGGGCGACGCCCGTGCTTTATTCGTCAACTTTTGCGCACTAGTATAGCTGGTTTTAACATCGAAATTTTCCGTTTTCTGCGCTGTAATTGTCGGATTTGGTGCATTACCCATCAAGTACAACCCTTCTACCTTATATATAAGGATCTAGATGAGCGATTTTCTCTGACTTTACGGGACAACAACGAGGTTTTTTCGGGCAACATTTAGCGCATATTTATGTTTGAAAGATGTCTTTTTGTGTGTGTTCTTTGGTGAGAACTGACAGGGCGCGCCAGTTTCGCTGAAGGAAAACTATCTCCTGGTGGTCGCCAGGGGATGTTCTTGGCTCAGGCTAGGGGATACGGCTAGTTTTAGTTGCAATATATGCCGTGGAAGAAGATAGAGTCACCCTTCGGAATCCACTGTTAACTCGCGTTTCTATTGACTTCAGGTCAAGGGGTCAAGGGATGCTAGTTCTTCAAGACAAGGGATGCACCGCAATTATATAAGCAGATATTCCTAGTCCTGTTGAGGTGATGTTCGCTGTTGAAGTCCAGGGATGTCCCTAAATCCGGTGAGTGGATAGTGAAGTTTTACGAAACGTTTTCGCCATTGACTTACTGAATGCACACAGTGACCAAAAAGCCATTTTTTTCATCCGTCTTTGTCATCTTTCTACGGCGAAAAAAAACTGCACCGCGACGTGTTTACAGTCCAAAAACGTTCACAAAAATAGTTTATCCCTTCTACATACGTTGGGAGTAAAAAAAATTGAGAAAAAACTGGTTTTCAAAGGGTTTTTTTCACTTGAAACCAGTCAGGACCTAATATGACTATATCCCGGGCACTGAGGGAGGCCGAATTACAGTAAATGTATGTAGACCTGACCCCCAGGTTCAAGGGCGACGCCCATGCTTTATTCGTCAACTTTTGCGCACTAGTATAGCTGGTTTTAACATCAAAATTTTCCGTTTTCTGCGCTGTAATTGTCGGATTTGGTGCATTACCCATCAAGTACAACCCTTCTACCTTATATATAAGGATCTAGATGAGCGATTTTCTCTGACTTTACGGGACAACAACGAGGTTTTTTCGGGCAACATTTAGCGCATATTTATGTTTGAAAGATGTCTTTTTGTGTGTGTTCTTTGGTGAGAACTGACAGGGCGCGCCAGTTTCGCTGAAGGAAAACTATCTCCTGGTGGTCGCCAGGGGATGTTCTTGGCTCAGGCTAGGGGATACGGCTAGTTTTAGTTGCAATATATGCCGTGGAAGAAGATAGAGTCACCCTTCGGAATCCACTGTTAACTCGCGTTTCTATTGACTTCAGGTCAAGGGGTCAAGGGATGCTAGTTCTTCAAGACAAGGGATGCACCGCAATTATATAAGCAGATATTCCTAGTCCTGTTGAGGTGATGTTCGCTGTTGAAGTCCAGGGATGTCCCTAAATCAGGTGAGTGGATAGTGAAGTTTTACGAAACGTTTTCGCCATTGACTTACTGAATGCACACAGTGACCAAAAAGCCATTTTTTTCATCCGTCTTTGTCATCTTTCTACGGCGAAAAAAAACTGCACCGCGACGTGTTTACAGTCCAAAAACGTTCACAAAAATAGTTTATCCCTTCTACATACGTTGGGAGTAAAAAAAATTGAGAAAAAACTGGTTTTCAAAGGGTTTTTTTCACTTGAAACCAGTCAGGACCTAATATGACTATATCCCGGGCACTGAGGGAGGCCGAATTACAGTAAATGTATGTAGACCTGACCCCCAGGTTCAAGGGCGACGCCAATGCTTTATTCGTCAACTTTTGCGCACTAGTATAGCTGGTTTTAACATCAAAATTTTCCGTTTTCTGCGCTGTAATTGTCGGATTTGGTGCATTACCCATCAAGTACAACCCTTCTACCTTATATATAAGGATCTAGATGAGCGATTTTCTCTGACTTTACGGGACAACAACGAGGTTTTTTCGGGCAACATTTAGCGCATATTTATGTTTGAAAGATGTCTTTTTGTGTGTGTTCTTTGGTGAGAACTGACAGGGCGCGCCAGTTTCGCTGAAGGAAAACTATCTCCTGGTGGTCGCCAGGGGATGTTCTTGGCTCAGGCTAGGGGATACGGCTAGTTTTAGTTGCAATATATGCCGTGGAAGAAGATAGAGTCACCCTTCGGAATCCACTGTTAACTCGCGTTTCTATTGACTTCAGGTCAAGGGGTCAAGGGATGCTAGTTCTTCAAGACAAGGGATGCACCGCAATTATATAAGCAGATATTCCTAGTCCTGTTGAGGTGATGTTCGCTGTTGAAGTCCAGGGATGTCCCTAAATCAGGTGAGTGGATAGTGAAGTTTTACGAAACGTTTTCGCCATTGACTTACTGAATGCACACAGTGACCAAAAAGCCATTTTTTTCATCCGTCTTTGTCATCTTTCTACGGCGAAAAAAAACTGCACCGCGACGTGTTTACAGTCCAAAAACGTTCACAAAAATAGTTTATCCCTTCTACATACGTTGGGAGTAAAAAAAATTGAGAAAAAACTGGTTTTCAAAGGGTTTTTTTCACTTGAAACCAGTCAGGACCTAATATGACTATATCCCGGGCACTGAGGGAGGCCGAATTACAGTAAATGTATGTAGACCTGACCCCCAGGTTCAAGGGCGACGCCAATGCTTTATTCGTCAACTTTTGCGCACTAGTATAGCTGGTTTTAACATCAAAATTTTCCGTTTTCTGCGCTGTAATTGTCGGATTTGGTGCATTACCCATCAAGTACAACCCTTCTACCTTATATATAAGGATCTAGATGAGCGATTTTCTCTGACTTTACGGGACAACAACGAGGTTTTTTCGGGCAACATTTAGCGCATATTTATGTTTGAAAGATGTCTTTTTGTGTGTGTTCTTTGGTGAGAACTGACAGGGCGCGCCAGTTTCGCTGAAGGAAAACTATCTCCTGGTGGTCGCCAGGGGATGTTCTTGGCTCAGGCTAGGGGATACGGCTAGTTTTAGTTGCAATATATGCCGTGGAAGAAGATAGAGTCACCCTTCGGAATCCACTGTTAACTCGCGTTTCTATTGACTTCAGGTCAAGGGGTCAAAGGATGCTAGTTCTTCAAGACAAGGGATGCACCGCAATTATATAAGCAGATATTCCTAGTTCCTGTTGAGGTGATGTTCGCTGTTGAAGTCCAGGGATGTCCCTAAATCCGGTGAGTGGATAGTGAAGTTTTACGAAACGTTTTCGCCATTGACTTACTGAATGCATACCGTGACCAAAAAGCCATTTTTTTCATCCGTCTTTGTCATCTTTCTACGGCGAAAAAAACTGCACCGCGACGTGTTTACAGTCCAAAAACGTTCACAAAAATAGTTTATCCCTTCTACATACGTTGGGAGTAAAAAAAATTGAGAAAAAACTGGTTTTCAAAGGGTTTTTTTCACTTGAAACCAGTCAGGACCTAATATGACTATATCCCGGGCACTGAGGGAGGCCGAATTACAGTAAATGTATGTAGACCTGACCCCCAGGTTCACGGGCGACGCCCGTGCTTTATTCGTCAACTTTTGCGCACTAGTATAGCTGGTTTTAACATCAAAATTTTCCGTTTTCTGCGCTGTAATTGTCGGATTTGGTGCATTACCCATCAAGTACAACCCTTCTACCTTATATATAAGGATCTAGATGAGCGATTTTCTCTGACTTTACGGGACAACAACGAGGTTTTTTCGGGCAACATTTAGCGCATATTTATGTTTGAAAGATGTCTTTTTGTGTGTGTTCTTTGGTGAGAACTGACAGGGCGCGCCAGTTTCGCTGAAGGAAAACTATCTCCTGGTGGTCGCCAGGGGATGTTCTTGGCTCAGGCTAGGGGATACGGCTAGTTTTAGTTGCAATATATGCCGTGGAAGAAGATAGAGTCACCCTTCGGAATCCACTGTTAACTCGCGTTTCTATTGACTTCAGGTCAAGGGGTCAAGGGATGCTAGTTCTTCAAGACAAGGGATGCACCGCAATTATATAAGCAGATATTCCTAGTTCCTGTTGAGGTGATGTTCGCTGTTGAAGTCCAGGGATGTCCCTAAATCCGGTGAGTGGATAGTGAAGTTTTACGAAACGTTTTCGCCATTGACTTACTGAATGCATACCGTGACCAAAAAGCCATTTTTTTCATCCGTCTTTGTCATCTTTCTACGGCGAAAAAAAACTGCACCGCGACGTGTTTACAGTCCAAAAACGTTCACAAAAATAGTTTATCCCTTCTACATACGTTGGGAGTAAAAATAATTGAGAAAAAACTGGTTTTCAAAGGGTTTTTTTCACTTGAAACAAGTCAGGACCTAATATGACTATATCCCGGGCACTGAGGGAGGCCGAATTACAGTAAATGTATGTAGACCTGACCCCCAGGTTCACGGGCGACGCCCGTGCTTTATTCGTCAACTTTTGCGCACTAGTATAGCTGGTTTTAACATCAAAATTTTCCGTTTTCTGCGCTGTAATTGTCGGATTTGGTGCATTACCCATCAAGTACAACCCTTCTACCTTATATATAAGGATCTAGATGAGCGATTTTCTCTGACTTTACGGGACAACAACGAGGTTTTTTCGGGCAACATTTAGCGCATATTTATGTTTGAAAGATGTCTTTTTGTGTGTGTTCTTTGGTGAGAACTGACAGGGCGCGCCAGTTTCGCTGAAGGAAAACTATCTCCTGGTGGTCGCCAGGGGATGTTCTTGGCTCAGGCTAGGGGATACGGCTAGTTTTAGTTGCAATATATGCCGTGGAAGAAGATAGAGTCACCCTTCGGAATCCACTGTTAACTCGCGTTTCTATTGACTTCAGGTCAAGGGGTCAAGGGATGCTAGTTCTTCAAGACAAGGGATGCACCGCAATTATATAAGCAGATATTCCTAGTTCCTGTTGAGGTGATGTTCGCTGTTGAAGTCCAGGGATGTCCCTAAATCCGGTGAGTGGATAGTGAAGTTTTACGAAACGTTTTCGCCATTGACTTACTGAATGCATACCGTGACCAAAAAGCCATTTTTTTCATCCGTCTTTGTCATCTTTCTACGGCGAAAAAAAACTGCACCGCGACGTGTTTACAGTCCAAAAACGTTCACAAAAATAGTTTATCCCTTCTACATACGTTGGGAGTAAAAATAATTGAGAAAAAACTGGTTTTCAAAGGGTTTTTTTCACTTGAAACTAGTCACGACCTAATATGACTATATCCCGGGCACTGAGGGAGGCCGAATTACAGTAAATGTATGTAGACCTGACCCCCAGGTTCACGGGCGACGGCCGTGCTTTATTCGTCAACTTTTGCGCACTAGTATAGCTGGTTTTAACATCAAAATTTTCCGTTTTCTGCGCTGTAATTGTCGGATTTGGTGCATTACCCATCAAGTACAACCCTTCTACCTTATATATAAGGATCTAGATGAGCGATTTTCTCTGACTTTACGGGACAACAACGAGGTTTTTTCGGGCAACATTTAGCGCATATTTATGTTTGAAAGATGTCTTTTTGTGTGTGTTCTTTGGTGAGAACTGACAGGGCGCGCCAGTTTCGCTGAAGGAAAACTATCTCCTGGTGGTCGCCAGGGGATGTTCTTGGCTCAGGCTAGGGGATACGGCTAGTTTTAGTTGCAATATATGCCGTGGAAGAAGATAGAGTCACCCTTCGGAATCCACTGTTAACTCGCGTTTCTATTGACTTCAGGTCAAGGGGTCAAGGGATGCTAGTTCTTCAAGACAAGGGATGCACCGCAATTATATAAGCAGATATTCCTAGTTCCTGTTGAGGTGATGTTCGCTGTTGAAGTCCAGGGATGTCCCTAAATCCGGTGAGTGGATAGTGAAGTTTTACGAAACGTTTTCGCCATTGACTTACTGAATGCATACCGTGACCAAAAAGCCATTTTTTTCATCCGTCTTTGTCATCTTTCTACGGCGAAAAAAAACTGCACCGCGACGTGTTTACAGTCCAAAAACGTTCACAAAAATAGTTTATCCCTTCTACATACGTTGGGAGTAAAAATAATTGAGAAAAAACTGGTTTTCAAAGGGTTTTTTTCACTTGAAACCAGTCAGGACCTAATATGACTATATCCCGGGCACTGAGGGAGGCCGAATTACAGTAAATGTATGTAGACCTGACCCCCAGGTTCACGGGCGACGCCCGTGCTTTATTCGTCAACTTTTGCGCACTAGTATAGCTGGTTTTAACATCTAAATTTTCCGTTTTCTGCGCTGTAATTGTCGGATTTGGTGCATTACCCATCAAGTACAACCCTTCTACCTTATATATAAGGATCTAGATGAGCGATTTTCTCTGACTTTACGGGACAACAACGAGGTTTTTTCGGGCAACATTTAGCGCATATTTATGTTTGAAAGATGTCTTTTTGTGTGTGTTCTTTGGTGAGAACTGACAGGGCGCGCCAGTTTCGCTGAAGGAAAACTATCTCCTGGTGGTCGCCAGGGGATGTTCTTGGCTCAGGCTAGGGGATACGGCTAGTTTTAGTTGCAATATATGCCGTGGAAGAAGATAGAGTCACCCTTCGGAATCCACTGTTAACTCGCGTTTCTATTGACTTCAGGTCAAGGGGTCAAGGGATGCTAGTTCTTCAAGACAAGGGATGCACCGCAATTATATAAGCAGATATTCCTAGTTCCTGTTGAGGTGATGTTCGCTGTTGAAGTCCAGGGATGTCCCTAAATCCGGTGAGTGGATAGTGAAGTTTTACGAAACGTTTTCGCCATTGACTTACTGAATGCATACCGTGACCAAAAAGCCATTTTTTTCATCCGTCTTTGTCATCTTTCTACGGCGAAAAAAAACTGCACCGCGAGGTGTTTACAGTCCAAAAACGTTCACAAAAATAGTTTATCCCTTCTACATACGTTGGGAGTAAAAATAATTGAGAAAAAACTGGTTTTCAAAGGGTTTTTTTCACTTGAAACCAGTCAGGACCTAATATGACTATATCCCGGGCACTGAGGGAGGCCGAATTACAGTAAATGTATGTAGACCTGACCCCCAGGTTCACGGGCGACGCCCGTGCTTTATTCGTCAACTTTTGCGCACTAGTATAGCTGGTTTTAACATCAAAATTTTCCGTTTTCTGCGCTGTAATTGTCGGATTTGGTGCATTACCCATCAAGTACAACCCTTCTACCTTATATATAAGGATCTAGATGAGCGATTTTCTCTGACTTTACGGGACAACAACGAGGTTTTTTCGGGCAACATTTAGCGCATATTTATGTTTGAAAGATGTCTTTTTGTGTGTGTTCTTTGGTGAGAACTGACAGGGCGCGCCAGTTTCGCTGAAGGAAAACTATCTCCTGGTGGTCGCCAGGGGATGTTCTTGGCTCAGGCTAGGGGATACGGCTAGTTTTAGTTGCAATATATGCCGTGGAAGAAGATAGAGTCACCCTTCGGAATCCACTGTTAACTCGCGTTTCTATTGACTTCAGGTCAAGGGGTCAAGGGATGCTAGTTCTTCAAGACAAGGGGTCAAGGGATGCTAGTTCTTCAAGACAAGGGATGCACCGCAATTATATAAGCAGATATTCCTAGTTCCTGTTGAGGTGATGTTCGCTGTTGAAGTCCAGGGATGTCCCTAAATCCGGTGAGTGGATAGTGAAGTTTTACGAAACGTTTTCGCCATTGACTTACTGAATGTATACCGTGACCAAAAAGCCATTTTTTTCATCCGTCTTTGTCATCTTTCTACGGCGAAAAAAAACTACACCGCGACGTGTTTACAGTCCAAAAACGTTCACAAAAATAGTTTATCCCTTCTACATACGTTGGGAGTAAAAACAATTGAGAAAAAACTGGTTTTCAAAGGGTTTTTTTCACTTGAAACCAGTCAGGACCTAATATGACTATATCCCGGGCACTGTGGGAGGCCGAATTACAGTAAATGTATGTAGACCTGACCCCCAGGTTCACGGGCGACGCCCGTGCTTTATTCGTCAACTTTTGCGCACTAGTATAGCTGGTTTTAACATCAAAATTTTCCGTTTTCTGCGCTGTAATTGTCGGATTTGGTGCATTACCCATCAAGTACAACCCTTCTACCTTATATATAAGGATCTAGATGAGCGATTTTCTCTGACTTTACGGGACAACAACGAGGTTTTTTCGGGCAACATTTAGCGCATATTTATGTTTGAAAGATGTCTTTTTGTGTGTGTTCTTTGGTGAGAACTGACAGGGCGCGCCAGTTTCGCTGATGGAAAACTATCTCCTGGTGGTCGCCAGGGGATGTTCTTGGCTCAGGCTAGGGGATACGGCTAGTTTTAGTTGCAATATATGCCATGGAAGAAGATAGAGTCACCCTTCGGAATCCACTGTTAACTCGCGTTTCTATTGACTTCAGGTCAAGGGGTCAAGGGATGCTAGTTCTTCAAGACAAGGGATGCACCGCAATTATATAAGCAGATATTCCTAGTTCCTGTTGAGGTGATGTTCACTGTTGAAGTCCAGGGATGTCCCTAAATCCGGTGAGTGGATAGTGAAGTTTTACGAAACGTTTTCGCCATTGACTTACTGAATGCATACCGTGACCAAAAAGCCATTTTTTTCATCCGTCTTTGTCATCTTTCTACGGCGAAAAAAAACTGCACCGCGACGTGTTTACAGTCCAAAAACGTTCACAAAAATAGTTTATCCCTTCTACATACGTTGGGAGTAAAAAAAATTGAGAAAAAACTGGTTTTCAAAGGGTTTTTTTCACTTGAAACCAGTCAGGACCTAATATGACTATATCCCGGGCACTGAGGGAGGCCGAATTACAGTAAATGTATGTAGACCTGACCCCCAGGTTCACGGGCGACGCCCGTGCTTTATTCGTCAACTTTTGCGCACTAGTATAGCTGGTTTTAACATCAAAATTTTCCGTTTTCTGCGCTGTAATTGTCGGATTTGGTGCATTACCCATCAAGTACAACCCTTCTACCTTATATATAAGGATCTAGATGAGCGATTTTCTCTGACTTTACGGGACAACAACGAGGTTTTTTCGGGCAACATTTAGCGCATATTTATGTTTGAAAGATGTCTTTTTGTGTGTGTTCTTTGGTGAGAACTGACAGGGCGCGCCAGTTTCGCTGATGGAAAACTATCTCCTGGTGGTCGCCAGGGGATGTTCTTGGCTCAGGCTAGGGGATACGGCTAGTTTTAGTTGCAATATATGCCGTGGAAGAAGATAGAGTCACCCTTCGGAATCCACTGTTAACTCGCGTTTCTATTGACTTCAGGTCAAGGGGTCAAGGGATGCTAGTTCTTCAAGACAAGGGATGCACCGCAATTATATAAGCAGATATTCCTAGTTCCTGTTGAGGTGATGTTCACTGTTGAAGTCCAGGGATGTCCCTAAATCCGGTGAGTGGATAGTGAAGTTTTACGAAACGTTTTCGCCATTGACTTACTGAATGCATACCGTGACCAAAAAGCCATTTTTTTCATCCGTCTTTGTCATCTTTCTACGGCGAAAACAAACTGCACCGCGACGTGTTTACAGTCCAAAAACGTTCACAAAAATAGTTTATCCCTTCTACATACGTTGGGAGTAAAAAAAATTGAGAAAAAACTGGTTTTCAAAGGGTTTTTTTCACTTGAAACCAGTCAGGACCTAATATGACTATATCCCGGGCACTGAGGGAGGCCGAATTACAGTAAATGTATGTAGACCTGACCCCCAGGTTCACGGGCGACGCCCGTGCTTTATTCGTCAACTTTTGCGCACTAGTATAGCTGGTTTTAACATCAAAATTTTCCGTTTTCTGCGCTGTAATTGTCGGATTTGGTGCATTACCCATCAAGTACAACCCTTCTACCTTATATATAAGGATCTAGATGAGCGATTTTCTCTGACTTTACGGGACAACAACGAGGTTTTTTCGGGCAACATTTAGCGCATATTTATGTTTGAAAGATGTCTTTTTGTGTGTGTTCTTTGGTGAGAACTGACAGGGCGCGCCAGTTTCGCTGAAGGAAAACTATCTCCTGGTGGTCGCCAGGGGATGTTCTTGGCTCAGGCTAGGGGATACGGCTAGTTTTAGTTGCAATATATGCCGTGGAAGAAGATAGAGTCACCCTTCGGAATCCACTGTTAACTCGCGTTTCTATTGACTTCAGGTCAAGGGGTCAAGGGATGCTAGTTCTTCAAGACAAGGGATGCACCGCAATTATATAAGCAGATATTCCTAGTTCCTGTTGAGGTGATGTTCGCTGTTGAAGTCCAGGGATGTCCCTAAATCCGGTGAGTGGATAGTGAAGTTTTACGAAACGTTTTCGCCATTGACTTACTGAATGCATACCGTGACCAAAAAGCCATTTTTTTCATCCGTCTTTGTCATCTTTCTACGGCGAAAAAAAACTGCACCGCGACGTGTTTACAGTCCAAAAACGTTCACAAAAATAGTTTATCCCTTCTACATACGTTGGGAGTAAAAATAATTGAGAAAAAACTGGTTTTCAAAGGGTTTTTTTCACTTGAAACCAGTCAGGACCTAATATGACTATATCCCGGGCACTGAGGGAGGCCGAATTACAGTAAATGTATGTAGACCTGACCCCCAGGTTCACGGGCGACGCCCGTGCTTTATTCGTCAACTTTTGCGCACTAGTATAGCTGGTTTTAACATCAAAATTTTCCGTTTTCTGCGCTGTAATTGTCGGATTTGGTGCATTACCCATCAAGTACAACCCTTCTACCTTATATATAAGGATCTAGATGAGCGATTTTCTCTGACTTTACGGGACAACAACGAGGTTTTTTCGGGCAACATTTAGCGCATATTTATGTTTGAAAGATGTCTTTTTGTGTGTGTTCTTTGGTGAGAACTGACAGGGCGCGCCAGTTTCGCTGAAGGAAAACTATCTCCTGGTGGTCGCCAGGGGATGTTCTTGGCTCAGGCTAGGGGATACGGCTAGTTTTAGTTGCAATATATGCCGTGGAAGAAGATAGAGTCACCCTTCGGAATCCACTGTTAACTCGCGTTTCTATTGACTTCAGGTCAAGGGGTCAAGGGATGCTAGTTCTTCAAGACAAGGGATGCACCGCAATTATATAAGCAGATATTCCTAGTTCCTGTTGAGGTGATGTTCGCTGTTGAAGTCCAGGGATGTCCCTAAATCCGGTGAGTGGATAGTGAAGTTTTACGAAACGTTTTCGCCATTGACTTACTGAATGCATACCGTGACCAAAAAGCCATTTTTTTCATCCGTCTTTGTCATCTTTCTACGGCGAAAAAAAACTGCACCGCGACGTGTTTACAGTCCAAAAACGTTCACAAAAATAGTTTATCCCTTCTACATACGTTGGGAGTAAAAAAAATTGAGAAAAAACTGGTTTTCAAAGGGTTTTTTTCACTTGAAACCAGTCAGGACCTAATATGACTATATCCCGGGCACTGAGGGAGGCCGAATTACAGTAAATGTATGTAGACCTGACCCCCAGGTTCACGGGCGACGCCCGTGCTTTATTCGTCAACTTTTGCGCACTAGTATAGCTGGTTTTAACATCAAAATTTTCCGTTTTCTGCGCTGTAATTGTCGGATTTGGTGCATTACCCATCAAGTACAACCCTTCTACCTTATATATAAGGATCTAGATGAGCGATTTTCTCTGACTTTACGGGACAACAACGAGGTTTTTTCGGGCAACATTTAGCGCATATTTATGTTTGAAAGATGTCTTTTTGTGTGTGTTCTTTGGTGAGAACTGACAGGGCGCGCCAGTTTCGCTGAAGGAAAACTATCTCCTGGTGGTCGCCAGGGGATGTTCTTGGCTCAGGCTAGGGGATACGGCTAGTTTTAGTTGCAATATATGCCGTGGAAGAAGATAGAGTCACCCTTCGGAATCCACTGTTAACTCGCGTTTCTATTGACTTCAGGTCAAGGGGTCAAGGGATGCTAGTTCTTCAAGACAAGGGATGCACCGCAATTATATAAGCAGATATTCCTAGTTCCTGTTGAGGTGATGTTCGCTGTTGAAGTCCAGGGATGTCCCTAAATCCGGTGAGTGGATAGCGAAGTTTTACGAAACGTTTTCGCCATTGACTTACTGAATGCATACCGTGACCAAAAAGCCATTTTTTTCATCCGTCTTTGTCATCTTTCTACGGCGAAAAAAAAATGCACCGCGACGTGTTTACAGTCCAAAAACGTTCACAAAAATAGTTTATCCCTTCTACATACGTTGGGAGTAAAAAAAATTGAGAAAAAACTGGTTTTCAAAGGGTTTTTTTCACTTGAAACCAGTCAGGACCTAATATGACTATATCCCGGGCACTGAGGGAGGCCGAATTACAGTAAATGTATGTAGACCTGACCCCCAGGTTCACGGGCGACGCCCGTGCTTTATTCGTCAACTTTTGCGCACTAGTATAGCTGGTTTTAACATCAAAATTTTCCGTTTTCTGCGCTGTAATTGTCGGATTTGGTGCATTACCCATCAAGTACAACCCTTCTACCTTATATATAAGTATCTAGATGAGCGATTTTCTCTGACTTTACGGGACAACAACGAGGTTTTTTCGGGCAACATTTAGCGCATATTTATGTTTGAAAGATGTCTTTTTGTGTGTGTTCTTTGGTGAGAACTGACAGGGCGCGCCAGTTTCGCTGAAGGAAAACTATCTCCTGGTGGTCGCCAGGGGATGTTCTTGGCTCAGGCTAGGGGATACGGCTAGTTTTAGTTGCAATATATGCCGTGGAAGAAGATAGAGTCACCCTTCGGAATCCACTGTTAACTCGCGTTTCTATTGACTTCAGGTCAAGGGGTCAAGGGATGCTAGTTCTTCAAGACAAGGGATGCACCGCAATTATATAAGCAGATATTCCTAGTTCCTGTTGAGGTGATGTTCGCTGTTGAAGTCCAGGGATGTCCCTAAATCCGGTGAGTGGATAGTGAAGTTTTACGAAACGTTTTCGCCATTGACTTACTGAATGCACACAGTGACCAAAAAGCCATTTTTTTCATCCGTCTTTGTCATCTTTCTACGGCGAAAAAAAACTGCACCGCGACGTGTTTACAGTCCAAAAACGTTCACAAAAATAGTTTATCCCTTCTACATACGTTGGGAGTAAAAAAAATTGAGAAAAAACTGGTTTTCAAAGGGTTTTTTTCACTTGAAACCAGTCAGGACCTAATATGACTATATCCCGGGCACTGAGGGAGGCCGAATTACAGTAAATGTATGTAGACCTGACCCCCAGGTTCACGGGCGACGCCCGTGCTTTATTCGTCAACTTTTGCGCACTAGTATAGCTGGTTTTAACATCAAAATGTTCCGTTTTCTGCGCTGTAATTGTCGGATTTGGTGCATTATCCATCAAGTACAACCCTTCTACCTTATATATAAGGATCTAGATGAGCGATTTTCTCTGACTTTACGGGACAACAACGAGGTTTTTTCGGGCAACATTTAGCGCATATTTATGTTTGAAAGATGTCTTTTTGTGTGTGTTCTTTGGTGAGAACTGACAGGGCGCGCCAGTTTCGCTGAAGGAAAACTATCTCCTGGTGGTCGCCAGGGGATGTTCTTGGCTCAGGCTAGGGGATACGGCTAGTTTTAGTTGCAATATATGCCGTGGAAGAAGATAGAGTCACCCTTCGGAATCCACTGTTAACTCGCGTTTCTATTGACTTCAGGTCAAGGGGTCAAGGGATGCTAGTTCTTCAAGACAAGGGATGCACCGCAATTATATAAGCAGATATTCCTAGTTCCTGTTGAGGTGATGTTCGCTGTTGAAGTCCAGGGATGTCCCTAAATCCGGTGAGTGGATAGCGAAGTTTTACGAAACGTTTTCGCCATTGACTTACTGAATGCATACCGTGACCAAAAAGCCATTTTTTTCATCCGTCTTTGTCATCTTTCTACGGCGAAAAAAAAATGCACCGCGACGTGTTTACAGTCCAAAAACGTTCACAAAAATAGTTTATCCCTTCTACATACGTTGGGAGTAAAAAAAATTGAGAAAAAACTGGTTTTCAAAGGGTTTTTTTCACTTGAAACCAGTCAGGACCTAATATGACTATATCCCGGGCACTGAGGGAGGCCGAATTACAGTAAATGTATGTAGACCTGACCCCCAGGTTCACGGGCGACGCCCGTGCTTTATTCGTCAACTTTTGCGCACTAGTATAGCTGGTTTTAACATCAAAATTTTCCGTTTTCTGCGCTGTAATTGTCGGATTTGGTGCATTACCCATCAAGTACAACCCTTCTACCTTATATATAAGGATCTAGATGAGCGATTTTCTCTGACTTTACGGGACAACAACGAGGTTTTTTCGGGCAACATTTAGCGCATATTTATGTTTGAAAGATGTCTTTTTGTGTGTGTTCTTTGGTGAGAACTGACAGGGCGCGCCAGTTTCGCTGAAGGAAAACTATCTCCTGGTGGTCGCCAGGGGATGTTCTTGGCTCAGGCTAGGGGATACGGCTAGTTTTAGTTGCAATATATGCCGTGGAAGAAGATAGAGTCACCCTTCGGAATCCACTGTTAACTCGCGTTTCTATTGACTTCAGGTCAAGGGGTCAAGGGATGCTAGTTCTTCAAGACAAGGGATGCACCGCAATTATATAAGCAGATATTCCTAGTTCCTGTTGAGGTGATGTTCGCTGTTGAAGTCCAGGGATGTCCCTAAATCCGGTGAGTGGATAGTGAAGTTTTACGAAACGTTTTCGCCATTGACTTACTGAATGCATACCGTGACCAAAAAGCCATTTTTTTCATCCGTCTTTGTCATCTTTCTACGGCGAAAAAAAACTGCACCGCGACGTGTTTACAGTCCAAAAACGTTCACAAAAATAGTTTATCCCTTCTACATACGTTGGGAGTAAAAAAAATTGAGAAAAAAACTGGTTTTCAAAGGGGTTTTTTCACTTGAAACCAGTCAGGACCTAATATGACTATATCCCGGGCACTGAGGGAGGCCGAATTACAGTAAATGTATGTAGACCTGACCCCCAGGTTCACGGGCGACGCCCGTGCTTTATTCGTCAACTTTTGCGCACTAGTATAGCTGGTTTTAACATCAAAATTTTCCGTTTTCTGCGCTGTAATTGTCGGATTTGGTGCATTACCCATCAAGTACAACCCTTCTACCTCATATATAAGGATCTAGATGAGCGATTTTCTCTGACTTTACGGGACAACATCGAGGCTTTTCAGGCAACATTTAGCGCATATTTATGTTTGAAAGATGTCTTTTTGTGTGTGTTCTTTGGTGAGAACTGACAGGGCGCGCCAGTTTCGCTGAAGGAAAACTATCTCCTGGTGGTCGCCAGGGGATGTTCTTGGCTCAGGCTAGGGGATACGGCTAGTTTTAGTTGCAATATATGCCGTGGAAGAAGATAGAGTCACCCTTCGGAATCCACTGTTAACTCGCGTTTCTATTGACTTCAGGTCAAGGGGTCAAGGGATGCTAGTTCTTCAAGACAAGGGATGCACCGCAATTATATAAGCAGATATTCCTAGTTCCTGTTGAGGTGATGTTCGCTGTTGAAGTCCAGGGATGTCCCTAAATCCGGTGAGTGGATAGTGAAGTTTTACGAAACGTTTTCGCCATTGACTTACTGAATGCATACCGTGACCAAAAAGCCATTTTTTTCATCCGTCTTTGTCATCTTTCTACGGCGAAAAAAAACTGCACCGCGACGTGTTTACAGTCCAAAAACGTTCACAAAAATAGTTTATCCCTTCTACATACGTTGGGAGTAAAAATAATTGAGAAAAAACTGGTTTTCAAAGGGTTTTTTTCACTTGAAACCAGTCAGGACCTAATATGACTATATCCCGGGCACTGAGGGAGGCCGAATTACAGTAAATGTATGTAGACCTGACCCCCAGGTTCACGGGCGACGCCCGTGCTTTATTCGTCAACTTTTGCGCACTAGTATAGCTGGTTTTAACATCAAAATTTTCCGTTTTCTGCGCTGTAATTGTCGGATTTGGTGCATTACCCATCAAGTACAACCCTTCTACCTTATATATAAGGATCTAGATGAGCGATTTTCTCTGACTTTACGGGACAACAACGAGGTTTTTTCGGGCAACATTTAGCGCATATTTATGTTTGAAAGATGTCTTTTTGTGTGTGTTCTTTGGTGAGAACTGACAGGGCGCGCCAGTTTCGCTGAAGGAAAACTATCTCCTGGTGGTCGCCAGGGGATGTTCTTGGCTCAGGCTAGGGGATACGGCTAGTTTTAGTTGCAATATATGCCGTGGAAGAAGATAGAGTCACCCTTCGGAATCCACTGTTAACTCGCGTTTCTATTGACTTCAGGTCAAGGGGTCAAGGGATGCTAGTTCTTCAAGACAAGGGATGCACCGCAATTATATAAGCAGATATTCCTAGTTCCTGTTGAGGTGATGTTCGCTGTTGAAGTCCAGGGATGTCCCTAAATCCGGTGAGTGGATAGTGAAGTTTTACGAAACGTTTTCGCCATTGACTTACTGAATGCATACCGTGACCAAAAAGCCATTTTTTTCATCCGTCTTTGTCATCTTTCTACGGCGAAAAAAAACTGCACCGCGACGTGTTTACAGTCCAAAAACGTTCACAAAAATAGTTTATCCCTTCTACATACGTTGGGAGTAAAAATAATTGAGAAAAAACTGGTTTTCAAAGGGTTTTTTTCACTTGAAACCAGTCAGGACCTAATATGACTATATCCCGGGCACTGAGGGAGGCCGAATTACAGTAAATGTATGTAGACCTGACCCCCAGGTTCACGGGCGACGCCCGTGCTTTATTCGTCAACTTTTGCGCACTAGTATAGCTGGTTTTAACATCAAAATTTTCCGTTTTCTGCGCTGTAATTGTCGGATTTGGTGCATTACCCATCAAGTACAACCCTTCTACCTTATATATAAGGATCTAGATGAGCGATTTTCTCTGACTTTACGGGACAACAACGAGGTTTTTTCGGGCAACATTTAGCGCATATTTATGTTTGAAAGATGTCTTTTTGTGTGTGTTCTTTGGTGAGAACTGACAGGGCGCGCCAGTTTCGCTGAAGGAAAACTATCTCCTGGTGGTCGCCAGGGGATGTTCTTGGCTCAGGCTAGGGGATACGGCTAGTTTTAGTTGCAATATATGCCGTGGAAGAAGATAGAGTCACCCTTCGGAATCCACTGTTAACTCGCGTTTCTATTGACTTCAGGTCAAGGGGTCAAGGGATGCTAGTTCTTCAAGACAAGGGATGCACCGCAATTATATAAGCAGATATTCCTAGTTCCTGTTGAGGTGATGTTCGCTGTTGAAGTCCAGGGATGTCCCTAAATCCGGTGAGTGGATAGTGAAGTTTTACGAAACGTTTTCGCCATTGACTTACTGAATGCATACCGTGACCAAAAAGCCATTTTTTTCATCCGTCTTTGTCATCTTTCTACGGCGAAAAAAAACTGCACCGCGACGTGTTTACAGTCCAAAAACGTTCACAAAAATAGTTTATCCCTTCTACATACGTTGGGAGTAAAAAAAATTGAGAAAAAACTGGTTTTCAAAGGGTTTTTTTCACTTGAAACCAGTCAGGACCTAATATGACTATATCCCGGGCACTGAGGGAGGCCGAATTACAGTAAATGTATGTAGACCTGACCCCCAGGTTCACGGGCGTCGCCCGTGGTTTATTCGTCAAGTTTTGCGCACTAGTATAGCTGGTTTCACATCAAAATTTTCCGTTTTCTGCGCTGTAATTGTCGGATTTGGTGCATTACCCATCAAGTACAACCCTTCTACCTTATATATAAGGATCTAGATGAGCGATTTTCTCTGACTTTACGGGACAACAACGAGGTTTTTTCGGGCAACATTTAGCGCATATTTTTGTTTGAAAGATGTCTTTTTGTGTGTGTTCTTTGGTGAGAACTGACAGGGCGCGCCAGTTTCGCTGAAGGAAAACTATCTCCTGGTGGTCGCCAGGGGATGTTCTTGGCTCAGGCTAGGGGATACGGCTAGTTTTAGTTGCAATATATGCCGTGGAAGAAGATAGAGTCACCCTTCGGAATCCACTGTTAACTCGCGTTTCTATTGACTTCAGGTCAAGGGGTCAAGGGATGCTAGTTCTTCAAGACAAGGGATGCACCGCAATTATATAAGCAGATATTCCTAGTTCCTGTTGAGGTGATGTTCGTTGTTGAAGTCCAGGGATGTCCCTAAATCCGGTGAGTGGATAGTGAAGTTTTACGAAGCGTTTTCGCCATTGAGTTACTGAATGCATACCGTGACCAAAAGGCGATTTTTTTCATCCGTCTTTGTC
This sequence comes from Anthopleura sola, assembly GCA_023349425.1. NCBI lineage: Eukaryota > Metazoa > Cnidaria > Anthozoa > Actiniaria > Actiniidae > Anthopleura > Anthopleura sola. The sequence continues at coordinate 4,145,610 of JALHLI010000003.1, read as the reverse complement.
ATCTTTCTACGGCGCAAAATAAATGCACCGCGAGGTGTTTACAGTCCAAAAACGTTCACAAAAATAGTTTATCCCTTCTACATACGTTGGGAGTAAAAAAATTGAGAAAAAACTGGTTTTCAAAGGGTTATATTCACTTGAAACCAGTCAGGACCTAATATGACTATATCCCGGGCACTGAGGGAGGCCGAATTACAGTAAATGTATGTAGACCTGACCCCCAGGTTCACGGGCGTCGGCCGTGGTTTATTCGTCAAGTTTTGCGCACTAGTATAGTTGGTTTTAACATCAAAATGTTCCGTTTTCTGCGCTGTAATTGTCGGATTTGGTGCATTATCCATCAAGTACAACCCTTCTACCTTATATATAAGGATCTAGATGAGCGATTTTCTCTGGCTTTACGGGACAACAACAAGGTTTTTTTCGGGCAACATTTAGCGCATATTTTTGTTTGAAAGATGTCTTTTTGTGTGTGTTCTTTGGTGAGAACTGACAGGGTGCGCCAGTTTCGCTGAAGGAAAACTATCTCCTGGTGGTCGCCAGGGGATGTTCTTGGCTCAGGCTAGGGGATACGGCTAGTTTTAGTTGCAATATATGCCGTGGAAGAAGATAGAGTCACCCTTCGGAATCCACTGTTAACTCGCGTTTCTATTGACTTCAGGTCAAGGGGTCAAGGGATGCTAGTTCTTCAAGACAAGGGATGCACCGCAATTATATAAGCAGATATTCCTAGTTCCTGTTGAGGTGATGTTCGTTGTTGAAGTCCAGGGATGTCCCTAAATCCGGTGAGTGGATAGTGAAGTTTTACGAAGCGTTTTCGCCATTGAGTTACTGAATGCATACCGTGACCAAAAGGCGATTTTTTTCATCCGTCTTTGTCATCTTTCTACGGCGCAAAATAAATGCACCGCGAGGTGTTTACAGTCCAAAAACGTTCACAAAAATAGTTTATCCCTTCTACATACGTTGGGAGTAAAAAAATTGAGAAAAAACTGGTTTTCAAAGGGTTATATTCACTTGAAACCAGTCAGGACCTAATATGACTATATCCCGGGCACTGAGGGAGGCCGAATTACAGTAAATGTATGTAGACCTGACCCCCAGGTTCACGGGCGTCGCCCGTGGTTTATTCGTCAAGTTTTGCGCACTAGTATAGTTGGTTTTAACATCAAAATTTTCCGTTTTCTGCGCTGTAATTGTCGGATTTGGTGCATTATCCATCAAGTACAACCCTTCTACCTTATATATAAGGATCTAGATGAGCGATTTTCTCTGGCTTTACGGGACAACAACAAGGTTTTTTTTCGGGCAACATTTAGCGCATATTTAGGTTTGAAAGATGTCTTTTTGTGTGTGTTCTTTGGTGAGAACTGACAGGGCGCGCCAGTTTCGCTGAAGGAAAACTATCTCCTGGTGGTCGCCAGGGGATGTTCTTTGCTCAGGCTAGGGGATACGGCTAGTTTTAGTTGCAATATATGCCGTGGAAGAAGATAGAGTCACCCTTCGGAATCCACTGTTAACTCGCGTTTCTATTGACTTCAGGTCAAGGGGTCAAGGGATGCTAGTTCTTCAAGACAAGGGATGCACCGCAATTATATAAGCAGATATTCCTAGTTCCTGTTGAGGTGATGTTCGTTGTTGAAGTCCAGGGATGTCCCTAAATCCGGTGAGTGGATAGTGAAGTTTTACGAAGCGTTTTCGCCATTGAGTTACTGAATGCATACCGTGACCAAAAGGCGATTTTTTTCATCCGTCTTTGTCATCTTTCTACGGCGCAAAATAACTGCACCGCGAGGTGTTTACAGTCCAAAAACGTTCACAAAAATAGTTTATCCCTTCTACATACGTTGGGAGTAAAAAAAATTGAGAAAAAACTGGTTTTCAAAGGGTTTTTTTCACTTGAAACCAGTCAGGACCTAATATGACTATATCCCGGGCACTGAGGGAGGCCGAATTACAGTAAATGTATGTAGACCTGACCCCCAGGTTCACGGGCGACGCCCGTGCTTTATTCGTCAACTTTTGCGCACTAGTATAGCTGGTTTTAACATCAAAATTTTCCGTTTTCTGCGCTGTAATTGTCGGATTTGGTGCATTACCCATCAAGTACAACCCTTCTACCTTATATATAAGGATCTAGATGAGCGATTTTCTCTGACTTTACGGGACAACAACGAGGTTTTTTCGGGCAACATTTAGCGCATATTTATGTTTGAAAGATGTCTTTTTGTGTGTGTTCTTTGGTGAGAACTGACAGGGCGCGCCAGTTTCGCTGAAGGAAAACTATCTCCTGGTGGTCGCCAGGGGATGTTCTTTGCTCAGGCTAGGGGATACGGCTAGTTTTAGTTGCAATATATGCCGTGGAAGAAGATAGAGTCACCCTTCGGAATCCACTGTTAACTCGCGTTTCTATTGACTTCAGGTCAAGGGGTCAAGGGATGCTAGTTCTTCAAGACAAGGGATGCACCGCAATTATATAAGCAGATATTCCTAGTTCCTGTTGAGGTGATGTTCGTTGTTGAAGTCCAGGGATGTCCCTAAATCCGGTGAGTGGATAGTGAAGTTTTACGAAGCGTTTTCGCCATTGAGATACTGAATGCATACCGTGACCAAAAGGCTATTTTTTTCATCCGTCTTTGTCATCTTTCTACGGCGCAAAATAACTTTTACAGTCCAAAAACGTTCACAAAAATAGTTTATCCCTTCTACATACGTATGGAGTAAAAAAATGGAGAAAAAACTGGTTTTCAAAGGGTTATTTTCACTTGAAACCAGTCAGGACCTAATATGACTATATCCCGGGCACTGAGGGAGGCCGAATTACAGTAAATGTATGTAGACCTGACCCCCAGGTTCACGGGCGTCGCCCGTGGTTTATTCGTCAAGTTTTGCGCACTAGTATAGCTGGTTTTAACATCAAAATTTTCCGTTTTCTGCGCTGTAATTGTCGGATTTGGTGCATTATCCATCAAGTACAACCCTTCTACCTTATATATAAGGATCTAGATGAGCGATTTTCTCTGGCTTTACGGGACAACAACGAGGTTTTTTCGGGCAACATTTAGCGCATATTTAGGTTTGAAAGATGTCTTTTTCTGTGTGTTCTTTGGTGAGAACTGACAGGGCGCGCCAGTTTCGCTGAAGGAAAACTATCTCCTGGTGGTCGCCAGGGGATGTTCTTTGCTCAGGCTAGGGGATACGGCTAGTTTTAGTTGCAATATATGCCGTGGAAGAAGATAGAGTCACCCTTCGGAATCCACTGTTAACTCGCGTTTCTATTGACTTCAGGTCAAGGGGTCAAGGGATGCTAGTTCTTCAAGACAAGGGATGCACCGCAATTATATAAGCAGATATTCCTAGTTCCTGTTGAGGTGATGTTCGTTGTTGAAGTCCAGGGATGTCCCTAAATCCGGTGAGTGGATAGTGAAGTTTTACGAAGCGTTTTCGCCATTGAATTACTGAATGCATACCGTGACCAAAAGGCGATTTTTTTCATCCGTCTTTGTCATCTTTCTACGGCGCAAAATAACTGCACCGCGAGGTGTTTACAGTCCAAAAACGTTCACAAAAATAGTTTATCCCTTCTACATACGTTGGGAGTAAAAAAAATTGAGAAAAAACTGGTTTTCAAAGGGTTTTTTTCACTTGAAACCAGTCAGGACCTAATATGACTATATCCCGGGCACTGAGGGAGGCCGAATTACCGTAAATGTATGTAGACCTGACCCCCAGGTTCACGGGCGACGCCCGTGCTTTATTCGTCAACTTTTGCGCACTAGTATAGCTGGTTTTAACATCAAAATTTTCCGTTTTCTGCGCTGTAATTGTCGGATTTGGTGCATTACCCATCAAGTACAACCCTTCTACCTTATATATAAGGATCTAGATAAGGGATTTTCTCTGGCTTTACGGGACAACAACAAGGTTTTTTCGGGCAACATTTAGCGCATATTTATGTTTGAAAGATGTCTTTTTGTGTGTGTTCTTTGGTGAGAACTGACAGGGCGCGCCAGTTTCGCTGAAGGAAAACTATCTCCTGGTGGTCGCCAGGGGATGTTCTTGGCTCAGGCTAGGGGATACGGCTAGTTTTAGTTGCAATATATGCCGTGGAAGAAGATAGAGTCACCCTTCGGAATCCACTGTTAACTCGCGTTTCTATTGACTTCAGGTCAAGGGGTCAAGGGATGCTAGTTCTTCAAGACAAGGGATGCACCGCAATTATATAAGCAGATATTCCTAGTTCCTGTTGAGGTGATGTTCGCTGTTGAAGTCCAGGGATGTCCCTAAATCCGGTGAGTGGATAGTGAAGTTTTACGAAACGTTTTCGCCATTGACTTACTGAATGCATACCGTGACCAAAAAGCCATTTTTTTCATCCGTCTTTGTCATCTTTCTACGGCGAAAAAAAAACTGCACCGCGACGTGTTTACAGTCCAAAAACGTTCACAAAAATAGTTTATCCCTTCTACATACGTTGGGAGTAAAAAAAATTGAGAAAAAACTGGTTTTCAAAGGGTTTTTTTCACTTGAAACCAGTCAGGACCTAATATGACTATATCCCGGGCACTGAGGGAGGCCGAATTACAGTAAATGTATGTAGACCTGACCCCCAGGTTCACGGGCGACGCCCGTGCTTTATTCGTCAACTTTTGCGCACTAGTATAGCTGGTTTTAACATCAACATTTTCCGTTTTCTGCGCTGTAATTGTCGGATTTGGTGCATTATCCATCAAGTACAACCCTTCTACCTTATATATAAGGATCTAGATGAGCGATTTTCTCTGACTTTACGGGACAACAACGAGGTTTTTTCGGGCAACATTTTGCGCATATTTATGTTTGAAAGATGTCTTTTTGTGTGTGTTCTTTGGTGAGAACTGACAGGGCGCGCCAGTTTCGCTGAAGGAAAACTATCTCCTGGTGGTCGCCAGGGGATGTTCTTGGCTCAGGCTAGGGGATACGGCTAGTTTTAGTTGCAATATATGCCGTGGAAGAAGATAGAGTCACCCTTCGGAATCCACTGTTAACTCGCGTTTCTATTGACTTCAGGTCAAGGGGTCAAGGGATGCTAGTTCTTCAAGACAAGGGATGCACCGCAATTATATAAGCAGATATTCCTAGTTCCTGTTGAGGTGATGTTCGCTGTTGAAGTCCAGGGATTTCCCTAAATCCGGTGAGTGGATAGTGAAGTTTTACGAAACGTTTTCGCCATTGACTTACTGAATGCATGCCGTGACCAAAAAGCCATTTTTTTCATCCGTCTTTGTCATCTTTCTACGGTGAAAAAAAACTGCACCGCGACGTGTTTACAGTCCAAAAACGTTCACAAAAATAGTTTATCCCTTCTACATACGTTGGGAGTAAAAAAAATTGAGAAAAAAACTGGTTTTCAAAGGGTTTTTTTCACTTGAAACCAGTCAAGACCTAATATGACTATATCCCGGGCACTGAGGGAGGCCGAATTACAGTAAATGTATGTAGACCTGACCCCCAGGTTCACGGGCGACGCCCGTGCTTTATTCGTCAACTTTTGCGCACTAGTATAGCTGGTTTTAACATCAAAATTTTCCGTTTTCTGCGCTGTAATTGTCGGATTTGGTGCATTACCCATCAAGTACAACCCTTCTACCTTATATATAAGGATCTAGATGAGCGATTTTCTCTGACTTTACGGGACAACAACGAGGTTTTTTCGGGCAACATTTAGCGCATATTTATGTTTGAAAGATGTCTTTTTGTGTGTGTTCTTTGGTGAGAACTGACAGGGCGCGCCAGTTTCGCTGAAGGAAAACTATCTCCTGGTGGTCGCCAGGGGATGTTCTTGGCTCAGGCTAGGGGATACGGCTAGTTTTAGTTGCAATATATGCCGTGGAAGAAGATAGAGTCACCCTTCGGAATCCACTGTTAACTCGCGTTTCTATTGACTTCAGGTCAAGGGGTCAAGGGATGCTAGTTCTTCAAGACAAGGGATGCACCGCAATTATATAAGCAGATATTCCTAGTTCCTGTTGAGGTGATGTTCGCTGTTGAAGTCCAGGGATTTCCCTAAATCCGGTGAGTGGATAGTGAAGTTTTACGAAACGTTTTCGCCATTGACTTACTGAATGCATGCCGTGACCAAAAAGCCATTTTTTTCATCCGTCTTTGTCATCTTTCTACGGCGAAAAAAAACTGCACCGCGACGTGTTTACAGTCCAAAAACGTTCACAAAAATAGTTTATCCCTTCTACATACGTTGGGAGTAAAAAAAATTGAGAAAAAAACTGGTTTTCAAAGGGTTTTTTTCACTTGAAACCAGTCAGGACCTAATATGACTATATCCCGGGCACTGAGGGAGGCCGAATTACAGTAAATGTATGTAGACCTGACCCCCAGGTTCACGGGCGACGCCCGTGCTTTATTCGTCAACTTTTGCGCACTAGTATAGCTGGTTTTAACATCAACATTTTCCGTTTTCTGCGCTGTAATTGTCGGATTTGGTGCATTATCCATCAAGTACAACCCTTCTACCTTATATATAAGGATCTAGATGAGCGATTTTCTCTGACTTTACGGGACAACAACGAGGTTTTTTCGGGCAACATTTTGCGCATATTTATGTTTGAAAGATGTCTTTTTGTGTGTGTTCTTTGGTGAGAACTGACAGGGCGCGCCAGTTTCGCTGAAGGAAAACTATCTCCTGGTGGTCGCCAGGGGATGTTCTTGGCTCAGGCTAGGGGATACGGCTAGTTTTAGTTGCAATATATGCCGTGGAAGAAGATAGAGTCACCCTTCGGAATCCACTGTTAACTCGCGTTTCTATTGACTTCAGGTCAAGGGGTCAAGGGATGCTAGTTCTTCAAGACAAGGGATGCACCGCAATTATATAAGCAGATATTCCTAGTTCCTGTTGAGGTGATGTTCGCTGTTGAAGTCCAGGGATTTCCCTAAATCCGGTGAGTGGATAGTGAAGTTTTACGAAACGTTTTCGCCATTGACTTACTGAATGCATGCCGTGACCAAAAAGCCATTTTTTTCATCCGTCTTTGTCATCTTTCTACGGTGAAAAAAAACTGCACCGCGACGTGTTTACAGTCCAAAAACGTTCACAAAAATAGTTTATCCCTTCTACATACGTTGGGAGTAAAAAAAATTGAGAAAAAAACTGGTTTTCAAAGGGTTTTTTTCACTTGAAACCAGTCAAGACCTAATATGACTATATCCCGGGCACTGAGGGAGGCCGAATTACAGTAAATGTATGTAGACCTGACCCCCAGGTTCACGGGCGACGCCCGTGCTTTATTCGTCAACTTTTGCGCACTAGTATAGCTGGTTTTAACATCAAAATTTTCCGTTTTCTGCGCTGTAATTGTCGGATTTGGTGCATTACCCATCAAGTACAACCCTTCTACCTTATATATAAGGATCTAGATGAGCGATTTTCTCTGACTTTACGGGACAACAACGAGGTTTTTTCGGGCAACATTTAGCGCATATTTATGTTTGAAAGATGTCTTTTTGTGTGTGTTCTTTGGTGAGAACTGACAGGGCGCGCCAGTTTCGCTGAAGGAAAACTATCTCCTGGTGGTCGCCAGGGGATGTTCTTGGCTCAGGCTAGGGGATACGGCTAGTTTTAGTTGCAATATATGCCGTGGAAGAAGATAGAGTCACCCTTCGGAATCCACTGTTAACTCGCGTTTCTATTGACTTCAGGTCAAGGGGTCAAGGGATGCTAGTTCTTCAAGACAAGGGATGCACCGCAATTATATAAGCAGATATTCCTAGTTCCTGTTGAGGTGATGTTCGCTGTTGAAGTCCAGGGATTTCCCTAAATCCGGTGAGTGGATAGTGAAGTTTTACGAAACGTTTTCGCCATTGACTTACTGAATGCATGCCGTGACCAAAAAGCCATTTTTTTCATCCGTCTTTGTCATCTTTCTACGGCGAAAAAAAACTGCACCGCGACGTGTTTACAGTCCAAAAACGTTCACAAAAATAGTTTATCCCTTCTACATACGTTGGGAGTAAAAAAAATTGAGAAAAAAACTGGTTTTCAAAGGGTTTTTTTCACTTGAAACCAGTCAGGACCTAATATGACTATATCCCGGGCACTGAGGGAGGCCGAATTACAGTAAATGTATGTAGACCTGACCCCCAGGTTCACGGGCGACGCCCGTGCTTTATTCGTCAACTTTTGCGCACTAGTATAGCTGGTTTTAACATCAAAATTTTCCGTTTTCTGCGCTGTAATTGTCGGATTTGGTGTATTACCCATCAAGTACAACCCTTCTACCTTATATATAAGGATCTAGATGAGCGATTTTCTCTGACTTTACGGGACAACAACGAGGTTTTTTCGGGCAACATTTAGCGCATATTTATGTTTGAAAGATGTCTTTTTGTGTGTGTTCTTTGGTGAGAACTGACAGGGCGCGCCAGTTTCGCTGAAGGAAAACTATCTCCTGGTGGTCGCCAGGGGATGTTCTTGGCTCAGGCTAGGGGATACGGCTAGTTTTAGTTGCAATATATGCCGTGGAAGAAGATAGAGTCACCCTTCGGAATCCACTGTTAACTCGCGTTTCTATTGACTTCAGGTCAAGGGGTCAAGGGATGCTAGTTCTTCAAGACAAGGGATGCACCGCAATTATATAAGCAGATATTCCTAGTTCCTGTTGAGGTGATGTTCGCTGTTGAAGTCCAGGGATGTCCCTAAATCCGGTGAGTGGATAGTGAAGTTTTACGAAACGTTTTCGCCATTGACTTACTGAATGCATACCGTGACCAAAAAGCCATTTTTTTCATCCGTCTTTGTCATCTTTCTACGGCGAAAAAAAACTGCACCGCGACGTGTTTACAGTCCAAAAACGTTCACAAAAATAGTTTATCCCTTCTACATACGTTGGGAGTAAAAAAATGGAGAAAAAACTGGTTTTCAAAGGGTTTTTTTCACTTGAAACCAGTCAGGACCTAATATGACTATATCCCGGGCACTGAGGGAGGCCGAATTACAGTAAATGTATGTAGACCTGACCCCCAGGTTCACGGGCGACGCCCGTGCTTTATTCGTCAACTTTTGCGCACTAGTATAGCTGGTTTTAACATCAAAATTTTCCGTTTTCTGCGCTGTAATTGTCGGATTTGGTGCATTACCCATCAAGTACAACCCTTCTACCTTATATATAAGGATCTAGATGAGCGATTTTCTCTGACTTTACGGGACAACAACGAGGTTTTTTCGGGCAACATTTAGCGCATATTTATGTTTGAAAGATGTCTTTTTGTGTGTGTTCTTTGGTGAGAACTGACAGGGCGCGCCAGTTTCGCTGATGGAAAACTATCTCCTGGTGGTCGCCAGGGGATGTTCTTGGCTCAGGCTAGGGGATACGGCTAGTTTTAGTTGCAATATATGCCGTGGAAGAAGATAGAGTCACCCTTCGGAATCCACTGTTAACTCGCGTTTCTATTGACTTCAGGTCAAGGGGTCAAGGGATGCTAGTTCTTCAAGACAAGGGATGCACCGCAATTATATAAGCAGATATTCCTAGTTCCTGTTGAGGTGATGTTCGCTGTTGAAGTCCAGGGATGTCCCTAAATCCGGTGAGTGGATAGTGAAGTTTTACGAAACGTTTTCGCCATTGACTTACTGAATGCATACCGTGACCAAAAAGCCATTTTTTTCATCCGTCTTTGTCATCTTTCTACGGCGACAAAAAACTGCACCGCGACGTGTTTACAGTCCAAAAACGTTCACAAAAATAGTTTATCCCTTCTACATACGTTGGGAGTAAACAAAATTGAGAAAAAACTGGTTTTCAAAGGGTTTATTTCACTTGAAACCAGTCAAGACCTAATATGACTATATCCCGGGCACTGAGGGAGGCCGAATTACAGTAAATGTATGTAGACCTGACCCCCAGGTTCACGGGCGACGCCCGTGCTTTATTCGTCAACTTTTGCGCACTAGTATAGCTGGTTTTAACATCAAAATTTTCCGTTTTCTGCGCATTAATTGTCGGATTTGGTGCATTACCCATCAAGTACAACCCTTCTACCTTATATATAAGGATCTAGATGAGCGATTTTCTCTGACTTTACGGGACAACAACGAGGTTTTTTCGGGCAACATTTAGCGCATATTTATGTTTGAAAGATGTCTTTTTGTGTGTGTTCTTTGGTGAGAACTGACAGGGCGCGCCAGTTTCGCTGAAGGAAAACTATCTCCTGGTGGTCGCCAGGGGATGTTCTTGGCTCAGGCTAGGGGATACGGCTAGTTTTAGTTGCAATATATGCCGTGGAAGAAGATAGAGTCACCCTTCGGAATCCACTGTTAACTCGCGTTTCTATTGACTTCAGGTCAAGGGGTCAAGGGATGCTAGTTCTTCAAGACAAGGGATGCACCGCAATTATATAAGCAGATATTCCTAGTTCCTGTTGAGGTGATGTTCGTTGTTGAAGTCCAGGGATGTCCCTAAATCCCTCGAGTGGATAGTGAAGTTTTACGAAACGTTTTCGCCATTGACTTACTGAATGCATACCGTGACCAAAAAGCCATTTTTTTCATCCGTCTTTGTCATCTTTCTACGGCGAAAAACAACTGCACCGCGACGTGTTTACAGTCCAAAAACGTTCACAAAAATAGTTTATCCCTTCTACATACGTTGGGAGTAAAAAAAATTGAGAAAAAACTGGTTTTCAAAGGGTTTTTTTCACTTGAAACCAGTCAGGACCTAATATGACTATATCCCGGGCACTGAGGGAGGCCGAATTACAGTAAATGTATGTAGACCTGACCCCCAGGTTCACGGGCGACGCCCGTGCTTTATTCGTCAACTTTTGCGCACTAGTATAGCTGGTTTTAACATCAAAATTTTCCGTTTTCTGCGCTGTAATTGTCGGATTTGGTGCATTACCCATCAAGTACAACCCTTCTACCTTATATATAAGGATCTAGATGAGCGATTTTCTCTGACTTTACGGGACAACAACGAGGTTTTTTCGGGCAACATTTAGCGCATATTTATGTTTGAAAGATGTCTTTTTGTGTGTGTTCTTTGGTGAGAACTGACAGGGCGCGCCAGTTTCGCTGAAGGAAAACTATCTCCTGGTGGTCGCCAGGGGATGTTCTTGGCTCAGGCTAGGGGATACGGCTAGTTTTAGTTGCAATATATGCCGTGGAAGAAGATAGAGTCACCCTTCGGAATCCACTGTTAACTCGCGTTTCTATTGACTTCAGGTCAAGGGGTCAAGGGATGCTAGTTCTTCAAGACAAGGGATGCACCGCAATTATATAAGCAGATATTCCTAGTTCCTGTTGAGGTGATGTTCGCTGTTGAAGTCCAGGGATGTCCCTAAATCCGGTGAGTGGATAGTGAAGTTTTACGAAACGTTTTCGCCATTGACTTACTGAATGCATACCGTGACCAAAAAGCCATTTTTTTCATCCGTCTTTGTCATCTTTCTACGGCGAAAAAAAACTGCACCGCGACGTGTTTACAGTCCAAAAACGTTCACAAAAATAGTTTATCCCTTCTACATACGTTGGGAGTAAACAAAATTGAGAAAAAACTGGTTTTCAAAGGGTTTATTTCACTTGAAACCAGTCAAGACCTAATATGACTATATCCCGGGCACTGAGGGAGGCCGAATTACAGTAAATGTATGTAGACCTGACCCCCAGGTTCACGGGCGACGCCCGTGCTTTATTCGTCAACTTTTGCGCACTAGTATAGCTGGTTTTAACATCAAAATTTTCCGTTTTCTGCGCTGTAATTGTCGGATTTGGTGCATTACCCATCAAGTACAACCCTTCTACCTTATATATAAGGATCTAGATGAGCGATTTTCTCTGACTTTACGGGACAACAACGAGGTTTTTTCGGGCAACATTTAGCGCATATTTATGTTTGAAAGATGTCTTTTTGTGTGTGTTCTTTGGTGAGAACTGACAGGGCGCGCCAGTTTCGCTGAAGGAAAACTATCTCCTGGTGGTCGCCAGGGGATGTTCTTGGCTCAGGCTAGGGGATACGGCTAGTTTTAGTTGCAATATATGCCGTGGAAGAAGATAGAGTCACCCTTCGGAATCCACTGTTAACTCGCGTTTCTATTGACTTCAGGTCAAGGGGTCAAGGGATGCTAGTTCTTCAAGACAAGGGATGCACCGCAATTATATAAGCAGATATTCCTAGTTCCTGTTGAGGTGATGTTCGCTGTTGAAGTCCAGGGATGTCCCTAAATCCGGTGAGTGGATAGTGAAGTTTTACGAAACGTTTTCGCCATTGACTTACTGAATGCATACCGTGACCAAAAAGCCATTTTTTTCATCCGTCTTTGTCATCTTTCTACGGCGAAAAAAAACTGCACCGCGACGTGTTTACAGTCCAAAAACGTTCACAAAAATAGTTTATCCCTTCTACATACGTTGGGAGTAAAAAAATTGAGAAAAAACTGGTTTTCAAAGGGTTTTTTTCACTTGAAACCAGTCAGGACCTAATATGACTATATCCCGGGCACTGAGGGAGGCCGAATTACAGTAAATGTATGTAGACCTGACCCCCAGGTTCACGGGCGACGCCCGTGCTTTATTCGTCAACTTTTGCGCACTAGTATAGCTGGTTTTAACATCAAAATTTTCCGTTTTCTGCGCTGTAATTGTCGGATTTGGTGCATTACCCATCAAGTACAACCCTTCTACCTTATATATAAGGATCTAGATGAGCGATTTTCTCTGACTTTACGGGACAACAACGAGGTTTTTTCGGGCAACATTTAGCGCATATTTATGTTTGAAAGATGTCTTTTTGTGTGTGTTCTTTGGTGAGAACTGACAGGGCGCGCCAGTTTCGCTGAAGGAAAACTATCTCCTGGTGGTCGCCAGGGGATGTTCTTGGCTCAGGCTAGGGGATACGGCTAGTTTTAGTTGCAATATATGCCGTGGAAGAAGATAGAGTCACCCTTCGGAATCCACTGTTAACTCGCGTTTCTATTGACTTCAGGTCAAGGGGTCAAGGGATGCTAGTTCTTCAAGACAAGGGATGCACCGCAATTATATAAGCAGATATTCCTAGTTCCTGTTGAGGTGATGTTCGCTGTTGAAGTCCAGGGATGTCCCTAAATCCGGTGAGTGGATAGTGAAGTTTTACGAAACGTTTTCGCCATTGACTTACTGAATGCATACCGTGACCAAAAAGCCATTTTTTTCATCCGTCTTTGTCATCTTTCTACGGCGACAAAAAACTGCACCGCGACGTGTTTACAGTCCAAAAACGTTCACAAAAATAGTTTATCCCTTCTACATACGTTGGGAGTAAACAAAATTGAGAAAAAACTGGTTTTCAAAGGGTTTATTTCACTTGAAACCAGTCAAGACCTAATATGACTATATCCCGGGCACTGAGGGAGGCCGAATTACAGTAAATGTATGTAGACCTGACCCCCAGGTTCACGGGCGACGCCCGTGCTTTATTCGTCAACTTTTGCGCACTAGTATAGCTGGTTTTAACATCAAAATTTTCCGTTTTCTGCGCATTAATTGTCGGATTTGGTGCATTACCCATCAAGTACAACCCTTCTACCTTATATATAAGGATCTAGATGAGCGATTTTCTCTGACTTTACGGGACAACAACGAGGTTTTTTCGGGCAACATTTAGCGCATATTTATGTTTGAAAGATGTCTTTTTGTGTGTGTTCTTTGGTGAGAACTGACAGGGCGCGCCAGTTTCGCTGAAGGAAAACTATCTCCTGGTGGTCGCCAGGGGATGTTCTTGGCTCAGGCTAGGGGATACGGCTAGTTTTAGTTGCAATATATGCCGTGGAAGAAGATAGAGTCACCCTTCGGAATCCACTGTTAACTCGCGTTTCTATTGACTTCAGGTCAAGGGGTCAAGGGATGCTAGTTCTTCAAGACAAGGGATGCACCGCAATTATATAAGCAGATATTCCTAGTTCCTGTTGAGGTGATGTTCGTTGTTGAAGTCCAGGGATGTCCCTAAATCCCTCGAGTGGATAGTGAAGTTTTACGAAACGTTTTCGCCATTGACTTACTGAATGCATACCGTGACCAAAAAGCCATTTTTTTCATCCGTCTTTGTCATCTTTCTACGGCGAAAAACAACTGCACCGCGACGTGTTTACAGTCCAAAAACGTTCACAAAAATAGTTTATCCCTTCTACATACGTTGGGAGTAAAAAAAATTGAGAAAAAACTGGTTTTCAAAGGGTTTTTTTCACTTGAAACCAGTCAGGACCTAATATGACTATATCCCGGGCACTGAGGGAGGCCGAATTACAGTAAATGTATGTAGACCTGACCCCCAGGTTCACGGGCGACGCCCGTGCTTTATTCGTCAACTTTTGCGCACTAGTATAGCTGGTTTTAACATCAAAATTTTCCGTTTTCTGCGCTGTAATTGTCGGATTTGGTGCATTACCCATCAAGTACAACCCTTCTACCTTATATATAAGGATCTAGATGAGCGATTTTCTCTGACTTTACGGGACAACAACGAGGTTTTTTCGGGCAACATTTAGCGCATATTTATGTTTGAAAGATGTCTTTTTGTGTGTGTTCTTTGGTGAGAACTGACAGGGCGCGCCAGTTTCGCTGAAGGAAAACTATCTCCTGGTGGTCGCCAGGGGATGTTCTTGGCTCAGGCTAGGGGATACGGCTAGTTTTAGTTGCAATATATGCCGTGGAAGAAGATAGAGTCACCCTTCGGAATCCACTGTTAACTCGCGTTTCTATTGACTTCAGGTCAAGGGGTCAAGGGATGCTAGTTCTTCAAGACAAGGGATGCACCGCAATTATATAAGCAGATATTCCTAGTTCCTGTTGAGGTGATGTTCGCTGTTGAAGTCCAGGGATGTCCCTAAATCCGGTGAGTGGATAGTGAAGTTTTACGAAACGTTTTCGCCATTGACTTACTGAATGCATACCGTGACCAAAAAGCCATTTTTTTCATCCGTCTTTGTCATCTTTCTACGGCGAAAAAAAACTGCACCGCGACGTGTTTACAGTCCAAAAACGTTCACAAAAATAGTTTATCCCTTCTACATACGTTGGGAGTAAACAAAATTGAGAAAAAACTGGTTTTCAAAGGGTTTATTTCACTTGAAACCAGTCAAGACCTAATATGACTATATCCCGGGCACTGAGGGAGGCCGAATTACAGTAAATGTATGTAGACCTGACCCCCAGGTTCACGGGCGACGCCCGTGCTTTATTCGTCAACTTTTGCGCACTAGTATAGCTGGTTTTAACATCAAAATTTTCCGTTTTCTGCGCTGTAATTGTCGGATTTGGTGCATTACCCATCAAGTACAACCCTTCTACCTTATATATAAGGATCTAGATGAGCGATTTTCTCTGACTTTACGGGACAACAACGAGGTTTTTTCGGGCAACATTTAGCGCATATTTATGTTTGAAAGATGTCTTTTTGTGTGTGTTCTTTGGTGAGAACTGACAGGGCGCGCCAGTTTCGCTGAAGGAAAACTATCTCCTGGTGGTCGCCAGGGGATGTTCTTGGCTCAGGCTAGGGGATACGGCTAGTTTTAGTTGCAATATATGCCGTGGAAGAAGATAGAGTCACCCTTCGGAATCCACTGTTAACTCGCGTTTCTATTGACTTCAGGTCAAGGGGTCAAGGGATGCTAGTTCTTCAAGACAAGGGATGCACCGCAATTATATAAGCAGATATTCCTAGTTCCTGTTGAGGTGATGTTCGCTGTTGAAGTCCAGGGATGTCCCTAAATCCGGTGAGTGGATAGTGAAGTTTTACGAAGCGTTTTCGCCATTGAGTTACTGAATGCATACCGTGACCAAAAGGCGATTTTTTTCATCCGTCTTTGTCATCTTTCTACGGCGAAAAATAAATGCACCGCGAGGTGTTTACAGTCCAAAAACGTTCACAAAAATAGTTTATCCCTTCTACATACGTTGGGAGTAAAAAAATTGAGAAAAACTGGTTTTCAAAGGGTTATATTCACTTGAAACCAGTCAGGACCTAATATGACTATATCCCGGGCACTGAGGGAGGCCGAATTACAGTAAATGTATGTAGACCTGACCCCCATGTTCACGGGCGTCGCCCGTGGTTTATTCGTCAAGTTTTCCGCACTAGTATAGTTGGTTTTAACATCAAAATGTTCCGTTTTCTGCGCTGTAATTGTCGGATTTGGTGCATTATCCATCAAGTACAACCCTTCTACCTTATATATAAGGATCTAGATGAGCGATTTTCTCTGGCTTTACGGGACAACAACAAGGTTTTTTCGGGCAACATTTAGCGCATATTTAGCTTTGAAAGATGTCTTTTTCTGTGTGTTCTTTGGTGAGAACTGACAGGGCGCGCCAGTTTCGCTGAAGGAAAACTACAACCCTTCTACCTTATATATAAGGATCTAGATGAGCGATTTTCTCTGGCTTTACGGGACAACAACGAGGTTTTTTCAGGCAACATTTAGCGCATATTTAGGTTTGAAAGATGTCTTTTTCTGTGTGTACTTTGGTGAGAACTGACAGGGCGCGCCAGTTTCGCTGAAGGAAAACTATCTCCTGGTGGTCGCCAGGGGATGTTCTTTGCTCAGGCTAGGGGATACGGCTAGTTTTAGTTGCAATATATGCCGTGGAAGAAGATAGAGTCACCCTTCGGAATCCACTGTTAACTCGCGTTTCTATTGACTTCAGGTCAAGGGGTCAAGGGATGCTAGTTCTTCAAGACAAGGGATGCACCGCAATTATATAAGCAGATATTCCTAGTTCCTGTTGAGGTGATGTTCGTTGTTGAAGTCCAGGGATGTCCCTAAATCCGGTGAGTGGATAGTGAAGTTTTACGAAGCGTTTTCGCCATTGAGTTACTGAATGCATACCGTGACCAAAAGGCGATTTTTTTCATCCGTCTTTGTCATCTTTCTACGGCGCAAAATAAATGCACCGCGAGGTGTTTACAGTCCAAAAACGTTCACAAAAATAGTTTATCCCTTCTACATACGTTGGGAGTAAAAAAATTGAGAAAAACTGGTTTTCAAAGGGTTATATTCACTTGAAACCAGTCAGGAGCTAATATGACCATATCCCGGGCACTGAGGGAGGCCGAATTACAGTAAATGTATGTAGACCTGACCCCCAGGTTCACGGGCGTCGCCCGTGGTTTATTCGTCAAGTTTTGCGCACTAGTATAGTTGGTTTTAACATCAAAATGTTCCGTTTTCTGCGCTGTAATTGTCGGATTTGGTGCATTATCCATTAAGTACAACCCTTCTACCTTATATATAAGGATCTAGATGAGCGATTTTCTCTGGCTTTACGGGACAACAACAAGGTTTTTTCGGGCAACATTTAGCGCATATTTAGCTTTGAAAGATGTCTTTTTCTGTGTGTTCTTTGGTGAGAACTGACAGGGCGCGCCAGTTTCGCTGAAGGAAAACTATCTCCTGGTGGTCGCCAGGGGATGTTCTTGGCTCAGGCTAGGGGATACGGCTAGTTTTAGTTGCAATATATGCCGTGGAAGAAGATAGAGTCACCCTTCGGAATCCACTGTTAACTCGCGTTTCTATTGACTTCAGGTCAAGGGGTCAAGGGATGCTAGTTCTTCAAGACAAGGGATGCACCGCAATTATATAAGCAGATATTCCTAGTTCCTGTTGAGGTGATGTTCGTTGTTGAAGTCCAGGGATGTCCCTAAATCCGGTGAGTGGATAGTGAAATTTTACGAAGCGTTTTCGCCATTGAGTTACTGAATGCATACCGTGACCAAAAGGCGATTTTTTTCATCCGTCTTTGTCATCTTTCTACGGCGCAAAATAACTGCACCGCGAGGTGTTTACAGTCCAAAAACGTTCACAAAAATAGTTTATCCCTTCTACATACGTTGGGAGTAAAAAAAATTGAGAAAAAACTGGTTTTCAAAGGGTTTTTTTCACTTGAAACCAGTCAGGACCTAATATGACTATATCCCGGGCACTGAGGGAGGCCGAATTACAGTAAATGTATGTAGACCTGACCCCCAGGTTCACGGGCGACGCCCGTGCTTTATTCGTCAACTTTTGCGCACTAGTATAGCTGGTTTTAACATCAAAATTTTCCGTTTTCTGCGCTGTAATTGTCGGATTTGGTGCATTACCCATCAAGTACAACCCTTCTACCTTATATATAAGGATCTAGATGAGCGATTTTCTCTGAGTTTACGGGACAACAACGAGGTTTTTTCGGGCAACATTTAGCGCATATTTATGTTTGAAAGATGTCTTTTTGTGTGTGTTCTTTGGTGAGAACTGACAGGGCGCGCCAGTTTCGCTGAAGGAAAACTATCTCCTGGTGGTCGCCAGGGGATGTTCTTGGCACAGGCTAGGGGATACGGCTAGTTTTAGTTGCAATATATGCCGTGGAAGAAGATAGAGTCACCCTTCGGAATCCACTGTTAACTCGCGTTTCTATTGACTTCAGGTCAAGGGGTCAAGGGATGCTAGTTCTTCAAGACAAGGGATGCACCGCAATTATATAAGCAGATATTCCTAGTTCCTGTTGAGGTGATGTTCGCTGTTGAAGTCCAGGGATGTCCCTAAATCCGGTGAGTGGATAGTGAAGTTTTACGAAACGTTTTCGCCATTGACTTACTGAATGCATACCGTGACCAAAAAGCCATTTTTTTCATCCGTCTTTGTCATCTTTCTACGGCGAAAAAAAACTGCACCGCGACGTGTTTACAGTCCAAAAACGTTTACAAAAATAGTTTATCCCTTCTACATACGTTGGGAGTAAAAAAAATTGAGAAAAAACTGGTTTTCAAAGGGTTTTTTTCACTTGAAACCAGTCAGGACCTAATATGACTATATCCCGGGCAGTGAGGGAGGCCGAATTACAGTAAATGTATGTAGACCTGACCCCCAGGTTCACGGGCGTCGCCCGTGCTTTATTCGTCAAGTTTTGCGCACTAGTATAGCTGGTTTTAACATCAAAATTTTCCGTTTTCTGCGCTGTAATTATCGGATTTGGTGCATTATCCATCAAGTACAACCCTTCTACCTTATATATAAGGATCTAGATGAGCGATTTTCTCTGGCTTTACGGGACAACAGCGAGGTTTTTTCGGGCAACATTTAGCGCATATTTAGGTTTGAAAGATGTCTTTTTCTGTGTGTTCTTTGGTGAGAACTGACAGGGCGCGCCAGTTTCGCTGAAGGAAAACTATCTCCTGGTGGTCGCCAGGGGATGTTCTTGGCTCAGGCTAGGGGATACGGCTAGTTTTAGTTGCAATATATGCCGTGGAAGAAGATAGAGTCACCCTTCGGAATCCACTGTTAACTCGCGTTTCTATTGACTTTAGGTCAAGGGGTCAAGGGATGCTAGTTCTTCAAGACAAGGGATGCACCGCAATTATATAAGCAGATATTCCTAGTTCCTGTTGAGGTGATGTTCGTTGTTGAAGTCCAGGGATGTCCCTAAATCCGGTGAGTGGATAGTGAAGTTTTACGAAGCGTTTTCGCCATTGAATTACTGAATGCATACCGTGACCAAAAGGCGATTTTTTTCATCCGTCTTTGTCATCTTTCTACGGCGCAAAATAACTGCACCGCGAGGTGTTTACAGTCCAAAAACGTTCACAAAAATAGTTTATCCCTTCTACATACGTTGGGAGTAAAAAAAATTGAGAAAAAACTGGTTTTCAAAGGGTTATTTTCACTTGAAACCAGTCAGGACCTAATATGACTATATCCCGGGCACTAAGGGAGGCCGAATTACAGTAAATATATGTAGACCTGACCCCCAGGTTCACGGGCGTCGCCCGTGGTTTATTCGTCAAGTTTTGCGCACTAGTATAGCTGGTTTTAACATCAAAATTTTCCGTTTTCTGCGCTGTAATTGTCGGATTTGGTGCATTATCCATCAAGTACAACCCTTCTACCTTTTATATAACGATCTAGATGAGCGATTTTCTCTGGCTTTACGGGACAACAACGAGGTTTTTTCGGGCAACATTTAGCGCATATTTAGGTTTGAAAGATGTCTTTTTCTGTGTGTTCTTTGGTGAGAACTGACAGGGCGCGCCAGTTTCGCTGAAGGAAAACTATCTCCTGGTGGTCGCCAGGGGATGTTCTTTGCTCAGGCTAGGGGATACGGCTAGTTTTAGTTGCAATATATGCCGTGGAAGAAGATAGAGTCACCCTTCGGAATCCACTGTTAACTCGCGTTTCTATTGACTTCAGGTCAAGGGGTCAAGGGATGCTAGTTTTTCAAGACAAGGGATGCACCGCAATTATATAAGCCGATATTCCTAGTTCCTGTTGAGGTGATGTTCGTTGTTGAAGTCCAGGGATGTCCCTAAATCCCTCGAGTGGATAGTGAAGTTTTACGAAGCGTTTTCGCCATTGAATTACTGAATGCATACCGTGACCAAAAGGCGATTTTTTTCATCCGTCTTTGTCATCTTTCTACGGCGCAAAATAACTGCACCGCGAGGTGTTTACAGTCCAAAAACGTTCACAAAAATAGTTTATCCCTTCTACATACGTTGGGAGTAAAAAAAATGAGAAAAAACTGGTTTTCAAAGGGTTATTTTCACTTGAAACCAGTCAGGACCTAATATGACTATATCCCGGGCACTGAGGGAGGCCGAATTACAGTAAATGTATGTAGACCTGACCCCCAGGTTCACGGGCGTCGCCCGTGGTTTATTCGTCAAGTTTTGCGCACTAGTATAGCTGGTTTTAACATCAAAATTTTCCGTTTTCTGCGCTGTAATTGTCGGATTTGGTGCATTATCCATCAAGTACAACCCTTCTACCTTATATATAAGGATCTAGATGAGCGATTTTCTCTGGCTTTACGGGACCACAACGAGGTTTTTTCAGGCAACATTTAGCGCATATTTAGGTTTGAAAGATGTCTTTTTCTGTGTGTTCTTTGGTGAGAACTGACAGGGCGCGTCAGTTACGCTGAAGGAAAACTATCTCCTGTTGGTCGCCAGGGGATGTTCTTTGCTAAGGCTAGGGGATACGGCTAGTTTTAGTTGCAATATATGCCGTGGAAGAAGATAGAGTCACCCTTCGGAATCCACTGTTAACTCGCGTTTCTATTGACTTCAGGTCAAGGGGTCAAGGGATGCTAGTTCTTCAAGACAAGGGATGCACCGCAATTATATAAGCAGATATTCCTAGTTCCTGTTGAGGTGATGTTCGTTGTTGAAGTCCAGGGATGTCCCTAAATCCGGTGAGTGGATAGTGAAGTTTTACGAAGCGTTTTCGCCATTGAATTACTGAATGCATACCGTGACCAAAAGGCGATTTTTTTCATCCGTCTTTGTCATCTTTCTACGGCGCAAAATAACTGCACCGCGAGGTGTTTACAGTCCAAAAACGTTCACAAAAATAGTTTATCCCTTCTACATACGTTGGGAGTAAAAAAAAGTTTGAAAAAACTGGTTTTCAAAGGGTTATTTTCACTTGAAACCAGTCAGGACCTAATATGACTATATCCCGGGCACTGAGGGAGGCCGAATTACAGTAAATGTATGTAGACCTGACCCCCAGGTTCACGGGCGTCGCCCGTGGTTTATTCGTCAAGTTTTGCGCACTAGTATAGCTGGTTTTAACATCAAAATTTTCCGTTTTCTGCGCTGTAATTGTCGGATTTGGTGCATTACCCATCAAGTACAACCCTTTTACCTTATATATAAGGATCTAAATGAGCGATTTTCTCTGGCTTTACGGGACAACAACGAGGTTTTTTCGGGCAACATTTAGCGCATATTTAGGTTTGAAAGATGTCTTTTTCTGTGTGTTCTTTGGTGAGAACTGACAGGGCGCGCCAGTTTCGCTGAAGGAAAACTATCTCCTGGTGGTCGCCAGGGGATGTTCTTTGCTCAGGCTAGGGGATACGGCTAGTTTTAGTTGCAATATATGCCGTGGAAGAAGATAGAGTCACCCTTCGGAATCCACTGTTAACTCGCGTTTCTATTGACTTCAGGTCAAGGGGTCAAGGGATGCTAGTTCTTCAAGACAAGGGATGCACTGCATTCGTATAAGCAGATATTCCTAGTCCTGTTGAGGTTTTATTGGTTGTTGAAGTCCATGGATGTCCCTAAATCAGGTGGATACTGAAGTTTTATGAAACGTTTTCGCTATTGAATTACTGAATGTATACCGTGACCACAAGGCGATTTTTTCATCCGTTATTGTCATCTTTCTACGGCGCAAAATAACTGCACCGCGTGCTGTTTACAGTCCAAAAACGGTCACGAAAAATAGTTTCTCCCTTCTACATAGGTTGGGAGTGAAAAAAGTAAAAAAAAAGTGCTTTTCAAGGGGGGATTATCACTTGAAACCAGTCAGGACATATTAGCACTATATCCCGGGCACTGAGAGGGTGGCGGAATTACAGTAAATGTATGTAAAACTGACTCCAGGGCCCGGGGAAACTCACTCGGATCGCCCGTGGTGTATTCGTCAAGTTTTGCGCACTAGTATAGCTGGTTTGAACGTCAAATATTTCCGTTTCTGCGCTGTAATTGTCAGATTTGGTGTATTATCTATCAAGTAAAACGTTCCTGCATTATGTATAGTGATGTTGATGAGAGATTTTCTCTGTCTTTGCGAAACAGCAAGAATGTTTTTTCGGGAAACATATTTTGCATTTTCTTGATTCAAAATCGTATTTTTCTATGTGTTCCTTTGGTGAGAGCTGAAAGGGTACGCAAGTTCAGTTGAAAGTATACTATCTCCTAGTTGTGGTAAGGGGTTTTTCTTTCTCAGGGGAGGGGATACTTCTATTTTAAATTGATATACATGTCGTGGAAGAAGATAGAGTCACCCTTCGAAATCCACTGTTAATTCGCATTTCTATTTAGTTCATGTGAAGGGATGCTTGTACTTCAAAAAGAAAGGGATTCACCAAGTTGATGTGAGTTGATGAAAGCATAGCAATAAAAATGTCGAGAGATGGATTGCATGAACGCATAAGAATAAGAGTGTACACGTGATGGATTGGGTAAACGCATAGGAATAAGAATATACACGAGATGGATTGGATGAACGAATAGGAATATGAATGTACACGAGATGGATTGGATGAACGAATAGGAATAAGAATGTACACGAGATGGATTGCATGAACGCATAAAAATAAGAATATACACGAGATGCATTGGATTAAGGCAAAGGAATATGAATGTACATGAGATGGATTGCACGAACTCGTAGGAATATAAATATACACGAGATGGATTGCACGAACTCATAGGAATATGAATATATAAGAGATGCATTGGATGAAGGCAAAGGAATATGAATGTACACGAAATGGATTGAATGAACGCATAAGAATAAGAGTGTACGTGTGATGGATTGGATAAACGCTTAGGAATAAGAATGTACAACAGATCGATTGGATGAACGCATAGCAATATAAATGTACACGAGATGGATTGGATGAACGCAAAGGAATATGAATGTACACGAGATGGATTTCATGAACGCATAAGAATAAGTGTACACATGATGGATTGGATAAACGCATAGGAATATGAATATATACGCTAGATGGGTTGATGAACGTAAAGACAGCAACGAGTTTTTTTCGGGAAACATTTTGCGCATATTTGATGTCTTTTTCTGTGTGTTCTTTGGTGAGAGCTGACAGGGCACGCCAGTTCAGCTGAAGGAAAACTATCTCCTAGCTCAGGTCAGGGGATATTCTTTGTTCAGGTGAGGGGATACTCCTATTTTCTTTCTGCAGTCCGCCGAGCAACACAGGATAGTTTTTCTGTTGATGTGAGTCAGTCAGTCGCTCAAGAAGCTAGGGAGGGATGTACTAGTAGCAGATTGGGAGCAATGAGTGGCATGTAAGGGAGGGAAGGAACAAAGATAGAAAGCTTATTCAGCAATCAACACTTTTTATTAAATGACAAGCAATGTGGACATCAAACATCGTACATCTATCTACTAGCATCAAATGTATTTATTTTAGCTAGAGTGTATTAGCACATGATTGTCTAATCAGTAGTGTCCAGGATTGTAATTATGACTCTATTGCCTCTAGTGCATACAAAAGAAAATGACAATTTTAATCATATTTTGCAGTTTCTATAAGGAAAAAAAGTATTATTTCAGACATTTTCTAGAGTGCAAAAATGAAAATCTACTTTGCAAAGTGTTTTTTCAAATGATGTATTGAACACTCCTAGATAGATATATAGATAGGGTAGTTTTAACAGAAACTAAACTGTCATAGATGACATATATCTATGAATGCACTTTGTCCAAGCCAATATAAATCAAATTTACTATAACTGATATGGCTATTACAGTGTGAATCGAATAAACCGTGGGCACCAAAGAATAATTAAGAAGTTGCAAATTGTTCACTGAACAATCTGAAACGACTCTATAACTACGAGAAGTTTATCTGACTTAAAATCAGTCGAACTTCTTGCAGTTAGAGAATTGCTTCAGATTATTCAACAAACAATATGTAATTTCTGAAATATTTCTGGGTGCCAAAGGTTTTTTGATTAGCACTGTTTTTCGATTGAACAAAAGCTTCAATGGAGACAAAAATCATAAAAAGAGATGTGGTAGAAGAAGAAGAATTACTAGAGAAAGCTGTCACTTGATGTGTCCCAACACTAAGTTGATCCATTGGTGCCAGATTAGAAAACTGAATTATCATACATATAATTTTTCTTTCTTCTTGTTTTAATGTTTCAATTTACAGTTGGTTGTCCAGTTGGTTGTCCAGTTGGTGGGGGATTGCTGACACTTTGGTTTTGTTGTGAAGTAGTCACATTTTGTTGTTGTTGTTGTTGCTGTTGTTGTTGCTCCTGCTGTTGTTGTTGCTGTTGTTGTAATGCTAAAGCTTGTGCTTGTTGAAGCTGCATTAGTTCTTCTTGTTCTGCCTACGATCAACATAAATGAAAAATTAAATTGAATACCTGCATACCACTCTGTCTCTGTCACCACATACAAAGAATGATTACATTTTTTATCCCTTACTCCACTCTCAGGGGAAAATGGTGAAAGAATGTGACACTCTCCTCCTTTCTCTCATCTTTGCTGGTGGAAGTAAAGGGTGAGGAAAAGCTGTGCAAATTTGGCCACTGCATACTGAGACACAGAGCTCAAACTAGTGAGCACATCAAACTCTCCAGGAAATTTAGCCAAAAAAATTATGCAAAATATAGGCAAAAACTCCATGATAAGTTCTTTTCCCTACTATGAGAAACATACACTATTTTTGGTAGTGAAAAAACATTCAAATGTAGTATTTTTCAATAACGCACTCATTTGTTTAAATATATAAATCATGTACTTTTAATTATGCAAAATATTAGATTAAATACCTGAGCCTGCTGCATTCTAGCTTGCTGGAAAAGTTCCTGTTGTTGTCTTAGTAGTTCTTCCTCAGGTATTCCCTAAATTAGTTTAAAAATGTGAGTATTTACATGGTAAACCTAACAAATGTAGCTGTAAAAATTCATGAATTATAATACAATCAAATATGTACATGTAATCAATGGCATCGTCCATACTTAGACACAGTGTAAAAAAGTTTGTAACAGATGTTGTTCATGTTAGTCCTTTGTCAGAGTAAAATTAACCTATCCAAGTAACTTACTAAATGTTCCAGTTTTGTACTAGCTCGCCTTTTATTCTATGAAAAGAAGAATGCCAAAAGAAAAAAATTGGTTAGAAGAAGTGTAAGAATAATTAGTTTGTAGAATAGAATAATCTGTAGTCATGACTTACTGCTGCTTGTGTTTTACAGTCTGCCAAAACAGATTTGACTTCTTCAATGTAACTTTGAAATCCAAGTGCCTGTATAAAGATAAAATAGAAGTAGTATTCAAAATGCCACTTTCATGAACTGTATTCAATAGAGTGTGAAAACCATTCCAATCAATGTTGCATGGTGAAGCAGACTTGTGCACTTGCCTTTCACCTCTGGGCTAGGGTCATGGTGATTGGATAGTAATAAAGTTTGGAGACAAGGACAAACAAATTTAAAGTAGTTATCTGACTTTTCATTGAGTGTGGCACTGCAGATTGTGTGAGCATTCTAGATAGCACTGTAATTTACTTACCTCAAGTGCCAGAAGAACATGGTCAGGAGATATTGTTTTCTTGGTTTGACGACCACAAACATCATTGGCCTCGGAAGACACAAGATGTATGAATTCTATTACAGGTAAAAATACATAGAAAAATTACTCAACTTGATATTTGGTTTATAAAAGTTTTAAAGGTTATTTGGGTGGTCACAGTAACATAGGCTGCATTTTACAGCACTTTTCATATTTCTGCACCTACTGACTCCAGACATCTGGCATTTTGGCTGCCATCAATCAAACTTACAATGGACAGAGTTCATTCTGATCAAGCAATAAGGAAATTCCTATGACAGTTATTTTCACATGGGTATTTCTTTATTGCTCGCATTAAGAATGAACTTGGCCCAATATAAATTTGATTGACAGAAGTCGAAACACTACACATCTGGAGTTGGTAGGTCACAGAAAATTGAAAACCACTGTAACAGTAATATTTCCCAGTATTAATTTACCTGTACAACAGTCAAGAATCAACTCTCTGGCATCATTGGAGACTCTCATATTTGGTATTAACTCCTTGATCATTTTATTGACTGCAGCTGTAAAACAACAAGAATATATGAAACCATGCAATATAGAATTTATGTTGATGACATAGCTAGCCTATTTACTTTATTAGAATTGACATTAATAGCTCTATGACCAACCACTCCGAAGCCCTTGTTTTATTATCAAATTTGGATTTAGAGTGCTATATAATGGGCGATAATCCACTTGCCTTGAACCTCTGAGTTACTGCTACAGTATATCACATTCAAATGCTGGATTATTATATTAAGTGTCTGTTGTTTCAATTGATCCAGGGCTTTTCTCTAGTTTCCCTAGCTTTTCTCCCTCATTTAAATAAAACTGACAATATATGCTAAATTCCAATTTTATATTTGCAGGGCTCAAAATAATGGCCAGTCAATGGTCAATGTCGGGACAAATTTGGTACTTGGCCGGCCAAATACGAACGGACATGTTAACTGGTCATATTTGAAAAAGATATATATATAATATATCATATGCTGGACATCTTGACCGGTGTATGACTGGCCATTATTTTGAGCCCTGATTTGGATGGATCATGATCAGTCAACAACAAAAATGCACTTTTCACTGATAACATTAACCACAAATTAATGGCATAAATAATAAATTTGAAAACCTTTCTTTTACAAACAACGAAAACTGTTACATTAATTTTGGAATTAGAAAGATAAACTTATTTAATAGTGCGATAAATGTCTTATATTGCAAAACACATCAAGGTCAAAAGATCTGCCAGTGAATAAACAGCAAAAACACAAAGCAATAAAAATACTCTCCCTTTATATTCATCATTTTTTTAAAGTATCTTTAAGTATAGCCTTAAACTATGTATTCATCTCCCTCCTACGTTAAGAGTTGTGTAATATGGGGCCCGATATAAAAGTTTTTTTTTTAGATTTTAGCTTATAGAAGAAAATTATTAGACTACTGCATAAGGAGACGTAAAGTTCCTAGTAGAATGTTTGGCTGAGGAGTATGAAATCAAAGTCTGAAGACTAAAAGTTTAAGACGTATAGGTTTTTTAAAAGATCCCACTGGATCAGAAGATCAAAAGCGGAACTGTTGTTCCCAAAGCCTTGAATGATAGAGACGTTTTGTGACGCTACATGTAGCGAATGGAACAGAAAAAGGAACCGAAAACGGAACAGAAAAGCACCTAGAAGGCACAAAATATATGCCTTATTTAGATACTAAATAAACAAAACCCAATTTTCTCACACCCAACATTATCATAGATGTATTAAATGCGCTCATCATGATAATCAAGTGATAGAACGTTCAAATAATTGGACTTACCTCTTGGTAAAGTCACATCATCATCAACACCGTCCGCCATCTTGGCAAAAAAAAAATACTCTATCCGTTCCAGGCTTTACGCGTGTTGGCTTACACAGGAAGCCCGGCCCTTCAAGCTTTGGGTTTCACGGCCGCCATGTTGGTTGAATACAAAAGAGAACAAATTATAATTTTTGTTGAGTATTTTGTTATTATATCGGCCAACAGAAGGCCATGTCTTCTGATATTTCTTTCTCTAGGAACGAATGGCAGCCAGGAATAAAAAGTTTTATGGAAAGGATGAAAGACAGGTAAGCTTTTAAAAGTTTTTTTTTAATTGAAGAAATTACTGAATTTTAGATCATAAGATATTATTATAATCATTTATAGATCATAAATTACTCACTGTAGCAGAGAAAGGAAGTATTAAGCATTCAAAATAGTACCTGGATTTGAAGCAAATTTATGCTGGTTTTAGGAATAATTCTGAACTCTCACATGACCCATAATATATTTTTAACTATACATGACCTGAAAGAAAAAAGAAAAAAAACAGTTGTTTACGAGCTGTATCACATTCTTTGAATTTGCAAGGGCGGATGTAGGGGGGGGGGGGGGGGGGGGGTGATGGGGTCCAACCAGCTGATCTGAAATCTGAAATAATGACGTAGAAATGACGTTACGTTTATTAAGCTAATCGACCGCCGTAGGCTGGAGCAAGTAGTGGTGTAGTGGGGCATTCTCCCCCGAAAATGTTTGAAATTCAGACTCTCGGAAATACGATTTCCAGCGGTTTGGTTCAAAAGAAGTGAAATCTTGAAATCGAATTTATAAGCTCACTCGATATTTTTTTTCGTATCTGACGTTGCACGATATTTTTTTAAAGAATCGAGACCTTGCTCGATATTTTTTTGGGATTTAACTCACTCCCTCCCCACATCAAATATCAAATTGCCCGTCCCTAACCTCGGGTATGGCAGGGGGTCGCGAGCCCCCGACCCTCCCACTGGATCCGCCCTTGATTTGTTTATTTCTTCTTCAGTGCTGAAGAATTTGGTACTATACTCCAAGGACACGTGCAGTCTTCGCACAGACCGCTGCCCTAAACTCCGATCCATGTGATGTGATGATTCCTGTACCTTAGAAACACCCTCTCAGGACTCTACATTCTATTCTGGTAAGCAAGTGAAACATTCCTATCTCAGTCCGGCTCATAAACGCTGTCAGGGAACTAGTGCAGGTAGTCCGCAATCAGTTGAACCCAAAACACTATGGCAGCACAATATCCGTAATAAGGGACTTTATTCAATAAAACATTGGTTCACAGGTAAAAAATACAATGAAATATATTTTATTTTAAAGACATTTTATAACGATTTCGTAATTATAGTTTGGGCTACCTGTGTTCTTGGAATTCTTTCGCTCGCTCGCGCGCGCTAACAACGTCATCATGACATCACAAACGAATGACAACAGCTTCATAAGGGAGTTACCAAGGCAAAAGTGTCTATTTTCTTCACGATGTAAACGGTTCAACATCTATCTATGTCTCTGTTGAGTCTTGTAGTGTTTCTGTTGGTTGGTGTCTTTTATGGTGTCATCGACTGCTACAAGCTTGCTGACGTTCCTCTATACAGAAAAGATACGCCTTGTAAGTATGTGTACTAAAAAAATACGTATTTCAATTCTTTTTACTTTGGTGTCGATATCGATGTGACGCGTTAGATCAGATTTCTTATGTGAAAAGCTCACGGCACGGAAGCGGTCGCGACAAAAAGTCAGCCAATAAAAATCTAGAAAGCATCACGGCCGTGGTAAGGCACGCTTTCTTTATTTTACTTTTTAAGCAACTGAGGACGTGCGCAAGTTTTTTTTCGCTGGGCGTTGAAAAAAAAATGGATGTTTCATTGCCTAACAATGTCACTTATTTAAGAACATAATCTGCATAAATTTACTGTATATATTTGGATTCCAGATTGCATGAAGTCATTTCGCGCGACTGGCGACTTAAAGTACAAGGAAATTTGGCATGAAGTTCCTAAAGAAACTGAAGACATAGTTTCATATAGCTGGCTCCTGACCGACCCAAAGACCAAGAAACTTCAACGAGATGATTACTTTGTGGCAAAACTAGATGCCAACCTGTATTACTGTCATGCACGGTATAACGTCACCGCTATTCAGATGGACTTAGGTAAGATATATAACTGATTATATGAAAAATAAGAAAGTGGATAAAGGAAGAATGGACAGACAGTAAACTAGTAAAAGTATGAAGACCAAACTTAATACATATCGTCTCCTGGCGCTAAGCAAAAGCCGCAGGCCTCAAAGGCAATTAAATTCGACGCTGCAAAATTTCAAAGTCTGAACTAGGCGGCTAAGGGAGTTGCGGATCGGAGAGTGTGATAAGCTGATGCACCTGAAGTTTATTTGAGTTAAATAATTAACAAAAAATATATATGAATTGAAAAAAAAGGTAACGAGGTAAAAATAGATGAGTAAATGAAAAACAATAGAGAAAGTGGATGGTGAAGGTAAAATAAGGACTGAATAACAGAGTTAATGGATTCAACGAGGGGCAAAATATGGTCAACATTGGCTTAGTCTAATACGAGCAACAAATTCAATCCCGCAACATTATTGCGCTGATGAAGTTGTTCAGTATCATGTTGCCACTTTGCGCAGTAATTTTTCTTGACTCTATATGTGGTAGATATATTATTGCGTACAGAATGGTAACATATTCTAAAGCCCTGGCTGAACGATAAAAAATGTTTTGTTAATTACATATAATTGTTTCTAAAGGAAACATTAGGAGGCAAGAGTAACACATTGTTTTCATGCGACGCGGAAACACGAAACGTTTCTACCGCACTGCAGAAACATATTTTGCTGATCGACAGCAAGATTTATCTCGTGCAGCATACTTTTGCACTTGGCTAAACTAGGAAACATCGAGGAAGCAAGCGAGCGATAAACAGTTTTCTGGAAACATGGTTTCTCGTTTAGCCACTAACAGAGCGCATAATGACAACAACAAGTGCTTTTTAAACGCCTTAAAATTTTGCGCAAAAGGTTAATAGAATTATTAAATACTTCTCACTTGGATTATTGCGGATTCTAGGTACAGCTAAACGCATTGTAGGTGTTGTCGTACTGGGAGAAAACAATATCATTATGGACACTGAACCAGATAAGACTGTAAGACCTGGAGGGCTTTGGGCGCATTTCGTCTCTCACTATACTGTAGAACACAGCCCTGATGGCAGAATTTGGACGGAGATCCTTGATGAGCGTGGAAGGCCAAGGGTGAGCAATGTGTATGTTATCATAACATTACGAAATGGTGGTGTAAAGGTGCCACAACTCACCTCTGAGGTCTCGGGTTTAATACTGAAGTTTTTGAGTCCTCTGTTGCCCACGAAGGCCCAGAAATACGAGCAACAAAATCGCGCAACATTGTTGTTTTACAAGTTGCAAAGTGAATGTTACTATTACCACCCTGTACAAAAAACAAAATTTTGTTGCTCGACTATGTTACAGAAGTAGAAATAGAAGCTCATCTACTCTTTGCAAAAATGAAAATTTGTGGTAAAACAAGCAACATTCGATCTGCAACTTGCAACGAAACAATGTTGCTCGTATTTCCGCGCCTTTAAAACCCGAAGTGAATATATCTGTTATCATGGAAAACCAGCAGTATTTTACGAACCAAAAACGGTCTATTCATGCCGGATACCTTTTTTGATTCGAGGGGTTTTCTCCGGACCCTATACGGTTGCTAACTAAGTTTTCTATAACTTTTATGTACAGCACTTCAAAGTTACTCAACAATACGAGGAAGCAGCCATAACAATCAACCGCGAACACGGTCTCCCAAGAGCCCATCTACAAACCTTTGAACCAAACATCAATGCTCGTTTTATTCGACTGAATGTCAAGGCTTTTGTTAGAAGAGCTTGTGTGCCAGATGTTGACGTTTTCGGCTGTGAATCAGGTATTTAGTAGTATTATGACTTTATTCGTAGACAAAAATGCAGTAATAATGAAGTCGTGCTGAATATTAATCTATTTACACTTGTTCATTAGATCAAGCGAAGAATAACGTCCAGAGAGTTGAAGAACCCAACAGAAAGCTAAATGATGGTGAGTAAATAATTGGGTTTTTTTGAGTGTCTCCGGCGTTTGAGTGTTGTGCATATGAAGAACCACTCAATCAATATGCTAAATTCAGATTGTATAGACTATTATCATATGAACAATTTTTTTTTTCAGATGAGTGTAGTTTTATAAATCCACTTGGTATGGAGTCTGGCGTGATCAAAGACCATCAAATCGAGGCCTCTTCGGTAAGAATGAATGACGTAATTATCAACTGAATATCTTTGTGTATAGATGGATAAATAGTCATACTGTTGCAGCTTAGTAGCTGAATTACGTAAAAACCTTACATAAGATTAATCATGGGGATTAATTAAGGGAAAAAATATTCTTATCTCTTTGTACTTTGCTTCATTCAACTGGAACAGCATACAGCATTCTGGATAACTGATTTCGAATTACTGATTGGTTGATGATAAAGCGTTCCTTTCTTAAATCGATGACAATTAATCGCTAAAACATACTTAATTTTCTTCGTGCCAAAATCACATCAAATGTAGGGCGAGAATACGCCTGCATAAATACTAATACATAATACATAAGTACTGATCAGATTGTTTTCATTTGTGCAGTACTTCTGGTCGCTATCATTATTAGGATGACACCCCTCCCCCAAAGTACTGATCAGATTGTTTTCATTTGTGCAGTACTTCTGGTCGCTATCATTATTAGGATGACACCCCTCCCCCAAAGTACTGATCAGATTGTTTTCGTTTGTGCAGTTCTTCTGGTCGCTATCATTATTAGGATGACACCCCTCCCCCAAAGTACTGATCAGATTGTTTTCATTTGTGCAGTACTTCTGGTCACTATCATTACTAGGATGACACTCCTCCCCCAAAGCACTGATCAGACTGTTTTCATTTGCGCAGTACCATTGGTGCTATCGTTATTAGGATGACACCCCTCCCCCAAAGTACTGATCAGATTGTTTTCATTTGGGCAGTACCACTGGATGCTATCATTATTAGAATGACACCCTCCCTTCCCCAAAGTACTGATCAGAGTGTTTTCATTTAAACAGTACTGGTTATCATATTTGCACAAAACCATGAACAAAGTCATGATCAGCAGATAAGGACCATCACTACTGCCCCTTACCTCCCTCCTCCTGCTTCAGATACTCATTAGATTGTTCCCTTCCCACAGTACCTCAAGTCATCAGATGGGGACCATCACTACCCTTATCGAGCAAGATGGGGTCACCTGAACAACAAACTCTGGTGCGCAGATACTAATAGTGATAAACGACCCTGGATAAAGGTTCGATTATCGTCTTGGCCGAAATATGTCTCAAACATCAAGTATGAGAAGAATACAGTATCACATGACATGAATATCGAAGTGAGCTTGGATGGAAAGAATTGGGCTACTTTCAAGGTTTGTCAATTTATTTTTTTACTGTTTTTGTCAAATTCTATACAAGAGGTGAAACTGTAACTAATAAAATATATCAAGTGCACCAATATAGATGTTAAGTTGTGACGTATTTCCGGGTTCTTCTGCTCACAAAAAAACGCTAACTGAAATAGAGCAAAAACTGTTCTCAATGAAATAACCTTCCACTGAAACAATTACAACTTTGAACAACAAATGCTGTCCTGGAGAAAAAGTAAGAAAAATCTTTATAAACCTACTTTTCGTTTTGGACCCGGAAGTCGTTTTTTCATTCGATTGACGTCACACTTTTAAAAAAGCCCTATAGTTATCAAGCGACTGAGGCATGTAAAATGTACCTATCAATGGTTCTTAGCTGTCTTATATTCGATTCGTTGCTTTTCCGAGGACTAATCTTACTGAAATAAGCATCCATATGCAACTAGTCTTCCTATTATCGTGTATATTGGTTGTGTATAGCAGAATGTAGACATCAATGTAGGAACTGTACATATATGCTCGTCAACTATCATAGAAAACTTAATCGTTAGACACCGCGCAGAATCGTACGTATACAGTGTATTCACCTCTACGGATGTTATGCGTATTGCTGCCGCTGACGTTGCAGAAAAAGAATTGAGTACAGATACACAAGCGCGATATTTTTTACCCTTTCGCGCAATAGAGGCTTTGCACCATCACGTGACTCGCGTAGCGTCGGTTAGCAACGGTAACTACTATTGTTCAAAGCGCGGTCGCCTTTTCAAAGATCTTTCCATCGAACGGCTGTGCCTTTTTGTCCTTTTTAGCAAAGAACCTTTGGCTAATTGAGAAACAGAACAAGACGTGTGACCCATCGCGATCGATTTAGGAGTCCAGTGAGTTTCGTCGTAGGCTTTTGCTGGTTCTCCTAGATAAACGAAGCAAAAAAACATCGGTCTCGAATTGTACCACTCAATTTATTGAAGGAATAAGCCAGTTGCACTTTGAAAACAACTTGGTGAAAATGAAGCGAGAAAACCATTGGGTTCTTAACTTGCCCTTTCGAAACACATAGCCTCTCGTCGTATGTTTGAAAGCCATTTTTTTCGTCTTCGCTTTAAAACCTCTCTTGTTATTCCCCCTTGATCCTTGAACTGCTTCGGAACGTTAAAAAATCTGACATTTGTGTCTCTTTCAGAGCGTTTTCCACATCCAACAACACAAAAAACGTTTCTAATCGCGTTCGTTACTATACTTTGTTATGGTATACATGCCTCCTGTCATGGCGGCGTAGTTACCGTTGCTAACCGACGCTACGCGAATCACGTGATGGTGCAAAGCCTCTTAGTGTCTTCTGATATAAACACGATAATGAGCCAATCAGTACGCGCGTTCTATATAGAGTTTAAAAGATTAAACATACATCAATATAACTGATAAAATGTTCTAACGTATTAATATATTCTATGGTTGGGTTCTTTTATTCCTTTTAGTATAGTCCAAAGTATCTGTACGCTTTATGCTGCGGTGAGGACGTCTTCACTGTCCATTGGTCCATCCCACCTGTCAAAGCACGATACGTACGGTTTGTATTCACAAGATCCAAGACAACTGGTCCTCACAAAGCCTGCTTAAAGTTTGAGGTTTATGGCTGTTCTGGTGAGTAAATCCATCATTGATGATGGAAATTATTAAAGTAATTAAAACCACGTGTAATAAAAAAGAAATAAAAGAAGAAATATTTCGCAGAAGGACTTACGTCCGAAACGTCAGTTATGTAGGAGGAAGCCATTTTAAAAACCTCAATTATATTTGTCGTGTTTAAATGTATACCTATAATTCTTTCCGGTCTTGAAATGACCTATCTCCTTTGGATCCGGCAACCTTTTTTGGGGAAATAAGCCTACCTTTTTTTAATTAAACGTTACATAAGCAACAAGTAATCACTAGTGGTAACGATGTTTTGTATAGTTCTTGAATGTGAGATAACCATTTGTTGAAAATGGAATTTGAATGCCAAATCAGATCTCGTGTAAAATTTCTTTTCAATCTGTGTAAGTTGTGCTTGAAACTTGCCGACAATGACGTCACGGTAGGACAACGGATAATTGCACATGCAATTAACATCATCTGTCGTTTACAATCTTAAAGGACTGTTTTTTGTCTTGCTCTGTGAATTTCATAACAAGCCTTCAAAAATAGATTCTATTTTCAGTCCATATTTTGTCTGTTATTCGGAATCACATAGTTCTTTTATTCTCTGTCTTTTCTAATGGCTGCGTATTTTTTTCGACCTTGCCGTCCGGAAAATTGACAGACTTCCACCAATTTGCACTGGTTAAATTTATATCTTATATTTTATTATGATCAACCAAATGGAATTATGTTATACACGCTCATCTCAAACGTGGTGAGCACGGTGCAAAGCGGACAATAGAGGAAATCCAATCCAAAAGCCTGTGCTGCGAATTTCATTTGTTTGTTGTTTGATTCAATACATGATAATATTACTGGATATTTTGTTGAAAATATCTTTTTTTCCTGGTCCTGACGAGATATCATATTTTCGCAAAGTCTGTAAAATTAGGATAAGTGCGCAAATTCTAGAAAAAGATCGAAAGCTTACAAAACCGGTGTTTACTTCTGTATTTCAGTCTTCTTTAAATACACTCAGATACAGTCTTTTGAAAATTGTTTGTTAGTTGATGGAGAAAGTTCTTACCAAATCTAGGTTAGTTAAAGAAACTTGAGTTCAAAAAGCACGTCTACAATAGAGAGTTCGCCGCATCTTAATTTGTAACTTTACTAACTGCCTCGTTAATTCCTTTGTTGCAAGTGATTCTGATGCTCTTTCCGGCCGCGTGACCAACGCTAATTTCAACCAATCAACACAATGGAAATAAAAGCTAAAAACGTCGCGCGAAGTCTAAAAAGCTGTTGCATAACAGCCTGAAATATTTATTCACAATGAATAAAGTCTACGGAAAACGTTTGAGGATCTATCTTGAAGGTCGCAGAGAAGTGCCGAAGCAGTCCTTGTCATCTGTCGGCAACCGAGAGGGCGATAAGGGTCATACCTTGCTTGAAAATGAGTAATTATTCAATCGTGAATCCAACAGGAAGTTTCCAAGAAGATATCAAGTATTATCTGCCGATAAAGGACTGGCCTAGAGGGTTGTTAGTAATCGTCATCTCATACTTATTAGTTGTTGCCATCTGTACCATCATTGGGAATACTCTCGCTATCTTGGCGCTGTCAGTCATTAGAATGAGCAGAAATAACTCCATGAATAACCGATTTCTGTGTAGTTTATGCTTGGCGGATTTACTGGTTGGTCTTCTTGTTGTTCCTACTGCAGTAGATGCGGTCATTCAAGGAAAGTGGCGAGCAGGAAACCAATGGGAATTTATCAATGGATTTGGGAACTTTTGTTTTTGTATTTCGTCGATAATACATCTTGCACTGTTGTCCTTTGATCGTTACATTGCTGTTTATTTCCCGTTCAAGTATCACACAAAATTGAGTTCCAAACGAGTCCTAATGATGACCATTTGCGCTTGGCTTTATAGCTGTTTTTGGGCTTTACTGCCTGGACTTACTGACATTACGTCATACGAATGCTTTATTCCGTACCTTGAGAAATGCCGTGAGAAACACTGGTCCAACAGCTGGCTACATGTTACGTTTACTATAGGAGTATTACTCCTTACTTATGGATTAGCATTGTTGGCCATGTTATACATAAACGTTCGCTTGTACAGAGCTATACGCTCACAGAAATCAACGCACCAAAATACTATTGTTCTTGGACACTTTGTGAAGAACCAACAATCAACCGTTGCGTTAGCGGTCCCATCTTCTGTAGAGTCTTCGAGGTCATCTTCACGGTCAGATTTCACGCCAAGACCTGACGTAAAGGGAATTGCGCTTTTAATGATAATAATATCTACTTTCTTTGTCGCCTGGACTCCATACTGTATCTGCCTGTTTATCGAGATTATTTCTGGTGAAAAAATGACGAATTCTGCTACCTTGATATCCATGTTCATTGGGCTTGGAAACAGCGCGGTTAATCCGATAGTGTACTGTATTAAGTATAGGAGATTTAGAATGGCTTTATTGGGCTTGTTGTCAAAGCGCAGATGCAAGGTCGATATAACCCCTTTCACATGATCTACTTCAATAGGCGGCAATTTCAACACATTTTCTAAATCCTTGATCTTTTGAAGATTGAAATAAGAGCAACAAAATCTTACAACTTGTCGCGCAACATTATTGTGTTGCAAGCTGTAAGCCGACTAAGTCATCCCCCCGACTTCGGATCCGTGTTGAACACTCAGGCCCCGTTTACATTTGAAACCTGGTTATTTTCTACGCGGTTACGCCTTGCCTTGTACGTACACGGCATTGATAAAATATGTAAAGAGACCAAGATGTTTTGAAAATAAGGGGTCTATAAGCAGCAAGTAATCACTAGTGGCAACGGTGTTTTGTATAGCTCTTGAATGTGCGATCACCATTTGTTGCCAAGGAAATTTGCCAAACAAGGTCTTTTGTAGGTTTTTTTTTTTAACCTGAGTAAATTGTGCTTGAAACTTGCCGACAATGACGCTTCACGGCAGAAAAGGACAATGACTAATTACCATTGTCTGTCGTTTACTAACCTAGATTTGGCATAAAACTTTTAAAATCGACTTAAAAACTATAAATGTATGTATATAAAGTCAATTTATAGAATAGAAACGTGTGGAGTTGAAATAAGTTTTTTGTTTTATAGCGCGACGCGCAAAAGTATGACCACTTTTAATATATTCGCATACTTCTATGCACGGGATTTCTGCTGCCAAACGAGTTTTTACAAGCCTTATTTGGTACAACCAGACAGCTTAGCATCAAATGTGTCTGTTTAAAGTACAAAATCCCGTGCATAGAAGAATGCGAACACATTAAATGTGGTCATACTTTTGAGCGTCGCGCTGTAATAAATGGAAGCCAGTTCTCAGTTGTTTTCTTGACCTTTTAGAAATTAGCTATTCAAATTTGATTCCATGTTCAACGAATATTTATAGTATTTACTCGCATTTATGTAAAACAAATCCCTAGATATAACTAACAAGCTATTTTCAAAAGACTGTATCTCGCAGAAAATACATAAGTAAAAACAAGTTTGTAAGCTTTCGTTTAGAATTCCGAATACTAGTTTTCTTTTTTTGAAGTTGTGCACTTATCCTAATCTTACACACTTTGCGAATGTGGTATCTCTTCAGCCCTTCAGGGCGTTTGCATGGGAACCAGAATTTTTTTTTAGATAATTTATCAAAATATCTAGTAATATTATCATGTATTAAAACAAACAGCAAAGAAATATAATTTGCGGCACAGGGTTTTGGATGGGATTTCTTCAACTGTCTGCTTCACACCGAACTCAACACCATTGAGATAGCGAGCATTTACCATTCCATTTGTTTGATCATGATAAGATGTAAAATATAGATTTAGCGAGTGCAAATTGGCAGGAATTGGTGGAAGTCTGTCAATTTTCCGGTTCGCAAGGTTGAATAAACACGCAACCTTGAGAAAAGACAGAATAAAAGACTCGCGTGTCATTACGAACTGACAGACAAATATGGACTGAAAATAGAATCTATTTTTGAAGGCTCGTTATGAAATTCACAGAGCAAGACTAAACACCGTTATCTAAAATTGTTAAGCGCGTCTACAATAGAGAGTTCGCCGCATCTTAATTTATAACTTTACTAACTGCCTCGTTAATTCCTTTGTCCAAGTGATTCTGATGCTCTTTCCGGCCGCATGATTAACGCTAATTTCAACCAATCAACACAATGGAAATAAAAGCTAAAAACACCGCGCGAATAATTTGAAAGTCTAACACGACAAATATGCATAACAGTCTGAAATATTTATTCACAATGCATGAACAAAACGGAAAATTCTGAGGATCTAGGCTGAAGGTCGCAGTGAAGTGTCGAAGCAGTACTTGCCATCTGCGAGCAACTGAGAGGGCGAGAAGGTCACATCTTGCTTCAAAATGAATAATTCTTCAACAGGAAGTATCCATGAAGATATCCAGTATTATCTGCCGATAAAAGACTGGCCTAGAGAGTTGTTAGTAATCGTCATCTCATACTTAATAGTTGTTGCCATCTGTACCATCATTGGGAATACTCTCGCTATCTTGGCGCTGTCAGTCATTAGAATGAGCAGAAATAACTCCATGAATAACCGATTTCTGTGTAGTTTATGCGTGGCGGATTTACTGGTTGGTCTCCTTGTTGTTCCTTCTGCAGTAGATGCGGTCATTGAAGGAAAATGGCGAGCAGGACGCTTCTGGGAATTCATTGATGGATTTGGGAACTTTTGTTTTTGTATTTCGTCGATGATACATCTTGCACTGTTGTCCTTTGATCGCTACATTGCTGTTTATTTCCCGTTCAAGTATCACACAAAATTGAGTTCCAAACGAGTCCTAATGATGACCATTTGCGCTTGGCTTTATAGCTGTTTTTGGGCTTTACTGCCTGGACTTACTGACATTACGTCATACGAATGCTTTATTCCGTACCTTGAGAAATGCCGTGAGAAACACTGGTCCAACAGCTGGCTACATGTTTCGTTTACTATCGGAGCATTACTTCTTACTTTTGGATTAGCAATGTTCTCCATGGTATACATGAATATTCGCATATACAATGCTATACGCTCACAGAAATCAACGCACCAAAATACTATTGTTCTTGGGCACTTTGTGAAGAACCAACAATCAACCGTTGCGTTAGCGGTCCCATCCTCTTCTATAGAGTCATCGACGTCATCTTCACAGTCAGATTCCACGCCACTGACAAGACCTAACGTAAAGGGAATCACGCTTTTAATATTTATCATATCCGTTTTCTTCATCGCTTGGACTCCGTACTGTATCTGCTTGTTTATCGAGATTATTTCTGGCGAAAAAATGAAAAATAGTGCTACCTTGATATCCATGTTCATTGGGTTTGGAAACAGTGCAGTCAATCCGATAGTGTACTGTATTAAGTATAGGAGGTTTCGAAGGGTTTTATTAAGGTTGTTGTCAAAGAGAGGCAAGGTCGATATCACCCCTGCCTCATGATCTATACCTGATCTTTTAAGATCTTTCTATTAACTATGGATCTTTTAAGTGAAAGTTTAGGGTCGTCACGCAACGTTTCTCTTTCAACGTTGCGTGACATGTCACGGTTCTGAGAACATATGCGTAGGAGACACTTGCATACAGAAGGTCGTAGGTCATAGCCGGCAGTGCATGCCTTATGCGGCGCCTACAGACACGAGTGAAGAATGCACTGCGCATGCTCGGAAGTTCGTCGTGTTCACAAAGAAAACCATTGGAGATTTACTGGTGTTTAGTAAATCTCTAAAGTTAAGGCCGTTCGTGGAAAGTTAGTGCTTATTTTTTCCTGACACATTACTTTAGTTCTTTTCTATCCCTGGTCAGATAATATAAGAGGAATTTGCATAACACAAGACATGTAAATATCTAATGGTTTTCTTGGTAAACACGACGAACTTCCGAGCATGCGCAGTGCGTTTTTTTAATCGTGTCGAGCCTACAAAGTCGTGTCACGATGTGCTGTTTCGAGCCGAGTTGAAAACTCACTCACATTAAAACTTCAGCTAATCAGATGTGCTCCATGACTCGTGAAATTTCTTGGAAAGGCGTTCACCACTTTTAGTTTTAGAATTCTCATAGTTTTTCTTTTTCTTCCCATACTCTCGCTACGATTCAGCATAATTTTTAATTCTCGTTGTACAACATAGATATCTTATCATTTAACACTAAATGTCTACCTGTTTAATAAAGAATAAAAAGTTGTTTGAATCAATCAGAAAAGGAAAATCTCCTATCTCCACAAACCCAAACACGCTAACTTCCAATGGCACTTCGATGATACGGCGGCCATCTTGGTAGGGTGCAAATATACAAAGCTTTGTTCCAGTAAGACAGTTTGACAAGAGATGAATTAAGAAGATGAACATGAAAGAAAGACAAAGAAAAGAAACTTCATGTGCCATTTTTGTTTAGCTTTGCTTCCTACACGCCACATAAGATGGCCGCCGTATCATCGAAGTAGTCCATTCAATCTGCGAGTTAGCCGTTCCTTGACTATGATCAACCCAGTGTTTATAGTGGGCTATTGGGAGAGTGGTTAGTGGTTGCTTGTTATGGCTGCTTCCTCGGGGAGTTTATTAACCTTATACTTGAAATAATTTAAGAAAAGTCAACTATTCATGCATTTATATATCAGATGCGCAGAGAATCTCTTGTTAAATGTTATTGGATTAATCAGTTGATAATTGATTTATCTATTTTTTTTCTATGATCTTGAAGCTGAGACTCAATCGATATCTTATGGTCAGGGAAAATACAGACGAGTTAACGCATGGGTGAGAAGTACTCCGACTCGATCCGGGAGAACCAAAGCAAGTATTGTGCTGGAGGGGGATCCATACTGGGCATGGTGTCCCTTGCATAAAGACAATGTTTTTGTGAGTATCTGGAATTTAACCTCAGAAAATTTGAATGCACTATCTCATGGATGTGTAAAGACCCTGTTGTCTAGAACTTGTCTAACTCTCAACGCCGTTGCGAGACAAGTTGCTGGCGAATTGCACAGTGTAACCGGGGTTGTCACAACATTTGTTGTTGCTGTTGCTCAGTCCTACTTCTTGCAATGTATTGCAGCAACTAGCGACGCCATTGCACAGTGTATCGCCCTTTCAGCAACGTTTTTCGCAATTTCGAGGCATATACGCACTGAGATTGCTCCGATGATCGTGGGTCTTTATCGTGACTTGCCATAGTCTGATACAAAATCTACTATAAAATATGTGTTATAAAAGTCTACTCTGTTGAAGAAATAAACTTTTTTTCACGTTTTGAAAACGTGCGCGGGTACTCTGTACACCTATACAGCAAGCTGTGTCTGGCAGAACACGAAAGAAGTGTTAGGAGATCCACGACGTGTAGTGGAGTGCTTCTCAACACTTCTTGAGGGTTTTGCCAATCCCCAAGCATGTCCTTTATAACTGCACACAGCAAGTTTCTTACTTCTTTTGTAAAAAAAAAAAAAAATTAGTAGCGTTATTTTGAATACGAAAGACGAAATACAAAGCGCGCATGCAAGCTGTGTGTGCTCATAAAGCATGCGCGCCCAACCAATCTGAACGCGAGAATTATAATAGTTATTTTAGCTTGGATACGCAGCCATAAACTTCAATGCAGCAGCATTGTGAGACACATCATTCACTATATCAAAGTGAAGTGAAGATATCTTCTTTTTTCATCATTTTAGCTACACTTTGGCGATCCTCGAGTCAAAGAAACCGTGTTAAAGAATTACAACCTTTATGAAATCGACTTGCTAAAGATCTTCGCCATCAGTCGAATAGTGGTGCAAGGCGATAGAACAAGAGAGGATGGGTGCAGGGCTTATACTAGTTCTGTCTCGTTCATGTACTCACCCGATTCAAAGACATGGGTCTTGGCAAGAGATTATAATGGGAAAGACGACTTTAAGTTCAGAACCAGTGTAAGAAACTCGTCCATTACACCTTAGCTTAGCTTAGTTTATCGTCTATTATATCATGCAAGGAATTATGAACCCTTACTTATGTTTATAGACAAACACTGTTTATTTGTTAAAGCTATTGTGAGCCACTCCACACCTATACTGCATAACTATTGCACGCCCTATGCATACCAAGTGACCATTGTCTCTTGTCCATGTTAAATGCATACAGTAGCTATAGTATACTGCTATTTCAATAAGGTTGGTGAAGGTTTTGTTGCATGTTGCTTGTTTCTTGTTGCATACTGTATGATGCATGTTGATTACCGAGCTTGAAATGTATTATATTCTGCAAACAATGTTCGGGAAAATTCCATTTGTTGTGACCTAACGCTGCTTGAATTCTTATCACCTATACCGCATTTCGGGCATGGTATGCAACTTGCAACAAGCAACAAATCCTTCGCCAATTCAATTTACTGCATAGTTATTTCCTGCATCTATACAGGCTGCATAACATTTACATATGAATTGCATGCTCACTAGATGCCATTACCTCTTGTATGCCTATTGCACGGCTAATTCATCCCTAATGCATACCGCATTAGTTAATGCCTACTGCATACCGCCATGTTGGATTTGAACCTGTCGAGCATGTGCAAACATTTTCACCAGGTTTCCTGCATAACTGGAACTCTAGTGGTATATCAACTGTATGCCTACTGCATTCCTATTGTATACCTATTGTATATCTACTGCATACCTTTTGCATACCTACTTCATGACTGTTGAATTATTGCACCTTATTGCATCAATAATCCATTACTATTGCATGTTATTTCCAGCTTCTTCCAGCTGTACAAAGTCCTTGTGGGTATGCAGCCATTGACATCACCCCCACAGCCTTCAGTCGTTATTTTCGAGTGATACCTCAGCAATACTTTAGGGAACAGTGTTTAAGAATAGTACTTGTGGGTTATGAACCTGGTAAGCCTCCTTCTTAAAAATGACTTTTCTTACCAGATTATGAATAATTACATTTATCATATGACCTAAGAAATTTCTGCAATCTGATTGGCTAAGAGGAGTGTGATTTCAACGTAACAGCGTGATTTCAAGCTCTCGGGAGTGTGATTTCAAAATTGCCATGACAACCGCCAAAACATGTCTGAATTAGCAGAAAGATTTCCCTAAATATTAAGCTAATTATTTGAATCTACAAGCAAAAACACTAAAAGAACAATAGTATATGTATGACTTGTATGTATGAGTTGGCTTTTATCAATGGAATCGACTTAAGAAAGGATTTCTTGTGCTAGAACTGACTTGAAAATCGTGTGGAGAATTCTTCAGCGAAAGAAGAAAACAAATATCACTCCAAACCATGCTATTACCTATACTAATGGTATGTAAGCATTCCCAACGGAGTAAAATGACAAAGTCGCGGCGGCCATGTTGGTGGTATTAGCCGATGGCATCTAATGAAAAGTCTTTTGTTAATGCCGCAGCATAGACCTTTCCTCAGATAACGAACATGGTGCATTATGGTCTAGCTTGGGTACCAACATCAGTTGTTCGTCGTGCCTTACACGGTGTTGTTTTTACCCAAGCTAGACAACACTATGAATGCATCATGTTTATCGATCAGAAAAGGCCTATGGCCGCGATAGCGAAAGTGAAAACGAAGAATACAGAATACATGAATTTACTGGTTCTAACTCACTTCAATCTCAAAACAAATGTTAGTAAAACACGCATATGTTGACATT
Organism: Anthopleura sola; assembly: GCA_023349425.1. Classification (NCBI taxonomy): domain Eukaryota; kingdom Metazoa; phylum Cnidaria; class Anthozoa; order Actiniaria; family Actiniidae; genus Anthopleura; species Anthopleura sola. The sequence goes on along the minus strand of JALHLI010000003.1, from coordinate 4,100,861 downwards.
CAACATTTTGTCTCGGACTCCGGCTCACTATCACTATGACCATACACATCAACCACTCATATTTCATATTTTTGATACATATTATGTTATCCATTTGGTAGTTACATTTGTTCGACATCATAAGAATTAATTTGGTTACGTTTTTCGAGTGGTGTAAATTGGAAATACGATTAAACTCTCATTTAATTTTTTTTCCAGGAAAGCAGCCGCAGTTCCCTAAAAGACCCAGAAAACCTTCTCCAGGTACATATTATCTTTTTCGCGGAAATGTCTTGGAAACAATTTCATGAGCTTTCAATATATAGTGCCCTATTTTTGTTCGATTCCTTGCAGTTACAGAGCTTTTGAGTTGTGACGCATTTCTGCTCACAAAACACTAAAATAAATCGAAAACTTTTCTCCATAACTTAACCTCAAGTTGAAACAATTAGAACTTTTAACAACAAATCCTGTAAACAAATCCGTAACCGTGCCATATGCTGTCTCTATTCACACTTGTACAAAACCTCTTTCTTTGACTTTCGTTGCAGCCTGTAACACACCTTTGGGTATGGAAAGAAACATCATAAAAGACAGAGAAATCTCAGGAAGCTCATACCTGGAGAAAAGTAAAAAAACAGAACCACGACATGCAAGACTTAAACAAAGTGGCGGCTGGTGTGTGGCAAAGATGAAACATTTCAATTCGTACTACGGGCTCAATGACTCGCTAGGTAAGCACAATGAGTAGTCAACACTTCTCGAGTGTTCTACCAGTTGCTTTATAATTACGCACAGCACGGCGGACAAGTATTTTTATTTCTTGTCGAAAATAGAATAGCCGTTCTTTCGTATACGAATGAAGACTAGGAAACGCGCGCCCGTCTGTGTGCTCTCATAAATCACGCTCTTCGACCAATGAGAAAGTTTCTCGAAAGCAAAATTTGTCGCTTGTAGCAATGTTTCGCACGTGTAAAAAAAAACAGGGAAACATCGAGGAAGCATGCACACGGTAAATATGTTTCTGGAAAGATGTTTCCTCGTTTAGCCAATAGACTTTGGAAACAAAAGAAAAACGGAGTGCCGTCTCAACTTTAATAACGGCTATTTTGGTTTTTCTTTCCAGAAATCGACCTAAAGACTGAGCGCATTATTGATGGGTTTGCCAGCCAGGGCTACTCGGACCATATGAAAAAAAGATGGGTGACGGCTTATGTTGTTCACTACAGCCTGGACGGGGTCTCTTGGTCTGTTATTTCTATGAGAGAGCAAGAAAGGGTAAGGAAATTTAAAGTAGTAATGTTTTCGCCTCGAGAAAATTCAAGTGTTTCTTTACCTAGGACTAGCATGTCAAAGAGCGTATGTCTTTTGAAATCAAGCTATTTCGATATTCAATTAAAATTGGATGCAAACTTCCTAAATCAAATGACATCACATACGGTGCAACATTGCGCATAGTGTTGCAGGCAATCGATGTTGCGAGCCATGTCACACGACGCAATTTGTTGCAGCAATATTGCTGAAGTAGAAAACGATACTACTTCAGCCTATTGCGCGCAATGATGCAACGTTTGTCCTCCCTTTAACTTGCGCTCAACTGCTAAACCAAAACACCTACAGCTTCATGGTTGGGCACTTGCCTATTCTGTTCAAATCTATTTTAAGAAGACCGGCGTTCGAGTTCAATTCGTATGTGGGCAGCCACGTATCTTGGGATGACATAAATAGTAATCAAATGCTAATCAAAATACAATGTCGAATCCTCAATTATGATTGGTTGATCTTGAGTTCATTATGAAGGTCAACTCAGCTGCATAGTATATTTGTATATCCTGACAGGTATTCCTTGCCAACAATGATCCAGACAGTATTGTTCGTCATTATCTAAATCCTCGTATTCGGGCTCGTAAGATCAGATTCGTCCCGGTGGCTTGGCATAACTGGGTGTGTATGCGTGTTGAGATTTATGGCTGTGATGATGGTAAGCTATTATTCATATATTTCTGAGGTAATAAATCAAGGGTGTTCTATGTTGTGGTAGTTCCAAGTCAGTCGCCTAATTTATTGACCTGCTTTGCTAAATAAAGTTACTCGCCACTCATGTCTGGGTCTTGGGCTCAATTCCTAGACTCGGAATCAAATTTGAACTGAACTTCAGTTGTTGAATGTATCTCTTGATTCGATAGAATTTATGTTTGGTTAGTTTGACGAAAGTCATTGCGCTTATACACACTGTTGTATGCGCTTCCAGTGCGCTCCTCCTATCCGCTGCATTTGTTCGCGGGGTCGACAATTCTCGGAAACCTAGTGAGTTGATTCGTTTGTCAGTTTTCTTACAAGCATTCATCAAGGGTTCTCCGAGAGTCCCTGGGTTCTCCCCGTTTTTGTTTTCTATTTTTCTTGCGCGCGTTTCTGTGCAATGTTTCACTGATTCTTATAGTTTCAGTTTACATGTTCACTCATTCTTCATAGGAACATCTTTCGAATCAAGACTTGAAAAAAAGTTACGCGGTAAGTAAAGTAAGATGACTCAGTAGAAGTTCACCCGAATGAGTGGCACCTTAATTGGATAGCCAGGATAAACGTGTTTGGTAACCAGTAATAACTGTATTTTCCTATTTTCTTGCAGGTATGGAAACTCAAAAGCTTGCCCTTGTTTCACTGGAACCTGATGTTAGATTGACCTTTAATTGTGGGGACTACGAGACATGGGGACACACTAATTACCTCAGGTATGGCTTAAATATAACCACGGTTCCAAAGGCTCACTCGTTCCATTGCTTTTCGTTGCCACATGATCATACATGGTCATGTCCTGCGAAATATTTTTTTTTATATTCATATAAAATCTGTTCTGGTTGATAAGCAGCACTAGAACCTTTACTGGTACCTAACTCAAAAAAGTCAATAAACCCCTTGCACTAAATCCCTACATGGGATTCAAAACAGTGGGGGGGACTGAGTTATTTCAATGCTTAAGAGCTAGAAGGGAATTCTTTTGTTTGTCTTGTTTTGACCATACTCCATAAACTACGCAAGACAAGCGCAGTTAGCGTATGAAGCCGGTTTGCCTCGAAGTCGAAGCATGTAGCCTGCTTTTCTGCTTCTATCGAATTTCCTACTGGGCTTAGGTTTTTGGCAAATATCTCATGTGTTTATTTGCAGGGTCAACTTAGATAGAGAAAAAAGTACGTGGTATCAGAAGGTATTCTATAAAGACTTCCCATTGGTGGAGAAGACTCTCACCTTAGCAACCAACCAGTTTCCAAGTGATTTTGGAAGTCGTCACTTTATGTGTATCGGGAGAACCAGAGATAATGTGGACATGTTCTGGCAGCATCTTATTGCTGTACAACAAGGTAAAACGTCTTATACCATTAAGATATCGCGGATTGTTGGATATCTCACAGGAATTTTTCAGTTTTGTGTGACCATAATATTTGTCCTACTTTAGGTCCTCGTTCTCCTACGTGGCTGTCACCACACCATGACATGAGAAACATGCACTCGGCAGGTGAGTGTAAAAAATATATCCACCACAGGGAACCCACTTTAGATAAAAGTAATGAAGGAAAATAGCAACCTGCATTTCACTGGATTTAGCAAACTGTAATTCCTTTACATTTTGAGGCTCAAATAAATACCAAATGAAATATGTTTATAACGGCAATATTTGTTTGCGGATATAGTATCATCCATCCATCCATCCATCCATCCATCCATCCATCCATCCATCCATCCATCCATCCATCCATCCATCCATCCATCCATCCATCCATCCATCCATCCATCCATCCATCCATCCATCCATCCATCCATCCATCCATCCATCCATCCATCCATCCATCCATCCATCCATCCATCCATCCATCCATCCATCCATCCATCCATCCATCCATCCATCCATCCATCCATCCATCCATCCATCCATCCATCCATCCATCCATCCATCCATCCATCCATCCATCCATCCATCCATCCATCCATCCATCCATCCATCCATCCATCCATCCATCCATCCATCCATCCATCCATCCATCCATCCATCCATCCATCCATCCATCCATCCATCCATCCATCCATCCATCCATCCATCCATCCATCCATTTGTTCATTCATTTGTTCATTCATTCATTCATTCATTCATTCATTCATTCATTCATTCATTCATTTAATCATTCATCCATTCATTCACTTATTCATTCATCCTTTCATTTATTCATTCATTCTCAGTTCTATCATTCTTTCATTCTTTTTTTTCCTTCATTCTTTAATTCATTCATTCTTTCATCCATTCATCCATTCATGCCTTCAGCTATACTTACACGACTAAACTTCTAGTAATATCCTTTTCTTCTACTGTACATAGACATTCCTCAAATAGTTGTTCTCCAGCGTTTTGACATAACGTATGATGGAGGTACACCCGTTTGGTCTGAACCTGCAGTCGTTTATGCCAGCGGTAACATTGCATCAATAGGTGTTTATGTCATAGGAATGCGTGAGTATTGGTTTCTTGTTGGCAGTATATACCTTTCCCAATCGGATTATTACAGTGCGGACACTATAACCATGAACACTCCAAGGTTTTTTGTTTTTTTTTGAAATTTTTCATACTGTAACTATCCAATCAGCACGCTCCATAGAAAAAGGGATCAAACATTTTTTAGGCCTCATCCAATCACAACAAACGGCATAAATTATGTGATTTATCAGTTCATAAGTTCACATGAGAAAGTTGAAAATAAACTTCTAGAGATTTTCCATTGTTTGTTGTGATTGGATGGTGCCTAAAAATGTTTGATTACTTTGTTTTTACGGAGAGTGCTTATTGGGTAGTTATGAAAAAATGTCAAAAAAAAACAAACTTCGAAGTGTTCATAATTCAAGTGTCCGCACTGTAATATTCTTTAGTATAAATGACTAGTACTGACTATTGTTAAACCCTGCATTATTATCACTTGCAACCTTACCCTGGTACGTCTATAAATGAAAGCCTGTTATTAGGGGAAAAACACAGATGAAAAAGTGACATTTGTGCAAGTTTTTCTGATATTTTTTCCCCAATTTTCGAGTTTCTGGTAGTTTTGTCAAAATAATTTTGTCCTCTAGCCTTCGTGGGCCGACTTAGCTCCATATCGTGGGATATTCGCCTTCAGAATGACTTATAGACCTCTCGCCTTCATGGGCTGCAACTCGCCTCCCCTAGTTCAAACACGCCCGGTAAAGACTTCATATTGCAAAGGGTTGTGGGACTGAATCAGTTAGTAACAAGATCAGTCAAATACACCAATGGATCGTTACCAGTCTTTCTTTGAACCAAAGAAAGGCGAGTCAAGTATATGTGGGTCTGACTATCAATAACTATTTCTGATAGCTTATTATCCAATGGCGCTCCACAACTGCTTGATCGAAGATCGGTTACTAGATTGGCATTTCACGAACCTTGGAAGTGTCCCAGATAATGATTACAGAGCATGCGCACGACTGGTTTTGTCACGTGGTTACGAGTACATGTCAATTCTTGGTCGCACAAACTGTTTGTCTAGTTGGTATTTACCGCTGGCCACTTCACCGCATCGAACGCGGGACGAAGGCCAGTGTAGACTTGAACCAAAGGTCTACTTTATCAATGGTAAGTAACTGATACAACGTATAAAATATCTTACATTAGCTCCCACGAAGACCAGCTACTAGCTGACGGAACACTAATGTCAAATAACGCCTTAATTAACCTGTAATTTGTTCTCTATTCAGCAACTTTTGAGGAATACGTCATCTCTTGGTACAAAAGGCTGGATAATAACGATGACGATTCGTGGACAAAACTAGTGTCTTACCCAATCAAACCAAAGATGAAGAGCAGTCCTCATGTCTCGATGTTCGGTGAAGATCGCGATGAGTACAAGGAAAAAATGAAAAGGTAAGTTTAAAAAAAGGAGGATGGGATTGGGATTTCATAATGTGGCGTTAGTCAGGACAAAAGATTCGATCAAAGTTCGCCTGTGACAAACTGTAAGGAGAGGGGGAAAGGGGAAACCTGGTACCATCTTTGTATCGAAAATACGTTGCCATCTTTCTCCTCTCTCCCTTCCCCTCCCCTCAAATGCAGTGATGGCCAAGTATAGAGGGTATTTATCGGACCATTGAATACCTGATGATGGAGCCAATGATGGAGATCATTACCAGATTGATATGTACACAGATACCGCGATGTAGGGTTATTACCAGACCTATGGTAAGGCACTATTCGGTGATACATACACAGGTAGTAACATATCTACCATCCTATACTATTGATTGATATATACACAGATACAGTGATGGAGGGCATTACCAGACCTATGATAAGGCATTATTCGGTGATACGTACACAGGCAGTCATACACTTGAAATCGTGGATATGACCATGGATCAGGATCTGGGGAGCTACAAGTTCGAAGTGTTTGTGCCATCTCGAGGCGTGAGGAATGAAGCAATAATTGAGCTTCGACATCAAAGTATGTATTGCGCAAACTTGATCAGACTGAGATATAGAGCAGATTTCGTATGAGTGTGAAAATAAGACACACGGCACGGTTACGGCGCGGCTTGGACACGGCACTGAATGGATGATTTCGCAAGGCGCGGTCCGTGGCCGTATTTTTTTATAGTCATACGAAAACTGCTCTATTGAACTATGCGTGTTGGCTCAGGGGGAAAATTTATATACATTTTTGCACAATCGTATTTTGTTTAAATTTTAAGGGGCAAATTATAATGGCATTTTGTCTCCGTCTTTTCTTTACATCCCTACATGCAATATCCGTCTCCCTGTCCATCGTCTCTCCTTAAAGGATACATTCCATTGTACACTTATAAGAACTTTTACAAACAACAACAACAACAACAACAACAACAACGTTTTATATATATATAATTGAAGAATCGACAGCTTGTCCTTCCAAACAACACCAAATACTAAAGGCGCGATTACACGGAACAACTTTAATTTCTCGACAACTTGTCTCGCAATGGCATCGAGACACAAGTTGCAAGAGGGTTTACGGTGTAACGGAGACGCAATCGTTGCCAAAAGTAGAAACGAATTCTACTTTTCGCAACGATTGCTGAAACTTATCTCGCAACATTTTTCAAATTATACTATAGGTTACACGCCGCAATGCTCCATACAATTTGTGTCGCAACGCCGTTGCGAGACAAGTTGCAGAGAAAATTGCTTCTTGTTATCGGGCCTTAAACACTGATATAAGTTTTGATTTCCTCCTAACAGTGGAACCTCAAATTGATCTACCCCAATACTACGAGGCATGTCACAATGTTCCTGGACCGCTGACTGTTAAAGCCGTGGACACAGATCTACTGGACCCTGAGGTGTGGCAAGCAAAATGGTTCAACACGATATTTATTGGAGGAAAAGTAAAAGTGCGTTATCCTTCGGATTACAGCATTTCTTATCAGGTGTGCTAATATTTAGTGATATTTATAATTATTCACCGAAGGCGAAGTAAATATCGGTGAATAATTTACTGAGACGTAGTTATAGTCGAGGTAAATGTTCACCATATTCACTGATCCTAAGGTGGATAATTGTTTTTGGTTTTGGTTTTGCCCTCAAAATTGAGCTGCATTCCGACGTGCTGCAAGGTGTCTATATATGAAGCATCGATGGCTAAGGAGAGTCATGTGACAAATTCATTGTGTCTATTTTTTCGACAGACAAAAGGCATTTGGAATGAAACATTCGTATGGACAGAGCCTTATTCCCCAATGCTTGAAGAATACTTCGAAGTCTTCGTCAAAAACCGCTACGGATTTGCTAGGGGACTATCAAGAATTGCAGTTGTTGGAAGTGGTGGTACGTATCACAATCAAAACACAGCAATAATTGCTTCATTATTAACCCTTTTCCTCCGACGGGGGTCTTCGTCAATTTTTTTTTTTTTTTTTTTTTTAATAGTACACTTTGAACAAATGTGCATAGTTTAGCCTGCCGGATGCACGCAGGCTGGCATAGTTTTGACTTCATGGTTTGACCCCTTAGTGGCTCAATTGTGGTTCAGGAATATTTTATAGCTATCTATCATAGCTATAACATACACACTACACATACAAATATGTGGCGTTGGGAGGAAAAATGTTAATGGAGATATGAAAAGTAAAAGGGTGCCAGTATTGGGAGACGAGGTGCATGGGTAGGGACCATAACGGGAGGGAGGGAGCTTCATCGAAGGAAGGAGAGTAGGGTAGCGCAGGGTAACTCAAGGATAAGAGTAAGATAGAACTAGAGGAGTTATAGCAGGCCATGCTGCATACTTGCAACATAAATGGTTTTGCAACCTTGCATAGTTTTAACTTTACGCTAACCTGATTTTTTGATTAGAAACACCATCTATCTCCTGGATCACCCCATCACCATTCGAGGCTGTTGATGGTGTGAATCAGATCCTTGAAGTGAGACTCAAAACTGACAAGCAATTAGACTCTGTCACGTGGTATCATGATGGAAAACCGATCGAGGCTGCAACTGATCGCTACAGCTTTCCTGGTGAGTATAAGAATTAGGCCTTGCGTCCACACTAAAACGATCGAAAACGCATGCATTGAAAACGCTCTACAGAATGAAGACAATTGAAAACGGAGGCCTATCGTATTAGTATGGCTGCGAATCTTTTGAAGAATTTTCGGTGATAGACATTTTGCCGGCGACATTGTAAGACAATTTAGAAAAAAACCGCACCTTGTGACAGGGAATTTACTGTAATGTTTATAGGTGTAGTCTCACTCTGCTTGTGTTTTAGTTGTTGACTTTAATTTCTTCTCACTAGTGCTTCCCATAAGTTCCTTTCAGTGTTTTCATCACAGTATTTCTTAACTGACTTTTCCAGAATCCACCGCGGGAGTGCGCAAGAAACTGAAGCTCATCAAAATAGACGAGAAGACTCCTGGGAAGTACAGGGTGGTGGTGAAAGGAAAGGCATGTTCATTTGAAAGAACAGTTGATGTTCGAGTACTAGGTAAGAATGGTTAAGATGTTTACGGCATGACTGTGGAGTAGTGAGTGCTTAGATTCTCGGCCTTCACCGCTGCGGTCCAGGATCCATACCTGGTTTGGTCCATAAAGCCCGTTAAAAGCACTTTGTTGCTGTCGTCCTTGACCAAAGGGTATTTTCTTATGATTCTTTTGATTTTCCAGTTATTCCAAGAGTTTATTTCAAGCCCCAAGAAGACTACGTCATCGCACAGGAAACCGACAAGGAAGTTGTGTTCAATGCCACTGTGAAGGGAGGAAACCCCAAACCAAAGGTATACTATCACTGTTTTTGACCCCCTCCCCTTAGAAGCCATCATTGTTTACCAATCAAAACGATTGGACAGTGACACAGTCACGGCACGGCTTGGCTGTATAACTCGAGCTCTACCTAGCAATCTGACATCTCCTCGAACAGGTCTCTTCCGAAGATGGACACAGTTCGGGACAGCGGTAGGTTCTCTGACCCAACCATTTCCCATCATGCAACACAACCTTAATAAATGCATCACATGCACGTGCGCTTCTCTATCTTCTAGATCCAACAATTAAAATGGAAGAAAGGTTCAACTACACTCATCCCATCATACACCGAACGTTTTGTACTCTTCACCACATTAAACGAAGATTTCAACTGGATAAGCGTACTAAAGGTCAGAAAACTGCGCGTTTCTGACTCGGGAGACTATACTTTTGAACTTGCTACAGGCCCAGCTATAACCAAGAAGACATGGAGACTCAGCGTCCGTTCATGTAAGACCTTTTATAAAATAACTTTGATATTACGCGCGCTCTGATTGGTCAAAAAGCCATGTTTTATGAGAGTATAATACATGCTCGCGCTATTTTTTTTCTCTCTCTCTGCTTCTTAAAAGCATTTGAGCGCTAGTTATTTTATAAAAGCAATAAAACACTTGGGACGTCGTGGTTTCCTACGCTTCTCTCGTGTTCTCTCCACATCCGCGTGTCTTTATCAGAGTATAATACACGGAAAACTGTTTTTTATTCCTTAAGTATAGTATACACAGGCACGGATCCCACCAAAACTCAGCCTGATTAGCTATAAAATAAGTTAAATCCAACTCAATTCCATTATTTGCTAACTTTAATAAGCCCAATTCCAATTCAATCTGAGTTGGCCGTACCCTAACTTTGATCTGCCCAGAGACTGTTTCAGGGTTCTATCGTGAGGCTGTTTCAGGTTATCGAAAAGATTTTTGAAGGTGATACATAGCTTTGGAAAAACTGAACCTGCCTCTTTAGTTTGGTAAAACGAGTTAAATAAATTAAAAACTGAATGTTTTCCGTAGAATCATGAAAGCGGTCTGGATGCGTGCCTGATGCATGTAGACATTCTCAAAAAAGTCTGTCTTATGCACACTGAATGATGCATGGTAAACTGTTGCTTTTGATGTGATCGATATTGGCTGAATATGTTGGGCAGTGATGATTTGCATCTATGAGTCTATAGCCACATCAGTTCACCATACAACATTCAGTATTTAGCGACAACTATATTTTTCCATTTCATTTTCCCCCAGCATCCTCGAGAGTATGTGTATTTTGAATGGTCCTTTCCGCAGTTTTCCCACAATCCCTTATGATCCCAGCACAAGCTCAGGGTAAAATTTGCATATTTTTAATACATTTTTATGCAAATTTTACCCCGACCTCGAGCTCGTGCTGGGATCATAAGGGATTGTGGGAAGACTATGGAAAGGAGCATTTGTAAGAGGGTATCACAGGAAATCTGGGTGAAAAGGGGGGATGGGAGATGAGAGGAATGGAGGGGGGAGCAGTCTGGAATGACAAAATTGCTAAATCATGAAAGCAAATGCTGTTAACATGTGAATTATTTTGGTCAAAACAAAGGTAAAGACCACTGTAAAAGACCAACTAAACACAGTGGAGCCGAGCTACTGTTAACAATCCTATCCACTGGATAGAATTTATTGGCATTTTGATGGTTTTCTATTTTTAGGATTAGGATCTAGGATTTTTAATTACACTTTTTTTTAAGGACCCTTCTGTAAAACATGATATATAGTAATGTTGGTATCCTCACAAAAGATTTTTATTACTAATGACCTTCAAATTCTTTATCTCCACAGCAGATACTGATGAGGAGTCTAGCTCCAGCCAAACCATAACATCCGTGGTGGACAAGGTCTCGCCTCCTCAGTCTGCTGCAGCTAAAACTACAAATAGTCTATTCTGGATTTCATTTACTCTAATGGATTTCATTTACTCTTACTACTGGACCATAATTTCAGATTAAAACGAATTCAGCATTCAGGTGATTTTTAAATATTTCTTTTGCTTGTGAATTGAAACTTTTACAGTTGGTTGTTTTCTCTTTGTTTCCCAAACTTAACCAATACATTTATTATTTTTATCTGATAAGCTATTTTTGTTTCACCAAATTCTAAGATTTTTATTTATTTATTTATTTGATATTTTTAAGTATTTTATTTGATATATTTAAGTATTTTGTATTTAGCGCCTTAGAGTATTGTATATAAGGCGCTTTATAAATCTCTCTTATTATTATTATTATTACATTAAAAACTTCCTCACTTATACTGGTGAGGTATAAAACAACTAAATTATCTTTACATGATGAACTTTGAGCCACATCATGGCTTTGTAGTGCACTAAGTGCCTCTGGAGTCTCAGGTTCCTATAATCGGCATCACATTTGTGAAATTATTATTATACATGCATCCTTATAACAGCTATTGCACAATTTGCCATCTCAACAAAATAGGGTTTTGGTAGACATCAGATAAAGTGTTTCCATGTCAAAGTTTTTCATATTAACCAACTTATTATATACTAAGTTTTCTATGATTACAAAGATGAGAAAGCCCAATTTAGATAAATATGGTACATTAGTTTCAGACTGTTCTTTGAATCTTAAAATTTTGCATTGATAAACATGTATGGTTTTAAAATTGTTCTGCAAAAATATTTTTCCTCCAAAAAGTGAGGAGGCTCTAGACTGTCTCTGCTGTACCTGAGAAGTTACATTTTGACTATTTATTTAAGAAAGCTTTTAAAACTTATAAAAAATTATTTATAATTATTTCCCCACAAGAAAGTAAGAGTATATTTTACTAGCATCCCATCTTTTATATCACTCCTCTCATACTCCAAGCAATGAGCACATTCACATGACAATAATTTGACCATCGTCTTCATCACTCTCCATCAATGGTTGATCCCATTCTGCCATACTTCTATTAAATCGAACGGGACGTTCAGCAAGCCTTCTCTTGATCCTTTTCCATAAAATAGCTGTTGCTAGGATACAAGCTAATATTAGAATAACACTTCCAATCCCTATAGCAATCAACTCCTTTGAATGAGTTTGAATCCAGCCTGGACGTAGAACATGTTTGATACGGTCTAAGCTACCATTGTTAGGAGCAGGTTTGATGCCCAATATATGACACATTAATGGATACAAGTCTAACATATTGATTACTCCAGGCCTATATCCTTGTTTAAAGGCAGGTCCATATGCAATAAGATATGGATGCATCGATGGAGCAAATGGACTGTATCCATGAGTCCCATAGGTTCTATTTGTAGACTTAATTGTTGTGTTTCCAAATTTTGAAGTCGTCAAGAGGTACCCAGGGGTGAACATGCCAACAATATCTGCAATGCGTCTATTGTGGCTGTAGTGAAATTTTTCAGGAAGTTCTTCTTTTTTATAAACTTTGATTAAACCTTTAGTTTCTTTCTCAGCAGTTGTAAGATTTTGGTAAAGACTTTCCAGAGTGCAAGAACTAGAATTTGTGATCAGAAATTTTGTTCTACCACATGACCAGCAACTGTAGGATTCTGGGTTGACATAATTATCAAGGTTTATGAAAGAACTGGTGTTGTAATTAATCATACCATGGTCTGATGTAAAAATAAAATTAATCCTATTAAAAATATCCAGTTTTTTCAAACTTTCCATAAGATAGATAGTAACGTTATCCAATCTGCTTAGAAATGCAGCCAACTGTGACGAGTCTGTGCCATATGCGTGACCAACTTCATCAGGCTCTTCAAAATATAGAGTGACGAATGAAGGAGGGTTTGAATTGTTGAACCAACTAACTACCATATCCACTCGATCATTCCATGGCATTAGGTTCTCGTCTTCTGCAAAAGGTTTTCCATAGCTGCTGTTAGGTCGAAGAGAGACGTTGTATCCTTTGATCTCTATATTATAACCTGGCCAGAAACAGTTTCCACTCTTGTGTCCTTGTTTCTCGTTCGTCACCCAAATAGGTTCCGCATTGTTCCACCATCTGGAGTCATTCGTCTTCATCGTAAAGCTAGCATTAAAGACAGGATCGTATATATTGTTAGCAATAATTCCATGACTTTCAGGGTACAGTCCTGTCACTATTGAGTAATGATTTGGAAATGTTTCTGCAGGAAATACGTTTTGTACGTAATCGGGTCTTGAACCATCTCGAGCGATCTTTGTTAGTGTAGGTAAACTATCTCTGTATATATCAAGATAATCGTAGCGAAATCCATCATATGAGATCAAAAGTATGAACTCATCTGTTCCTTGAGTCTTATGAATGCTGAATGTCAAATATAAAGCGAGAAATAGGACGTAACCCAACATGTTTAAAAAAATCATTCAGACATATAAGTGCATGGAGGTCTTTTGTAACCTATACCTAGCAGGCGTTACTGGTTAGTTCTGACACAGGGAGCCCAAGCTTGGTTTTTGTGTCAGTATGAGGCTCTAAAGGGATTTTAGATTTTCACCTTCCTTTCTTTTGAGTCTTGTTCTTAGTTAGGACCGAGTTTAGCAAAAATACTTTAAAATAAAGGTTTTAAAATAGTTTCGCTAAAATTCTGAGACCTGGGCCTTTGCTGCTTCGAACTTATTTATGAGAATAAATATTTGGGCCGCAAAGCATGATGGGTGATGATATTTTCGAATTACCATCTGCTGCATCATGTTTTTAATTGCATCATTTTATTGAGATACTCGGAAAGGAGTCCGAAGGCAAAGCAAGAAACAATAAGGCTTTGCAATCAATTTGTATGACAATCAGCTACAATTGTAGAAGTAAGTTTTCCGTTTTTACCAACATGAATGGAACTGAATTTTCATGTCCTGCACAAATCCTTTCCTTACTTGAACAGTTAGAAGATGTAGAGTTTTATGGAAAGTATTCCATGGTCGTAACGTTCATGATTGTCAATGTGATTCTGTCCTTCTCGGCAACACTTGGAAATGGCCTCCTCGTATATACAATTTTACGATCACAAGACCTACAAACACCGTCCTATTTGCTGATAACTAGTTTGGCCTTCACAAATCTTTTAGTTGGTGTTCTATGGCATCCTTTACAAGTCGCTTTTATTGCCTATTACTTGCAAAACAACAACAGAGGTTTATGTGGAATTGTCTCAATCTACGTATTTGTTCTTACTCTCGTTGCTGGTTTATCCATGATGATGACAACATGCATCAGTATAGACAGATACTTGGCGCTTACACTGAAACATCGATACAGAATTCTGGTGACCAGAAAGAAAGTTCGATTATCAATCGTAATGGTGTGGATAACTGGTCTTGCATGGGCCATTTTCTTGCAGTTAGATCTCTGGGGTAGCAAATCAAACCTTCTTAAGTTATTTTTTCCCTTTCTTGTCATTCTCCTTGTCATTTCTTGTATTTTTTATATCAAATCCTTTCGGACTCTCCATAACTATACGGCAAGAAAAGTGTGCGGCGAAGGACCAAGTCAACAACCTTCCAGCTACAGTTTCAATGCCGCTAGATACAAGAAAACCTTAAAAACAATGCTCCTAATATTAGCATCTCTTCTCTTGAGCTACGTACCTACAATCTGTGCAGTAGTGGTGAGAATTGTCCTGGGGTTTCGCCAGGAGATGGTTTTTCTTTATTTTGTTTCACTTATGTTATGGGGGATCGATTCTAGTACAAATCCAGTGGTTTATTTGATAAGATTTGTAGATATTCGTCAAGCGTTTAAAGAAGCGTTAAGACATTTTATTCAATCGTGCGTGCGCAAAAGACGCAACAGCTGTGCCTCAGTAGTACAGCAGAGAAATTACCAAAGAGATCGTTTTTCTGTGCAAATAAATCCTTCGTACGATGATTGAGAAGTGCCAACAGCGCCACGGGTATGTTGCGCCTTCGATTGATAACGAGATATATTCAGTTGTGGGAAAGAACTTTTGTACTGTGTATGCAAAGTGCTGAGACAAACGGAACGACCTAGGAAGTAGGTATTTGGAAAAGTTGGATTCAAAGCCTAGCGAAAGTTCTAGTAGAACTGACTGATTTCAAGAGGGCCGGAATCCCTCAGATAAGCGAATTATTTCCAGTCAAAACAGCCTTGTTGTATGTATCCAGCAGCTGACTTCAAGAAAAGAGGCAAAGTGTTTGATCGAACAAATACGAATTTCATTAGAAATTTCTTCTTTGTCATTTTTTTATTAAAAAGTACAAAGACTTGACGTACGTACAGTAATAGAAGTCAGTCGACCTCGGATTACTTTGAGTGGTACTAAAATGATTGTAATGAATTGCTGAAGGGTATACTTCATTTTCCCAAACTTAGTTGGCCGCCTTTTTATGATAGATTAACTCAATTTGTATAACAAAGCGCCACAAGCTTAACTGTGTACAAAATAAAAAGTCGACACTCCAGTGTGAAAGATTTTTTTCTTATGCCAGCTAGTGGTGAAGGGCCAGGAAATCCCACTTTCCTCCACTTGAAAACCTTGGCAACTGAATACTTGTATAACAAAGCATGTATACTGATGTGTATAGAATATAGAGTCGAAAACTCTAGGTCGGCTACTTTTGGGAAACCCCACTTGCCAATCCCCATGCATACTGAAGCCATGCACATGACGCGGAATTAAGTGAAAACGATATCGATAGGCGGCATAATCAAAAACTCAAGTGATTAGATTTTCGTTTTTGTTTTCAAAGTTTCAGTTATAAAGAGCGATTGTTCAGCGTTTTTGACACCTTTTCCAATTTGGATGATCTTCTTTAAAAATAAAGTATTTAATTAATTTCGGCATATCGCCGAAAAGGTGGATTGTGCAATGCATACGGAATCAGACACTGCTTACGATACTATTTGCCACTAGCAATATTATCGTAATTATGATTTGTATCGGCTACATAGGGTACTCACTTTTGCACAATTTATTGACTTGATTTGTTTATTCTGTTCTCAAAATTTTAGAACTTTAAAAATTCAGTTCTATCAATCAACCAATCAATCTTTACTTAGTACCAATTAGATGGATGGATTAAATTAGATCGAGAAATAGAATTTTGGTACTAGCCACAACTTTAACACGGAAAGTATACACCTAGTTGCAAGAACGTTGTCAGATAAAAATAACAAATAACAAAAAGGAATTAATCAGAAATATTTCTGTACTTTGATTCTAAATTCCCCTATTCTGATGAGAATATAACTGTTTTAGTATATCCTGTATCTACCAACAAGACAATCTCAAGAATGTCAGTCTATGCCATCAAAACAGTGAAGTAATCTGTTTTGCAAAAATAATTAATTCCTATTTGTTATTTGTTATTTTTATATGACAACGTTCTTGCAAGGAAAAAATACATGTAGATATAAGATGAAAAATACATGTAAATATAAGATGAAAAATACATGTAAATATAAGATGAAAAATACATGTAAATATAAGATGAAAAATACATGTAAATATAAGATGAAAAATATATGTGAATATAAGATGAAAAATATATAAATATAAGATGAAAAATATATAAATATAGGATGAAAAATATAGTATTTGTTCTAAGGAGAACCACTCACTGGCTGTTCACACCATGTATCCAATAACGAAATTAATTAAAGGAACATATTTTTCATTTACTGGACAGCTGGTGGCACTGCTTATAGTTTCTTTAATCACCTCCCTACTTTAGTATAATGGGTTTTTTTTCAGACAGAAGATGGATTGTAAAATTCTTTAAGGGCACACTTATACCGCTTTTTAATGTTGATTTATTCATGCAGGGGGGTGCCACCATAATTTATTTCAACTTGGGCGCTGTCAATAGAACCTGCATGCAGAAATGAGCACGGCCATTCAGTAGTACTCAAAATCGAGAAGTATTCGATGAGGATATGATGTGAGATTCAAGTATGTAGATGGGGTACGGACATTCAGTAAAACACTATAGAAAAGCGACGAGTGCTTTATCGTTTTTTCGAGTGAAATTCATCGTGGGATTCCCGAGTCAGACAATGAATTTTTCTTGAATCCCATATCACATAATAATTGCTCTAACAGCGACTCCGATGAGGATAAAAAGCAAGAGAAAGAAAAACAAAACGCGGGCTTCCTGATTTTTCATTGAATTCATCTTTTCAGACTGCTATCAAACATTCTTCGTTTTTATAGCAAAATTCGCTTTTCAACAAAGTTAACTATTCCCATTTATATTCTTTGCAAACTAATCTTCTTTTTTGATTGTTTTTAATGCCATACGTTAAGAAAATCAAGTGATAGTAAGACAAAAGCAATTTTTTTTGTGCGGGATCCCTGATCTTTCATTGAATTCAGCTTTGAAAGCGTTGGATTCCGCCCTGAATTCTTCGCTATCTACGTCACATATTCGTCATCTTGGACCAATCAGCGCGCAAGTTTATTTTGTGATATGGGATTCTACTCAAAATCGAGTACGTGCTACCTTTGGGATCATTTACGATGAGGTGTGGAGTGGGGGTTGGGGCGAAAACAACAATTAACAACAAAACTAATTCAAGGCAAATCAGTGTTAATGCTGAAGCAGGAAGAGGGAACGGTTTAGAATAACTTTGAGTCATATGAAAAATAATCACCAAACTGCAAATTATTTATTTAGCACCAATCACTATTCATTTCTAATCAAATATTTTTTACAAGCATTATTCAATATATGGGGATGCGTGGCAGTGACGTCAAACTCAAACAAACAAACTCCTTGAGTTCGATTTCTGCCGTTTGGTTTTTAATGACAACTTTTTAAAAAATTATTACTTTGTAATCAAAAGATAAATAAATAAAATGTGTTTCTCCGTTTTCTTTTCAGTATAATATTACGCTTGTCTGAGCCATGCATCTTTTAAGCGGGCTATTCTTGGAATAGCCACGCAGCCCTATTAACATCATTATCATTACGTGTTGCGATTGTGTGCTTAGCATCAATACACTATTATACAATATTCTTTTCTTTACTGGTCATCAAGGGCTGATCCCAGTATTTATCACTGATAGATGCTTTTTCCCCTTTGTTCTGTTCCCTGCAAATATACTTCATAAAGAAAAGCATCATACTTAAGCAGAGTAAAATGAAAATACCACATTCAGCTACCAGTATGATTAATTGTTTTGAACAATTAATTCGAATCCAATGGTTATCTGATGGTTTTAGAATATGTTTGATTCGATCTAAGCTACCATCATTAGGGGCAGGTTTGATGCCTAAAATATGACACATTAATGGATACAAATCTACATTATCTATTACTCCAGGCCTATATCCTTGTTTAAAGGCAGGTCCATATGCAATAAGATATGGATGCATTGATGGAGCAAATGGACTGTATCCATGAACCCCTCCACTGACATCAGTCTTGGTAAACTTCGACCAGTATCTTGTGGATGTGAATTTTGACGTCGTCATGAGGTACCCAGGCGTGACCATCCCAACAATATCTGCAATACGTCTGTTGTGGCTGTAATGAAACTTCTCAGGTACTTCTTCTTTCTTATAAACTTTTAATAATCCTTTGGTCTCATTCTCTGCATTTTTGAAGCTTTTATAAAGATCTTCCAGAGTGCTGGAACTGGAGTTAGTGATCAGGAATCTTGTACTACCAGAGCTCCAAAATATGTAGGATTTTGGGTCAACATATTTATCTATATGTATATAGGACTGTGAATTGTAGTTTTTCATGCCATGGTCTGATGTAAAGATAAAGTTAATCCTATCAAAAATGCTCAGCGTTTTCAATCTTTTCATAAGGTAGAGAGTGATGTCATCCAGTCTGCTTAGAGTCGTAGCCAAGTGTGGTGAGTCTGTGCCATATGCGTGACCAACTTCGTCAGGTTCTTCAAAGTATAGAGCGGCGAAGGATGGAGGATTTGGTTTACTAAACCAGCTAACAACCAAATCCACTCGGTCCTTCCATGGCATGAGATTTGTGGATTCTGCAAACGGTTTTCCATAGCTGCTGTTAGGTCGAAGTGAGGCTGTTTGTCCTCTGATCTTTACATCATAACCTGGCCAGAAACAGTTTCCACTCTTGTGTCCTTGTTTCTCGTTCGTCACCCAAATAGGTTCACCACTGTTCCACCATCTGGAGTCATTCGTCATCATCGTAAAGCTAGCATTAAAGACAGGATCGTATACGTTGTTAGCAACAATTCCATGACTTTCAGGATACAATCCTGTCACTATCGAGTAATGATTTGGAAATGTTTCGGCGGGAAAAACGTTTTGTACGTAATCAGGTTTTGAACCTTCTTGAGCGATCTTTCTTAGTGTTGGTAAACTTTCTCTGTATTTATCAAGATAGTCGTAGCGAAATCCATCATATGAGAGCAAGAGTACAAAATTTTGCGATTCATCGGCCGCTTGAGCGTCGACTGCGAAACAAACGGCGAGAAGAAGGACAACGTTGAAGAACCACGAAACGGCACTCTTGGATCTAATAGTTGCTACCTTCATCATGCTCAAAAGTACTGCAAGTAAATGTCGCTATTGGATCAAACAAATTATAGACCTTTTTGACTTCTTTACGCGGCAAAATACGAAACCTTTCTGAAGATCAGTAAATGTTGATGCGTATAATCGTTTACGTTTAGGTTCAGTGTATGAAGTCACGCGACATACCACAGGGAGCCCATAACTAAGAATTTCGTGTTACGTGCAGTGTGACAGCACTCGGGAAGAAAGAAGTGTGATAAGAAACACGTAGCGTAGCGAGTTAATCAAGAAATAGAAAACCTCTTTCTGCAGTAATCCAGAAAGAAGGAAGTGACGAAAGTAGGAAAGATATGTGAAGAGGAGCACCCCTCTCGACCGCAGAACCCTGTTTTAACATTTAAATGCTATTACGCAGCATGGAGACTCCACGAGCCGTAGATGGTCGGGGAAAATACCCATTTTACTTTTTTTTATTGTACAGTAAGAGAACATAGTTTCTTATGGGTTAAGAGCTTAAATTTTATTGCGATGAAAAAACCGGCAACCAAATAAAAAAATATTCAAAATAACGTTGTGGGTTCCCTGTGGCAAATGAAATCGCTAGAGCATGAGTACTAGCTCAGAACAACAACATGGCGACAGAAACATGATGAGATAATGAGGAAGAAAACCAGGAAAAAATGTCTTTTCTAAAACGATTTCTACACAGTCAACCAGAAACTTCAAAAACCGGCACTCCTAGTGAGAAATGTCAAGTAACTAACGTGGTAAGTACCTTGAATATAACATCCAACACCCATAATATTCACATCAAAAATGGTCCTTACTTTTTACGAGTAGCTTATTTTTACTTTATTCTTTCAAAAGTGAAAGTCAGTGAGATTTTTTAAGCTCAGGTATTAAATTCTCAACTGTAGAAATCCAAGAATACACCGCAAGGTGCAGCTGGCATGAGCTCTGATTCCCATGACGAGCTGTCACTATTCAGTGGGATGACGTTCAGCTCACAGACCTCCTCTGATGATGGTATCCTTGACAAGTCTACTGGCGATGAACAGGGAATACAAGAATCAAAAGAGTTAAGAGAAATATTTGAAAAACTGGAGGTGACAAAAGGTGTGCAGAATAGATTTAGGCCAAATATTTATGGCACTGGACAAATTTACGCTGTCATAGCATTTTTAGCTCATAAGCTTATATATTCAGCAAATTCAATGTTTCTTTTATAGTAGGAAATTCATATAATCCAGTAAGGAATAGAGCTAAGTTTAAATATAAGATGAAGGAGAAATTTCATGAATAATACTCTCCACCCCCCCCCCCCCCCCAAATGTCACTTGTGAAACCCCAAGCAAAATAATTTTCACATGTATTTCATTGTATGTCTGCCTTTTAGATAAAATTTCTGACAATTGATTCCCCTCTCTACTTACAAGTAAATCACTCTTGTTTTGTGAGGTTAATACCTGTGGCTGTATCATATTATTAATTTGTTTTTGGCTTGTACTGCATACAGGAAACAGTAGGATTTCAAGGTGGACTACATAGGCTTATTATTTCAAGATTGTTCTTATACATTTGTCTTGAATGCTACTTAGTTGCAGGCAATGAACAAGAGATCAAAGAAAGTAACCTCAGTTCTCAAAACACAGAAGAAAGCAAAAATACACCAGAAAAAGAACATCAGCAAGAAACCCAAGGAACTGCAACAAGTTTGTCTGGTCAACAAGGCAAAAAGAAAAAAAGAACACATGCAAAAAGACCTGGTTATGCTAGAGACAATCAAAATATAAGGTAATTTAAATACTAGTTAACAAGTATAACAGCTTTTTCCATGCTCCATTCAGTAATAAAACATGCAGGAAGTGACACTAAGCATGAAAGACTTTCAAGAAGTGTCATTTCAGACCATGTGCCATTCCCTAGAGAACTATTTCTTTGTTAATGAGTTAAGTTGCACATGAGAAGACACATGAATATGGATACAACTCAAACAAAGAATCCTATTCTCAAGAGTCTGAAATGGGAAAGGTCTGAAACAAGGTCTGAAATGGGAAAATTATGCCCAAGCAGAAAAGGTCTAGTGCCTCTTTGAATCATTTTTGGTGACCTTGTTTCTTCACATTTTGATGGTAAAATCTTACTGTTTCAATGATTGGGCTTTATCTTTTCATATCAAGTAATCCTAAGCCCAAGGGAACTGCAGGAGAACTTGCTACATTTAATCATACAACTATTTTACAAAAGACATCTGAAATACCTGTTACACCAGAAGGTAAGTGGTCTGTGTGTGTGTGTGTGTGTAAGATGTAAAGCTAGAACACCCTACTGTAGCAATAACCCTTAGGGACCATTAATGATTTATGGGTTGGGGGGGGGGGGGGGGGGCTATGTGGATTTGGAGGGGCACCACTTTTTTAAGTCCAAATTTAGGATAAGCTATCAAAAAGATGAAAGGGGAGAAGGGGAAGGAGATTATTTGTTTTTCGTGTTTCCACATCAGTGAACAAGATAATAGACAAAGAATAGTATTTTCAAAAGATTTGAATTGGGTACAACATTGTGTTAGCCAATTTGGTCTATCTCAGACTGTTTTCCCATTTTAGATCATGTGTTGTGACCATTCCCTTGAGCGTTACTTCTTTTTTACCAGTAATTCATGCTTGTGAAGAGATAATCTGTATAGAGCTTGTAGGAATGACACTTGGTCTGAAATGGGAAAACGGTAATCAGGTCTATTGGTCAGAATGATGTTATGAAGCATTTCTAGCACTACCAATTATCCTGGTGGGGGACGGGGGGGGGGGGGGGAGGGGGGTGAGGACTACCATATAAAGAGTGGGGATGCTCTACATCCGAAATTTTGAAAATGACCCTTAAAAGGCACCAAAATTCTCTTTCTTGTAAACACGACAATCACAAGTTTCCCTCCTAAATGGTACCAAATGATGGTAATTTTACAGCATTTTAGTTAGTTTTTCGTTTGAACACCCTAAAAGGTACCAAATAATGAAAGTCAACCCCTGAAAGGTACGACGACCATCCCCTCCCCTTTCACATCAGAGTCCCCCTAATTATTTCAATCTGTATCTATTGCATCAGGGGTTTTGTTCATGACAGATGAGGCAGATGAAGTACAATCAGACTTACGACCAAAAGATGGAGCTGAACATGCAACACTTGATGAACAAACAGACAAAGATGCTAATCAAGGTGAAGAAAAGGAAGAAGCAAGAGGTATGGCACTCCCTGTTAAGGCCAGGGCTATTCTGTGAGGTTCACTCCACATACACATCACTACATTCATTATTTATAACATACAACACTCAGCTCATATGTTGATTTTTATAGAGGGATGAAAACTATAGAACCAAGCAAAAAATGTCAAGGGATAGAACTACACATCAAACAAACAACAGGATTTTTGCAAGGGAAGGGGAAGGGGTTCGAAATTTTGGTTATGGGATTCCACTGCCAAACTGAGGGGGTATGAACTGGCAAATTTGTAGTCCTCATTCAGGGGGTTCAATTGCAGTTTAGAGGTTTGGATACTGTAATCATAGTTATATGTATATGAAGTGCGGCCAATGAAAAATGGTTTTTGGTCAGGGAAATGTAAGAACCCTAAAAGATTTTTCCAGCAAAAAACCCAAGGAAAAAATTTGCCAGTTCCCTTATACCAAATGCGAGGGTTCTTTGCAAATATATTTTCAGCCAAAACCCCAGGAAAAAACGCCAGGAAAAAACCACATTCGTTTTATTCAGTGGAAAGGAAAATGTAGCTTATCTAATTGTGATTATTTTATTTCTCCAGGCGATGAAACAGTTTCAAAGCCATGCGTTCAAAACCTTTATTCAATTGACACTCCATCATCATCTGAGGAAAATCTGGTTGAAGTTGAACAAGAGCAACAAGAACATGGTAAATAAATTTAATATATAACATGCTGCATTCTCCACAACAAAATATACGTTTGTGAAAATTCACAGTTTTATTGACTTCAATTTTTTATTTTAGATTCTGGAGAGAAAACATTAGAAAACATACTAGAGAAGCCTGAACTGAAGGAAGATGAAGGCTGTATAGGTAACAAAACAGAAGATAAAATATCAGATTTGGACACTTCAGAAAAAGGCCTTGAATCAACACTCAAATCTGAGGATATTACAAAGAAAAACAGTGACGAAGATGGTACTGTTCCAAAAGAAAATATCCCTAGTGAAAAATTAAGCAAAGAAAAGGATGGAACATCGTGTGTGGAGAAAGAAAGAAACAAAGAAAGTATTTCAAAAGAAGAAATTGGGAAGGAAGGAGATCGTACGTACAACTTACAGCTTGATGCTGAAGAAAGAAGCTCTCTAGTTGAACAGGACATGCAGTTTAGAATGTCAAACTTAAGGTAGGTTTGTTTGTTTGTGCAAAAACATTTGAAGCCTGACCGACGACAAGTGAAAAAATAAGGTCCTGCCTATTAATCAAGCTTTTCAGTCAGAGGTCCATGACTTTAAGCGCAGATTTGGCTGATTGCATAATGTATGTATAGAGCAGCAAAACGTACGGCACAGACCACCCCTTGCTGTGACCGTGTCAGTGTCAGTGCCGTACCGTGTACTATGAAAACATTCGACATTCGGTGCCGTGTCCGCACCGCAAACGGGCCGTAACCGTGCCGTGTGCTGTGAATTTTCACTTTTACTGCAAGTCCAAACCAATTTTTCTTGTAGAACTTGTTTTTTTCTCCACTCATCTGTTTTACTTACTAAGAAAGATGTTCAACAATGAATCCTGATGTATAGCGCTTGATCAAGGGTTACACAATAAATGGTTTTTGAAGGCCTTAGTTAATAAAAATGACCACCATACATTAATCGCATCTCTGCAATATTGACATCAAATATTCCACGACCTGCTCATTTTTTTCTAATTTATTTCGTTTTTTCCCTATTCATTTTTAAGTGACGAAGAGAAAATTCTCCAAGAGCTTGAAAATAAAGTGCTTCAGAATTACTCGAACTCAGGTAGTGCATATCTTGACAAGCAGAAAGAGTTGGAAGACCTGATCCAAGAAGAAACCAAGGCTCTTGCTAACGACAACTATGACTTGGCAGAAGAACTGAGCGTAAAAATCGAAAAACTGAAAGAAAGTCTTGAGAAAACAAAGTACAAACTCCCTGCAGTTGACACCAAGGTATCATGATGCTTCCTTGCTTCCTTGCTTCCTTGCTTCCTTGCTTCCTTGCTTCCTTGCTTCCTTGCTTCCTTGCTTCCTTGCTTCCTTGCTTCCTTGCTTCCTTGCTTCCTTGCTTCCTTGCTTCCTTGCTTCCTTGCTTCCTTGCTTCCTTTATTCTTCGTTCCTACTTTCCTTCCATCTATCCTTCCTTCCTTCTTTTCTTCTTTCCTATCTTTCTTTTTATTCTTTTCTTTCCTTTTTTATTCATATCGATCGCTTCATTGTCTTTCCAGGTACAACAGGCCCTTCGACTCAGATCTGAATTATCCCTCAAAAGACTATCAATCCTACGTGACGCACAAGTCAGTTTAAACGAAGTCAGAGAAGAACAAGCTTTATCACTTGACGCCTTCAATGAAGAAAACAATACCAGAATATCGAAAGAAAAACAGAGTTTGAATGCAGAAAGACAGAGACTGGACCGTGCACGCGCGCACCTTCAACTAGATACAGAACATCTGGACAAGGAAGAAATAACGCTAGAAGAGGAAGTACAAAAAAGAACAGAAGAATTCGTTCAAAGAAAGGAATTACTTACAGAAGAAAGAGAAAAAATAAGGGTAATGACTTAATTTATTTCTTTAGAGCTATCTCGACCACAGGCAGCCCAAACGAAGTCCCTTATGTTTATAGTGAAGTAAATGATAGAGGTAAATACTAAATAAAGTTAGGAATCCCATTGAAATTTCACGTATAGAAAGGATTATCGGAATTCAGTTTCAGTTTCATTGCCTGGGTCGCATCATGCAGATGCATGGAAAAAAGCCTTAAATAAATCTCTTTAGTTTCAAGATGCTCAACGAAATGTTTTTCCATTTTAGTCCACGCGTCATTCCCTAGAGTATCATTTCTTTGTTTAACAGTTGCGCATGAGAAGACACATGAATATGGATACAACTCAAACAAAGAGGAAATGCGTGTTATTTAAAATGGAAAACTACGCCCAAGTTTAAAAGATTTATTTTCTTGGCTCATAATATTGTGTTTGTACGAATGATTTTCTCATTTACAGGCGGAAATAGCAGAAGTCGAAAGAAGGTTAGAACAGTTACGTCTAAGTGAATCACAGTGTAACAAAAACATCGAGGCAGAGGAACTCAAAATCGAGGAGATTATAGATGAATTTTTGCCGCAAAAAGAACCACTGAACAAGCAACGAAAAGAACTTGAAGATCAACAGAATCTACTAGAAACTGATCAGGTAAGTTACAATCGTACTCAATAGACCTTGTGCGTAATGTTTTGCCCATTTTAGACCACTTGTCATTCTCTTGAGCATCATTTCTTTATTTGGATGCAAATAAAACAAAGAATCCTGTTCTCAAAGGAATGAAACGTTATTTGAAGAGGTACATAACACACCCAGAATCGTGTAGTTTGCCGTTGCGATAAAAGGGTGTACACATACACAATGGAATTGTGTTGTGGCGTGCAACATTGCCATACACCGACGCATCTCATCAACTGACTAATTTTCTCTAGTTTTCGTTTTCTTTAACACTAAAATGGTTTTACAAATTTTAACGTTCCTTCACAATCGTGGCACATCAACATAAAAACAATTACAGAAAATGATAGTCTTGGGGTTGCGATATATTTTCCGGTCAATAAAACGTTTTTTAGAGTCGCACACTCAAAAGTTTTCAAAATTTGACAGGCCATGAAAGCACAAAAAGAATGCAGCAAGACACTATTTACTTCTGTGCTAACATTATTTACATATGAATATAATACTTTTCAAGCTTGGTAAGCAACATGCAATAAAATCTTTGCCAACGTTTTTTGAATTAGCTGTATATATATGTCAACTTTCAGGAATCCTTGAATTTGGCTCAAGAAAGATTCAACAAGTTGGTGGAGTCGTGGAGTAACAGAAAAGAAAGGTATTCCATGTGTACAAAAATTATCTATAATGCATAGTTATTTCATTTCTCCTTTTCTTCCTTAGTCCCTCTCCCTCTTTCTCTTTTATTTCATAGTCTCTATCACTATGGGTGAATTTAAGTTGTTGTGACATGCGATTCCGTAAGTGATCCCGTAAGTCACAGACGTGGATGGGAAAAGAGTTTGGCTTTTTTAAACTTAAAATCATCACTCTCATAATTATAAAATTGAAACAAATTTTAGCCTAACCCTTATATTATGTTAGGTCAACAGAATTCCTGAATAGCCTACAAACAACCATCAGCAGTAACGTATCGTCTATTGATGTTCTTGAGAAGCAGCGGGGAGAAATCGAGGAGTTTCTTTGCCTGAAACATCTTTCTTTCACTCAAGATACTACATTGGACAAGTGAGTTGTTTGGCAAACAATTTATATGATAATGAAATGCTTCCTAAGCTTCCCTCCCTCCTCCCTCCTTCCCTTCCTCTTTCTCTTTCTTCCTTCCTTCCTTCCTTCCATCTCCCCTCTCTCTTTCCCTACCATCCCTCTTCTTTTTCCTTCCTTTTTCCTTTGATTTTTTTAGATGCCTTTAGTTGCATATCAGGCTAATATTCTTCATGGTTCTTATCTTATCAGGCTTCGATCATCATTTAAGCAAACAAATCAACAAATCAAGTCCTTGACAAGCAAAATAACCTTATCAGAAAGAAACATAGCAAGTCTTAGAAAGAGAGTGACTGAAATTGAGGATCAGATCTCTGACAGTAACGAGGCAAAGGACATCGCAAAGAAAGGTACAACTTCTACCTTTGGAGTTCCTGTGTAGTAGAGAGAGAAAAATGACCATGGGAGAAGAGTAATATCTTCTCTCTTCCGCATCCCTTGTCTCCTAAATCACCACCGACTAGAGAGAATACATCATCATCATCATAATCTTCCTCCTCCTCTACTTTCTAATCGTTCTCCTTTTAATCATGAATATCAGATGTATTGCCAAGGCCATGTACAGGGGGGATCCAGGGAGGGGCAAAGGGGGGCTGTATTTCCCTTCAGCTAAAAATCTTGAAGTGGAACAGAAAGCACATTTTAAAATATTTTTCCAATTTCTGGCATTCATTCGCAGCATTCATTCAAGCCCCTCCTTATATTCTTGTCTGCATCTGCCCCTGATGTATAGCGACTGCAGAGCGGGCGAGGGGCTGGGGCGGGGGGCTGGCTATAGTCTCCCTACCACTTTTTGCTACCCGCAACATTTTTAATTGCAACTCCCCACCCCTTCGCGCCATAACCATGCACCACCATACACACACACACATATATTTTAGATTCTCCGGGTTCTTGCGTATAAAGGTCATTTTATTTAGGATATTCCGTAATATTTCTTCAGAAAGGAATTTCAAGGAAGCAAAGAGGCTGAAGGAGGACAGTGAAGCATTAAAAGCTGAGGGAATCGAAAGCCAAGAAAAGCTTGAGCGTCTCCTCGAAGAGCTGAATCAAGACACACTTTTATTACAGACCAAAGAAAAGGAATTTGAAAAGATAAAAGAGGAACTCGAAGAGATTGAACATGAATCAGGTAGGAATGCAGAGCAACATTTTTATTCAAAGCCGAGAAACTGAAACCCTCACTTTTATCAAACCCTGAAGCAACTTCAGTACTGATCTAAGCAAGGGCATTTAGTCTCTCGTACAGTTGCTCCACGCATGGAATCAGAGGTGGCAATGGACATAGAAGTCGCATATTAAATATCTATGTGGTTAACCATAGTTAACAGACGTTTTCCTCCTTCCAGGACCAAGTCCAATCATAGAAGTGTTTTAGAACCATGCAATATCTATGTATGATTTGCATGGAGTGGGGTGGGGCAGGAATTGACCTACTATCAGAGGCGACGCAGTGTAGCACCGCATATCAATCAAGCTTCCCTGGCGTTAAGTAATGGTAACTCCACACATAAGAAAATTCTGAACAGCCTTGGGGAAAAAAAACAAAAAAAACTGAGCAAGGTTTAGCTAGAATGCACCCTGGTGATTGTATTTTTCAAATTCTTTTGACAGATTTAAAGCTTATGAATTCTGCAGCAAAGGTGGTTCAAAGATTAAAAGATCAAATAACTAGGTAAAATGCTGAATGAAACTCTAGCACTTTATGTCTACGTTCTGAGCTTTTAAAAGCTCATATTAAAGCAGATTTCACGTGTCTTTAAAAATCTTACATACGAAAGGACTATACCGTGACCGCGACTGCACCGTAACCAAGCTTTTTCATTGGATAAACAATGTTCTCGTGCGCTATGATTGGTGTATCTTACAAGTACGTTTCTGTTTAGATACGAAGACAATGAGTTCCTTCACACGCTACTAACTGCTGAGATATCGACTTGTCAGGTAAGTATTAAAGGCATCAAGGCCGTCATATCTGCTGTGTGAAGAAAGCTGAAGAAAGCAAGAAACCTCTTTACTTTTGGAGTAATGTTTTCCCATTTCAGACCACGTGTCATTCCCTACATTATCATTTCTTTGCTTAACAATTGCGCACGAGGAGGCACATGAATATGGATACGACTCAGACAAAGAATCTTATTCTCAAGAGAATGACACGTGGTCTGAAATGGTAAACAATACGTCCAAGGTTAAAGCTATTGCTATAGATTACTAAACATGGTAATATATCCCTTACATATACTAAAACTTGTGTTCCAGAACTTAATCAACGAGTTGTGCTCCAAGCACAGTATATCTGCACCGATAATAGATGAGCCACAGACGCAAGAAGACGCTATGGATAGTCATGAAATAGAGAACATCGATGAAGAGATTAATACAACATCTTGCAGTGATCAAGTTGTAGCAGCCGATGAGGTTTGTATATTCTTGGCTGAGATGCGTTCCTTTTTTGGCAGCTGCATGTGGATAACAGAGGCGTAGCCAGGATTTTGCCTTAGGGAGGCCCAAAATCCCTTTTCAGAACATCAACCCAAAAAAACGGCCAACCAAAAAAAAAAAACGGTAAACATGCACGATGGAGGAGGAGGCCCCATCCTGGCTACGACCCTGGATAGTGTAGATTGATCAACGCTGCAACTCATGATATTGATTTCTTAGGAGCTCAGCCAAGTCACAGAGATAGAAGAAAGCAAGGAGGATCTTCTTAATCAACTGGATGAACTTGAAGGAAAACTGGAGGCAGTGGTGGATATGGAAGATTTTGACGAAGCAGATATCCTTTAACTTTAATAGTTGTCATATGTCTTTCGTTCAACTAGTTCACTGAATCTACTGAATCACTAGAGCGATTCATATGATTGGGAAACATACGATACTGACTTACAGCAGGTACACTGTACGGTATGTCGTAACATTGAAATGGTTTCCCATTGTCTTCCAGTAATTCATCCAACGACTACGTGTAGTTACGGTAAGATATACGAACTGGCTGCAAAACGGCTACGATTTTGTTGTATCGTTTCCCATTCCTACGAAAAACGCTCTATGGTTCTATGCGACTTGAGGAACATACCAGACCTCTTGTAATCCACCTGACTGTCAGTCATTGTCACTTTATTTAGACTCATATCCTCCTTAACAATATTTACATCGAATTCAGCAAGAAATAATTCAAGTCAAATCAAAGCTTGAAGAAAGAAGTTAGCAACGGGAAAAAGGAGTCCATCGAGGAGCACTAACAACAGAAAACCCGCCATTATTCAGTAAGAAAAAGCTACCATTAAGTGGGAAATGTCACAAAACTGAAGAAAACAAAAAGAATGTACGGAAAAAAATCAACCCCCCCCCCCCCCCCCCACCAGAGTTGCGTCCGGCGTCCAGGAAGAAAAAACCAACTCGACTAGATATGGCATAACTCAGTTTATTATACTGGCAATGCCGTAGTTCATATTATTAAAAATTTCATGTCGATGTAGAATAGATTTGTTATTATAACAATAAATTTGATACAAATGATATGACCATAACACTATTTACAAACCCCTTGATGCTATAGTTTACACACATACACACAGGACCTAGAAGTTGGAAGGCTTCGTTTTTGGAACTATTTCATATTTTTCACTCTGCAGCTACTGTAAATTCAAAAAGAGTAGATTCTATTAATCCGTTACCAGTGAGCTAGATTGGAGTTGAGAACAATTTTGTAAATCACTGGCTGTTTTCGTAGCATTACACACTCCGCAATTCTCTATTACTGGGTTGCCTTTAGTAGTTCAAGTTTTTTCAAGGGCGAAAACTGCCGGGTTTTCCTTTACACCTTTTGAAAATGTAGGATTGATGGTACTTGAAGTAGTTATAACGGTTTTTCGTACAAATATTCATTCTTCAATCCAAATACTTCGTAATCTTCAACAAGAAAGGTGTACTCTCCCATTAAGACTTCGGGTGTGGCCTGAGCACCAGCATAGGAATGAGGCAGATTGGAATACGATTCCCTTTGGGTATTACATTTGTCACTGATGCATAGGTCAGCTCCTGCACCAAACATTGGACCGTACCTGGATTAAAAAGGAATCATTGTGAAAATATAAAAGCAAAACAATCTAAAAAACTGAAATCTGAAGATGATAGTGACGGTAATGTTGGTGAAGGATGATGACAATAATGATGAAAAGGCATGTCGACAAAAGTTTAATGATGATGATGAGAACGGATGAGGATGAAAAGGAGCTGAGTGAGAAGTAAGACGAGGTGTTAGATGCAGGACATTTTCAGGAAGGGGAGAAATTTTCTCTGCAACTTGTCTTGCAATGGTGTTGCGAAACAATGTGCATGGAGCACTGAGGCGCGCAGTTTGAAAATTGTTAAGCGAGAAGTTGCAGCACAAGTTGCAAAAAGTAGAATTCGTTTCTATTTTTGGCAACGATTGCGTCTCGTTGCACCGTGTAACCCTCTTGCAACTTGTGTCGCAACGCCGTTGCGAGATAAGATGCAGAGAAAATGATGATATCGCGTGTAATGCATATCGAGTGTAATCGCGCCTTAAGAAATTACAGAATAAACGTAACAAAACCGTGACGTGATTTTTTCTCGAATGTTCATTACTTACTTCGGGTGGTGAAGTGTAGCGTACTTTGTATTCGCCACGCAAAACTTTGTAGGTGGAACACCACTGCTGTTCGTCAGCGTGAACAGAAAAGCACTGAAATAAAACAGTTACAGATAGTGACATTCATAGTGGGAGAATTGCACAATAAATGGGGCATTCAGTCTACCTACTTAATGTTTTTTACTTTCAACAACTGGGTTTCGAGACATATTACTAGCAACAACAACGACAGTGGTTGCTAATTTTTCATGCGATGTTGCATGCGACATGACACAAATTAGAGATCGCACCGTGTGACCGTGCGACGTCGCATAAAGGAGAACCGAGTTTTACTTTTGCTACTTCTTGCGACGAACCTCACCGTGTGAAACAACGTCTCATGGATAGTCACACAGTGCGATATTTAACTTTTGCGGCGTCGCATGAAAAATCGCATCATGTGTTTGCGCCTTATCCCTTTATTAATACCTGGTTGATGGTATGTACTTCCCTCTTGGTACATCACTTCTCCAAGGCTGATCACTGAATCCTCCACAGATGCTGCCATTGGTTCCCTATAGTGATAGAACAACGAAAAGGTCTTTAAGCAGGTATTCTGAATAAAGGAAAGGAAGGAAGGAAACTAGAAAGAAAGAAAGGAGGAAGGAAGAAAGAGGGGGCGAAAGGAGGGTAGGAAAGGAACAAAGAAGTGAGAGGGTGGAGGAAGGTGGGACAGAGGGAAAGTTAGAAGGAGATGTGGAGAGACAGACCATGACGTTTTTACTACCCATTCTACTTATCACCTAGGAAGGAAGAAGCAAGGAAGGGAAGGAAGGACAGGTGGAAGAAAGAACAGAAGGAAAAACTAGGATAGATATAGGGACAGACCATGTTTTGAATAACTATTCTACACCTGTGGAGGGAGGAAGAAAGGATGCATGAAAGCAAGGAAGGAAGGACAGACGGACGGACCATGCTTTGACACTTGTCTTAGTTATCACGATTTGTTACTGTTTTAGGCATACCATCACTACTGTCATTGTTGGTGATTGCCCATCACATTTCTTATGGAATGCTGTAGCAGAAAAATTCTCTTTGGAGGCTTTGTAAAGTAGTTGCCATTCTTGGTTTTCATTGCCATACCAGCCATTAAGGATCTTTTGAAGTTTTATTTTGTTTTTGCCCAGTATTGTACTACCATGGTATAACTTGCTTGATACTCTTGGTATTAAACGTGGGTCAACGGAGGCACTAAACCTTGTTGGAACTGCTGCAAATCTGTACCTAAAAACAGGAGTTTGAAACAAGGAACATTATGAGAAGTTGCTGAATCCACTTTTTAGATTCTTAGGTGGACAGTAATATTTCTCTAGTTCTTTGCATGGTCCCCCTTCAAGAATCAGCACTTCAAACTTATATTTCTAAGCTTAGAAATTGAGAACTCACTCTATGTCTGTACCATATTGTGATGTCACTCTTCTCTTTGTTTCACTTACCTTTCCAAAGATAACTCCATTGGAACAACACCTGTAGGTTCAACCTCCTCAGCAAAAACTGTGCTGTCTATCAAAAGAAGTTTGACATAGTCAATCACCCCTGTCAGCTCCTGCATGTGAAGAGAAAAAGACAGCATATTAAACACAATAATTCATTCATTCGGTTATTCAACTAATGAAATTATTGGATAGCATTTTACCTACCTGCATAATTTGTGTTCTGTCATCATCATTCCACTGTGATGTGGGCTTGTTTATACCTGTGTTTGTTTTGGCCCATCTAAGGACAGCCCTCCAAACTTCATCTTCAGATACTGCAAACTTAAAACAATCCACAAAAATTTTGATACCTAAATGCAGAGGAGATTTAAAATACTCAGGGAAGGGGCCTGGAGTACAATTAAAAAAAAGTAGGAATAAGTGTACTACTCCTTTTTTAAGGGGGGGAGGATTTGTGTGCTTTTTGCCATTACAGTTGGGTCCTATGACCTTAAAACTTAGATCCCTCTTAACATGAACAAATTTAATTATCATAAAAAGACTACTAAGTTAGTAAACATGGATAAGCCAGCTTAATTACTATTAGAAAATTAAGGAATAAAAAACAGTTTTCCGTGTATTATACTCTGATAAAGACACGCGGGATGTGGAGAGAACACGAGAGAAGCGTAGGAAACCACGACGCGTAGCGGAGTGGTTTCCAGCTTCTCAAGTGTTCTCTCCACATCCCAAGTGTCTTTATCAGAGTATAATACACGGAAAACTGTTTTTTTTATTGCTTTTATAAAATAACTAGCGCTCAAATGCTTTTAAGAAGCAGAGAGAGAAAAAAAAAAATAGCGCGAGCATGTATTATACTCTCATAAAACATGGCTTTTTGACCAATCAGAGCGCGCGTAATATCAAAGTTATTTTATAAAACCTACTAATGGTCTATCACCAATCGAGCCCTGTGATCTAGTAGCAAAAAGCACCGGTTGAAAACCCCAAAAAATATATTTAAAGCAAAATCCAAAACTTTTCGCATCCTTTTATTGGACCGATTAGTAGGTTTTTACTAAAACAATTAGACCTCTCGCCCTCATGGCCTACAAGTCAATAGCCCAGGAGGCCTCCTGGGCTATTGACTCGTAGACCATTCGGACTTGAGGAATAATTGTTAAATAGACAATCTTACTTGTGCAGGCAGGGCTTGTCAAAATGACCAGCAAGGCAAAGATTTGACTGGACAAGTTCCAGCTGTTATTTCAAGCCTTGCTTTGTGTTTCAAAATATTTTGTTTGTGAGTGTAATATTCTTACCTGGTCACTTGAAATGAGTTTGACTAAAGCAGGTTTTGGTAATAAAGAGAAGCCTTTTGAATGAACCACTTCCTCAGCATTTTCCTCCATAAATGCTATACACTTATCAACTAATGCCCTTGCTCCTTTTGACTGTTCTGTTTTATTGGGTCCTGTGCCACCCGATAAGGCCATAGCATCAGTAAGAAACTCTGCAGCATTATCTACACCAAGGTTGCTCATAAAGTAATCTTCACAAGCAGATTGAAGATCCGAAATCTCAAGATCCTCAGCAATTCTCAGGGTTTCAAATGCTGTACTGCTTTTAAACTCGATCTATAAAATGATGGAAATAGATTTGAAAATTGAGTTTAGTTTAAACAATTGATCAATATGGTGAGAGCTGTCTTCATTTGGACTGTTTTGGCAGATGTTTTAACAACTGAAGCAGTACATGGTAAGTTTTAGAGTCATGTTTGGAAAGTACTATTGATGAGTCGTATGCATTCCCAAGAGAGTTAAATGACAAAGACATGGCAGCCATGTTGGTGAATAGATGTTGATGGGATAGAACTTTAAAAACAAACAAAAATATTTTAAAACTTACTTTCCCCGTATATAAAAACTCAATGACTTCTTTAAACACATCGGGTTTGAAACCAGACTTTCGAACTACAAAAGGGGAACCAGGACTGTACATTTTAGACCATAACTCCCTCTTTCTCTTGCGAAAATACACACATCTTGAAATCAAAATCAAACGATGAGCATAGACGCTGGTTTCTGAGTCTCCAACCACAAAAACGACGTCTCCAGTCTCGCCATCATCTACCAGTTCATAAAGATCATTTAGAAGGGATTCTACACCAACCCAGGACGTATTTTTATCAGAGAAACTGGGCATTACGGCCGCCATGTTTACTTTGGACGCGACAATCACCGACAGGCGTTGCTCGACTGGTTGTCAAGACAAAGGAACCCCATCAGACTGATAGTCAAAACTGAATGAAGAAAGATGAAAGAAAAATGATATATAATAATAATAAATAGTTTATTCCACCTCATTTGCAGTGGGGAGTCAGGAGAAATATACTAACTCAGCGCAATATATATAAAAATAGATGATATGAGATTAAGATTTGAGAAATCAATACCCCAATTAAATACTTATATTTACTTATAATAATTATATCAAGGGACTGTGACTTGTAGAGTTGACTAAGCTCATTAGGGTGTAGGGGGAAATATAGCCACTCTCCCTTTCATCAACTGATATGATCTAGCTTTGGAATTTCATTTTGTTCCCAAGGGGTGAAATGGAAGCTGGGATTCACCTTTTTGGGGCTGGGAAAATGGGATTTCATGCACTGGGACTGCAATTTAGCCATTACTGGGACTGGGATTTTTCAGAAATATCTTTAACTCTAACTCTATAACTCGGACTGAAATTTTGCAGGACTGGGACTGGGATTTTGAAAATTTTTGGGCTGGGAAATGGGATTAGGACCCCCCACTTCAGGACCCTCTTTCTATCTTATTGGAAAAACAGTCCATAAAGAATGGCAGAAGAACTTCTCAACTGTGTCAAGTTGTTTCCAAGAAGGATGAAATTTTAATATTTCTCTTTTAGTGATCAATGATGTGTCCCCCTTTCAAAATCCTAGTAGATCCGCAAATCTTCTAACTTATGCATTGTAACATGAGCTGTAAACCGACTGTAAACCATAAAGCAGTCGTGACGTCACAACCAGCTATGCATGATAGTTTTGTAGCAGTACTGACTGCATTTTTACCGCTCTTTTCTTCTCGATGGCTTCCTTATCGTAGAGGATGCCTAGGCTATGGAAATGTTCATCTTCAAAATGCCTGATTTTCGGAATAACCTTCGTGACACTTCTGAACACGTTTGTGCTCTTTTCGTGCCGATTTTCGGGTAAGTAAACTGTTAATCGAATAATTATAATGTTCTAGAGAAATAATTAAGACGACTTCGTGTTGGTAAGAAACCCCAAAGGAATCAAGAATTCCCTCATCCAATCTTCATTAATTTTTCATTTATCTTTCTTCATCTATCTTTCTCATCGAATCCTTTATGCGAGAAAAATATTTATGATGCTTGAAACGATGTATACAGTAGAAACACGCGTTTATTGAAGAACAACTAGTCCTTCCAAGTCCTTGCACTTAAAGGGCACCTTTATTTGTGTAGGTATTATGTCTGAAGCCGTATTTACGTAATCTTCGCAAAGTAAGCGACAGCTTTTGCTAAATGAACACTTGTAGACTAACGCCTGTTGACTTTTCTGTCGCATTACAGACGTTCCTGTCGTGTAGTTGGGGTAGTATTATGTGGAGCTTAAAGCACCTAATCGTCACCTCACGTTAGAAATTCGCTGTTTGTTGATTTTTTTAGGTGCTAATAATCTCTCTCTCTCTCACTCTTACTATATCTACGATGTGTTATGCCAATATATATACTTTTGCAATCTCTTTCATTGCTTACTATCAATCACGTGACTTTTCTGGATTTGACTGGGGGGCAACCAATGGTTGACTGGGGGGCAACTAGTGATTCTTGAATCAAATCATGTCAAAATAACTCCTTAAAGTATCCCATTTGACTATTTGTACAACATGAAACCAGAAAACGAGATACACAGACAACCTCCAACATTCTCCAAGCAGGTTAAAACAGATATACTACCGGAAGTGATGTCTATTGATAGTAAGCAATATACCTCTTTACCTTCATTGTTTGTTGTGTAAATATTTTAACAAAAGAACATTTCTCAAGGGAATGTCATGTGGTCTGAAATGGGCAATTTGCATATGAAGGTAAAGAGGTATATTGCCTATATATCTTGACTAAAGTGGTGTAGTTTGGTGATGAGGGGGGGGGGGGGGGAGGGGGAGTACTAAAGTATTAAGGGTTTGTCTGCAGGTCCTCCTTCCTTCCCTTCTCCTCTACTAAGGGTAGTACTAAGTACCTAGTACTAAGGGTGGTTCAGTGATAGGGAAGTACTGCTGGGATCTGAAAACCTTAACACTATCTACACTGTGCAATTTTCTCAGTAACTTGTCTCGCAATGCTTGAAAATGTAACATTGCAGGTCGCTTAAAGGCCCTGTTCTCTGTGCAATTTTCTTAGCAACTTGTCTCTTGAAAATGCTTGAAAATGTAGCATTGCAGGTTGCCGAAGTGAGATGTTGCACTAAGACGTAATCTCAGCAACTTGCAGCAACTTGAAAAATATGCCTAAAAATTGTGAGGAAAGTTGCGGGAGGGGTGATATGCTGTGCAATGGCATTGCCAGTTGTTGCAATTATTGGTTGCAAAAAGTAGAACTAAGTTCTAATTTAAGCAATACTAGGCACAACAACAAAATTGCAAGACAACCCCTGTTACACCAGCAACTTGTCTCGCAATGGTGTTGCAAGACAATTGAAGTTGATAGGAAAATTGCACAGTGTAACAAGGCTTTAAGAGAAGAATACCAATACTGCGAATTATTTAAGAAATAAAACATTTTCTCCGTGCCTTCATAACCTGGTGAAAACCGAGGCTACGTGTTTGGGAGAATTCAAGAGCAGATCAGTGAAAACCCGAGACGAAGTCGAAGGCATCAGAGAAAATGTTTTATTTCTTTTAAAAAATACTTAAAAAATGCTTGTTACGTCATTTCCGTGCCTTCATAGTGTGATGAAAACACAGCAGTATTTTTTAAAACCCTATCTAAGATATCAGTGTAGCAGCATTGTAGGAAGGGAAGCACTAAAAAGTTTTTGGCAGCCAAATAAATCAATTTCAACAAAAAGTCAAAACTGAATGCTGAGACAGCCCAAGCATACAGTTAGTGGACTGTGATATATATCATCAGTTTTAATGAGGGAACAATTTAAATTTCATGTGGTTTGAAAATATTATCATGTTCAAGACAATATCATGGATATCATCTACCCCGGCCTGTAGAAGCCCAAGATCCCAAAAAAACATATCCTGCATACCCAGTGAAACATTCTTGTATAGCCTGTATATGGGAATACCCACCCCAGGGTGTAGCACACCACATTTTTCTTCAAGAACAGATCCAGGGGGGCAAAGGGGGGCTGAAGCCCCTGCCTCTTCAGCAGAAAAAAGACAGTATTCATTAAAGTTAGATGCTTTTTTTTATTGTTTTCCATTGTGTTGACCGACGAAACTCAATCAGTCCCCCCTAAAATTTTGGCTGGATCTGCTCTTGTTCTTGCACTGCCAATTTTAGAATTTTTGTTGCAATATGTTATCAGCAACAAATACAAGATTATCTTGCAATTTTGTGTTACTATGTTTCTAGCCTTCATCTCATCTAAACAGCATCACTCACTTACATCAGTACATGCATATAAAATAAATTGCAAAATGTTCTTTTTTTCACAGATTCAGCATGTCCCTTCTCAAATAAATATCACGAACATACCAGTCACCTACCTATACCTAGTAAAGAGTATGTAACCGACAAAAACAGTGAAAAAGACCTCACTGATAAACCATTACAGTTACAAAATAAGGATGGTGAGAAAAAAGCACCAATCGAAAATAGACAACTTGAAAATGATGGAGATAATCAGGAAAAGAAACAGGGTAAGTATATATGTATATTGTAGTTGTTAATCATGCATATGGCCAATAGTCCCTTTCACAGTTCCCTGTGCCATCTTGAAAGGTAGCCAGCCAGACCTTTGCATCAAAACGAGATGAAGAGTGAGCTTGCAATCATAGAGACGTTTTTTAACACCTTGGACAATTATTTCTATGACTCTATCATTGCAAGCTCACCATCCGTCTCACTTCGATGCAAAGGCCTGGCTAACTGTGGTGAGGGGGAAGACTAGCCAATTTGATATGCCATGTTTCCTGGCCCACAATTTTCCAGCCAATTTATCTTGATAAACTTTCACTCGATTTACTTGAAGCCCCTCAAATTTAATTTCTGTCAATTTGATAAGCCATGCATGTTTCCCACAATTTTCCAGCCTTTTATTTGTTCCCTGTGGTATTGGCACGAGTTACCCTGTAACAGCCACCACACTTTTTAAAAATCCACTACTCAGTTGATTTACTACACAAAATTGGTTGTTATTATTGGTTAAAAGCTATGCCATAACCACACAACCTATTTGTTGCAGTTGCACAAGATACCCATAAAGAAATGATAGATAGAGCAAACTACAAAATGGAGGACTCTGCTGTCAATTTTAACTCTAAAGATTATATTATTGCTGGACAAAAACGGAATCGTGATGGTAAGCTGATGGTAGACTTGATAGCATTTAGAACCATTTATTTTATACCAGACCAAAGACGTTTTCTCAGTTTGATAAATACAATGAATAGTGGTCTAGCTTCAGTACAATCAACACCATATTATAAGCTTTATGAATTTTAGTTGGAATTTATTTCAGTGCTCGACCTTAGGGGTAGTCAACTATACTAGTAAAAATTGCCTCTGTGCAAATAAAACTTAAGAACCACCAGCAAATGGGCCATCTCTGCTAGTAATCTATCACCTCTACTAGCCCAGGGACTAGTATTAAAAAAGTGAAGGTCAAGCACTGAACTTTGTGAAATCCTAGGACAAAAACCATATGCAGGATGTTAGTTGTCAAGAAGTTTATTCTAAGTCACTGTTTCAGAGGTGGATCAAAAGGGGCTGTGAACCTCTTCCCTCTCTTTCCTTCTTCTCTCAATGACAGTAGAACTGCCATATATGCTTAACACTGCATTTTTCCGTCCAACATTCTTACTAATGTGCTCTTCCCCCAACCACTGAGAGCGCTGGATCTTTTCTCACTAACTTGTTAATTCATATCGCAAACATAAAAGGAAAACAGCGCGCGCGTACGAAATACAAAGAATACTGAGAAAAGTGGGTCCCACTTTTATCTTGATAAAAGCACTAGTTGTCCGGACTACAAGGTGCGCGCGCTCGTGCTATGTCCTATCATACTGCACGCGCTTTCAGCCAGTCAGAGCGCGAGATAATTTTCAAGTCTCAGTTCTCTTACTTTCAGCTTTATACGTACTATATAGGGTGCTCAGCGCTACCAGTCCTCACTTAAACGACATCTTTTTCTCATCCTTAGCTTTCCTTATTGTTGGCGTACCAACCATACATCGAACCAAAGCCACTTACTTAACTTCAACGTTAAAAGATCTAGTGGACGGTCTGGATGAATCGGAGAAGGAGGAGGTCATTATCGTCGTCTTAGTAGCAGACTTCGATCCGACATCTATTTTGAGCGTATCTGATCAAATTACCAAGGATTTTCCAAAGGAATTACGTTCGGGGTTGATTCGAGTCATCAAAGCACCAAATTCGTTTTATCCAAATCTAAACAAGCTGCCACGGCTCTGGGGAGACAAGCCCGAAAGGATACGCTGGCGGTCCAAGCAGTGTCTAGACTATGCATTCCTCATGAAATATTGTAAAGAATTGGGTCAGTATTATCTGCAAATAGAAGATGATATAGCAACAAGTAAAGGCTACCTCAAAAAAATCAAGGGCTTCATTACAAAGTATCAGGAACGAAGGTGGTCGATATTAGAGTTTGGGGCGCGAGGATTCATTGGTATGCTTTACCGCACCTCTGATCTGGGTCATTTGTCGGCTTTCGTTAAGATGTACTATTGGGTATACCCCGTCGATCTTCTCTTCCGACAATACAACGACTTTAACCTCAATGGCAATCCCCAGTGGCCAAGGTACAGACCACCTCTCTTCCGCCATGTTGGTACTTTCTCATCCCTTGATGGTCAAGTGCGTAAGCTTGAGGACATTAGAGTTGGTCGACGTATTTATAATGATAACGATAACCCCGATGCTGACGTCACTACCTCGATACGTGATCGCGTGCGCGGAGGTAAAATCTCGTCTGCGTACGATACTGTTCGTCATGGTATGTTCTGGGGAAAGAACGTTAAAAAGGGAGATTACGTCCTTATTGAATTCCTTCAACCCCTGAGGGTGAAAAAAATGATCGTGGAGTCCGGAGGGGCTCGTGCTCCGGAGGACTACTTTGGCGCTGCAAAAATACTTTACAGTAAACAAAATGACGCAGGGGAATGCGACGAATTTATTCTTTGGAAGGAGTTTTATGAGATGCCACAACTGAAAGTGGAGAGTAGTGAACCTAAAGGGACGCTTTGTCAGTGCTTGAAAATTGAAATAACAGGTTTACGAAGAGATAGGAAAGGGAATCCCCGGTGGTTAGCTTTACGAGAGATCGCTGTTTGGTCTGAAACTGTAAAAGATAAATGAAAAACATTGAATTTCTTGCTGGTTATATCCTAAATTTAAAGAAATATATTATAAAGTATATAAGAAATTTTTAATTTCGCCAGATTCGATTTTTTGTCCAACAAAATAATTACTCAGGAACGTCGAAGATTTGATTGGCGAACGTTGACTTGCCATGGGTAAAGTATATATACAGTCATTGTCAAAAAGATTGTCCTATGATTGAAAAAAGACTTAAAGACCAAAAGATATGTCACGTGATAACTAATACACTAGCTCTAATAGCTCGACATTGGCAATCATTAGAGTTCATTATATGTAGTTTTCAGGATTATTACTCTGTTCATTGTTACTCATAAAGTTTTTAAACCAGAATTCATATCGTTTAAAATGAATTTAAAAAATCATCACGTGATACTTCTTTTGGTCTTTTTTTCATAGGATAACCTTTTGACAATGACTATGTTTGCTTTTTACTTTTGGTTTGTCATTTTTTTCCGCAATGAAGAGTTTTTAAAATGTTAAGCATTTTTCTTCGCCTGTCGCCCAGGTAAAATTAATATATGTATATAACTAAATAAAATGAAATTTTCTAACTATTGTGATCTAATGTGTCAAGTTTTTGATGTATTTATGGATGGGCTTTTCTTTTCTTTTCTTTTCTTTTCTTTTCTTTTCTTTTCTTTTCTTTTCTTTTCTTTTCTTTTCTTTTCTTTTCTTTTCTTTTCTTTTCTTTTCTTTTCTTTTCTTTTCTTTTCTTTTCTTTTCTTTTCTTTTCTTTTCTTTTCTTTTCTTTTCTTTTCTTTTCTTTTCTTTTCTTTCCTCTTCTTTTCTTTCCTCTTCTTTTCTTTCCTCCTTTCTTTCTTTCTTTCTTTCTTTCTTTCTTTCTTTCTGCTTTTGTTATTGTTTTTTGTGACATGAAAATAAGATATTACTCTCGAGTTCAGCCCACTCGTTTTACGGGAGATGATTTCGATTTTGAGAATAAGAATAATTTTTAACCCGCCATACTTTTTCCCCCCGAAATGAACCAAGGAGGTTTGCTGGTTTACCTGTGGTATATTTGATCAAAAGAGCCTAGTAAGTATATTGGCCGTGAGAGGCTGAGCCGAGTGTTCACATGACCGCCATCTTGGAAAAGAGTTGTTGAAAGTCCAAGTTATCTCGACTAATTCACCACATAATTTGGCCTTTATTTTACGTCTTCGTGGGAATTCAAGCAAAAAAAATGTTGGGACAAGCTTTAAGAATAGCTAGGACGACACTTTTTAGACGAAGCATGACAACAGGTCGAATGCCAGAACAGATTGGAGAAGGCGGTAAACCAATGGTAAGTTCTTGCACTTCTTATGCAATTTATCTATTTTAGCTTGTAAAATGCCTTACTTTTCATCTATAGTTCTTAATAGATACTTTATTAGATAGATAGATACTTTATTACTTTTAGGATACTACAGCTAGAGGCTGAATAAGAAGTTAGGAGCATTGTTGAAATACATGCTTGGGTATCAGTTCAAAGATCAAATTTGACTTTTATTTATTTTTCAGAGCACTGTTCAGCAAGTCACAGCCTTTATGTGCATTTCTGTTGCTCTCCTTGGTCCAGGAATTTTAATGATGTTGACTCGTGAAAAACCAACTCAAGAACACTAAGCTAGGTCAAGATTAAAGATGATGATAAATACTGGACAATCTTGTGTTGGCTTTAAACTTTTGATGTGTGTTTGTGAATACAAATAGGATTTTCTGCATCTTATTTTGTATTTCAAGGCTGTGAGATTTCATAATTGTAATAAGGCCTTTTGATTTGTGAAAATAAATGATGTTAAAATGACTGGAATGGGTATCAGGCTAGTATTATTGTCAATAGATGGTCTTATGGCCAATCAAAATAATTGGGCATAATAGACAACTTTCCTCTTTTCATGTTATTTCACATCCCTGAGTATTTTTAACTTTTTCGTATATTAATAGCAACATGATTAATTTAGAATTAGTACTAGGTATTAATAGCTTCTTTTATAGAGTTATAGTGGCCCAATGGTCAGGCCATCAGATAATATGCCTGAAGGTCAAGCATGTAAGATATAGCAGGTGCTCTTGTGCATGGGATGATGATTAGTGGGAGTGCTATGAATACTATCATCTCTGGATCATCACAGGTCAGATGTGGTTTTTTTTTTTGGATAACAGTAATGTATATACTTTAAATCTCCATTTTTCCACTTGAAAAATTTATTGTTGCTGTTTTCTCACGTTTTCAACACAGGTTTAGACTTTTGTTGCATTGAGAGCTCTAAACCACAGTGTTTATCTAGTTTCTCAGGAGCAACTGCAGCATGTCTCTATTAAATTTTCAAATCTCGGGCCCTCATCTTTTAGTCTTATACACACTTAGTCTATCATATTTTAAAATCCAAGTCCTCACACTTTCAGACAGTGCATATAATAGTTTTTTGATGCAGCAAAATAGTTTGCAGTGAGACAATAAGAATTGCAGATTGTATCAGTTCATTCAAAAGCCCTTATTCCCCTTATCCTGCATATGTATCATACTGTTTCATGGATATTTACATGCTACAAATTTTGTTTACAATGTCATTTCATATCTTAATACTAGCATTTATTATTAAAAAAATACCTATTTTTCAAATTAACATTTTTTTGTCATTATAGACCAATTTAGTAAAAAAGTACGATAATTTACAAGTTTTGGTGAACATTTTGTTTATACAGTAGACATTACCATTGTGCTGTTAATATAATGTTCCAACCAATATTTTAACTATATTTTGTCACTTTGCCTTGATGGATTGTCCAACAGATTTCTGGTTGGCAACTTTAAATAATAATAATTATTAACCAAAGCAATGCCTTATTATGCCTGTCCAGAGGAGGTTCTCAGGTGCCTGTTTTTAAAAAACTTGGATTTCTACTTTTAAAAAAGTGTATGTACAATTAGTTTTTGAATAACTGGTCTTAAAAAA
Source organism: Anthopleura sola (assembly GCA_023349425.1). Classification (NCBI taxonomy): domain Eukaryota; kingdom Metazoa; phylum Cnidaria; class Anthozoa; order Actiniaria; family Actiniidae; genus Anthopleura; species Anthopleura sola. The sequence continues at coordinate 4,055,914 of JALHLI010000003.1, read as the reverse complement.
CTCAAAATTCCACCTACAAAACTTTTATTATTTTTAGATGAAAAAACCTGTGTGTCAATGTCATTGTTTGTGATTTTAAATCATTCTATTTCCTCAAAGCATTATTTTTGATGATAACTAGCGATAAGCTAGTGTGGGCTGCGTCAGTGTTTCTAATGAAACAGTATAGATAAAAAGTTAAATTTAACTTTTTATCCATACATTTTTGATGATTTGTTAAATTCTCAGTCAGCACTACTGTAGCTGTCAGTCGTCACTTGTTCCTTTAATACAAGTACAAGACAAGTACAATATGTTATGGATTTCCCTGGAAATAGATTGTCCTAGATTCACTCCTTGCTACCATATTATCATGATTTTATAGTTATACTGATTTTAAGAATCATTTTATTCTAGTATAGTATATCATTGAGCAAAAGCAAGGTGGAGTAATTATTGCTAAGCTGCATAATCATCAAGATGCAAGTTGTAAACTTTGGTTTGCTCCAAACCCCTGGTTTTCAAATTAATAGGGGATGCCTTTCATCATGCTCTTGAGCACCTTCTTGCACTGGATGTGGAATTCCATGTCGTCTTTTGTATATTACTACAGCTGCAATCACTATTATGACTGCGATAACAGCAACAGTTATACCTGCTACCACTCCTCCACCAAGTTTGTATTCTGTCATATTAAAGATTGACAAAGCATATTAGATCTTTAATTCATACAATTTGAGTATAATGATTCTGTTAATTTCATTCTATTTAGTGGGTGGCATGGGTGGCGTAGTGGTTTACCGCTCGCCTGTCACCGCTGTGGTCCGAGTTCGAGCCCCGGCTTGGGTCAGATCATATGTGAGTTGAGTTTGTTTGATGTGTTGTTCTCTCCTGTGCCACGAGGGTTTTCTCCGGATTCTCCGGTTTCCTCCCTCCGTAAAAATCAACATGTGAGTTGAGAGTTGTATGCATATAATATATTCATATATAATGTAGTGGTAGTGTGTGTGAGTGACAGTTGGCCAAATTGGAAACCAGTATCATTAAGTTACTGAATTTGAATCCCACTATAAAAAAAGTAATTTATTTATTTTTTATTTTTATTTATTTCATTTAAAAATTTCCATAATTTTCAGCTTTTCAGGATTGAGTATCTTATTTATAAAATGAAAGATACGGTTTTGTCATAATCAAAAATTTGACCAGTACATTCTATGTCTGCATGCAGGCATGTATGAGCTGCTAATTATTAGTGGCAAGAGAAAAGCCCTGGCCTGTTTGTAGGCCAATCAGAAACCTTGAATTCTGTGCTCTGCATTATATGAATCCATAATGTATTGCCAGTGCTGTACAAGCAAGCAATCAGCATTGGTACACATTTTCCCACCATTTATATAGTACTTACTTTTGGGTTCAGGAGTCGGTTGTGGACTGCACGGCTGATTTGGACAGCAACATTTTGAGTAAAATTTTGCAACCTAATAATAATAATTAACATTATAGAAATGGCTTTCAAAAAATAATACATAAATGGTTACATGTGCATCCATGTAGTTTGTAAAATTTGAGATTAGGGGGAAAATGTAAAGTGAATTTTAACTAAAGATATCTTTAGCTTGGGCATAGCAGTTTCCCATTATAGTTTGGTCTATTAGTGAAAGGAGTGTGTTTGAGTACAAGAACCAAACTTGGCACAAAGTTTTCCAAATAAGCAAATTAGCGACCATGTAATTTCCTTTGGGAATATGATTCTTTGATTCAGTGGTAGCCATATTTATGTGTCTTCTTGTGTGCAACCATTATACAAAGATTAATGATACTCTAGTCTGAAATGGGAGAACATTACGCCAAAGCTAAACAGGTATCTCCAAGCAAAAACAATTACCTCTAGTCCTGCTTTGTCACCCAGATATTCAAAAGAAGTTTCATCAGTATTTGGAGTGCATATCAGCCATATTCTAGCTCTTCTGCTCACAAGAATAGAAAGATATCAGTTTTAAATAATATAGTTATAACATAATAAGTTCAGCGATAGTTTTTTATTGGTACAAATTACTGTGCATGTTACTATGTACTGTTTTTCCTACAGGTATACAAATAGACAGTAACGCCAGCTAGCTATCTGGAACTGTGCAATCACCCCTCCCCCCTCACACACAGACACAAGTACTGTATTTTCCTCTATTATTTTTATTTTACTTTTCTGCATAAGAAATTTATTCCTTCTCCTAGATTATCTGCACATGAAGCCCCACATGTAGAATCAACTAACTTTCAGTGCCGTAGCGGCCAAAAAATATTGGGGGGCCCTAGGTCAAAAGTATTGAGGGTGCCATATTCTAAAACGACCTCAGGGCTCGTGCAGGTCCTTGAACTCCTTGAAAAGTGCTGGAATTTGAAAACTCATTTCAAGGGCACTTGAAACTCCTTGAAAGAAGAAAAAAATCCTTGAAAATCGTAAATACTCCTTGAAAAATACAGGAATTCTTACCATTTATTTTTTAGGTGTAGTAATAAAAAAATTGAATTAAGAAAAAAATAATAAAATGAAGCGAAATAAATATGTGATTTCTACAATTATTGTAAATTCCAAAAACCTATCACGAGCTTAAACTGGTTGTGGAGTATTTTAGAAAGGTTTTTGTAACCCAAAATGCCTGTTTTCCTCATCTAAAAGTTGGTAATCCCGATCACACCCATCATTATGTGGTCCTTGAAAATTTTCATTTTGGTCCTTGAATACTCCTTGAAATGTTCTTGGATGTCTTCACAAGAAGCCTGCACGAACCCTGGACCTATGTATTAGTAATAGACCTAAAATTTTCAATATACAGTACATTTGAAATTATTGGAGGGGGGGGGGGGGGGCAGCCCCCAGGCTCCTCCCCCTGCTATTGCCCTGCCTTTGGTTTGACTTTAGAATAGGAAAATAACATGACTTTTGGAGAGCATATTATTAATTTTTTATTTGTGGCCCGAATAGCATTAATTTTGTGTCCGAGTGCAGCGAGGGTGCAAACGATGCTACAAGGGCCACAAATAAACAGTATGCACGACAAAAGTCATGTTATTATCATTATCATTAATATACATGTACAAGACCAAATAATACAAAGTCTTCAATATCAAAAGTTAGAATTTTAAAGGGGTAACCAGCGTTATGCCGCGTCACAATTGTCACGTTTTTAGCACTATATATACTATTTATGGGTGCTCCGCTTTTAGGCAGTGCCTAAATCTATATATTATTGTTGAAAATGTTATTCTTCACTGTGCTTTATATCATGACCTAAGAAATTTCTGCAATTTGATTGGCTAAGAGCAGTAGTATTTCAACGTACTTTGAAATACCTACATGTAGGTATTTCAAAATAGCCTTTTCTAATTGGATAGAAAACAAAAGACTTATCATCCAACACATGCAGGATTCCCATAAAATAATGTTTATGTAGGAAAGATAAAATTTGACAACAGTTACTGCAGCAGTCTGCCATGTTTGTTTGGAAAAAGAAATCACTGTAAATGTCAATAAGAACATTATTTTAATGAGGACAGCTCATGAAATTACAAACAATTTTGAAATATCACTTGTGGTATTTATGCCAAATATATCACTACAAACCACGCTATGTTACCTATACTAATGCAAACATATAATCATGTGCCATGTAGTCAGGAAAGTACAGTTTTTCTAATGAATTTGTAACTTGTATTGATGAAAAGAAAAAGGTGTAGTTGCAAAATACCTTTCTGGGACAGCTTTGATATTAAGAAATTCAATGTAAAAGCTCTCTATTCCAGTCTTTACATCATGACCATTGCTGTAAAATGTGGCAGAGGTTTCATGGGATCCATATCCGTTACAGAACTTCGCAGATTTCTGAGAGACGTATCGAGCAAACTGAAATATCAAAAATTTCAGTTTCTTTAATCATGTACACATATATTTACATGGAAATGTGAAAAGTATCAAATTATTAGGAGCAAATTTTTCTTCATAAAGAAAATGGTATTATACAGACCATTTCAGGGGTGGATCCAGGATTTTCACAAGGGGGTTTCAAAATTTTGGTTAGGGGGGTTATGCTGAACCCAAAAAAAGCAAGGGTATTTGAACTGCTGAATCAGAAACAAACAAAAAATTCACATTAATTGGGGGGTTCGTAGTCGTCATTTAGGAAGTTCAATTGCAGTTTTCAGGCCTTGGGCAAACACCCCCTGGGTATATATGCTCCTGCATTTCAGCTCTCATGCATGAGTGTACTTTTTTCATGTTTAAGAATCATATTTTGCTTCCCAGTAAGGCTAATGTGGATGGAACACAAAATTTTATTGGAGGACACAATTACTGTGCGGATACACTAACCGGGACCACTTGAATAAAACCGACCAATCAGATAACATAGACTAGACAGAGATTGAACTGATAACAGCATAAGCCAATCAGATTATCACCTTCTCATGCTCTTATCCTAAGGTCTATTGACTTTTACCACTGATCTCGAGCCACACTATTTGAAACCAGTCCATGCACCTCCACAGGCCAAATAGTTACAGGGTCAAATATCAGAAGCCTACATTTGTTTTCCTACTGTACATTAACTTTTGTTTACTCACCCCTACTCCCTTGCAAGCCCTTTCATCAGGATTTAGAGTTATGTTGGTAAACATATCAAAGTCTTCACATGGTGTCCAAGCAATACTCCATCCTTGAACTGGTTTAGACCTGAACCTAAAGAAATAGAGTAGATATAATAGATTACCTTTGTTTTCATTGCAATACATGTACAGTGCCATCAATCGTGCAGCCTTATATGTAAAGGAACAATTGAACCATTTGATTGATTGACAGATTTCCCTGTCACGAATCTAACCCTCTTGTCTCGGTCGATCAGCATGTAGCAATGAAAGAGTGATGAGTAAGCAATATCTTTTTACAAATGACTAACTAGCCACAACCTAGATGTAGACCCTGAATGAGTATGATAGAAACAAGGATTTGGTTATGCTTTTGTACTGGGAAGAGGGGACTTAAAGTGGAATTTAGCTATGTATAGATCCAGGAAGTAAGAATGATCCTTATTTTTCCTTTATTCTTCAAACTCCTTGGAGAAATGGGCGTGGTGCCGGCTGCTGAAATAAAAAACAATTTTTTTTTCTGTGCCTCTCATTGGCATAGAGGGTGTCACGTGAAAGTCATTTCCCACAACAGTTCTGAACAAGCAACATTACATTTATTTGTCATCGCTTTCAAAAATGTTACCAAAATGGCTCAAATCATATTTTCTCCCCATCGATCCCACTTGTGATGTGCTGAATTTTGATTTTTTGTTTTTTAGATCCAGCGTATTCATTACAGGAGTTGGGATTTTGCCAAAACAACACGAGAGGGCTGAGGGCTCTGTTTAGACGCGATCACCGAAGTATAAGTATGAGATTTCGAAGGGTTTGAGTTGATCATTTTGTAATTAAAACTTGAATATTTTACTAAAAATTCAACGATCAAAACACAAGTCAGTACGAAAAAAACGTTTTTGTGGCTGAATGGTTAACATAACTCTTTTAATGGTGCAAAATGTGAACAATTCAAGCTACTGCTTATTCCTAATTGCTTAGAGACTTACTTGGGTGGACGAATTGATGCCTCCAAGTTTGTTCCCAGGGAAGACAGATCTATGGTAGCAGAATGTGAACAAGCTACTGCATATTCCTAATTGCTTTTTAAGACTTACTTGGGTGGACGAATCGATGCCTCCAAGTATGTTCCCAGGGAAGACAGATCTATGGTTGTGGAGGATAAAGATGAGCGACAAGCACACCAAGGCTTTTTGCCTTCCACTAAATTACATCCATATTTTTTTATTGCTGGTGCTTCTGAATTATTCGAGGAGCTGTATCCTGCTTGTTTTGACATGGATATAGCACCTAAAATTAAGGAAGCGCCCAACAATTTGTTCATTTTGATTCCTTTGCTCAGTTTCAATAGTGCCCTGTGTTGTTAAAAACTGCAGGGGATTCCCGGAAATATGATGTCATGCAATGGTCTGCGCATGCCCATAGTTGTGATATATTTGACCTTTGCTAAAAACAAATCTGAAGGAATCAGACAAAATATATGTGCTGAAACACATAACTAACATGCTAAACCGTACGAAAACTGTAGTTTCTTCAACTATCTAGCGGAAGTTAGCTTTTTGGACCTTTTTGAAAGTGTAGAAACGTTATTGAAAATAATGTGTTTTTAAAATCTATGCCAAAGACAAGTCGTTGTATGAATAAAGCACGGGTAAAGCAATATCATTGAAGATGGAACACTGCGCAGGATTGCACAAGACATTACATGCAATGCACAAGGGCAGAGCTAGCTCATGAAGAAGATCATAACTCCTAGAAAGTTGGGTCATTTTAATTTAAAATTGGTCTCGTTTAATTTTACAGCGTACAAATTCAAACCAATTTGAAGTACGTTTTAACGATTTTACTGGGAACTATCAATCTTTTAGCTTCGCGCACCTATTCTTAGCTCTGTGCGCAGCTATTTCCAGCTTTACGCAGTCATTTTTAGCCCCTTCCACAGATTTTTATCGCATGATAAAAATATCTGAAATATTTTTATCGTGATCTCAATCTCGTTCCCAGAGCCCTTATTTCTTACTGCGCATAAATAGGCTCCTATTTAGTTCGTCGAGCATGCGCAGTAAGTATAAGGGCTCTGTGAACGAGATTGTCGTGATCTCTGATTCAGGTCAAGCTGCGCGCAGAGCTAAAATAGATTTTCAAATAACTTTCATGGGGATAGACCTATGAGTCCATGAGAGATGTGCTCTCTTACTCCATACTCTCTTGACTAAATATGTAATATGAATATATATCAGTATGAACATGAATACATGTATTTATATGTATAAATATATTTTTTCTGAGTCCATTCAGTATGGTACGATCCCGGGGGGGTACTCCCCTATATTTGCTATACGGGTATGTGCCGCCCGATAGGGTATGGTTTTTTGGCTTTTAGGTCTGGGGTAGGGTATCATTTTTTTACAATTTGTCTGGGGAAGGGTAAGGTTTTTGTCTGGGATAGGGTATCTTTTTGACATTTTTTCTGGGATAGGGTTATGTTTTAGTTGTTTTACTTTACTAGGCTACGTTTTCTGCCGGCATAAAAAAAAAAAAAAAAAAAAAAAAAACGATTTAAATTCAATTAAACAATTGCCAAATAGTTATTGAAATCTATTGAGTTTAGTCTGGGATAGGGTTTACAATTCTTAGGTTTAGTCTGGGGTAGGGTATATGAAATCAAAATTCTAGGTCTGGGATAGGGTCAGGGTTTTGAGGACCTGGCGGTACACCACCACCCAAGTTGGGGTGATAGTACCCCCCCCCCCCCGGGGGTACGATCACATGTACATTTCATATTCCATCACTACGCAAACCAATATTATCATCATGTATAAATATAGTTGCCCAAAATGATGTACACGAATTATAACGGGACACGAGACCCATACGAGGCTAGTGGCCCCGTTAATTAAGTAAAATAATAATATGGCGACAATATAAAATAAGTAAGAATAAATATAGTGAACTGGTGAACTTATTCTCTATAGGACCTAGCAATGACAGTCTCGAAGTGCGGACCAGGTGCAAGTTCTGTCGACATCAAAAACAAAATCAAGTAAATGAAAATATCGATCAGAAATCTGATATAGGTTTTAAATGAAGATATGCTTGATAGATACCTGACGGTATTATATAGCTAGTTAGTAGAGGTGCAAATATATTGTCCTCGTAATTAACGTAATGTAATCTCTTTTTTTTAATAAATAAAATATATGTAAGTTGTACAAGAAGTTTCCTTGGTGCAAAACAAACTGACTTGTGCGCGTGTCTATCTTAAATTATGACGTCTGGGTTGAACAAGTGGAATGTACTTTTTGCTATTCTGATATTCTAGTATACTGAGTTCTACGACTGTGGCAACATTTCCATATTATGTGTCCATGGACGGCATAATTTAAAAATAACAAGGAGTCCCTTATACCCCTATCTAAAACCCAAGAGAAATCCTATAACCTAAATACGCCGGCACAATTGCAAGTTACGCATGGTAAAAGTAACGTTCATTTTGGCGGCGAAAAAAAACTAGTTTCGACAAAAAGTTAAAATAAATTATAATAAAATATATATAAAATAATATATAATAAAGTATAAATAAGATGTCCGCTATCTCGAAAACACTAGTATACCCCTAACCTATCCAAGACGGCCTAAAAACGGCTGCGGGGGGAGACTAATCCAAGACTGATGACCCTATCAAGACAATATCATGGAAATCCAGCGGAACATCCCCGCGGTATAGATATGTATACGTATACCGTTTGTCAGGCCAGATTGTCTCTATTTAGATAAATAACATCATTTATTGACGGTCCCTCCCATTTCTACGGCCTTGTCAACTTAAGCCTACCCCTCGACTTTTGTATAACATAAATCTGCCGTGCCGACATTATGATATAACCCCGACGAATGGTCCTGCTTCTTGTCTTGTGACGGTGACTCGCATTGTCGGACAATATTATTATTATTATTAACATGGTCAGTAGGGCGTAAGTTCGCTACCATCCTGTGCAGTGACATTGTGACACATGCATGCAGCTAGCCGAGCATGCACTTGCATGAAATGTAACGCCTATCAGTAAATTTCTGAAGTTGGTCGGACTACAATTATATAGCATCCAAATATAGAATCACACATACACACACTCATGCATACTAAACAAACACTGAATATTAAATATTTAGTAATTACAAAAAAAAATTAAACACCGTGTTAGAAAAAGTCCTTTGTCGGAGAACTAACTTCTTATTAATTTATTCACGTGTTGTATTCAACACACAAACGCGCAGTCCCAACTATTACCCGCAATAATCGATAAAGATTTAGTTTCTGTACCGGGGGGTGCTAGTGATGGTTCAGGGATACGGATGTGCCTCTGGGGTCCGAAAACCCTGAGCCTATCCTGGCGGGAGTCCTCGGGTTTTCTGTACAGGAATGGTGGTAACTGCATAGCGTGGTAACTAATAAAAGTAATAATATTGATGACAATATTTGCTTACAGATAGCCCCTCCCTCTCACCTATTCGATTTTGGAGGACCTTGAAGGTACCTCATATCTTACGTCACATGATGACCACATGACCAAATTCAAGGGGTCTGGGTTCTTTGGCGCCATTTTCTAAAAGAATCCAAGATGGCGGCGCTCGCGGGAAGATCGCTGAATCATGTCATATTCGAAGCAAATGGCAAAGTTAAATGCACCGATATATCCAGTGGCGGATCCAGAATTTTACAAAGGGGGGTTCCATTTTGTCTTCACTCTTTCAACAACTGATACGTAAAACTTCATTGCAGGACGCATTCTCATTATTTCATATACCCCTTTTCAAAGGGTCTGATGCTCAAAGGGGGGTTCCGTGGAACCCATGGAACCCCCTCTGGATCCGCCACTGATATCTATACCTAGTACTGATTTCAAGATTGGGAAAATGAAAGTTTTAAGACTGGGAAATACTAATTCTTTTAGTATATCTATTCAGCAAACTGCTGGGCAACGTTCATTTGCATCAAAGAAAACTATTCCAGTAAGTCAGCGTCTAGATCTATTGCTTGAAAATAATAATTTGCAAAGATATTTGTTTATTATATTGTCTATAAAGTCCATTAGCTTAAAGTTAACATCGTTTTAATCATTTAATATTGTCGATGTAGGAAAGTGTTGCTTTACAAACGTTTGAAACGAGCATTTTCGTTGTTTAGTTGAAATTGTTTAGAAGTAAGCTTATAAGCTTGTGTTTTGATTTCTAGATAAGCTTTGAATAAGAAAGATAAACTTTACAAACGTGGTTATTGAGCTTATATAAGTCTTATATATGTAATTATATGTATATTTGATTCAACAGTTAAAGCCACATCAGTTTAAGTTGAGTGTAAGGCCTACTAAACTAACCATTACCTTTGAGTACAAAAGGGGTACATTTTGCAAATCATCTGAAATCCCAGACTTTTAATGGTGTCTGTAAATAGCTGACTTATAAATGAGGCTAAGCCTGTGGAATTGAGTCTGTGGTCAGATTTAAAAACAGCAGTTTGCATCGAATGCAAAACTGGGGTATTATCCTAATATGGGATATCTTTCATCATGCTCTAGAGCACCTTCTTGTACTGGAAGTGGAATTCTATGTCGTCTTTTGTATATTACTACAGCTGCAATCACTATCACTATCACTATTATCACAGACACTGCAATAACAGCAACAAATGTACCTGATATCACTGCTCCACCAACTTGGTATGCTGTCACTAATATTAAAGATTAACAAAGCATATTAGATCTTTCATACAATACGAATTTCATTCTATTTCATTAAAAAACTTCCATAATTGAAAACATTGGAAATATAAGTGAAATCAATGCTCAGCTTTTCAGGATTGAGTTTTTTTGTTTATAAAATGAAACATACGGTTTTGCATAATCAAATATTTGACCAAAACATTCTATGGCTGCATGCAGGCATGTATGAGCTGCTAATTAGTGTCAAGAAAAAAGCCCTGTTGTCAGCCAATTAGAAACCTTGAATTCTGAGCTTTATGTTATATAAATCCATAATTCATTGCCAGTGCTGTACAACCAAGCAATCAGCACTGGGACAGGTACACATGCATTTTCCCATCATTTATATACTTACTTTTATGAGAATGACTTCCATTTTTGCTGCACACCTCATTTGAACAGCAACATTTTGAGGAAAACTTTGCAACCTAATAATAATTAACATTTAAATAAATTGCTTTCAAAAAATAATACATAACAGTTACATCCATGTAGTTTGTAAAATTAGAGATATGAGGGGGAAATGTAAATAGAAAAGAAATGAATGTTAACTAAATATATCTTTAACTTGGGCATAGCAGTTTCCCATTATAGTTTGGTCTGTTAGTGAAAGGAGTGTGTTTGAGTACAAGCACCAAACTCGGCACAAAGTTTTCCAAATAAGCAAATTAGTGACCATGTCATTTCCTTTGGGAATATGATTCTTTGATTCAGTGGTAGCCATATTTATGTGTCTTCTCATGTGCAACCATTATACAAAGAAATAATACTCTAGTCTGAAAGGGGAAAACATTACGCCAAAGCTAAACAGGTATCTCCAAGCAAAAACAATTACCTCTAGTCCTGCTTTGTCACCCAGATATTCGAAAGAAGTTTCATCAGTATTTGGAGTGCATATCAGCTGTATTCTAGCTCTTCTGCTCACAAGAATAGAACAATATCAGTTTTAAACAATATAGTAATATAATAAGTTCAACCATAGTTTTTCATTGGTACAAATTACTGTGCATGTTACTATGGTCTGTTTTTCCTGTATACAAATAGACAGTAACGCCAGCTAGCTATCTGGATCTGTGCCATCACGCCTCCCCCAGGCTCCTCCACCTGCTATTGCCCTGCCTTTGGTTTGACTAATAAGCATTAGTAAAATTCTACTACTATACTAATGCAAATCCTGCATTCTGATTGGCTAACGTACTCACTATCTATCAGCCGATAGATAGTGGGTAGAGAAAGCCGGACTTGTTTTGAAAAAATGGCGGCTTTTCCTTCGCGCTTTTGTGAAGTTTAGTTTAGTTTAGTATAGTATAGTTTAGTTGAGATTTTTACTAAAACAATTAGAAGACTCACTCTCGATTTCTATCGGCTTTGATAGTTGACTCGGGGCCGGAGCCCCTCGTCAACTATCAGCCGATAGAAATCTCGAGTTCGTCTTCTAATTGTTAAATAGATTTAATATGAGTGACAAATGTTGCATGGATTATACACTCTCAAGCCAGATTTATATCACTCATTTAAATTTGTATCTTATTTATAATATTCATTTTTTCACAAAGATACTGATTTCTGAAGAATACATTTCAAAAGCAGTGTTAATAAAGAAAATACAGTTTCATATTTTTGAGGAACATACATACAATGTTTTTTGACGTCACACATTCTTGGTATGTGCAAGAAAAGGCTCTATATAGGTAACCATTCTACTTATGCCAGACCTACAGGTTAATAATTAGTATTCTGTATCAGATTTACAGAATGCTTATTAGCCTAATATATCTGAAACAGAATACTATATAATCAGCTGAGCTGTATGGGATTTACAAATTTGCTCACATTTGACCCCAGTCATGCAATTTTGTTGGGCCTCACCCTAATTAGTAATGAATAGGATAAGAATGACTAACACTGTTGAAAATGTTATTCTTCACTGTGCTTTATATCATGACCTAAGAAATTTCTGCAATTTGATTGGCTAAGAGCAGTGGTATTTTAATGTAATTTGAAATATACCTACATGCAGGTATTTCGAGATAGCCTTTTCTGATTGGATAGAAAACAAAAGACTTATCATCCAATAAGCGTGTGCAACACAGGATTCCCATAAATGTTTATGTAGGAAAGATAAAATTTGACAACTGCAGCAGTCTGCCATGTTTGTTAAATTTTAAGTGTTCAGGAAAAAGAAACCACTGTAAACGTCAATAAGAACATTTAATGAGGACAGCTCGTGAAATTACAAACAATTTTGAAATATCACTCATGGTATTTACGCCAAATATCACTACAAACCATGCTATTACCTATACTAACGGAAACATGTAATCATGTGCCATGTAGTCAGGAAAGTACAGTTTTTCTATTCATTAGAATGAATTTGTAACTTGTATCAATGAAGGGCAAAAGGTGTAGTTGCAAAATACCTTTCTTGGGCAGCTTTAGAATAAAGAAAATTGATGTAAAAGATCTCTTTTCCAGCCCCATCATAATGGCTGTAAAATTTGGCAGAGGTTTCATGGGATCCATATCCATTACAGATCTTTGCAGATGTCTCTGTGTATCGAGCAAACTGAAATATCAAAAATTCCAGTTTCATTAATCATGCACATACATTTACATGGAAATGTGGTTTGTATCAAATTATTAGGAGCAAATTTTTCTTCATAAAGAAAATGGTACTATATACAGACCATTTCAGGGGTAGATCCAGGATTTTCACAACCTAGGGGTTTCAAAATTTTGATTAGGGGAGTTATGCTGAACCCCCCCCCCCCCCCCCCCCCAAAAAAACAAAAAAAACATGGGGATTTGAACTGCCGAACACTTGGAAACAAAAACAAATATTTTACATTAATTGGGGAGTTTGTAGTCATCATTTTGGGAGTTGACAATTGCAGCTTGAGGCCTTGGGCAAAAACCCCCTGGGTATATATGCTCCTGCATTTCAGCTCTCATGCATGGGTGTACTGTTTTCATGTTTCAGAATCATATTTTGCTTCCCAGTAAGGCTAATGTGGATGGAACACAAAATTTGATTGGAGGACACGATTTTAACTGTGCGGACACACTAACCGGGACCACTTGAATAAAACTGACCAATCAGATAACATAGACTAGATAGAGATTGAACTGATAACAGCATAAGCCAATGCAATCATATTATCACCTCATGCTCTTATTTCATTGATGTGCTGATTGTTTGGTTAGAAATATTGAACTAAATATTGCAATGTGATTGGTTAATGACACTAGTTTATCAAAGGGATCCCGGTTGGAGTATCCACACAGTAATGACACCCTATCTAAAATGGAAAAACTCTCCAAGCTAGTATATATAGCTGGTAAGGTCTATTGACTTTTACTAGTGAGCCACACTATCTGAAACCAGTCCATGCACTCCACAGGCCAAATAGTTACAGGGTCAAATATCAGAAGCCTACATTTGTTTTTCTACTGTACATTAACTTTTGTTTACTCACCCCTACTCCCTTGCAAGCCCTTTCACCCACATCAGGATTTAGAGTTATGTTGGTAAACATATCAAAGTCTTCACATGGTGTCCAAGCAATACTCCATCCTTGAACTGGTTTAGACCTGAACCTAAAGAAATAGAATAGATATAATAAATTACCTTTGTTTTCATTGCAATACAATGCCATCAATCGTGCAGCCTTATATGTAAAGGAACAATTGAACCATTTGATTGATTGACAGATTTCCCTGTCACGACTCTAACCCTCTTGTCTTGGTCAGCATGTAGCAATGAAAGAATGATAATGTGAGCAATTTTTTTTTCCAATGACTAACTAGCCACAACCTAGATGTAGACCCTGAATGAGTATGATAGAAACAAGGATTTGGTTATGCTTTTGTACTGGGAAAAGGGGGACTTAAAGTGGAATTTAGCTATGTATAGATCCAGGAAGTAAGAATGATCCTTATTTTTCCTTTATTCTTCAAACTCCTTGGAGAAATGGGCGTGGTCCTCTGCTGAAATAAAAAGTCCATTTTTTTCTCTGTGTCTCTCATTGGCATAGAGGGTGTCACGTGAAAGTCATTTCCCTCAACAGTTCTGAACAAGCAACATTATTTGTCATCGCTTTCAAAAATGCTACCAAAATGGCTTAAATTATATTTTCCCCCCATCGATCCCACTTGTGATGTGCTGAATTTTGATTTTTTGTTTTTTTTGATCCAGCGTATTCATTACAGGGCTTGGGATTTTGCCAAAACAACACGTACGCGTGAGGGCTGAGGGCTCTGTTTAGACGCGATCTCCGAAGTATAAGTATGATTTCGAAGGGTTTGAGTTGATCATTTTGTAATTAAAACTTGAATATTTTACTAAAAATTCAACGATCAAAACACAAGTCAGTATGGAAAAAAAAACGTTCTTGTGGCTGAATGATTAACATAACTCTTTTAATGGTGCAAAATGTGAACAATTCAAGCTACTGCTTATTCCTAATTGCTTTTTAAGACTTACTTGGGTGGACGAATTGATGCCTTCAAGTTTGTTCCCAGGGAAGACAGATCTATGGTAGCAGAATGTGAACAAGCTACTGCATATTCCTAATTGCTTTTTAAGACTTACTTGGGTGGACGGATCAATGCCTCTAAGTTTGTTCCCAGGGAAGACAGATCTATGGTTGTGGAGGATAAAGATGAGCGACAAGCACACCAAGGCTTTTTGCCTTCCACTACATTACATCCATATTTTGTTATTGCTGGTGCTTCTGAATTATTCGAGGAGCTGTATCCTGCTTGTTTTGACATGGATATAGCACCTAAAATTAAGGAAGCGCCCAACAATTTGTTCATTTTGATTCCTTTGCTCAGTTTCAATAGTGCCCTGTGTTGTTAAAAACTGCAGGGGATTCCCGGAAATATGATGTCATGCAATGGTCTGCGCATGCCCATAGTTGTGATATATTTGACCTTTGCTAAAAACAAATCTGAAGGAATCAGACAAAATATATGTGCTGAAACACATAACTAACATGCTAAACCGTACGAAAACTGTAGTTTCTTCAACTATCTAGCGGAAGTTAGCTTTTTGGACCTTTTTGAAAGTGTAGAAACGTTATTGAAAATAATGTGTTTTTAAAATCTATGCCTAGTCTTAGTTGTATGAATAAAGCAATATCATTGAAGATGGAACACTGCGCAGGATTGCACAAGACATTACATGCAATGCACAAGAGCAGAGCTAGCTCATGAAGAAGATCATAACTCCTAGAAAGTTGGGTCATTTTAATTTAAAATTGGTCTCGTTTAATTTTACGGCGTACAAATTCAAACCAATTTGAAGTACGTTTTAACAATTTTACTGGGAACTATCAATCTTTTAGCTTCGCGCACCTATTCTTAGCTCCGTGTGCAGCTATTTCCAGCTTCACGCAGTCATTTTTAGCTCCGCCCACAGATTTTTATCGCATGATAAAAATATCTGAAATATTTTTATCGTGATCTCAATCTCGTTCCCAGAGCCCTTATTTCTTATTGCACATGCTCGACGAAATAAATAGGCTCTGGAAAACTTCCAATCTCGTTCCCAGAGCCCTTATTTCTTACTGCTCATAAATAGGCGGCATATTTAGTTCGTCGAGCATGCGCAGTAAGAAATAAGGGCTCTGGGAACGAGATTGTCGTGATCTCTGATTCAGGTCAAGCTGCGCGCGCAGCTAAAATAGATTTTCAAATAACTTTCATGGGGATAGACCTATGAGTGCATGAGAGATGTGCTCTCTTACTTCATACTCTCTTAACTAAATATTTAATATGAATATACATATCAGTATGAACATGAATAAATGTATATATGTATAAATATATTTTTTCTGAGTCCATTCAGTATGGCACGATCACATGCATGTACATTTCATATTCCATCATCATACGCAAACCAATATTATCATCATGCATAAGTATAGTTGCCCAAAATGATGTACACGAATTAACAGGACACGAGACCCATACGAGGCCAGTGGCCTCCTTAAAGTAATTAAAATAATAATAGGGCGACAATATAAAATAAGTAAGAATAAATATAGTGAAGTGGTGAACTTATTCTCTATAGCAATGACAGTCTCGAAGTGCGGACCAGGTGCAAGTTCTGTCGGCATCCAAAACAAAATCAAGTAAATGAAGATATCGATCGGAAATCTGATATAGGTTTTAAATGAAGATATGCTTGATAGATACCTGACGGTATTATATAGCTAGTTAGTAGAGGTGCAAATATGCTGTCCTCGTAATTAACGTAATGTAATCTCTCTTTTTTTAAATAAATAAAATATATGTAAGTTGTACAAGAAGTTTCCTTGGTGCAAAACAAACTGACTTGTGCGCGTGTCTATCTTAAATTATGACGTCTGGGTTGAACAAGTGGAATGCACTTTTTTGCTATTCTGATATTCTAGTATACTGAGTTCTACGATTGTGGCAACATTTCCATATTATGTGTCCATGGGCGGCATAATTTAAAAATAACAAGGAGTCCCTTATACCCCTATCTAAAACCCAAGAGAAATCCTATAACCTAAATACGCCGGCACAATTGCAAGTTACGCATGCTAAAAGTAACGTTCATTTTGGCGGCGAAAAAAAACTAGTTTCAACAAAAAGTTAAAATTGGATGTCCGCTATCTCGAAAACACTAGTACCCCTAACCTATCCAAGACGGCCTAAAAACGGCTGCGGGGGAGACTAATCCAAGACTGATGACCCTATCAAGACAATATTATGGAAATCCAGCGGAACATCCCCGCGGTATAGATATGTATACGTATACCGTTTGTCAGGCCAGATTGTCTCTATTTAGATAAATAACATCATTTATTGACGGTCCCTCCCATTTCTACGGCCTTGTCAACCTAAGCCTACCCCTCGACTTTTGTATAACATAAATCTGCCGTGCCGACAATATGATATAACCTCGACGAATGGTCCTGCTTCTTGTCTTGTGACGGTGACTCGCATTGTCGGACAATATTATTATTATTATTAACATGGTCAGTAGGGCGTAAGTTCGCTACCATCCTGTGCAGTGACATTGTGACACATGCATGCAGATAGCTTGTATGCACTTGCATGAAATGTAACTCCTATCAGTAAATTTCTGAAGTTGGTCGGACTACAATTATATAGCATCCAAATATAGAATCACACATACACACACTCATGCATACTAAAGAAACACTTATATTAAATATTTAGTAATTACAAAAAAAAATTAAACACCGTGTTAGAAAAAGTCCTTTGTCGGAGAACTAACTTCTTATTAATTTATTCACGTGTTGTATTAAACACACAAACGCGCAGTCCCAACTATTACCCGCAATAATCGATAAAGATTTAGTTTCTGTACCGGGGGGTACTAGTGATGGTTCAGTGATACGGATGTGCCTCTGATCTGGGGTCCGAAAACCCTGAGCCTATCCTGGCGGGAGTCCTCGGGTTTTCTGTACAGGAATGGTGGTAACTGCATAGCGTGGTAACTAATAAAAGTAATAATATTGATGACAATATTTGCTTACAGATAGCCCCTCCCTCTCCCTTATTCGAATTTGGAGGACCTTGAAGGTACCTCATATCTTACGTCACATGATGACCACATGACCAAATTCAAGGGGTCTGGGTTCTTTGGCGCCATTTTCTAAAAGAATCCAAGATGGCGGCGCTCGCGGGAAGATCGCTGAATCATGTCATATTCGAAGCAAATGGCAAAGTTAAATGCACCGATATATCTATACCTAGTACTGATTTCAAGATTGGGAAAATGAAAGTTTTAAGACTGGGAAATACTAATTCTTTTAGTATATCTATTCAGCAAACTGCTGGGCAACGTTCATTTGCATCAAAGAAAACTATTCCAGTAAGTCAGCGTCTATTGCTTGAAAATAATAATTTGCAAAGATATTTGTTTATTATTGTTGTCTATAAAGTCCATTAGCTTAAAGTTAACATCGTTTGAATCATTTGATGCTGTCGATGTAGAAAAGTGTTGCTTTACAAACGTTTGAAACGAGCATTTTCGTCTTGTGTTTTGATTTCTAGATAAGCTTTGAATAAGAAAGATAAGCTTTACAAACGTGGTTATTGAGCTTATATAAGTCTTATATATGTAATTATGTGTATATTTGATTCAACAGTTAAAGACACATCAGTTTAAGTTGAGCGTAAGGCCTACTAAACTAACCATTACCTTTGGGTACAACAAGACTGCGTTGTCAATTGTAGAAGCAAATGAAACTGAATTGAAGACACTGGTTGATTTACTAAACACTATCAATGAAGGGAGATTTTCTGAACGTAAAGGTAAAAAAACTATATTTATCGTAGGTTGCTCATTCAGCATTAAGAATTGAAGTTCTACTACTACTATGCCCCCCTTGTGGATGCGAGGACATTATTTTAGTACCTGAGTACACCTATTCTTTGATTGCTTGTTGCATCAAGGTGGCCATGTTGGTGGAAAAGTTCAAGTTGCATGAGCATTGTTTTGGTGTGTAAGACCCCCCCCCCCCCCCCCCCCCAAACTTATTTTTCGAACATAAGAGTTGCACGAAAAGTTTATTTGGTTTCTACTTTCTCAACAAATTCCCGAAAGTTGCAATGACAAAATTATGTGTCACATGCTCGTGTGGACTTGAACTTTTTTGCCTGTGGCTCAAGTTGCATGAAAAAAAACCTGTGTAACAGTGGCTTAACAAAAGACTTCTCATTATTTTCCATTGTTTATACCACCAACATGGCTGCCATGTCTTTGTCATTTGACTCTTGGGAAGAATGCTTGTTTCAGATAATACACTCATGTGCCAAACTTAATACAACTAAAGGCCGTGTCACACGCTACGATTTCTCGTGCAACTTGTCTTGCGAAAAAAATTATTGCAAGTTGCACGAGCGTTTTTCATGTTTGACATTCCCTCGCGCGACTTGAATTTTTCCTGTTTTTGCTGCACGAAAAGTAGAATCAACTTCTACTTTCTGCAACAATTTTTGTAAAAATTTATGTGTGACATGATCGTGCAACTTGCGATTAGAGTGCACGCACAAGCCAGTCATCCATTCGTCATTGATTCAAATTATGCGTGCAACTTGCAATACTTTTTTTTGCAAGACAAATTGCAAGCGAAATCGTGTGTTTGACATGGTCTCTGCAACCTGCAACAATGTTTTTCGCGATACAAGTTGCACGAGAAATCGTAGCATGTGACAGGCTTAAGTTCAACTCTGAACTGGAGCAACTTTGTACTTGTTCGGCACCTAATTCACTTCTAAATTATTCATAGGGGTGAGGGGAACGGAAGATCTCCAGTTATCATAATTCATGCATTAGGTCCTGCACATGACAAAAGTGCCAACTGAATTGGTTCTTGCTCCAGTGTCATATAAAGCAACAAACCGTGCTGAACTTGGCAATGTTTGTTATACCAAAATGAAACTGTTACACTAAGTTGATTCAGATGCCACTCTTTGCAGATTAATTTAGCAATTAAGTTCGGCACATGAGTAAAGTTAGTAGCATCTGGAACAAGCTTTCAATTATAGAAGTAGAAGAATGGTGTTTGTTTGTTGTTTAGTATTATTGTAATGTGTAAAATAAGTGGTTCTTGGTTCTAGAAATCAGCTCAAGACCAAACCAGAGGGCTGAGCCATCAGGAACAATCCAGCAAAGTGGCAGTTTAGGAAATGATGAGGTACCATAAGATATAGTCAAATCTACAAAAGTGAAAAGGCTAATTATTTTCATGCTATCAAAACTATCAAAACAGGTAGAGTTTCAAATACACTGTTGAAGTTTGAAGCCCACTGGGACGTTTTTTTTGATCACATGATGGTCTAAATAATATCATAACCATCAACTGAAGGCTTTAGTCTACATTCCTTTAGAACTCCACTAGTCAGTATTCTCTGGATAATGATTGTGGGGAGGTCAAATATATGTTTAGCAAGTCAAGCTAAAAGGTTGCTGTGTACCTTTGGTGTAGTATATGTTTAATACAGTTACAACAAGTATTCATGGAGGCATTTTGTTTTCCCTAGAACCAACCATTAAACAGTAACTTTCAGAAGAATACAATTGCATCAGTCCAGTCAAGTGAAGCAAATCAGTTTTTATCTACTAGATCAGATCACAGCCATTCTCCTTCAAGGTAGGTTTTTGGTTTATATGCAGTTATACCTTCAAACTTCAGGACATCAAGTACACACATTTTACATTGAGAGCTCACAATAATCCTCCTTTTGCTTGTGCCTAATGTTTTCCCATTTCAGACTATATGTCCTTCTCTTGAGGATAAGATGCTTTGTTTGAATAGTATTATATATTCATGTGTCTTCTCATGCACGGCCATGAAACAATGTTGTCAAGTTCATGACAGGATCTTGGCAAGAAGATCCAAGATTTTTAAAAAGTTCCTCCAAGATCCTTGAAGATCTTGTGCTAGAGCTTGCAGGGTCTTGCAGGATTTTCCAGGCAAGAATCTTGGCAAGATTTTGCATGGTCTTAGTAAGATGTTCAACCTGGGATGTCATGACATGGGATAAGCACGTTTTAACATTTATTCTTGTTATAAAATTCAAGGTTAGAACCAACCAATACTCATTTAGGTGTAAAAAGGAAGCACACTCCATACCTTTCCAGAGGTCTAAATCGTAAGTTGGATTTTTTACTCATCTACATCCATAGTAAATTTGCTACTGTATATTCCAGTGTAAAAGCTGAAGTTTCAAGCTCTAAAACCTACATTAAAAAATTATCACAAGGTCATAAAATCAAAATTGAACTCTTGGCAAATGTATTATTATAATATAAAAACACAGCAATATTAAGCTTCCAGAATTGTTTATGATTATACAAAAAATAACTACTTTAGTATTTGCAAGCACATGTACATGTGTATATGTTGTACATTAGAAAACTAACAAATGATTCTTTATTTCTTAGCTTTCTATGGATCAAAATATTCAAGTCCATCTGGTTCAGTCAAAAAGTAAGTATCATCAGATGATGCTCCATATTTTAGTGTTAGATAAATATAAGACTGACTGTGTCAGTGCAGTGTCATGTATGAAAACATTCAAAAGTCCATGTAGTGTCTGCACTGCACCATAGCCATGTGCCATGATTTTTCACACTCATACGAAATCTGATTTATCAATATCATGAACTGAAGGCAAACAAATATGTTTACAATCATTTACACAGTGTTTTAATCCTATTATTGTCAACTCAACAGACCATTTACTTCACCACTCCAGGAAAAATCACCAACATCTGGTAGGATATTTGATAAATTTGTATCAACTCATTAGTATACATTTGAGCCCTATTTTTCTGATTCCCTTTTTAGACATCAGACACCCACCTTACAGTATATGTATACTTGGTTTGTCAACCTAGTGGATTGCATTTCAATCTGTTACATTAACCACTTAAAGTGTGACGCACAAAAGTATGACCACTTTTAACGTATTTTCGATTACTTCTATGCCCAGCTTCTGATGTGAAGCTGTCTGGTTTTACCAAATAAGTCCTGTAAAGAATATTTGGCAGCAAAAAGCCAGTGCATAGATCTAGAAGTATGCAAGTACATAAATGTGGTCATACTTTTAAGCATCTCACTTTATAGTCTCCTTCGCAGCCGTCATTAGTTTTGGTCCCAGATCCTCCCGGGCCCGGGAGGATCTGGGACCGAAACTAATGACGGCTGCGAAGGAGACTACTCACTTTAAGACACACTCATATGTTAAAATGAATGCTCTAGTCTGCATTAATGAGGTTCAACCATACATGGGCTTTAATGATAGCTCCATACTGGTAGTAGTAGAGTAGAATCCCAACAACTCAAAACTTCAAGAGAAATACAAAAAAGGGTTGAGTTTTCAAGGGTTCAACTTACCAAGGGTACAATTACAGTAAATAATGAAAATCCATGGAAAATCAGTTTTGGTTTTGAGTTAGCGTGAGCTTCAAGTCACCGAGAGTAAAAGTCAAATTCCAGAATTTTACAGTACATGTAGTAGTAGAAGTCTGTCTGCTGCATAAATTGATATAATAACTGTCTAAGTTATATTTTGTTGCATTTTGCAGATAAAAGTAGCATAAAGTCAACATCCTTTTATGGCACCGAATCTCCAGCTACCCATGGAAGGTACAGTATGTAGTATTGCTAGCCTGTGTGCAGCCCGACTTAATCAGAGTTGAAGTCAGACCATATGCAGACTAAGTAATGAGTATTGCTTATAGTACTAATTTAGGAAAATGACTCATAAAAGAAGAAGGTTGATATTTACGGTCAGTATTAACTTGTCTCTGCATGATCATGTTTATGACCAACAACAAATTAAGTATAATGTAGTGTACAGAAGAGCACTCGCCCCTTGCAATTGGGTCTCAGGTTCAGTTCAACTCCATGTCACATGTGAGTAGAGTTTGTTGGGTCTCTCCCTTTATTTTTTTTTGTAAATTCTAGGGATTTTTCTCCGTCCACAAAACACAGCACGCTAAATTAGACTAATTCTATCTGTGAGCTACTGTAGCCATGATGTTGTCTCAGGGTTCGATAATATTTGACATCTGGGAATTTTGAATTAATATCCAAATATATTAACTAACTGACTGCTGTGATGCTTTTATAGGAAAACGATTGGATTGCCAAAAGATTACAGGAGAGCACAGCTATCAAGAGACTCAAACAGCTTTTCCTTTAAAACAATTGTCAAGCCAGTGTTTGCATCAAATGAAGTCCAACTTACTGGGTGAGAATAAATTCAAGTATTCTGTTATTTAGTATTGTCCTGACTGCCATATTGTTGTCTTTTTGCTAATTTATTTACATGATAGTCCTTTTCACAGTTCCCTGCGCCATCTTGAAAGGTAGTCATAGAAGGCGAATCGTAAGCTTGCAATGATAGACTGAGGACTTTTTTTAACACCTTGGACAATTACCGGTATTCACATTTCTCTATCATTGCAAGCTCACCATTCATCTTGCTTTGGTGCATAGGCACAGCTACCTTAAGTTTCAAGATGGTGCAGGAAACTGTGAAACTAGGGACTATTGTATTTTTAATAAAATTAATATAGTTTATGATTACTTGTGCTTGAAATTTCAATGCCTTCAGGCATTATTCTCAAGAGTGTGTTTACAAGCAAAGTTTTCTGGTTTTACAGTCAAAATGACTCAAGCGTACCCCCCTAGAATCTGTTAATGATTTCATTATTCGAATATTGAGTTGATTACTCACTCTGACTCAAAACTTGAAAATAAGTTATCTACTTGAGTTTTTATTTGACTCTTCAACAATTGCCATGCCAAGGTAGAAAACTCCCCAGAAGGCCATCACTTAGAATTTAGCTGTGAAATGAATGTGAAGTTTGGAGTCTTTGAATTTGTTATGAAAACTCGGAGTGAATAATGAACTCAATATTTGAATGAAATAATTAATGGAGACTAGGGGGGTATGCTTGAGCCGTTTTGACTGTAAGAATGCCACAGTATTGAAATAACAAAGACACGATTGTATTTCAATGAATATTCTTCATAAAAACATGCTTAACCTTTCTAGTGTCATTTTATTTATGATATTCCTAATGTGTTTCATTTTCCCACTCATTTGCATTCAATTATTGGTATTTGTTCATATTTTTCTTTTTTTCTTTTGGTATTCAGCTTCTCAAATTTAGGCAACACGTGTTACATGAATGCTATTCTGCAGTCACTTCTTAACATCGACTCATTTGCTCAAGACCTCTGCAACAGGAGACTTCTGGATAAAATACCAACTCAATGCCTTTACAAGTAAGCTTTTTAAAAATTACCATAGAGGCTTTGGATCATCAAGTGAGGATGGCCATGAGAGGAGGCACAACAATAGAGTCTTTTTCCCCTGGGAAACTGAATTTTTCCTTGTATAAATCAGAATAGACCAGATTTAATTGTTTCTGCCTCCTGTCATGGCTGCCATCACATGATTGTGGCAAAGACAGGAGGCACAACAATAGAGTTTTTCCCCCTGCCTAACTTCAGTCTGTTACTAACATTGTTCTTCTCTACAGATGTACATATGGATTACTTGCTTGCAAGAAAAATAATTGCCAACAAGATCTCCAAAGTTTACACCTCAAGAAATTTAAGAAGGCCATTTCTCAAGCTGCAACAAGATTCTCAGGACATTTACAACACGTAAGTTGAATGGAAAACTTTTTGTAACCTCACACACCATGGTCATAGATTGACAACAAGACTCAACAAATCCTTGACTAATGATCTGCCAACAGTTGGGTGATTGTCAGTCAACACCTGTCAGCTGGTCATAAAGTATTGTATCATCACCCACACACCTTTCTGCATATCAGTGTCCCAATAAAACAACATGGCAAAGGCTTATCACTTATAAATACCAAGTATGTATTGTGCCACATCAGTACTACATGTTTCTGTCTCATATCAAAGCCACTCTTTTCCTGTAGGATGCACATGAATTTCTTTGTCAAGTTCTTGATCAACTCAAAGATGATGTAAATTCCTTAAAGCCAAAGTCTGAGTCTGATAGTACAAGTGAAAGTCCAGATAAAGAGGTAATAGAGGTACTTCATTAAGATACTTGCCCCTTGCCCCTTGCCCCTTGCCCCTTGCCCCTTGCCCCTTGCCCCTTGCCCCTTGCCCCTTGCTACTTATCCATTTCTTTTGCTCTTCAGGCTTCACTTTATTAGTGTACATGGTTTTTCTGGAGGAAACTTTAACAAGGGTGGTTCCGGAAATTTCAAAAGCTATCAAAGCTATTTTAATAAAATGACAACTGAAAACTTTTGTAATCCTTCATACAAAATTTACTTCAAACCTGTGGCAAAACTAAATTCTAGGATAAAACAATCAATTGACCTTAGGTATGAAAGGGGTTCTTGACCCCCCTGACCCTCCCCCTGGATCTGCCACTTACTTTAAAACCTCCTGGTTTCTCAGCCTCCAGAGGAAAAAGATGTTTATGAAAACATAATAAATTTCTGGAGAATTTAAATGCTATTTTCTTACCAATTTGTATTATTTGTTTATTCATCAGGAAATCAGTAATCAGTGTCCAGTGAGAAGAACCTTTGAATGTGGTGTAATGCACACAATCACCTGTAAAGGGTAAACAACACCAGAATAATATGACTATTGCAAGAAACAATGCTTGTTTCCCAGAGCTTGGAATAACGGCCAGTCAGTTGTAGGTTTTGATGACCAGCCAAATCAGTTTTAGTTTAGTCATACATCTACCTAACATCCTAGACGCTCTTGTAGAGAAATGCTTTGTGACAGCATGACACCCCTAAGAACATCTGCGAAGAAGGCTAAGTCATGCCCTGTTTCTGGCTCAACGGTACTGGTTAAAATGACCAGCAAGGCAAAGATTTGACTGGACAAGCTCCAATTTCTAGCTTGACTTTGTCCATTAAACAGCTGTTATTTTAAGCCCTGGGGACCTCTGTGAATCTCCCCAAACATGCTGACAGGCTCTTTCTTTTAGCCTGACATTCACTGAATGTAGTTTTTAAACTTTGATTTTTACACTCTTTCAGCTGTGGGGAGAGTTTGAACAAAGAAGAAATCCACCATGTGTTTTCCCTGGATCTGCCCACAATGTATGTAGTAATAGATTATTGAAGTTTTCCTTTGACAGACCATCAAGATGAAATAAAACCTATTCTATTG
This sequence comes from Anthopleura sola, assembly GCA_023349425.1. Classification (NCBI taxonomy): domain Eukaryota; kingdom Metazoa; phylum Cnidaria; class Anthozoa; order Actiniaria; family Actiniidae; genus Anthopleura; species Anthopleura sola. Next base: position 4,029,837 of record JALHLI010000003.1, on the reverse strand, counting down.
CAAAACATGAAATTAGTAGGAAGTGTACAATAGCGAGAAACTTATGTGTTGTGTTCATGTTAATTAAGCAAATAACTACTGATCTTCAGTAGTTTATTTAGTACTTCTAACCAGGTGCATTTCCAACATATTCTAAAGTTTGGCCAATCGTTGTCATGGAAACACTTTAATCTTTGTTTTCACAGGTCATCAGATAAAAATGTGTCCCAAGTAATGAAAAAATTATCAATAGACAAGTTGATTGAAGACTATTTTGAGGTAATATTACTGAGGACTAACAGGATGATCAATTATCTGGGATGCTAACCATTTGCTCTGAAAAGAAAACCAGAAATGTTATTTGGAAAACATATGGCACACATCATTCCGAATGGAAAGTTCCAGAAAACTCATTCTTGCAATTATTCTTCCAGTAATCCACTTTCACCCTTTTACCATTTTTTTGTTGTTGTAATTTTCATTTTTTCAATAGTGGAAATTTCCCATTTTTCAGTTGGTAGACATGGGTACCATTTCTTAGGCATTTCCCAATTCCTGGTTATGGACTTTGTGTTTGGGGCTATTATAGAATTTTGTAGCTTGTTTCAGTCAGAATCTTGTGTTTGTTCATTCTTCTAATTTTCATTGAATTCTTCAACTAACAGGAAGAGGAGCTTGAATATTGCTGTGAAGAATGTGGCTGTAAGGAAGCCGTTATCTCACATACTTTCAGCAGGTTACCAAGGTAATATGCCAATATAACTGCCAGTTATCTTCCACTTCCACTCTAAACCACAAGGAACGCGGACACCCGTGAAATTAGAGAGAAGAAGGCTGGATATTAGCAAAATGAAGGGGGCTATATAGGTCCTCTGCCCTCCTCCTCTCCACTGTCCATGATTACCAAGATTAGGAGCCCATACATAATGTTCAGTTACAATTGCAAACTCAGTGGCGGATCCAGGGTTTTTCAAAACGGGGTCCACATCGGGGAATAGATTGCTATGACGTCATATTGACGTCATATGTAAAAGTAAAAAAAAAAAAAATGGCGTTGAAAAAAAAAAAACGGGTGCAGCGGACCCCGTCGCACTACCCCTAGATCCGCCACTGAAACTAATAGCATTGACACAACTCTCACTCGTTCAAACTCTCTCTCTTTTTTAGGGTTCTTATTCTGCATCTCAAACGATACGACTTCAATACCTATACCGATGAACATGCTAAGAAACAGAACGACATACAGATGAATAGATTCATAGATATTGGTAAGTCAAAGCAGAGGTTTTCCTCAGGTACCCAACTGTATCAACACAGTGGGTTTATGGCCATAGGGTAACCCTTCTCATAAAGACCAGACTGAGGGTGCTTCTTGGAGCCAATGATAAGGCAGGTAAACGTATTCGACATTTTTGTTTTTGCTTCCCAGGTAAACTTTGTAACAGCAAGACAACAGCCCCTTTGGATTTCAAGGTCGAAAAAGTCAAATTGTAAGTGTTAACCTAGTAATTTGATGGCCAACTGAGAAGCACGAGTGCTGCGCGCAACTAATGCACGACATCTCACTATTGTGGAAGGGGCGTGGGGATTTGCGGATTCTGACGATTTTGCCAATTTTACAAGACTAATTTTTCGGATGCCTTTTTGTGGTTTTGCGGTTTCATCTAGAAGTATGGATTTTCCTTTGCGGATTCTCAGTTTTTAGCGGGTTGTTTCCTGAATATTTTAGCCAATGGGCTCAATCCCTGGAAGCGACTGACATCACTGACACTGAGAGCAGAGTTACTTGTTATTTCTCTCCTGTGCTTCCAATATGGACATTCCAATATGATTTGTCGTTGAAAGCTTCAACACAACTTCTACAAGGGAGACTTAAGCAGTTATCCCTGCGTAATTGACGTAAAATAAAATAAAATTTTCGTTATTTCCATCGAACAATAATATCTCTGTTAATACATATTTGTTAGACAGGTACGAGTTTTGAACCTAATTCCTGGTGTTTTTTGTTTGCCCAGGAGTCCAAGGATGGCCAAGCGTCCTCCATCAGATTCTCAATCAGATGATGATTTTGTCTCTTCCCCCACCCCCAAAGTAAGACGGAAACTACACCAAGAATTCAACACCACCACCCCAAGGTATGCTAGGGTTGATTGGTAAGGTAGAATAATTCAAAATTCCATTTCCTTAAAGTGCCGATGCAACAAAAAATTCATCAATCCGATTTTTATTTTATTAAGAAGTGCTTTGTAAATAGAAAAGAATGCCATTTCCCGTTTCTCGACATCTTGTTTTGTTCCAGAGGCATTTTCCCCAAATATGTAAATTAGGCAACCGATGATGTCATAAGTCGTGTTCAGACTTACAGCAAATCAAAAAAAAAAAAAAGGTTATTAGCCAATCAGAGGTTGAGAAAAAAACTGGCCGGATTGAGTTGGCATTGCAGCTGCAACTGGTGCATTGTGGGACTGTTTTAATGAACGAAATAGAAGTGGCCATCTTGGGAATATCTCCCCCTAAACAATGCACTCACTGCAATGCCAACTCGACCAAGTATTTTCCCTCAAACTCTAAATGGCTGACATGATGATGTTTTTAATGTTTTGCGATTGTGTTATGTTCTTTGTTGCTCAGATTTAGTAAATGTTTATTTTTTCTTGACCAGAAAAAGGAAAGTACAAATCATCCATGATGTCCCTACTGACGATGAAAGCGGTCACAACAACAGCGATGAAAAAGAAGTTAAGAACGGTACGGGCAAGGAAGTAGAAGAACCTCCCAAGTCTTCTGAGTTAAACTTCATCAACGATTTTGACGACATCGATGGCACTCCCCTTGAAATTGAAACTCGTAAATCCGACAATGTGGTTGATGTTATCAATATGTCTGAACAACAACAGATTGAATGGGCCAAGATAGAAAGCTTGAAGTCTACCAGTAGTAATACGAGCTATGAGGATTGCTTTGAGCAATCGAACATGGATGTCGATTGTAAGAAGACTGAACGCGCAAGCACGTGCAATAATTCTTCGAGGAAGGTATCAAGGCAGTCTCAGTCAGGAAAAATGGGTGTAAGTGCGGGAAATATGGATGGTAATACAAAGGATATGGATGATGGTACAGGGGATATGAATGGTGATACCGGGGATATGAATGGTGCTACCGGCGATATGGATGGTAATACCGGGAATACCGGGCATACGAATGGTGATATAGGGCATATGGACGTAGATATGGACTGCTCAGATGAAGATTTGCTAACAGCATATAACGACAGCCATCAACAAGACAATGTTAGTAAAGATGATGAAACAAAAGACTCGGAGGTTCATGGCCTAAAAGGTGGTGTGCGAATAGGTGATACTAAAGTAAGCGCACCAGTTCGTCAAGTAACATATATAAGCGATGATAGTGACCACAGTGGCTTGGATACTAACAAGAAGAGCTCTACTTCATCTACTCAATCCTGTCTTGTGAACACTAGTGATGGCTCAGATACTTCTATCGATGAGGGGGGAAGGGTAAGGAAGCCATCTAAGGATAACAGTCTCTGCTCGCTTATGGATCGTCGACCTGTTTTGAGCAAGTTTTCCGGTGATTTATTAATAGAAAGCGATTTGAATGAGAATACTTCGAGAAATAATTCAAGAAATTTTTTTAGCGAGAAACAATTCATCAAATCTGTTGCTAGTCCCTTTAATGCAAAGTTCAAGCCTGCATTTAAAGATGACAAGAGAGATTCAGCATCCAAGCAGCCTGTTGAAAGTAGCCCTTCATCTCACCTCAAGCGATCGTCACAAACTGCAAGTAAACCTATCAAGAACTACAGAAGAACAGAAGTACGGGATAACAGGCCGAAGAAAGATGAGGTGCAGCCGGAATTTAATGAAGAAGAGGTTGCAAAAGCTATCCAAAGAAGCCTCAACGATCAGGTTTGTATCTAATCATTATTTGGGTTTAGGATTCGCTGGACTTTGACTGGAAAGGGTACAAACCTTTTTCCAGACACTTAGCCTATTTGTACCCCCAGTTCATTTCCCATCAAATTAAAATACCTAAATCTGCACGACTATTAAGAATTTTATTGGGTTATATTACTTCAAATATTCACTCTCCCTCTCCTCAACCCACCCACCCATACAAGCACTGACAACAGAAAAATACTGAAAAAAGTCTTCTACACTAAAAGGTTTCTTATAAGGTACCAAGCAGCGACGAAGAGCAAGTTCAGAAGGCAATAGAACTAAGCATTCAAGGTATTCATTTTCTACTGTATCTAATATTAAGGATCACGAACGAGTCTAAATCTACAGACCCGTCTCAAAAGTAACAGGGATGTAGGAAAGAATGACCCCTCTTTCTTGATATAAGCATCACATGCTCTCTTTCTTGATATAGAGCCATTTCTTTTGTATTTGCCGGACGTGATCGCAATCAGTGCATGCGAAACTTCAAGCAGGGGTCCGTGGGTGTATCAACAGATCAGCCCAAATACGACGCGAACCGTTTATACATGATCTTTGCGTCTTATGAAAGACACGCTCGTATAAATGGATCAGTTGGCGTCTTATTCCCCTACCCCCACCCCCTCCCCGTATAAATGTCCCTATCGTACTTGTTCTTTTTATCAGACTTCAATGTTATGTCTGTCTGGTTGTTTAGAGTCAAGGATGGATTGCTCTTATGATCAACAAGATGATTCCAATGAAAAAGTACCCAATGTTCGCCAGACAGGAAAAGCGCTTTCTCCGCACCGAGATTTGCAGAATAACTCCATTGACTCGGGCTACCAGGTTAGAGCTTAGCTTTTTTGAAGTGATTATAATCCATTTTATCTTTTACTCTGACGGAGGCTAGAGTAACGTCCAAACGTTATTACAGTTCCAAACGTTTTTACACGGTGTTTTTAAAATTTTCTTTCTCATTCATTTGGTGTTTGTTGTTAGGGCGACGAGGATTCTGTACCTTACTCTTATCGTCTAGTCAGTGTGGTTAGTCATCTTGGAGACAAATCTTTTGCAGGTATGTCATACACAATTTTGCTGTTTGTCCTTCTATGAAATTCTATAGTCAGAAGCTTCGTTAAGCACAGTCTAGACGATATATGGAATGAAAGATGTGCAAAACGTATGACATCGAAAGAATTTGCGCTGATTACTATTTTCAGCTTGTAAATTACGTTTTTGTTCGTACCGTAGTTTGCTGTAAATGCCATCATACGAATCGCAAAAAAGAATGAAAGTCATCCATCTCGTTGCGCATGTGAAGAAATAGAAAACGCGCGCACTGTCGCGTGCAGTCATAAGGCACTCGAGGATTGGCAAAGCACAAGAGAAGTATTAACGTCGTGCTTCTCGACACTTCTGGAGTGTTCTGCCAATCCGCAAGTGCTTTATAACTGAACACACCACAGCAAGCAAGTTTTTTTTATTTTTGTTTTATTAGATACAAATTAGATTAGTAAGACATTATTTTGGGCAGGAATTAATGACGAAATAGAAAGTCGGTGTTCGCGTGCGTGCTGTGTGCTCTCATAATGCACGCCCTCCAAACCAATCAGAACGCGAGTTATTTTAACAGATGTGCTACTAAAAACGGCCAACCTTTAGCTACCATTATAACTAGATAACATCAAAAGATTTCATTACGTTTGTTGTTGTTTTGTAATGATCTAGGTCACTACGTCAGTGATGTGTATGACTGTGCCAAGGACGAGTGGACTAGCTATGATGACTTGACTGCGACCAAGGTCGATGAACACCGTGTACGATATGGACGCTCTAGAGAGGGATATATATTCTTTTATTTGTACAAACAATGCGTCGAGGCTGTCAAGGGCCAGTCACCCGACACGCGAAAATCTAACAAATAATTTCTGTCCATGAACCCCGTTCTTGTTATCGCTGTTGAAGAAGATTTCGTGGGAGTGGAAGCATAGGATTGACACTCGAATGGTTTCCGAATTCAAGGGTTGTCATTGGATGGTTAAGTTTTTGATTGGCTCTTCGTGAAAGCCATTTCATGTTTAAATCTGCTACGTTTTGAATGTATTTATAGCACATTTTTAATTTTATGAAAGGGTTTTTTGGAGGCTTTGATGTTTTCCCAAAGTGGAATTAATTATGCAAAAAAGTGAATCAATTTATTTCGAAATGTTCAATATCAGAAATTACAAAAAAATTATATCACGCAAATTGTCTTTTTAGACTAATTATTTGGAAAATAAAGAACAAATGAATGAAAATAAATTAAGGATTGCTGTAAGTTATCCCAGATGTTTCCAGATTTCAGTAAGCATTGTGTGGCTGATTATTACATGCTTTCTCCTTCTGAAGAGATTCAACAATAATTATTTGTCTTAAAAGCTGATTTGGAAAACCTTGGTGAATTCTCAACTTTTATTGTTTCATACAGTATTGCATGCTCAAAATGCTGAACATTGTTAAACTGTATTATGCAGGAATTTGTGCAACAACATGCTGATTTTGTTGTTACACTTCAACTCAAGTCAGCTTTTAGTAAATCATTAGCTTTGATTCAATTTGGAACATGTCCAATATTGATCCTTGTATCCTCTTGCCTTTTGTGCTTGGACTTACTGTGGGTCACTTAATTCGGTTTTTAGCTAAAATATGGTATCAGTGAGGAAAAGACATGCTATTCTTGGGTGTATGTTGAATCATAGCTGTACTTACCGTTACTACACTGCTAGCACAAGTACCCTCATCCATTGATTTTGATCATAGAGTGTTTATGCGTACTGTAAGCCTTGGTAATTGAGACCCACATGGGGTATCACATGGGATGTTGACATTCAAAACAGTTATTTTATTAGTTGCATAGTTAAGTGCTCAGACGATTCATTTAAAATGGTTCATGGACAAATGAAGCTGCAATCACAATTTATTTAAACTTAATTGGCATAAACATAACATAACACATTCTTGAATTCAAAAAAATGAACTAAAAAATTGAGGTCACTAAATTCGTTTTTTAACTAAAATATCGTATCAGTGAGGAAAAGACATGCTATTCTTGGGGTGCATTTTACGTCATAGCCACCATGTTGGTTGACGATAACAAAGCATTCCTCATTAGCTTGTCTTGTTATATCAACACACATGGCAGCTGTTTTGTGTTATTTATCAAGGAATTTTGATATGGTTGCACCCGAAGAATTATTAGCATAACTTAAATTTAAATTTATATACATTCACAAGGGTTGAATTATACTATCTACATTAAATGTTTTCCCAATAATTATTAACCATCATGGTACAGTATTTTCTTTTAATAGAGAATCATTAGATTGCAAGGATTATTTGTTGCAGTGTTATATAAAATAGAACACTGATGTTTTGGAGTACTTTACATGTAAGAAAATCTAAAGATCAAGACAGCTGTGTGAAACTATCGAGTGCAACAATGAAACTGCACTGTGTCCAACTCTGCAAATGGTTTCCACAATGTTGTCAGCAACACGGGAGAAGTAGAATTGAGATCTACTTCTGCAATGTTGTGTGCAACTAACTTTTGGCCATCAACATATTTTTGGTATTCAACATTTCTGGCAATGTAACTTTTCTGAGTTGGATAGATTTTGGTAACATTCCTTTGGTCATAGTTTCACAGGAAATGTTGCTATTGAACATTCTTCAAATACTCTGTTTGATGTTGCTAACTACAGTCATACCATACCAATATCAGAATCGCATAAGTTTCACAGTTTGTTATGCACACACTAGCCTCCATATCTGTCACCACTGTCATGTCACCCTGCTTTCTGGACCAAAATGCTTGCAGTTGTGCCAGATTTGAGAAACCATTTGCGTTCCTCTTGAATTGCCTTGTGTACTTGTAAACAGACAAGTGACACTTGATATAAATACACTGCACTCCATGGCTCATTTCTAGTTCTAATGGAGACTTCAGTGATTTTATGGGATGTTGTTAGGAGGCTCATTTGGAATGTCATTGAAGATTATTAGGGTATTTATAAAATAATATATTTTCTATAAAACAGACAATCACTTTCTTGCTTGTGAGGTAATCCACTCTAGTCCTTGATACAGCCTGGAATAGAATCAATAAAAATAGAAAATTAATCACAAACCATACTACTTTAACAATACCAATAGCTTTGCATTCCCCTAGGGGGCCTTTTAGTGACAAATAGATCACAGGCAGCACTTGGAATGCAGCTCAATTTGGAGGACAAAATGATAGGTTCCAATTCACAGGAGATTGAAATTCTTTTGTTTTGTCCTCCAGATTGAGCTGCTTTGACGTCATGTACAAGGGGTCTACAGTGTAGCCTGATTGATAGTGACAATAACATATAACACGATAACAGTAGTGTACTCACCCTTCTCCTGTCAAGGCACAGCAGGGCTAAAATAAGAACAAAACACAATTTAGAATAAATTATGGTAATTTCTATGAAAGAGCTGTATATATTACATAGATAACTGAGTTCTATTGCACGCTCAGTAATTCATAAAATTACTATTTATTTTTTGTTTTGGTGCAGGACAGCCAGTCATATGCCGGTCATGATGTCAGGCATATGATATTTTTTCTTTAATTTTTTGACCGGTCAACATGTCTATTCAAAACTGTATTTGACCAGTCAAGTACCAAATTTGGCACGACATTCACCAGTGAGATTTTCATGTCATTTTATTTGTACCTGAATATGCCATCCATGATCTTTAATACAGGATAAGTTGAGTTGTTCAGAAATATCTGCTACTGACATGGAGCCCTAAGAAATGATTTTATTAGTTATTATGATGAAATTAAATCTTATAAATTATGATAAAAACTTGGTCTTCATACCATGATGATGGTAATGATGACTGACTACAACGATGAGGATGATGATGATAAACATTCAAAAGATATTCAAATCTTAATGTGCAATTAATTGCCTATGTGAAACATGTTCAAAGATGCCCTAACAGCACCATCATCATCATCGTCATTATGAAACAGAAAAAGTCAGGATATAGTCCTTAACAGAGAAAAGCATTGCAATCATACTCTAGAAATATTTTCACATACTGATATATCTTGTTTGTTTGCATAAACGAGAATGGCTGCTTGCTTCAGTTCCTGTAAAGAAGACACAACAAGGAAATACTGAGTACTTAGAAGACAACTTGCTTTATCATGTCCAAAGTTCTGTTAAACAACTTTTGAGTACAAAACTAATAATATGAACTGTATTGGTGCAAAGAAAACATAAACAAATGTTTTTTGAACACCAATGAGGATAAAGATACTGAGGTTTTGGACCAGCTAGACTGAAACATTGTTCAACATATTTTAACATTTGTTACCCTTATGTACAATAATAAAAACTATCAGCCAAAACAAAGCTGTTATACTCTGTTGTTACAGTATTCCACACACGTATCAGTCTGGAATACAGTATGACCACAGGAAATACAATAATACAAGAATTTAAATACACTTTTGAAGCATCTTGTAATATTGATTGTAATAATATGTTTGACTTACTTCATTTGCTAGCATTTGATAAAGTTCAGCCTTGGAGATGGCTAGTCTTTCTCTGTCTGTACTATCAATTACTAAAATTAAAAACTAGAAGGAAAAAAACAGAAACAAGCTTAGAAAGTGTGTAATTGACAGTGTAATTAACTGTATTACTCTAGGATAAACTACCATAATTCTTGAGATTAACATTGTATAGCACAAACTTCTTATGGTCAATTCAAATTCAAAATGTGATGTCTGAAAGTGAAAGCAAAATAACCCACTTCCGAGATATGCCTTACTTTTCACAGACAAAGGTTTTAATGTGAGGCTCCATGCTAAATGCTCAGGGATTTGTGATAGGAGAAAAGAATTAATTTAATTGAGTACAGAGCCTCATACCAAAACCATTGTAAGTGACAAGTGAAGCATATATTCCGGAAATGGGCTATTTGTAAGTATAGGGTGTAGAAATTGTAACATTCTTTTGAACAAACTGTAATTTCAACATTTTTCATTCAATTCAATTATTCCTTTATATTCTGTTCACTCAAATCTAACTGTCCAGTGTATTAAAAACATAATTTCTTACTCTAGTATTTGCATAATATGTATTCCATGCAGCTCTTAAGGACTCCTGGCCTCCTATGTCCCACATTATAAAGTGTATATTCTTCCATACGATCTACAAAAAAATATCAAACAGTATTAAAAAATATCCTTGATTTTAAATTTGTAGTCAAGAGTGAAATCAGTAAACCTGCAAAATAGATATTAGTCTTATACATATTAGTAGACCTTAATTCCATTTGTTTTCTTTTGTGTCTATTTGACTATTACACTTTAACAAGTAATTTTTTTTCACAGATTTTGTGACTTCCACACTCGAAAAGAAGTCTCTTTTGTGGATTTAAGTATTATCTTATTATTTTGTAGCAACACCATTTCTATGGCTGAGGCAATAAATAAATGACAAATAATCAGAAGTAAATAGGTTTAATAATCACTGCAATTTGAATTTATATTGGGATAACTTTTATAATTATGAGACTAATGGCAATGACAGTCAAAACAACTAAAATTAAAAAATACAATTTGTGGTATTACTGTGATTCTCAATATTCTGCGAATTTTGTAGTTGCGAGTTACCCCTTAGAAAAAATTTTTTCCACTGCCGCCAGTCAAAAATATAGTTATACAGCTGTAGTTAAAAATATGATTAGTTTTAATAATTGATGGCAGTGAAAAAACAACCTTACAACAAGCCGTTGAAATGTCTGAGTTTGCAGAATATTGAGAATCGCAGTAAAGACTTCAGACCAAATAAATGTTTTAGTATCTAGGGGGTATAAAGTTTATGAAATTTTAATGAATACCTCTTCAACATTGCTGCCTATTGTTGGTGATGTATGGACTACTTCATTCATTAGACTGAAAAAAGACAAAAGAGATGCTTCTTTAGTATTGACATTTTATTGTTAAAATATGTTATTCCAGGAGGTTCTATTCTATTCCTAGCTTATAAATGGTGGGGGATGGGAGAGAATGGGAAAGGAGAAATGGGAGAGCCTCTCTTGTTCCCTAAGAGCACCTGTTCACAGACTAGCACTGTCATAATCATGGCAAATCATGGTCAAAGCACATCCAAAAACACTAGTTACAGTACTCAGCGTTCTCACCATGCCGCAGTCTGGTAAGAACACTGGATACTGGCAAATGAAAGTCCAATATCTAAAAAAAAAGAGACTTCAAGTACTCACAACTGATATAGTATAGTTGTTTTTCCAGCATTATCCAGTCCGACAATAATAACTTTGTGTTCTGAAACAAAGAAATGATATTTATCAGTTATATGACGTGTGTCATCCAATTTTGTCCTTTTACATGGTTATTACTATTTCTAGAGATAATAATAATAACTCTTTATTGGGTTACAGATAAAGTACTTAAGACTTTTTTCCCAATCTGGCCTGAAAACAGGATTCTATACTTTATGAAAAATTTAAAGGGATAAAAAGTTACCACCGTTTTTAATTGCCGTACGCTGATCAAGACAGGTTAATAGACCATTTCTGAGATGAGTGAGCGCTTTCAAAAATATTGCCTGAAAATGCCACTTTTTCATGTCTGCGCCTGCGATATTTGGCATTAGACTAGTGTCAATCATATATATATATATATGTGTGCCTTTATATACTCTAATGATTTATGATCAGCAGATCAACCTGTCACATTTTTTGTCTCAAACAATGCATAGCAATGAAGCAAAGGTAAGGCTTTCAGTATTGTGGATATTGCTTCAGTATTCCATAAAAGGCTAGGTAAGTCCTTAACAACAATTACCACGCTCAAATGCAAAAAAAAAAAACCAAAGGTGCTACATCATGTTATGAAATACAGAAAACTGTGACACCATTTTGTATTTCAATAAAGCCTCTTTCTTTCATTAGTATTTGACTATCATGTGGTGATTTTAAGGCTAGCAATTTTAATTTTCTGCCTCAATAAAAACGGCGTGAAACATAATTGTAAGCTTACTTGTTTCGTTTTAGCGTTTAATTTTGATCGTAAAACACTAAGGGTCTGTTTATTTGAAATTATCTAGCTTAGTTCCAGTACAGTATATAGAGTGATATAGAGTTAATCGTTTGTTTGAATTGTTAATTATACACAGGTAAGATTACCAAACATGAAAGAAAGAAAGAAAGAAAGAAACCTTGATCGGAAAACTTAATCGACGTAGGGATTTTTGGTTAGGTAAGTCTTATTTTAGAAAATGTATAAGAGTGTTTTTTTTTTAATCATTTACCCTCAGTAACTTATATTCATCATTGAACTACATCATAGAGGGATAAAAGACTTAATAACCGAAATTTCTAATTTAAAATGACTATAAGATGTTCGGGAATCCCAAGAAAACAGTCATAGAATGGACTCAACATACCTTCATTACTGAACCAACTAAACAGTTTCGCGAAAAATAAACCCATTTCTGTCCCCAAAACTAAAACAGGAAAGCTCTTTAGAAGCTCATATAAATCTATAAACTAGTCTTGAAGCCCAGGATGTCCATAGTCGATCGTAAGGATATTTTTTCGGTGATTTTCGTGGGTCAAAAATCCATCTTCCCACACGATCAACGATTGTGTTGAAGAATTCTAGGACTAGTGCGCATGCTCGATGGCGACCTCGTTTTGACGCTGGTTGTTTCGTGACGTGGAAGCTTAGCTTGATATCCTATCGGCATAACAAAGTCCAAGTAGAAAAGACAAAGTGGAAAAATCTCGAATATCTTCCATTTTTTTGCTTGTTTGATAATTTAATATTTAAGCACCCAAAGACGTAGGCATCTTTAATGTCGTGATTGTGGAAGCTGTGTTGCAGCGCTCCTATTGATAACAGTAGATATGGTAGAGACTAGATAAACTAGTTGACCGCGTCGGTGTTTCTAATGAAACAGTTGGAGAATGAATATAACTTGGTACCACGTATGATACGTGAGAACTTAAAACTGACGTTTCGGACGTTAGTCCTCCGAAACGTCAGTTTTAAGTTCTCACGTATCATACGGTGTACCAAGTTATATTCATTCTCCAACTATTGATAACAGTGTCTATGACACTCTGAATGGATTAACCCTGTTTAAATAAATAAAGGTTATTATAGTATAAGGGCGATAGAAATACAGTTGGCTAGGGTGTCTGTATTTGAGTGGAAGCCGGCCCATATACCGCTATCTTGAGAGGACGAGACTTGCTGAAGCCACGTAGCCTGTTCCGCTTTAGAAAAAAAATCTTTGTTTTTAATTGATAGCATTAATAGGTCCGCAGGCATCGCAAAGTGACAGAAATAACCTGGCCCAGCTATGAAGAAAACTAAACAAACCCAAGTGAAGCCGGCTGAAAATTCAAATTTCAATTCATGACTTCATTTCCCCCCTTTTCCTTTTCCTTCATTCCCTCGTTTTCTCTCTTCTAAACCTGTACCATATAAGTCTTTTGCATGATTTTTTTAAAAAGCTAAGTTAAGAGATGGGAAGTATAGGCGGTGGAATGGTTTTAATCGGGGGAAACCCTAGGTGTTTACACCGGAAGTCGCCCCCACGGTAAGTCATCGCAATTTTATTTGTCCCGGAAAAGGAGCGAGAAAAACAACCTACATTCACGGGCGCATAGCCGACCCTATTAAATAAACATAGTTACTAAGTATTCTGCAAATCAAGGCAGCTTTACGGTGAAAAAGTAGAATTTCCTTCAAGCTACGTAAACGTAACCGGACGTGACGTCGTCAAAGAGAAAGAAACCACATCATGAGCATCATTTCTTTTATATAGTTCTCTTGATTAAATTACTATTCAACAAAAATATATCACATTACTTTGTATTTGAGAATGATTACATGTGTAAATATTGAGGTTTGTTCTGCCATCTTTAAATTATTACGATAGATATTGAGATATCTGATTGAACTTGAGTCCTGCATGGAAATAGGTAAACACAACATAGCCTGTTTTTTTTGGATATTTTCTTCATCATATCGATCTTATCGTTATTGCTCTTGTCACTTATTGCTGCTCGATTATTTTTTTAGTTGCTCTAGATTGCGGTGTATTGCGTTATCTTACAAACGAATCAAGAAACCCCTACTGCAAAGGAATTCGAACCCTGTCGTGACGGAGTCATTACCAGTCTTCTTTGGTGAGGCCAGCAGAATGCAAGACTCCGTCGTCCTCTTGTCCACACACAGGTAGCCCAAGCTGGGTTTCTGTGGTTTCCTATCAAACTTATAAGGCAATGTATGGCGATTTTTCGAAAAAATTAAAAATCAGTAAATCACACAAATAAATCAAAGCAAAACACGACACACAAGTAGGGACATTTATTTGTGTGATTTACTGATTTTTAATTTTTTTCGAAAAATCGCCATACATTGCCTTATAAGTTCGATAGGAAACCACAGAAACCCAGCTTGGGCTACCTGTGGTCCACAAGGCCTAGATGTGTACGCCCTTGCCACCCTTGGTCCATGCGCAACATCGTTCAACGACTACATTGTAAAAATACATGTGAATAATGCAAATAAAATTGTGTAATATATTGTAATATGTTAGAAGAAAAACTGAAGCAATCACGATGTCTTTGGCGTCGTTATAAGTCTGTTACTAGAATATGATGATCGCTTGTCACAGCTGCTGGATTGGGTACTGCAGGAGTCTGCTGGCTGACAGATGATGAAGTATTGTGGAGGTTATCGATGTGTAGTGGAGCGGTGTTCATGTTGTTGTCTGCAGAACTACTGCAAAAACGAAAAGAAATCCAGTTATTTATGTTACAGCTATTCGGGTTTACATGTAATATATCGCCGAGAAGAAACAACAAGTTTACATTGTTTTAAAGATATTGCACCCCAACTCAGAACTGAGTGCTCCTGACATCATCTGAACTGCATAAAGCAGCACAGGACAGTGCAGCTTAGTGGAAGACTGTGGCTGCCGCCTGCAGAACATGGCCTCCCCCGCGATCAGAAGACGACGACGAGAGAGAATCGTGTCCCTGGTCTACAAGACGCATGGCTCACCGTAGAGGTTAGGTTCGGTTTCAGCCGTGAGTGTGGAAGGAGAGTGGGCGCAATGAAACCACAACAGCTGGTAATCGAGCCTACATAGGGTTGTGAGCGCTAACCCTTCAGCACCGAATGCGACATGGGATGGATTACCGAACTCGATGACGCATATCACAGGTTCTCCAGTTTTCCTCCCTCCACAGAAATCAACAGTTGAGTGGATGGAAAGCCACTCTTAGGAACTATGTCACCACTAAATCCCTTATTTTTGTTCTTTAATCAAGAATGATGTGGCTATCAACCGCAAAATAGTTTGGGGGAAAAATACTGAATGGATCTGGTCAGGTACTTACGTCTTAGCTAAGTTATTCATAGAAGAGGTTTGCTTCTTGGAGCTGACGGTTTCTTTGTCATCCCTAAAACAATAGGTATGTTTAAATGTTTGGGTCTTGTTGCGGTCTACTTTTTTTTTAAAACGTCTGCAAGGATTTATATATATTTACCCTTCATCTTGCGGTAAAATTTGTTCAAGAATTCTGATATCGGGTAGAGAGCTTCGCCTCCTGTAAACAAAAGTATTAAAGAAAATATCAGTACTGATCTAATGAAAACAAAAGAAGCTTCTAAGAAAGAGTTAAATTTTGCAACTGAATTTGTTTGGTGTCAATGGGGATAACCTAGCTCTTCCTGTGCCGCAAAGTATCCATGAATCTTCAGATCTGTTTGTCGTAGTGAAATTATTTTCAATGTCTCAATTTTGAATCCCTCTCTCTACAAAATCTAGTTACGCTTGTTCATCCTTTCTTACAGTCATTCATAACATTCATTCAACCATTCATTTCATTTCATTGATTATTTTTTTCAGTAATACAGTCGTATCCCTAAATAACATATATAAAGGCTTTGCACCGTCACGTTATGGCAGCCACGATGACAGGAGGCAGGTACAATTGAATCTGGTCTAACCTGATTTACATTAGAAAGAATTCAGTTTCCTAAAGGTAAAAGACTGCATTGTTGTCAGTACTACTATCACGTGATGATGCAGAGCCTCCACGTAACTCACTTTTTCTCCTTTTCCAATTTGGTTGCGGCGTCTGTCAAGATATCCTGGGACGAGCTGATACCACCAACATACGACAAGCGCTTAGTGACGTCACCATCAGCTGCTTCGGGATTGGCTGGTGCTTCAAACACGTGGAAGGTCCTTTGGGCGTCCAGATTATAAAACCTATGCGTACGCACAGTGGAGCTTAATTATATCATGCATTATTACCTTAGTGATTGCCCAACACCTTTCTTACACTACCTTAACAGACCCAATATTTTATCTACGGCACCATAGCAACAAGCATAACAACAGAATACCAAAACCAAACGCATGCCATTTTATCTACAACACCTCATCAGCAAGCTCAACTTATGTACACCTTATGTACACTACACTGAAACAGTGCATATTGGTTTCTAGTGATACATGTGTGCGTGCTATAGTCATTCCTGGTCAGCGGTGATTCTTACTCCAAATATGGTAAGTAGACTTTGATATTGTTATCAGTGTTATTATCACTCTCGACTCCAGAGCATTGTCGTTGTTACTGCGCATGCACGACAAATTAACTGCCATTTCGTCGAGCATGCGCAGTAAGGACGACAGGGCTTGGGTCGAGAGTGTCAGTGTTATCGTAATGTGTCCGAGTGCATCATAGTTTTATTTTATTTCTACAATAGAGCGAAAACACTAGAACCATGAAATAAAAACAAAATAGTTACTAATAGTTTTTATTTAGTGACTATTTAGTCAATATCACTCAACCAGAAACAACAAATACAAAAGGAAACAATACCTCATTACAACTTTACTTGTCTTTTATAGTAACTAATAGTCGCTAAATAAGAACTATTAAACACTAACAATTTGATTTTGTTTCATGGTTCTAGTGTTTTCGCTCTATTGAATACTCTGACAAATGCAATTTTAATTTCATATATTTTATATATTCTTTAAGGGTCCTAATCTTCTTAGGTTTCTATATTCATTTTTAATATTTTATCATAATTTAGGGCCATGCACTACTCAGTCTAGTCATTGTTAATTCTTATACACAGCTGGAATGCTTGATACTGATTTTCCACAGGTTTAAAATCACGAGATTCAATTGCGCCTTTAAGGACCATTCATTATTTTAGGGAGGGGAGGGGGATGCCGGGCCAATGAAAAATTGGTAAATTTCTTAATCTTCGTTATCAAGCCTCCTCGATCACCAAAGCGAAAAAATTTAACCTGATTCTCCCAAATTGCGGTCACAGGTTCGATTCCTGGATTTCTGGAGTTGAGTTGAACTTTGCCTCTCGTCTGAGAGACAGAGCAATCACTTCATGATACACATGCGTCATATATGTCGACGAAAAATCACATCCCTTTCGTGTTTTTGCAACACATTGGCGAAAAATTCCATTCACAAAGTTTTTATCATACGAACATTTCATTTACGCTATTTACACTACAAACAGGCATATTTTTAGGCAATTGTTTTATTGAAAATTTTGACAAATTGATGTTTATTTTAAACTTTTATATATTTGCTTAAATTTATTTATTTGTAATACAATGAAATAATTATAATTAATTATTAATAATTACTGATTTAGATCAGCATTTGTCGTAGTTAAGAAAGTTGTTTAGTGGGTTTCCTGTGTCACCTTTAGACGATAGGAAGCCCCCTAAACACACTCTCCTAGAGTCCTGTCATATTATCCCTACATCATTACTACTACGCATGCTCAACGAAATACCATTCGCTGAGCATGCGCAGTAAGAATGACAGGGCTCTGGGGTCGAGAGTGCCCTTCAACACTGGTTGCCTTGTCTTAAGGTTAGTCCAGCAAGTTTTAAATAGTTTAATTTAACTTTCGTATTATGTTATTCTAGTCTTATTCCCTGCATGTGTAGTTGATTAGGTGGTGTTGCATTTGCTTTATGGTTTGGTTTAGGGTGGATTATTATAGCATAGTTCCACTGTAAATGTATCTGTGTGGAGTAAACAAAGAAAAATAGAAACAAAAACAAGATTAAATTTATCATGCATTTAGGAGAAAAAATCTCAAGTGGCAGCTCATAACTTTGGCTCCGATGCATGCAGTCAATGTACCAATCTGCCAACGTCGGTTTTAAAACAGTATTTGGTGAATTTTTGGTAATTTTATCTCCTTGTGTTGACAGTTGTTTACCAAAGAAACCCTTTCACCTTATTATTTTTCAGTGTAGTCTCCGTGTTTTATAATCTTCTAAGAGTCACTGATTTGTCTTGTCAAATCTAAACAGCACATACTACTCCCACTACGCAATCCAATCTATCTTGTACAAGATGGGATAGGAGTGAAATACGAACAAAGCGTTACTCACTACTTATTCGAGATCTGCACCAATCACGTTAAACCTATAGTAGTGCTAAGTAGCTGGTTAACTTTTTATAAAATACTGAATATTGAAATGTGTCTTACTTTCCATCCTGTTGACCTTGGTTGTCTTCAGAGAAGTCCGGCGCATACGGCGCATCACGTGATGCTACGATCTCTGGCCGACTAGCTGACGACGATGACCGACTTGTCTTCTTTGCCTTGTCGTCGTTTTTCGTCAAATCAAAAGTTCTCACATTTCTCCTTGATTCTTTGCCCGATTCACACGCAACTGTTATGCCGGAGTCAACGTCGGTCTCCGGTAGGGAGAATATGTTCATAGGGGGTTTCTGCACCTTGGTTGTACCGGCAAATGATTTATTTCGAGGCTGCTTTAAATCATTTTCTGTATCGCCGTCCGACTCCCCACGTTGCACGCGAACATGGCCAGGGAACGACTGAGATCTTGATGGCAACTTATCCTCCTTCTGGTCGTCGCTAGGTAACGCCTCAGATCCCCCGTCTGTTTCGGAACCCCTTAATGAACCGTTCGTCCTGTCAGAAACCTTGCGAGCGGGGAGTTCTGTAGTGATGACGGCTTTGCCTGTAAGGCTTGTTACCTTCATTGACTCTGACTTTTTCTTGAGGTTGACTTTCCTGATGTCTGAGCCAGGACCTATACACAAAACCATGACAACGAAATTTAGATGTAGTGAAGTCAACGAAATAGATATTTAGTACAGCGAATGAAAATATCTGTTAGGACACTATGGATAATATTTGCGAAAGTATAACTGATCCTATAGAACTAAAGATGAAAAAACAAATCGGGGCCCATTTACGTGAATGCAGGGTGACCTTGGTACAAGGGACACACTTCCTTTATGTGAACTCAAGAAAAGCAAATTCATGAGATAGCAAATTCACGTGCTGGAGATGGATGCACAAACTATCAACCGCGAGAAGTGCATGGTTGTTTCATGGACTTGACCCTTATACCATGCATCTATCTATGAGTGACTAGCTCTTACCAAAGAAAATGGGTGGTTTAAGAATTCTCATCTGGTTGACGGAGTTGTGATGTTTATCACCATCATCGTATTCCACGTAGTATTTCTGGTGTTCCATGCCGATGACTTTACCAGACAAGTAGGCTGGTAGAGTGGGCCAGTGAGCTATTACACGTGTACCTGTAGAACATACAGATCGCAGAGTTTTATAGATGATAAATAAAGAGCGGGTATCTTCATGCATTTTCAACTTAAATTATGAAGTGAGTAAGTCACTCAACTTCTGAAAAGGTTACTCAGTATATCAGCGGATGTCAACTTTGGCTGGATTTCTTGACCACCTCCCCATTTGGAGAGGCTTTCTCAATCATCTCACCAAACTTAGAATATAGGTTTCTCAAAGACTCTCTTCTCCAACAGGCTTATTGTAAGATATTTAGTTCCTTCTCTCATCCTCTCCTAAACTTGGAATGGGTTTTAAACGACCTACTGCCAACTATCTTCACCTAAGTATAATCTTTAAGACAACATACCTATTTGTATTTCGGTAGCATCAGGGTCTTGATCAAATACAACACATTCAGGGTCGTTACGATCATGCGCAATCGTGTCCCCATTGTCGAACTTGATGTGGATCATCTGCCCTAGTCCTGTGACGACACCTTTGTAAAAGTCCCCATTCAAGGCCTTGCCCCAGACACGGGATCCAACACGAATATATCCTGGAGAAAAAAGATCGTGAATAGTAGTCTTACGACATAAGGGTCAAGGTAATGCTCGATTTTCGAATTGCCGTAGGTGGTGGTTTTGCTCCGGCCGCAACTGAAGCCGACCCTCAGATCATACGATGGAGGAGGATGGATCGCATCGTAGGAAGAATTGAAAATGAAATTGTTCGGTTGATGGCGCACATTTTACCACATTTCGGAAAGAAATTCATATGAATTGCACGTTGTCATCGAGCAATAAATACCTTCACATGCTACTGTAATTTTGCGCACCATTATCACCTCCACCCCTTCCCCACCCCTCCAGTGACCGTTTTGTGCACCAATTCTAAAATGTCACATTGATCATCAACAAATTTGTCTCTGCGACATAACCTCCTGCAAAAGGAAAATGTCTAATCTACTGCCCAGGTCATTCATAAGATAAAACAACACATCATGCGACTGTACATTATCGTGATAAATCCACAATGACATCACGTGACGAATGTCCGACCAAGGGATTAGCAAGATGATCCTGAAGATGATCAATCTTGATTGTAGCCATGCAAGATAAGGTGAGGCTGTTTGGCAAATCCTTGTCAAAGTTAAACTTGTCGCGTGAACTTCGAAACTTCATATCATCACAAGTATTGATTACCTAAGATCTTCCTCTCGAATGTCTGACAAAATGACTCAACATGATTCATAGTTTTAACCGAGAAAACTTCCGATTGCCATAAAATTAAAAAGCCCAGTTTTAGATGCAAAATGAAAGGAGTATGTTTCTGGACAAAGCGGATAGATTATTAAGTTCTTCTTGTTTCTACGAACTCGGAACAAAATAATACAACAATCATACTGAATATCGTTGAAGTACATCTCAAGTGACAGACGATTCAAAGACTTACCGATTGTAGAACGTTTGGTAAACCTTTCACTGCTAGCCCTGAAATCCCAATAGACAAATGCATTAGGAATCAAATCTACATCCTTGTCTAGACAAAGAAAACTACTGCATTACTAGTAAACGACAAAAACGATTGAATTCCAAAAGAATAACAAAGTTTTCTGAACTAATACATTTAGCTTAGAGAGAACACGACTGATCTGGCCAGCAACAGTGTCACAGAGTACTACATCTGTTCTTTGGAACATGCAGGCTTCGTGGTCAGGCAACTTGGTACACTCTGATTCCAGCCAGACAATTTGACTGGTATTTACTTAGTCTTATCGCAATGTATGGATGATCTAATGACCTCAGTAAGGGTGTGTATAGTGGTTTATCGTCAATCATGTATGTCAGGTCTTCAAAACAATAATCTTACCTTTTAAATTTCATTGACTTGCGAGCACTCAGACGTGCATCCTTTTGAGTTTGGTACTCTGTTTTACCGCTAATATTATATGGAATAAAAAAATAAAAAAAAACAGAGAAAAAAGTATTTTATTAATTGAGTTCACAAAAGTGGGTTTGGCAATTGTGCGCGTCATATTTTGGTTTTGTGTTTTATGCACCTTCATGACACCATTACCTTTTAATATCTCCAAATTGCAGTAAAGAATGTACTAACCGTTTTCACGTATGCTAGAGTGTACAAACTGTTACTATGGAAACCCGGTGTCAAGCATTTGGCCAAGAGGAGGAGGACGAATATTTTTGTTGAAATGCATTATTTGTAATTTAGATCAGGAATGGGATATTGCTGGAGACTAGACTTACCTATATCTGAATCTAGAGCCAAACCTTAGGAAACTTGATGTTCGCTTTGGTTTGTTGGCTGGTTTGATGAGCCTGTTGAAGAGGAGAAAAATTAAAAAACAAGGAAATGGTTAGTCCCAAAAGCCTTGAATTCGATAAATTGAATGGATGACAGTATCCGTTTGTTGCGCGCAACGTTTCCGGCAAACTTTCAAAAGTGGGGGGGCAGGCTCTATCTCTGAAATGTGGGTGAGATTATTAAGCAAAAATGCGGCTTATAGGGTAACGCTGGGCCATTTTTCTTATTTAGAAGCCGGTTTTGTTGTAGGAAAAGATGCTACAAATTATGTCACTGTTGCCAGCAACGTTGCACGCAAATAGTGTACCAAATTATACTTAATATACGCTCTAGATATGTCTAACAAAAATGCCACTGACACATCATCAGAAGTCTGTTTTTCTTACCTAAAGAACGTGTGGTGCTCTACAGCACATTTCCATAGGTGTTTGGCGGCTTGAGCAGTTGGTAACCCATAGTGATAAACATCAGCATGTTTTTGGGCCTTCAAAAGTGAAAAGAAGTAAGCTCTGGTTAATTTATCCCAGCCGAGTGAGTCTCTCTAGCTTCCGCAAATGTCATTAGTTTCCTTAATCCTATGGACACATGGTATGACATTGCGCATATGTTGCAGATAATCGATGTTGCGCGTCATGTCACACGACGCAATTCGTTGCACGCAATGCTGCTGAAGTTGCGCTCAATGTTGCACCGTGTGTCCATAGCAAAATTAAGTAAGAGAGGCCTCTCAAATCCCCAGAGCAATGTACAGTCTTTATTTCTTTTTTAATGTCCTCAGCTTGTACTGTTCTGAGCTTCAACATTTATCTAAATACTAACCTCTTGCACTTCCAGGATGAAATGTTTCTTTTTGAAAGTCAGTTTTGATATTCTTGGCCTTAAAAAAGAAAATAAACTTTTATGTACATGGTTATCAACACACAACAAATACCGATATCCTAGCTTGTTTTCATCAAGGTCAAAATAGTACCAGGACTGGTAATGCATTTATTCAATTGCTAGGATTTGTTACTGCTGGACAGAATTGATAAGGGAAACTAGACCTAGCATCAACTTCTTAAAACACAAACATTCTAAGAAAAGCGCACAATAAAATGCAGTAGAGTTTTTACTTTATGTGTGGATGTGCTTACCAAAAGAAAAATGCCACTTTCTCCTTATCTTTAATAACAGTGATCCCTTTAGGAGTAAGACCAAGCTGGCAATCACTCTTATTTGGACCCTATAATGAGGACAAAAAAATATATCAAAGTCAAGACATGGCTAACTCACAGATCGAAATAGAATTTATTTTGTGTGTCAGGTTTTGCAGAGAGAGGAAAGCTGCAAAACCTGGAGAAAACCCTTGAACCAAGGAAGAGACCTAACAAACCTACTCACATAAGATACTAGGTCCAGGAATCAAACGTACAACCTCATGCACAGGTCGTAGGTACTTTCTTTCAACATTCACTTTTTGATGTTCAACTATGAGTGATTTCTAGCCAGAAGTTCCTACTATTTTTTATTTATTTATTTTTTACTTACTATGACATTGTGTAGGTTTATTCCATAAAAATCAAGTTTTTTCACAATTCGTAGAAAATTCACTTCACATTCTGCTGGACTCAAGCCACTGAAAGAAAGAAAAAGAGGTATGTAATCAGTATAACATTATTAGAAGCAGCCTTCTACTAACCATGCTGATTACCTGGTGGTCTTTCAAGCTATGCAACTCTTACTTAGTCCATGTTGGGGGTGGGGGAGGGGGTACACTTATGATACTAATGAGGTAATGAAGTCCATCCACTCTTATTGTACCATTACTTTATGATATATTCTACTTTATAAAATAGTTCAGATATAACGCATGCTCAATATTTTATAAAACAAATAGAAAGTGTTTGCCGTGTTTACATAGCCTGATATAAACACAAGGAAAATTTGGGAGAAGTCGAGAGCTGTTATGTAAAGCCTGAGCCACAACAGCCTTTCTTCAGTCATGACCACAGACACAGTTGGTCTCTCTGGTTTCATCTCTCTCCCTTATTACTCTTACTCTGCAAGTTTTCATTTGCTAATCCAATTTTTTTAAGTAAAATGCAAATACTTACTTTAAAGTTTTGTGCCTCTTTTTGATTTCCTTTTCTAGCTCTTTGTTCTAAAAAAAACCAGGATTTACACATTGATTGGGGAAAGTGGTGGATGGCCTATGCTATAATGGGGACAGTGGGCTTAAGTAAGTAAGTACACATTGATTAACATTTTCAAAGATTAATTTAAAAAATCAAAAGATGATACATTATTTTATCTATTTTATACCTGATTAGGGTAAAATCTAAATTCATCCATGTAGTCATCTCCATGTAAATCTGCCTCATAATCTCCTAGTTGAGCTAAACACAAACCAAAGTATATTATCAACAATAATAATTAAGAAACATTATGAAATAATTGTATTATAATCCATTCTGATTGGTTGGGGGTGTGCTTTATTAGTGTATTAATAACTACATTGTGCAAACTTTCTATTGCATCCTCGTTCGTATCCAATCCATGACTGTATGCAGTTATATAAAGCACTTGATTATGAGAACAATTGAGAAGTGTTGACAAAAAATCTGCTGCATATTGTGCTTCTCGATCCTACTCTCAGCCAATCCCAACTTCTGGCTGAGAACATGTGAAAAACCTGTGAAATTTCAAAAATGCACAGATATTGTTCAATCTTTTTTACAGGATTTTCACAGGTTCTCACCCAGAAGTACCCCACATGGTTTATAACTGCACATAGCATGTGTAAATGTTTTCTATTTCTTCAGTTAGAAACCATATGTTACTTACATTGCAAACTGAATGCAACCAAATCTACAGCCATTTTTTGAGGGACTTCAAGTCTGTTGGAAATTAAGATAATCATGCAATGAGAAAAATATTCAAAATGACATTGAGCAACAATTGCTTACTAGCCTATCAATCACATGACTTTTCTGGATTTGACTGGGGGGCAGCCATGGTTGACTGGGGGGCAACTAGTGAAAATAACTCAAAATAACTCCTCAAAGTATTCTATCTGACTATTTGTACAACATGAAAGCAGAAAACAAGATACACAGACAACCTCCAACATTCTACAAGCCGGTTAAAACGCAGATACTACCAGAAGTGACGTCTATTGATAGTAAGCAATTGAAGAAATAAGTATCAAAAAGACATGCCATATCATGGATGGGTATACTTACTTAGATTTTGCAATGTCTTGTTTAATTTGTAGGAAAAAGTGATACCTTTGGGAATAATAGAATAATATTTGAGTTTTGAGCAAATTTATTTCCAGAAACTGTCAACTGCTAAAGTTTGGGAGTGTTAGGGGAATGATAATCAATTTGCCTTTTCGACACTTTGGACAGTCTTATGTATGTTGACATGGAGGTAGTAATTACTTACCTTGTAAGCTCTTCTCCAAGGTCATGAGGCTCTGCTGCATAAAACTTGACTCTAAAGTGTAGTGTGTAAGGAGGTCCAACTGAAAATGATATTGAAAACGGATGGGAATTATAACACTAATCCGAGCAACAGGGACCATGGAGATGTGGGGTTGGGGCTACTTTTCCCTTTTGCATATTAGTCTCATATTTTCCAACCTTAGCCCCCCATCCCTTTTTAAGGTGCTCCGCAGTGCTTGATCAATGAAAAAGTAGTTGTAGATCAAGTAAAAAAATGGCAAAGATGTCAAAATATTAATTGGAAAACCTAGAGAAATTTTCATAAATACTAACTTACTTTTAACTTGTTTTTTAATTTTCTTTGTTGGGTCCAGCCAATGCTAAACAAGAATAATATGATAATGATAATAATTAGCATAAATTCACATAACTGGCTTTTTACATGGAAAGGAATATTTAGGAATGAAATTACATATGAATCATGATAATATTTAGTTAAACAATTTAACAATTCATATTATTTGATGGCAGACTAGTTGACAAACCAAAATCATGGGGTTTGTAAAATACAGATGTGAGCCTTTCACCTTAGTGCCAATATCTATACATTTTCGAATAAAGGAGTGAAAATTTCTTTTCAAACTTAACAATAATTCTTTCCTGCCAACCATGAACTCAATCTCTACTTCTAAAATACAACACTTACAGACACTTGATGTGTATCCATGAATTGCAAACCAAAATAATCTTTCTCTACGAGATCTAGATTCTTGAATACTTGATCCAACAAGACCTGGCCCTTGCTTTTTTTCTGCAACAAGTAAATTTAAAATAAATTTTATAGTTCGCAGGGCTATTATATTAAGAACTCCCCATGGCTAGACCAGGGGAGGGGCATTTGTCTTGCTTCTGCAGTTTTTGTTTCAAGTCAAGATCACATATAATATTTTCCATATTAAACAATACTCAAGAATAAGATTGTTTATACATGTATATACTAGTTATACAATGGTTTCTCATGGCATGGTGTGGATATCCCACAAGTCACTCGTAGTTTCTAGTATACACACAAGCTTCGAGGCGAGTGTGTATACGAAGAAAATTAAAGTGACAAGTGGGATATCAGCTGTATGCCATGAGAAACCATTCTATAACCATTTTATCCCACACCATAGAAAATACAAATGCATAGATTCAACGTTCAGTGCATGATGGGAAGGAAGAATGAAATACCGATATTTTCTTTGGTGTGGGATAAATTAATTTATTACACATTTAGGGTCAATATCCATGAAATAAAGCAGTGAATAAAAACCATATATTCAGTGAAGTGTTACGATATCACTTCACGGTAAACTGTCCAATAAAATCTCACGATATATAATAATATATAATCGACCCTAAATGTGTAATAAACAAGTTATTACATGTTAAGAGCTGATATCATTTTTATTCACTCGTTTTCTGTATCATATCGCCCACTTGCTCATGGACTCGCTTGTTCGCGATATGACAGGAAACTCATGAATAAAAACAATATCAGGCTCTTAACATGTGATAATCTTTATGTATCCTTTCAAGTATTACTCTCAGACAAAGAAACAATACTCAAGGGTATGACACTTGTAAAATGGGAAAACATAACTTCCAATATAAAAGAGGTATATTGGAAGACCAATGGGTTCCTTCATGGCCATGTTGTCACTCCATCCCTTGCCCCTTCCATCCGATAAACAATGGTCCCCCAACATCAATATCAATTATCTTTATTGTCTCTGATCATTATAAGAGAGGGAATTGATATGCATTAAATAAGTGGTTCTGCAATAGTTACCAGTAAGTCAAAATCATTTAGGTTAACACTCTTAATAAAAAAACCATATTGGTGCAATTTGATTTGATAAGAAAAACCATATTGAAAATGTCTAAAGTCTAGATGGATATGATTGGGTCTGTTTATCTAGAGATCACATTAGTTACGGCATATTGAAGCTCTGCAAGGTCATACTGATACTAACAATAAAAGAAAAGAGCATTAATGGCTAAATAGTTTTTGGTAACATCAAGTATATATAAACTAATTTAAAATGCTTTATAACTAATCACATTTACTCTTATCTTTTATGATCAAAATAAATTCCAATAATATTTTTTTAAATAGTAATGATAGATATCAGACTTACAATTGATGTACCAAATATAATAATAATAATAACCAATAAAGATATGTAAAAAGAGGGAAAATTATCTTTAATATATAACACATGGCAAATGTAATAATAATTGCAACCTTTATGGCTTGAGATTACAGATTCCATAATCTGCTCAAGAATGCACGATAGCACAGATCGAATGATCGCGATGATTTAAAGTAAAATTCTATGCATACTATCTCTTAATTATGTCTTATGACTCATAAGATTATTATCCAAAGCGATGTACAGCGATCCATTGGGTAATTACTGCACAAAAGGGCTTGTATTTTTTTAATTTCATGAACGTATTCAGAGCAATGTTACATGTCAGTTTCATAAGTAAATATTGAAATACGATTATAAATAAACTATTTTTGTAAGATTCTAAAATCGCCAACGAGCAATCAATTAGTAGATAGTAATTCCTCACAAACGTAGTTATCTTTTATAAGGATCTGTATTTTTTAATTGCTAAGGAAGAAACAAAGAATCTGAATAAATTTTACCGGCTTCCAAAACAGTTTAACAGTCAGCTAAAATGTACTGTAAGCTTATTACAATTTTGTGTGCAATCGCAAATAAGATTATTTAAGCTAAAACGCCTGTAAGAATAAAAATGTACATACAAAGTGTTGAGCTCAAAATAAAAGGACTTTTATTTGGGAAATATTTGGACAATGACCGATGTTCTAGAAAGGAAGGAAGCCAAGTCAGAATACATAAGCTCATGACGATCTACAATTGAACCCCTTCTGTTTATTTTCCAAACAGGTGGTAAAAAATAGAGGCGAAATGAAGACCCCAGAAAACTCTAAAGTATAATAAATGACTTAAAGATTGATTAGACAAAAGAATATTTCACAATCGTGCATAGATGTTGTTAAATTGGAAATATTTTAGGAGACATTAGCATACTGGCACACGCTTCTACATAACTGTTCTCTCAATAAACATCAAATGATTGGTCTAGGATTACGGCTTTATTCAAGCGATCTAGTTAAACTACCACACCACAATGACATCTAAAGTTAAGAAGTTATCCTGTTAGCTCCAAAAGGCAAAAATATCAAGCTTAAACTTACGTGCAAGTGGAAAGTAAGGTCGGTGTCATCTAGAAGCAAGACCTTGAATTCTAATGAATTTTTGTCCCTTATTTGCTCTCCTTCCTTGGGCCGAAATCGCCTTCTAAACCTCTGGCTAAGTCTGTATAATGCCATTTTTCTTCTGGCTAAGTATTATGACTATATACAAAAAGGATCATTAAAAAATCTTGCATTTGCTCGAAGTTCTTCACACTCTGTCTGTCTCGTATTTCTCAAACTTGGCATCGAACTTGTCGTGAACTTCGTAATCTCTTCGGACACCACTCGGTAAGACTCGGAAATTGCTGGACTTCCGGTTTAGACGCCGTCAATCGCCCTTCGAGCCAACCGTTGTTTGATATATAAATCGTTAACAAAATACAGGAATACTTCTGAAAGGAAAATCAGGTTGAAAATAAATGCAACTCAGTAATCAAGTAATTTAGGGCTGGCCCAGGTAACATGTAAAGCATTTTTGGAATCTTTACGAAAGTAATACAGTAATGACGTCATGATTAGCCAGGGCAAGGGTCAAATTCTTCGTCCCAGACACATTGCCGCTTAGCATGAACAGGTGAAAACAAATATACCTTCGTTCTAGAAAACCCTTCGGTATATTTAACGTTTCTAGATTTCTAGTGTGTCGTTGTTGTTTTTTTTAGTTTTTTTTTTTTTTTTTTTTTCTTTCTTTTTTTTTTTTCCAATATAGCTCTATCCTCCGTCTGATTTTGAGTAGAGGGGGAGGGGAGGTCACAAAATTAAGAACATCGACTTTTACTAAACCAACTAATTCCAAGCAAGAAACGGTTGGGGGGGGGGGGGGGGTAGCTAAATTTAGAAGATGCACCTTTTGCTATACTAACCAACTAATTCCATGCTAGAAGGGGGGGGGGGGGGGAGCAAGGTCCTATGACTACCCCTAAATCCACCACTGCTGTTCACTTAAGATGGGAATTAATAGTTTACTAAAATATTCAAAGTAAATTTTAAGTACATTTAAAATCATTTTGTAAGAATATAATATTTTGATTTAATTTGGGCGTGACGTTTTCCCTTTCACACTATGTTCCCGGTTTCCTTTAGCACTCCTGTTTTGCTTTCTGGTCAAGACACTTATGAATGAACCTAAAAAAAATTGTTTTCAATAGGAATGAAATAGAAATACATTTATGCAGCCACCTATTGATAGCCTGCGTGCAGCCTGACTAAACTCTGGTTAAGAAGTGTTAACCAGAGTTGAAGTCGGGCTGCACGCAGGCTTAGGCCCCTTCAGAACCTGATCACTTCGTAACTTAACCGGGCTCCCTGTGTATGATCTTCGATCCCAGTCTTCGAGACAATCAAGTGCGCAGATATATAGTGAGTCAGGATAAATTTCAGGATAACAAAACCTTAACGTTTGCACTGAAAATTTTCCTTCTTTAGCTGATTCTCTCCTCTGCTGTAGAGTTAAAACTACTGTTCTGTAATGCAGGTAATTTTTGTTCGATAAAATGACTTTCAGAAATGTGATAAGCGCTGAATAATGAGCTCAAATGAGCCTTAGTTCATTTAGTTTTAACTTTGCAATGACAATGAAAACATAAGCTGAATGATTTTGCAAGAAATCTTTTCAAACACGTATTAATCCGTACAGTATTCGTTATTTTTCGTCGATAGGACTTAAATGTTGTCATTCATCTTCCTTTAGTTTATTTTTAAACTCCTTTGGCGGGATTTTTTTCGTTAACGAATAACTTTAGTATAAGCTTACCAACTGTACGTCATTTGTGTACCATTTTACACACTACTGCACACTAAAGGCAGGTTTTTACAGCTCTTTCTTTAGTCTTGTGGAGGAGAAATTCCCTATTTTTTGATGATTCTTGAACCTTGTATTTGCCACTCTCGCTGGGCAATGGAGTTTCAAGTTTACTATTTACCTCCAATTCCTATTACGTAACTGTGCGTACATTTAAAGGCATTTCAAGTATTCTCGCTGAAAGTTGCTACAATTATGTTTCTAAAAACACTAAAAAACGCAAAGTTTTATTTTCTAAGACATATTCATATATTGAGTTCTTGATATTAAAACAATTTTTTGAATTTTTTACAGATGTTTAGCAATCATTAAAGCATAGACACAATGAAAGTTTGTTCAAGTTACTGTGATTTCAACGAAAGCCTCATTCATGGAGCATCAGAACATACAGGGTTACCACGATGTGTTATGGAAACCTACCCTCCAGCCATTCTACTAGCTCTAATCTTGCTTATTGGCCTCGTCAAATTTATTCGACGAAAAGACAGATCTAAGAATATCTATCGAAAATTTGATTCACCAGAAGACAGCGAGTCAGGGCCAGTACCCAATAATGAAATTTCACCAGAAATAAGGCATA
The DNA here is from genome assembly GCA_023349425.1 of Anthopleura sola. Taxonomy (NCBI): domain Eukaryota; kingdom Metazoa; phylum Cnidaria; class Anthozoa; order Actiniaria; family Actiniidae; genus Anthopleura; species Anthopleura sola. The sequence goes on along the minus strand of JALHLI010000003.1, from coordinate 3,998,821 downwards.
GGGCAGTCAACAGGACAAATTCTAGGGAGAATGGTAATCTTCAAATTATCAATCCAGTGAAGTTTGTTCATGGTAGTGACCAGATGTCATTCCTATTCACATTCCAACAATTTCTGTATGTTTGTCTGATGATTGTACCACTGATTGATGCTGCAACCAAAGGAGGCCTTGATTCATCCAGGTTACAGGGTGTGACTGTCTTCTATGATGCTGCGTCTCTTCTCTTATGGTTGATTGGTCTCCTGGTTTTGCGATATGAAAGTATTGCCTTTTTCAAAGCAAAGAGATCTTCACACTCACTTGGGATGATACTCTTCTGGGGTCTTGCCTTCATCAATGAGAACTTATCCTTTATTTCCTGGAATAATAAACACTGGTGGTTCCAAGACAAAACTACCATCAAACAAGTAGAATTAGGTCTTTTTATAACTAGGTATGTCTGTGTTTCATTGCTCTTTTTGCTTGGACTCAAGGCTCCTGGACTGTACAAACCAGAACCTGTTCTTGAGGTAAATAAAAGGCAAGGACCAAGTGAAGCTGCTTCTGTGGTAAGTCTTGATTGGTATATTATAGAAAATATATATATGTAGACAGATCATGACAGTCAGAATTCGTTTGATTTTTTAATACACCAATTCCGAACATGGCAGTCATACGCAGACTGCCTGGATTGAGGAGGCAAAAACGAGGCTAGTCAGTTGTCTGTGATCTGTGGAAAGCTGGCTTTTCCATTAGGAGCATAAAAAACAATTCTTAATGTACAGGTAAACACCAGTAACAAAGATGAAGCTTGAACAGTGAATAAAAAGACACATAGATCACAGATCACAAACAACTGACTAGCCTTGCTTTCATCCCCTCAATCCATGCCATCCGTTTGTGTAAGCCATGTTCGGAATTGGTGTCAAGCACAAGTATCTCAATTTTTACTTGGAAAATGTTACTTATGAGCAGCCTGCATTTGCTCATGCTCCCTTCCAAGCTAGTATATGAGTTGAGTTTGTTTGATGTGTTGTTCTCTCCTATGGTACAAGGGCTTTTCTTCAGGCTCTCTGGTTTTCCTCCTTCCATAAATAACATACAAGTTGAAGGTTGTGTGTATAGAATATTCAAATGTTTATCATAACATATTTCTAAAATGTTATCAAATATATATCTATATATTAGGTTTCTGATCGGGCTGGCCAATCTGCTTTCAAAGATTTCTGGAAAAAATGCAAGATGCTTTGGCCATTCTTATGGCCTTCAAACAGGTCAGTATGTATCATAGGTTAAGTACATATCATTGCTATGTGCTATCATTGAGAAAAAAATCGCAACATGGAAATTGGGCAATAAACTACCATCAATCAAATGAAGATCGTGCTGATTGAGACAACAATTGCAACATGGAAACTGGGCAATAAACTTACCTTGTCACTCACCTGCTACTTTTAATTAGTTTACTGCTCCATTTTAAATAATTCCAAGATTACAGCTGGTTACCATTGAGTATGAATTTAATTCATTCTCGGTTTTTTTTAATACTTAACAGGTTGCTTCAGATGAAAGTAGTGTTCTGTTTTATCTTATTGGCTCTTGGAAGAGTTGTCAATGTCCTCATTCCCTACACCTACAAACTTATTGGTGAGTGTGTTCTTCTGCTGATGATGGTGATAATGATAAAAGCCCATTTTAGATATTCTGGTTGAGTGATCACACACTCAAATCAATTGAAGACAAGGCTCCAGGGAAACGATAGAGTAATCCTAATATATTCTTTTATTTTCCCTGAGCCTCATCTTGAATTGTTTTGTGTGTGATCACTCAACCAGAATATTGAAAGTGGGCTATTAATGATGAAGCTGATGATTTGTGGTGAGGGTGATATGATGGAGATGATGATGATGCATGATTGATGATGATGATTGAAGATGATGATTTTTACCATAACTTGTAAATTTCTCGCGCGCTGATTGGCTGAGAGCCATGTTCGATAAGAGGACAGACCGATAAGTTGACGAATCGCTCGTGCACGTAGCTAGCGCGCGCTTGAAACGGTTTTTTCTTTCAAACTTTTTCTTCGTTTTTGGATCTTTTCTTTGCCTGTTATGGTAAAAAACAAATCGAAGTGATTTTTCCATGGTCTGTACTCCTATCGAACATAGAAATGACGCCAGAAATGATCCAAACGCTGCGCTCGTGGTTCCACTTGAGTTTGGATCATATCTGACGTCATTTCTATGTTCGATAGGAGTACAGACCATGGAAAAGTCACTTCGATTTGTTAAATTGATGATGAGGGAGATGATGATAATCCTGATGATGATGATGAGCAGGGAGCCCATTTCTCCAAAGAGTTTTTCAATGGGGCCCTCAATCTTTCAATTTTGCTTAATACTGTATATAGTCTGTTTCATGCAACTGAATTTCAGTTGTTAAAGCAAGGTGAATTACAGTTGATCAATGGCAGTCAACTGTTTATTGCCCATTGATTGCTTGACCATGGTCAATCCATGCTCAGCTTCTAAAATGGCATAACCCTCTAAAAATATTTATGATTTTTATGCGTCTTCATTGTTCCTGATATAATTTTCCTGAGAAGTTGCATCAGAACAATTGCAACCAGCTGATAATGAACATTAAGTCTGAAAGCTTTGTGAAATATAGAAATGCACTACTTTGACAATATGGCAGCTTTCTTGAATCTGAATTAATTAGAAGACAGTCATACAAAATGCCAGGGGTATACGTAGGAACTGAATGAAGAGACAAACAAATCCTGGCTTTCTCTGGCCCTATCATGTTGGTTAAGCAACAAGCATATATATTTCATTTTTCTACGTACAGTAGTATCAATCATTATCAGGCATTATGCGGTGTCCAAGGGGCAAGACAAAACAAAAATGTTGAATAATATAGAGAATTTCATTTAATATTTGTCTTTCTTTCATGTCCATCTTCTTAATTCATCTCTTGTCAAATTGTCAAGATTGTGGTGAATCGTTAATGTAATTAACCTACATATACGCCATTGCTGTAACAAAGTTTTGTATATTTTCCCAGTGATAGTAAACAATACAACCCCCAAGTTGGTGTCGGTAGAGTGTTCGACACCACACCGTAAGGCTACCCTTTAAACCTACCAACATCCTATTGTTACCCTACCGATATCTGCCTGGACACCACTGATAACCTATCATCACTTTTGTAACATTTTTTTTATAAACCACCGACAACCTAATGTCACTTCGAATTCTTAGTAAACTACCATCACTTTTTCAATTATATTTCCGTAAATTACTGGTAACCTGTCCACACTAACACTATTGAAAGAACTTGGGGATGTGTCAAGAAAAAGTTTAAAAGGATGAAAGATATCCGATATGAACACCCTCCAGGTTACTTTTCTTACTGACAACCTACTGTTAACATACCATCAACCTACCAACATCCTATCGATAACCTACTGACATCCTACCAATAACCTACCAATATACTACTGACAACCTACCAGCACCCTGCCAACAACCTACTGTCACCCTACCGATACCCTACTGACACTGATTTGGGAGTTGTATTGTTTATTATTACATATTTGCCCCTTACCAAGATGGCTGGTGTATTGGTAAAGTAGTCCATATTTTAAAACTAGATGTCAATTTCTGTATTAATGTTGTTTTTTTCATAGTCAACAAGTTAACTGGTGTAGGCAATCACACGATTGTGGATCCTTATGCACTGATTGGTATCTATGTAGCTCTAAAATGGAGTGGTACAGGTAAAGTGGCATTCTATAATCTTTATATTACTAGCATCTTGAGGTGCAGGCAAACACAAGATTGTGGATCCTTATGCACTGGCATATTTTGCTGAACTAAGCCATTGATGAGATGATAAGATTCCATCCCTAGAGTTCACGAATACCCCCAAAATTTTATGGAAAAATTACTGATATTACCCCCCAAACAGGGACCGTGCGAGGGGAGGGGCTGATAGGGCTATAGCCCAACCACTTTTTCCCTTTTCCCATACTATTCTCTTATATTTTCTAATCTTAGCCCCACCACGTTTTCCCATACTAGTCTGTTATATAGCCCAACCACTTTTTAGGGTGCTTTGCGATCCATGCCAAAGCAAACAAACTCAACTTGACTCCAAGAATCTGGCCGACATTTTTTCAAATATTAAGAACATTCTTGAAATATATAAACATCTTTCAAATGACTTTTGTGATATCTGCAATCCGTTTGACAAAATTGTCAATATACTGCTCATTAATATGTTCATAAGTGTGTACACAGACTTTGTACCACAATATTTTGAAAGCTACTGTAAACTGCTCTTCATTTCCATCATCCCAAAGAACACATATTTTCTAGAACCAATTTTAGGAAATTCTGTGGGCAACATTAGAAATTCATTTGCAAGATACTCCCTGGGAAGATACTACAGATCCCACCAAATTGTACTTTCAGTGTACTGAGAAAAATGCATTGTGTTTCTGGCCACAAACATGTATGACGACTCAACACACAATTGCAGTGGGGCAGCATTTATGTAAAACTGTCTAGCAGAAAATATAAGTTCAAAATTAAATTCAACAGAAACACGGAGAGAGGAAAAGGTTTTGGACAACAAGTGGAAAAGTGGATAAATATCTGAAAGTTACATAAAAAATGCAAGCAAATAAATGACTACTAGTATGTAAATAGCTGGCCAACTGATAAAGACATTCCTTTGAAATCACAAATGTTTGTCACCAGAAACACAATGCTTTTCTCTTAAGCTAGGGTAATACGAGCAACAAAATCACTCAACTCGTCGTGCAACATTGCTGCGAAACGGGTTGAAAAGCAATGTTGCGCGTTTTTCCTCCCGAGTACGAACTTGTCTCGCAACAAAATAGTTTGCTGCAAGTTGTGTGAATCCTGTCTTCAGATTGGCTAATACGGTCAGCTGATCATATCACAAGCGCCGAGGAAGCCATTCAGCGGCTCCTTTCGCGAGCTAGAAATCAACTTGCTGCGACACAAGTTTGCTTTGGAGTGGTAATACGCGCAACATTAGGAAATTTTGTTGCAAAAAGTAGAACGGCCTTCTACTCTCTGCAACAGACTTTTCCAACTTGCAGCAAACTATTTTGTTGCGAGACAAGTTCGTTCTCGGGAGGAAAAACGCGCAGCATTGCTTTTCAACCCGTTTCGCAGCAATGTTGCACGACGAGTTGAGTGATTTTGTTGCTCGTATTACCCTAGCTTTAAAGATTTTGTTTATATGCAGGGCTTGAAATAATGGCCAGTCAGCTGCCAGTCATGGTGACTGGACGAATTAGTTTTAGCTTGGACATACCCCTTTTCTTGCTCAACATTACTGTTCAAAATGACCAGCAAAGCAAAAATTTGACCGGACAAGTTCCAATTCTGGCCAAACTTAATTTGTCTGTTGACCAGCTGTTATTACAAGCCCTGATATCTCATAACAATAACTAGCAAGTTGACAGAAAGGAATTGATGAACCTAAACCTGTCTTTTCTCCCAGGAAACTCAGGGGCTTTGAACAACTTGCGTACATTTGTATGGATAAGAATTCAACAGTTCACAAGTAGAACTCTTCAAGTTAGGATGTTTGAACATCTTCACAGGTACTTACTTCTCTCTATTATAAATATATGCCAAAATTCTCAGCTTGGCCATGTTTCATGTGAACTGAAAGCTTGTGTGTTCATGGGCCTTTGGTCCAAAGTGCTTCACTTCCAACCCACAGTACAGGGACAATGGAGGGGCAGAAACTAGGGGCGCTATAGCCCCCCTACCTCCACCCCCCCCCCCCCCCCCCACACACACACACATACTTCTAGCTGATATCCACTAAATTTTGCAACCTTTCCTTCACACTTTTACCCTTTTGCATGCCATTCTCTTACGTATTTTCCATTCTTAGCCCCCCTACACATGTGCACACTCACACACCTTTTAGTGCACTCCATGGTCCTCAAGGTACTTTATAAAGTGAAACGTAACTGAAAACACTGGTACATGGCACCATCCTCAGTACCTGCTAATGACTGCATAAGCCACAGGGGCATTAAGAAAATAGTCAATATTGTAAGATGCACAGCAGCTCTCAGTGTCATTACAGGCTCCTCCAACTGTGTACATTGTAATTCTAGTGTTCTTCATCTTCTGCTGCAAAGATAGGAAAGTTGGCAACCTTATCAATCAACCAATCTTATTCTTTTACCTTCCTTTCTCATTTTTTTCATTTCCCATTTATTTCATTAGTCTGTCCTTGAGGTGGCACATCACTAGGAAGACTGGAGAGGTTATAACAATGGTAAATCGTGGATCAAACAGTATTTACAATCTTCTCAAGTGAGTTTCAGACTGTTGTTTTACAGTGAGGACATTCGAACCATGAAAACTTCAAGGTTTTTTTTACATTTTTTCATAACAAACCAATCAGCACTCTACATAAAAACAAAGGAATCAAACATCAAACAACGGAAAATCTCTAGAAGTTTATTTTTTACTTTCTAATGTGAACTTATGAACTGCTAAATCACATAAATTATACCGTTTGTTGTGATTGGATGAAGCCTAAGAATGTTTGATCCCTTTTTCTGTGGAGAGTGCTGATTGGATAGTTATGAAAAATGTCAAAAAAACTTGAAGCATTCATGGTTCGAGTGTCGGCACTGAAAAATCTTTACCTATGCAAAAACAATGAATGTTGCATGTATGTGTGTAAAGTATTTTTGCACACTTCTGTATGGGGGGGGGGGGGGTGGGGGTGGTTGTTGATCCCAATCAATATTTAGGAAGCCCTTGTCAACACAGGTGAAACAAGTCCTGGGATGCATCAAAATTGTGAAAAAGGTGGCCGTGTTTTGCTTAAAAATGCACATTTCCTTTATTGAAGTCTAGCGAGAGAGAGAGAGAGAGTTTTTGTGACAGACATCTTCGACTGAAAAATTGAAAATCTAACTTGTAGTTTATGCCTTGACGAATCAATAAGAATTTATTGGTTTATTATTTCTTCCATAGCTACATCCTATTCAACATAGTGCCAACAATTGCTGATATTACTATTGCCATTGTGTACTTCATTGTGGCTTTCAATGCCTGGTTTGGTCTCATTGTCTTTATCTCAATGTCAGCTTACCTAGGTAGGTTATATTTTGTTGCAGTGCAACTGGATGTGAAGCTTTTTGCCACATCCATACTAGCCTGCAAGTAGAGTCTCCTGTTAACTCATCTCTCGTTCTTGAAGGAGGTAAAAGGAGACTCTGCTCGCAAGGTAAGTCCACATTCAAAGTCTCCAAGAAGGGGGACTAGTATGCAAATTGAAGGGGAAAAGTGGAGGGAGGTTCTAACATTTGAAATTATGGAAGCGGACTAGTATGCAAAAGGGAAAAAAAAGTGGTGGGGGGAGGGAGCATGGGGCTTTCCGCCTTCCCAGATAAGAAAGTTTCGTTTTTGTATTTTTGACGTGTGAACGTGTTTTCCATTCCATGCTCATTCATTCATTCTCCTGGGCATGCATACCTTATGTTGCTTACATTTAAATCTACGCATGAACGTTGCTTGTGTAGTCGTGTGTATGCGCGGATCCAAACCAGCTCACACCTTTTTCAGGAAAACGGCCACAATTTTCAAAGTAGTAGTAATATAGCTTATTTATTCATCAATGGTCGGTTCGGTAAACGATCAAAAATGACAGTGTTCCAACTTCTGTTACGAAATGAAGACCTCGATACAATCCTATAAAACGGTCATTTTGGTGGGCTGGATCCGCGCCTGGTGTGCCATAACTGTTGTCTTGAATAAGATATCCCAGGAAGAAAAGCTAAGAAGGTTTATTTACTGTATTAGTGCGTTATGTGGTTAATCCAATGTTTATTAATGATTTTTCGTGTTTAGCTGCTACAATCATAGTCACAGAATGGAGGACAAAATTCCGCCGCATCATGAACATCAAAGACAATGATGCCAAAGCAAAAGCTGTGGATTCTCTTCTGAACTTTGAAACAGTAAGAAATATTTACTCATAACATCATGTCTTTGTTGGGTTTCCAATACGTACCATGCACATAATAGTGTCTCGTCTCACTTGTAACTTTTACTTATAACATCATGTCTTTGTTTGGTTTTCAATACGTACCATGTACATAATAGTGTCTCGTCTCACTTGTAACTTTTACTTATAACATCATGTCTTTGTTGGGTTTCCAATACGTACCATGTACATAATAGTGTCTCGTCTCACTTGTAACTTTTACTTATAACATCATGTCTTTGTTGGGTTTCCAATACGTACAATGTACATAATATTGTCTCGTCTCACTTGTAACTTTTACTTATAACATCATGTCTTTGTTTGGTTTTCAATACTTACCATGTACATAATAGTGTCTCGTCTCACTTGTAACTTTTACTTATAACATCATGTCTTTTTTGGGTTTCCAATACGTACAATGTACATAATATTGTCTCGTCTCACTTGAAACTTTTACTTATAACATCATGTCTTTGTTGGGTTTCCAATACTTACCATGTACATAATAGTGTCTCGTCTCACTTCTAACTTTTACTTATAACATCATGTCTTTGTTGGGTTTCCAATACGTACCATACACATAATAGTGTCTCGTCTCACTTCTAACTTTTACTTATAACATCATGTCTTTGTTGGGTTTCCAATACGTACCATGTACATAATAGTGTCTCGTCTCACTTCTAACTTTTGCCGATCCTTTTTTGTTCAGGTCAAATATTATGCCGGTGAAGAATTTGAAGTGAACCGTTTGAATGAAGCCATTGTTGGCTACCAGGTCAGTCGCATTTTATCTGCGTCAAAATGAAACCTTGTCGTTGCACCAACATAGAGGTCCATACACCAAAAAGCCTCGCATTTTTTTCAGTTGACAAAAAGAAAGTCGTCCTAATGCCAACAGAGAACGTTACACCAAGCATTGTCTCGACATTGTTGTAACAAACTGATGGAATTCAATTCAACTTCTCCTGACGTAAAATTGAGAAATAAAATTTCAGGCAACTCTCTAGAAAGTTATCTCTAAGCGCCATAAGTTGCAAAGAACTCAGAAATGTATAACCTAGTTTCAGCACCAGAACCACTAGACAAATTTTAGCCTGTTAATTTTTACCGGACTAGCCGAAAACCCCTCTAGGCACACGAGAAAGCAAACAGACGACTCCATTCACGTATTTGACACCAAGTTCGGGAATCCATCTCGTATCGTATTGATCACAGGGAAGTACTGTTAGAGATTTGCTGCTCATGCTTCTGAAGGAATGACTTTGTCTCAAGTTATAGTACCGTATATGTTTCTACTCATATTAAAACCTTTCTAATGCATTTGAACTAACCATGTTCATTTTGTTGCCCATCAGGAGTGTGAATGGAAAGTACTTGGGTCACTAGCCATACTCAACACAGCTCAGAACACCATTATTAATCTTGGTCTTCTGTCTGGTGCAATGTACTGTGGACATTTGGTGGTGAACGGAACACTAGGGGTAAGATAATTACAAAGATGTTCTCCCTTCCTTCTTTCCTCTTTTCCATTTCTCATTCTTAGTCATGTAGTTTTGATTTTCTTGTGGTTTTGTCTTACGACGCAAGAGAATTAAGGACTTTAAGACTGTTCAGTTCTCTCCTCTGCTTTCCACAGTTGTGCTCTCCTTCCCTCCCATCCCCTCCCTCTCACTCATCTTTTTTTGTGTCTTTTGCATTAAAATACGTTAAGGCCTTAAATCCGAGTAACAAGGACATCAGAATCGTTAAGCCTGGTTTTCACTTGCGACGGAATCGGAGTCTAAAGCAGCTTATGACCAAGTGAAAACCAGAATACGGAATCGTAATATCGGAGTCAGAAGTGCATCAGAAGCAGAATTGGAAGGTTTCCTTTTGCTTGGCTTTTGTTAGACTTGCTCCAAGTCGACCTCTCTATAGCAAGATCTGAGACTTACAGAGTCATGAGCGAAGCAAATGAAAAGAAAAAAGACATAGCGAACGTCGAAATCGCTTCGTCCGGCGCTTGTGATCCTGATCCAGCCTGTGCTTTATCAAGTGCGCGTTAACTAGTACGAAGGACTTTGCGAAAGTCTAAGCTTTTGCTTGCGCTTGTGACGGGCGGTTTTCACTTGCAGTTTCAATAGCCTGAGAAAAGAGTTGTCCTTTCGCTCCTCATCCCTCCGCGAAATAGCTAGTTTCGCGGGGGAGGAGAAGCGAAAGGACGTCTCTTTTCTAAGGTTAACGCATGAACTGCTTCTGACTCCGATTCCGACTCCGATTCCGAGTTTGATTCCGTTGCAAGTGAAAACCAGGTTTCAAATATACGTGATTACCTACCTGCGATCAAATCTCTTAGCAGTGGGAATCTACCCTTACACATGTAGAAATTTCTGGCAACTTCGCGCGGATTTTATTCCTGTTGAGCTTCTTCCGAAAATCTAATACCTTGGACGACCCTGAGTTCATGACAATAACACTGTGCGGCCAAGAAAGAAAAAATGTCGAACCCGCAAAACGAATAGTTTTAGTAATTATACTCAGCCAGAGATGATTAGTTAGCGTGATAACTGTTATATAGTTTTTGCTGACTGAATGAAATGTAGATGTAGATGATTAAAATTTTCTAGGGAGGGTGGGGTGAGGTGGATAGGTATTGCTTATAGGAAACTATTTGTGAAATTCCATGTATCCCGTACATTTTCGTTCGCATTGATACTCAATAGAGACGATTAAGAATTCTCTGAGGGGGTCGAATTCGTGAATTCTTAATGGTTTAATAAAAACTATTTGTAAAATTCAGTTCAAAATGATTTGTAAAAAAATCTTCTTCCGCAAATCTAATACGACGACCAACTGAGCTCAATAACATTTAAATAAGTTATTGGGTTCAAAGTGACACTCTACCGCACTTCATTTGACAACTTACCGCAGGATCAGAATTTCCGCTATTTCGATCAAAAGCACATTAGCATGTTCTGTGGATAATGAGCTTCAAAACGGTGTCTCAGATTTTTTTTTTTAGATTGCGCGCAATGATTAGTTAAATCCAGATGTTTGAATTTTCGAAGGTCATAATTGCAAAATAAAACAATATCTTTTGAATGAAAAAACATTTCAAAAATTTGAGATTTATCATAATCCAAAGTTTCACTTTGATCCGATGTAATCCGAATGAGCTACAATGTTTTAAGAAAGTTATTTTGATCACTCAAAAACTGCGGAGAAACCCAATAGCTTTTTTTGTGTCGCGAAACAGAAAATTTCAAATTGATTTTTGAAAATTATGTTTATTTAGCTTTCAGAAAATGTAAACTCTTATATAATAATATAAAAGGCAGGGAGAAATTTGGCTCGCGCGTAAAGTAATCTCGAAGGCCACAAACGTATCCTGATACCTTAAGGAAACTATTCCTAAAAAAATCATACCTGGGACGACCAACTGAGTTCAATAACAGTGTGCCTAGTAAAACAACTACAACAATTCTTTATTATTACCCTATGATTTTACATTTTTAAAACCCTCAAAATGCAAATGTTTTGAGTAATTAACCTTTCTGGAATTGCAGAAAGCGTTGCATCATGGGACTGTTTTTTAGGGGATGCTTTCATACTTACATCGCGTATTCTTTTGCTTGCTGATAGTGAAAAGTGATAGAAAATCATAATTTCCGTGTCAATTTTCAAATTTCTTTCATTTCTTTATGCATGAAATGCCTACCGAACGATGAAATTCCCTAAAAAAACAGACCCATAATGCAACACATTTCTACGATTTCGTAAAGACTATTTATACTCACAAGAAAAAATTACGTATTTTCTAGGGAGAGTGGGGTGAGGTTGATTCTTAATGGCTTAAAGGGAACTATTTGTAAAATTTCATAAATCCCGAGCATTTTCGTTTTAAGACCCTGCGTTCATGAAATCCGGAATTCGGAAATCTTGGGTGTGTAGTGGTCAGTAGTGCACTCGCCCATCACCTCTGCATGGGGTCTCGGACTTATGAGCTTTTCACGAACATACCCCTGATCACTCGACACGTTTCATTATTCCACTAATTCTCTAAATATTTGAAATACATCAATAGTTCCCTTCACAGTTCCCTGTGCCATCTTGAAAGGTGCCTTTGCATCGAAGCGAGACATGAGGTGACCTTGCCATGATAGAGACCTTTTTTATCACCTTTGGCAATTATTCACTTGTCTCTATCATTGCAAGGTCACCTCATGTCTCGCTTCGATGCAAAAGCACGGCTACCTTTCAAGGCATTCTATCTGCACGATCAAACACCCTGGCAGGGTAACGCGCCATATCCAATTAAGGCCGATTCACAGCCATTCATTTTCACGGTGATTATTCTGCTAAACCTTTCTTGTACTCATCATAGGTTGGCGAATTTGTCCAGTTCATCACGTACATGGTACAGTTGTACGTGCCTTTGAATTTCTTTGGCACCTACTACAGGTTAGTACTGACAATTGGTTCAATGACTTCAGTGACTGATTTTTTTAGGAAAAAATGTTGTGAAGAAGTCACGAATTGACCCTTCTCAAAATTATAAAAAAAGGAAATACGGTAATGCAAATATCCCATTTGTCAAAAATCAATAAAAAACCTTCTTTATCGGCTAGTCAAATTTCTGTTTGGAAACATGGAACTGATCAAACTGGGTAGCTTGCTGTGTTGGATCAAGATGGGTTGGATCGTTCGAGCCGGAAGCCTTTAGTTCTTCTTGCATGCACTGATGTTTACAATCATGTTCTTATTTCATAGGTTAATCCAGCAAAGCTTTGTAGACATGGAGAACATGTTTGATCTGTTTTCACAGGGCCGTGAGGTTAGTTACCTAATTATATAGCCAGGGGGCAGATCCGTATTAAGTTTGACATGATCTCATGTACATGGCCTGCGCTTAGGATTATTAGAAGAAGTCAATTAGTAGAGGGTGGCGTAGTGGTAGTACACTTGCCTCTCACCTCTGGGGCCTCGGGTTCGATTCTTGAACTTGGCAAATCATTTAAGTAGGACTCTCCCTCCTTCGAGGGTTTTCCGTCTGGGTTGTCTGGGTTTCCCCCCTCTGAAGAACCCAACACGCTAAGGTTATGAAGTTCTCTAGGGTTCAATATATTTTAGTATTAGGGTCCGAGACAAAACGCATAAAGAAGTTAACCATTATATTTTTTTAGGTTGTAGATCCTCCAGACGCACCCAATCTCAATGTTTCTAATGGGCTTATTGAGTTCAAGAATGTGTCTTTTGGTTACGAACTGAGGTAAAGCATTTCACATTAAACGCATGATCTTAATAGGGGATCTTATATATCGTGAACATTTTTCATGTGCAAATAAATAAGGTATGAGCGATGATTTCCGGCGCGTTTTCGTTTCAAGAGTCCGTGATCATGAAATCGAGAATCCGGGATACAAGGGTGGTGTAGCAGTAGTGCACTCACTTCTTGGGTCTCTGGTTCGATTCCTGGACTCGGCATTTGTTAGGTCTCTTCCTTGATCATTCAAGATCATTCATTCCTTTGATTTTGATGCTAAACCAAACACGCTAAATTCCAATTCGATCTTTGAGTTAGATCAGATGAGATGTTATTTCAGGGAACGATGAAATTTCAGCCGGGGTGGAGCCTGAAAGGCTTCTCCGCAGGAACGAGAATGATGTCCCGGACACCCAGCAGTATTCTTTCAGCCTAGTTTTCACTTGCGACGGAATCGGAGTCTGAGTCGCAAGCAACTTATGACGATGTGAAAACCAAAAATTGGAGTCGGAAGCGCGTCAGAAGAGGAATCGGAAGGTTTCCTTTTGCTTGGTTTGTGCTTACGATTATGGTAGCCCTTTTCACTGATAATTTCCTGCATGAACTGCTTTCGATTCCGATTCCGTCGTACTAGGTGAAACTCAGGCTTTTAAGACTAAATCTTTAAAATTGTATTTTTTTTAGCAAGCACGTCGTGAAAAATGTATCCTTCAAAGTGTATCCTGGCCAGACGGTAGCGTTGGTTGGAAACTCTGGTGGAGGGAAGAGCACTATTATCAGGCTGTTGTACAGATTTTATGACGTCCTTGATGGATCTATCTCTATTGATGGCCAAGATGTATCCCAGGTACGAAATATTCATTCCCTTGAGTATTGTTTCTTATCATCGCTTTAGAAGGTACATTGAATTGGATGAAACTGGGGCAAAGAATGCTATTCTCAACTGGGGGATTGGCGTCCTTGGGAAGCAGTTGCGTAGCTGTAAGAGCGCTCGCCTCTCACTAATGCGACCCGGGTTCGAGTCCGACAGGTGCTTCGAGGGTTTTTCTCTGGGTTGTCCTGTTTTCCTCCCTCCACAAAAATCAATTTTTCAAATTCTAACACGATCTATCGGTTGCCTTGACCTAGACCTGTAAGGCTTTTCGTCCACCTCAAAGTGGTAAAGTTGAATAGATTATACTTTAACATGAACATGGCTATTGGTCATGGAAGAGTCAGTCATGACATTTCCAACAGTAGATGTAATATGTTAAGACATATATTTATATATATATATTTTTGTAATACGATATATTGTTTTATCTTCTTCTGCCAGGTGACGCAGAAATCACTTCGTAGTGTTATTGGTGTTGTTCCTCAAGACACAGTACTGTTCAACAACAACATAAGGTATTGGTTATTAAAGGTCCTGTTTGCATATAGATAATGTGACCCAGGTCCTGGGACAAGACTTGTTTTATTTCCCTAGTGGATACCGAACATTAATGGGAGATACAGGTACCTTCATGGAGCCTAAATATAAGTACTTAATATCCATGTCATCATCATCATCAGCAGCAGCAGCATCACCATCATCATCATCAGTCATCAGTCATCAGTCATCATCATCAGTCATCATCATCAGGCATCATCACCATCATCACCATACTCATCATCAGTCATCATCATCAGTCATCATCATCATCAGGCATCATCACCATCATCACCATCATCATCATCATCATCATCATCAATAATAATAATAATAATGATAATAATGATAATAATACATCGTGTAAACGTTTCTCTGGTTCCATTCAGTGTCCTTTGTACTGATTCTCTGTTGGAGAGAAAAGAAAATTGGGACTATAAAAGCATCACAAACCAAATCTTTGTTGTTTTTTTTAAGGTACAATATTCGTTATGGTCGTTTAGACAGTTGCGATGAAGAAATCGAGGAGGCGGCTCAGGCTGCCGATATCCATAGCAGAATACTTACATTCCCTCAAGGTAAGCCCGCTTTGCTTTGAATGAGCTTGATCTCCAATGAACCAAACTGAATATTAAAGCTCACCACACATAATATTATGGTTTTACAAAATTTCTTTTTGTAAGACGTTCCTTTTTTTTTTTTTTTTTTTTTTTTTTTCAAAAAAAATAAATCTTTTTAGCATAATTGGGCGAAAGGTTTTCCCATTTCAGACCATGTGTCATTCCCTTGAACATCTTGTCTTTGTTTAACGGTTGTGCATGAAAAGACACATGAATATGGAAACAACTCAAACAAATAATATTATTCTCAAGAGAATGACACGTGGTCCAAAATCGAAAAATATTACGCACAAGGTAAAAGGACTATGAAGGGGACTATTCCAGCTGAGTTGACCTTCAGAACAAATTCAAGGTCAACCAATCAGAATTGAGGATTCGACATCGTATTTTGATTAGCATTTCCCATTATTCTGCCAAGAGAATTTATGAAATACGAGTTCTTCCTTCTTTAAATTAATCGTAAACGCTAGTAGAACTCATGGCGGAATTATATTTTAATCAACAAGAAAAGTCTTCACTGTGACCCAAAATTCCATTCGGGGAAGGCGACCAACTCAGCTGGAGCCTAATCTTTAAAGTTAACTTATGTGGACTGCTCTTGCAAACTTTCGTTAAGTTTCGTGTTTTAAGTAATACTGAGGTGATGTATTTGAATCATACACAGGCTACGAAACCTTGGTTGGAGAAAGAGGTCTTAAACTTAGTGGCGGTGAGAAACAGCGTGTTGCTATCGCCAGAACTGTTCTCAAGAATCCGCCGATTGTGCTCTTGGATGAGGTAAAACAAAAATCCCTGTCTTTATACTGAAGTAATGAAATATGGAATAAGGATTGGGGAGGGATGAGAGAAAACTGGAAAACTCGATCGAGTTGAGATCATGGAAATTTGGTGGAAGTAAAATGGAAGTAAAACTTCTTTGAACACTTGCATGATATAGAGAAATATCATAAAAATATGTTGAAGTGCTTGTTATTATTATGGTGCATTATGTATACTTTGTTGTTCATAAGATTAATATAATACATTGCTTTTGTTGGATGTTGTCGATGATGATGATGACTGATGATGATCATGTTGATTCGTGATGTTGAGGATGAATTCATGAGGATTCATGATGGATAATGATGATGGATGATGACCATTGATGAGGATGACTGATGATGATCACGTTGATTCGTGATGTTGAGGATTCATGATCTATAATGATGATGGATGATGACCATTGATGAGGATGACTGATGATGATCATGTTGATTCGTGATGTTGAGGATTCATGAGGATTCATGATGGATAATGATGATGGATGATGACCATTGATGAGGATGACTGATGATGATCATGTTGATTCGTGATGTTGAGGATTCATGAGGATTCATGATGGATAATGATGATGGATGATGACCATTGATGATGTTGTGGATTGATAATTATGTTGATTCATGATGATAATTCATTTCCTTTTCATAACTTATTTCCTTTTTACGTTTTTTTGTTTTTTTGTTGCTTTTTTTTTGTTCGAATGCATCATTAACATTATGACTAAAAAACATTTTTGCTACTTAATATAGATAGCTGACTGGCTCGTATAGCCACCTTTCGTTATTCCAGTTAGCTAACACCGAAAAAAAAACGGCATCGTAAATTATTTTTGAACATGTAAACTTAAGGTGTAAATAAACATACTGTCATTGTCATTGACAATGTTGATTATTGATAATTCTGATAGAGGATTATTATAATAATTAAGATATCAAAAATGATTGTAACAGTGGATGATGACTGATGATGATGACTGATGATGATGACTGATGATGATGACTGATGATGATGACTGATGATGATGACTGATGATGAGGATGATGATGATGACTGATGATGAGGAT
This sequence comes from Anthopleura sola, assembly GCA_023349425.1. Classification (NCBI taxonomy): domain Eukaryota; kingdom Metazoa; phylum Cnidaria; class Anthozoa; order Actiniaria; family Actiniidae; genus Anthopleura; species Anthopleura sola. Next base: position 3,981,628 of record JALHLI010000003.1, on the reverse strand, counting down.
GATGATGAGGATGATGATGATGACTGATGAGGATGATGATGACTGATGATGAGGATGATGATGATGACTGATGAGGATGATGATGACTGATGATGAGGATGATGATGATGACTGATGAGGATGATGATGACTGATGATGAGGATGATGATGATGACTGATGATGAGGATGATGATGATGATGATGAGGATGAGGATGAGGATGATGATGATGACTGATGAGGATGATGATGACTGATGATGAGGATGATGATGACTGATGATGATGACTGATGATGAGGATGATGATGAGGATGATGATGAGGATGATGGTGACTGATGAGAATGAAGATGATGACCGATGATGATTATGATGGTGACTAATGAGAATGAAGATGATGATGACTGCTGATAATGATGAGGACGAAGATGATGATGGTGATTGATGATGATGGTGATTGATGATGATGATGGTGGTCGAGATTGATGATGATGGTGGTGGTGATGATGATGTTGATAGTGGTTATAATTGCCATTGTATTCCCTCTTTATTAGGCAACATCAGCTCTTGATACCAAGACAGAAAGGAACATCCAAGCGTCTCTCAACAACATGTGCATCAATCGTACCACTATCGTGGTGGCACACAGGTCTGCACTACACTCAATAGATCATTTTCGAGATGCGCGTGATATTGCCCGAAAAATGCCTCTTTTTCATGTCTGCGTCTGCGATATTTTTGAGAGCGCTCGCGCATCTCGAAAATGTTCTATTATTGTACGTTTTTTCGTTAGTATCATTTTAGCGGCGATCCAACCTAGTATCCTAGTGTCAGCCTTTTTAATAGAATTTCCAAAGCAAAGTTCTAGTGTCAAATCCTCTGTGCAAATAGCACTTATTTTCACATGGAAATATGTAGTTTATCACAGGAATTCAAGTACATTTACGCGAGAGTAAGTTCTCGAGGGCCGATTCTCGTCGGGGTCATCGAGCCCTGGGATGGTTTCCACACCCAACTGCCTACTTTAGTGTCCTCTTGACCTTTCAAAAGCAGTTTTATCAGACATTTAAAGAAAGAAAGAATGCGCGCCTAACAACCCCTTGTGTGGCTTCTTCACGGGATTCAAAGATATGGATTATCTGAGTTGATAATCGGGTTTAAACTCTTGAAATCTAAAGAAGGAAAGAAAGAATGCGCAAACGACTTGTGTGGCTTCTTTGAGAGATGAATAGATTTTGATTTTCTTGGTTAAGCTGATAGATAATCAAGTGTTCCACTTCAGAAATCATGCAAGAATAAAAGAGCCAATCATGTCCCCCAAACTAAACACGTGACGTATTTTTTTAACTAGGATAAAGGTCTATCAATCTAAAAGTCGGGGGCGGTTTTGAATGTCTCAGGGAGTGCCGGGCTGATTAATAATTCATATACGTGCTGATACAATGCATTTGTGCTTGATAAACCGTTGTAGTTATAAAACTGTTTAATAAACATGAGTGTTTTAACTGCAGTTCTATATCTACAACAATTCATCAACCACAAATACATTGTATCAGCACGTATATGAATTGTTAATCAAACCTGCACTCTCCCGAAATCAGCTCAAAACGCCCTCTCTGATGAACGTCTATATCTAGAAAATAGAATAGAATAAAATAAAGACAATGAAAGACAATCCATAGCGGAGAAAATAGATTTACTAATATCAAACAAATGTGTACAATTTCTTATCTAAATTGACTTATAACTAGCGTTTGTCTTAACTAGAAACATTGAAAACATAGTTCTATAGATTGGCTGATTGATAACAGTGTTCATATTTCTGTATTTCGGTATTTCTGTATTGGAAAAAGTTCAATAATCTGGACCTACTATTCGAAAAAACGATAAAATATCATTAAAACTTAAAATGTGTATTTACGATAAAATATCGTGTGAAAAATACAAGTTTAAATCAAAGTATGAGGTACAAGCTCTTCAGCAGACAAAGCTCACCATTTTGTTTCGCGACTTCTTGAATGAACATCACAAGCCAGAAATCGAGTGACTGTGTGTTAAGATTTTGTATAACTGAAAGATATCTTCAACCTGCCATGGAATAATCTTTTTTAAAGGATCTTGCATGATCTTGTTTGACTCTAAATATCTTCCAATCTTCAAAAATGTTATGGGCCCACTTTGAAGAATATTTGGTACTCGAAGGTACCGAATCTACTAAAGCTTTCTCTTTCAGAGGTTTGTACCTTCCGAAAGCGCTACAATGTCATTATGACACACGAAAAAACAGAACATGAAAAACCAAAGCAAATCTAAATAACAAAGCATTGATGTTTAACAAAGAAAGGTTTTTCAAAAATGCCCTAATAAGGAACACAAATGTTAACTGAGCCTCCTGAGATTTCTATTCTAACACACGAGATTCAAATCCTATAATGTGGCACCAGATTATACTCCAAAATACTTTTTTTTTATTATAGCCTTGAATAGAAATGTTCAAAAAATGTTATAGACTCTTCATAGGTTTTAGAAGTCATGTAAAAAACTCGCATTCGTGTTTTATCGTCGATAAATCTCACGATAAAATACTCACGCTCGTTTTTTAAATATCACGAAAAGAATGCACGCGCGAGGACAGTGAGTGTGGTTTTGTCTTGAAACATGACGATTTGAATCGTTTTAGTTAATCTGATAATGTGACAGTTTCCAGGGATTGTGCTCGATTTTTCGAGTTAAGGATGCGCATGTCTGATCAAACTAGGGTTGTAAGCAAGGTTTTCTTGGATAATTTGATAAACCATCAACTGTTCCACAATGGAGAAAAAAGAATGAACGCACGGGAACTCTGTGTGTGGCGTCCTAACGAGATTTTCTGATAACTAATCTTTTTGATCATTGTCTTTTCAGGCTCTCTACTATTGTCAACGCAGATCAGATTCTGGTCTTGAACGATGGAGAGATTGTCGAAAGAGGAAGGTCAGTCAGTAGATATAGTTTAAAAACAAAAAAGATATAAATTCATTCTTGGCTCAGTTTTGGTCGGTCAGCTTACTACCCGGGCTTAATTTTGGAATCTTTGATATCGGCTTACTACATATCAATCTAACTTTCTCTTTAGCAACTGAACTAATAGCAATCCCTTCACTGTTCACTGCGCCATTCCGAAAACTAGCCGTGCCTTTGCATCGAAAAGAGACTCATGAGGTTAACTTGTAGAGACAATCATTCCTATATCTGTCATTGCAAGTTTGCCTCATGTCTTGCTCCGATGCAAAGGCACGGCTAGTTTTCAAATGGCGCAGGGAACTGTGAAAGAATTCAGTTTCCCAGGAGATAAAACCTCTGTTGTCGTGCCTCCTGTCATAGCTGCCATCATGTGATGGTGAACCATAGCTACTCCAATCACTCTCCAACCCCACCCCTCGTATGGTGATATTTTTCTGACTCTCCTATAACCAGCGAGTTCCCCCACCCTCTAGCTTTTCGGTAAAACACACTGTTCTCCGATAAAGTCTTCTCACGCTTATCTCACATTTTCAAATATTTGTCTTTAATATCATTCTGATGACCGATAATATTGAGAAAACAAATCTTTGCTATATTATTATTGATATGACAAATTTGACTTGAACTTCATTTCCTGATAAAAAAAAATATTTCAGAATGTCAAGGGTCACAAAATTAATTTGGTACAAATTCTTTCGAAAAAGTATGACTTCTTTACTATTCTCTTGTCAGCTCTGCAACCAAGATCATTTGTAAGATCCCACCTATAATTACAATGCATGCAATTACAGGAATAACCCGAGGGTTTTATTATTAAGGTCAAGGACTCCAGGAACATCACGTTTTTTCGTGCCGTGCCAGGAACGTGTCATGTGTCAGGGTTCTTCAGCAATCAATTATCTGAAACGTGCGACTATTCCTTATTGATTTTTTTTATCGTTCTTAAATTTTTTTCATAAAATTCCTTTTTGAGATTGTTATCGTTCTTAAAATTACTTCTCCTTATTTGATATTTATTTATCTTTAGTCTAAAATTTCTTCGAGTAGTTATAGGTGCATTATTGAACCCTAAATGTAAGGTATTTTGTGCTTATTCTTTTGTTGCCTTACATAATGATTGAAATCCTAAGATCTAGATAATTGCAGATTTTCTGATTCTAATCCAACGGATGGCTTTAAAAGAACCTTTGACTGGCTATACACGAACATGAACATAGAAAACTGCATGATGATTACACGAAACTCTAATAAAAAAGAAAATTGTCCATTTGAATACTGAACCCAGAGACTCGGGCGTACAGGGGAAAATGCCCTTCCCCGGCCCCCTAGTCTAAGTGGGTATCCGAGGACGTCTGAATACCTTATACTGGTTTTATGCTATCCTTAAGGGAGGATCCAGGATGGCTTTTAAGGGTTGTTGCATAACTCAGCAAACGCCAAGAATTCTTTATATAATTCGTATCTAAATCTTGTACTGTTAATTTAGAATTGCTAATACAGTGATAACTCTATTAATCCTGGACCCTCTTATTTTAAAAGTGGGCACCGTTCATAAACAGACAACTAGTTGCACGTCACGAAATTTCACCGGACAGTTCTATTAAGCGGTCACCAGGAAAAACTTCTGGTCGTGTGTTATAATTTTTAACTAATTAAGCAAAAACGATAAGATTTGGAAATGGTTTATTAAATGTACATGGGGATACCGTAACTCCCGAATCCGTCTTTCTTACACAACCCAGCCTAAGCTGCTCCAGGATAAACCAAAAAGCTTTTTTTTAAATAGGCAGAATGAACGACAGAGGGGCAAACAAACAGAAAGAGAGAAAAAACTGGATGGAAAAATATGATAAATTAAGAAAGAAAAACTTAATTAATCAGAGATTTTCTTTGCAGACATGAAGAATTGTTGGCTGTAGGTGGCTACTACGCCATCATGTGGCAGCAACAGTCAAGAAAGAATGAAAAGAATAAAGAAGATGCTGAGGAAAACGAGGACGACGAGGAAGAAGAAGAAGAAGATGATGACGATGGTTCAGATAGTGATGAAGAAAACAAGGATGTTGGGAAAGAGAAAACATCTTAGAGCAGACTAGGTTCTTGCATGATGATAGTCCTTTATGTTTTTGTTATGGTTAGACTAGTGTAAGGTAAGATTCAAGGTAAGCGCCAGTGTTATTATACCAATGTGTTATCATAGACCCGATCAACAACAACAAAATTCCTTTTTGAGCTTTTTTCTTTCGTGAATGAAATACGTTTCTCGCTTAAGCGTTTAACGGTTTTTACCCACATGTAGAAGCTAGGGGTTATGTTGCAAGGGGATAAAAGCAGTGTTCGTTTGAGTAAGAAACCGGCCCGGCAACGGTGCCCGAACTATATCTTACCGTACCTGTAACTACACGATCTCGTGATTGTATCATTCACATTCGAAAATGGAAAGTTTTTATGAACTGTGCATGCATGCTTACAGGTCAGACTAGATCTTTATTAATCTAGCTCTCTATTCATTTAGAGTTTGCAATATCCCTTTAGAAGGATACATAAATCCTGATCCTTCCCTCGAGGAAAAAAAATATTTGAGTACAACTGTACATTTTTGCGATATTTTTGTTTGACACCTACTGCCTTATTGTACCTTATTTTTTCTAAGGCTCGTGGTATGACAGGTTGGAGTAATAATGAATCACACATCGCATTGCGATATCTTAAGATTGTAGTTACGTTACATTTCATTATTTCGCTCATAAGTATGGTAGCAGAACAGGGAGGTGTGTACCTCCAAAAACAGTTATATTCGCTATATATTTTCTCTATGTTTCTTTCAATGCGTGTTTTTAGATAAAATAATAGTCTATAATAGTTTTATTGTAAAAACAGTTAAAAATGAATATTTATAGAAAATTTATAAAGCTAGTTTTAAGACGTCATAAATAACTAAACACCTTGTTTGCTCGTTATTCTGATTCTGTTTATTTCTCATTACTATTCTATTTGCATCCTTTTTTCTGTTTCGAAAGCCCGCTCCGCCTTGGTATTACAAAGTTGCTAGATGCTTACTCGTCTTAGCAGAGAGTTCCCCTTCCCTTCCTAATAGGAGACTTCTACAATAGGATGTAGTACAGTAATCCAATAACAATCTCACAGAGCATAATCCTTGATGCCCTACTTAGCAGAGGGTTTCCTTCCTTTCATATTCTTTTTAAAGTGCTTCAGTCTCGAGAATCATTGGGCATGAACCTCTTCAAGCCTGCTAACCTTATTTATTGACCCTTTTGTAAGTTATGTTTGTGGGCGGTAATATCTTATGCATCCTTCTTACTTTGAATTTTTTCTCTGTCGAAAGCTTGAATTTTTTCATTTGGCACTGTTGATATGTACACGTAATTTAATACTGAACCGTCTTTAACCAAATTCGACATACGAGCATTCGGTGCAGCCAGACGTCAGTCAGCAAGTCGGTCAGTCAGTGTGTTATAGTAAGTCAGTCAGTTAGTCATTCAGTGAAACAGCAGGTCAGTCAGCCATTTAGTCATTCACTCAGTAGGTCAGTCAGTCTGTCCGTCAGCACGTCAGTGTATTAGTAAGTCAGTCAGTCCTTCAATAAGTCAGCAGGCCCGTCAGCCATCTCTTAAGTCATTCAGTCATTAGGTCAGTCAGTCTGTCCGTCAGCACGTCAGTGTATTAATAAGTCAGTCAGTCCTTCAATAAGTCAGCAGGCCCGTCAGCCATCTCTTAAGTCATTCAGTCATTAGGTCAGTCAGTCTGTCCGTCAGCAAGTCAGCCAGTCAGTAAGATAGTAAGTCAGTCAGTCATTCAGTGTGTCATATGTAAGTCAGTAATTATTCAGTATGTCAGTTATTAAGTCAGTCAGTCATACCGTCAGTCAGTAAGTCAACCTATTACATCTCTCGATAACAGTTTAATATCGGATCTAATATCACTTTCACAATTCAATCCAAATTTCAATATCATATTCCTATCAAATAGAGCTGGTTGTCATAACAATATATAATGTAAAATCTGCAACTCTAAACAAATATTAGTCGGCCTATCAACATAACATTTCTGAATCCGGTATCAGCTGAAGTGCAGTAAAACACAACTTAAAATGGTGCCATAGTCGAATAGACACAAAAAGAAAAAAAAAATGAAAAACAAATCTGGTAAACTTTATTAGTCTATCAATAGACCGAATGATGGCAGCCACTTCATTATCCTAATTTTTTTACTGCAGTTACAAGAATAAAACTTTCCAAAAGTACATATTTCTGCTTACTCTTACTGATGGCGGTGCTTATTTCTAAGAATCGGTTTTATATCTGAAAGATTTATGGCAGCAATTATAGTGTATTCAGCCTGTTCAACTATTTCACGGGTTAAGTAAAAACACTCTATATTATAATAAATATAACCTTCATTTACATGCCATTATCCAGAGTCCAAGGTTGTCAGACATTAATGTGAGTCGAGTAAGGAAATTATATATAAGAGCTCTTCCGGATTATAGTGTCATATGACGTTTCTGTATTAACTCGCTCAGCGGTTTTGAAACTGATAGCGCGCCCTTATGGACCAGACAGTTACGTAGGGCGTTAGAGTAGTCTGGAGTCTGATACTGGAAATTGAACTCCAAAAAACGTGATGTTAAGGTACATAGTCCTATGTTTTACTTATTTTGTGTGGATATGAATTTAAGGTACATCAGATAGAACTAGACAATGACAGACACTGTATAGAACCCTTGCACGTGCTACATTTCGACGTGCTGCAAGGGGTACTTAAGGTTTTTGCCCTGGAACATCGAGCCAGGTAAATCAGATTATAAACATTTTTGATACAGTTCGCTATCGTTGTTTATCACGCCAGCATGGGACTTCCCCCTCATTCGTCATGACTGAGATTTTCTACGAAATAAATTACTAAGCTGAGAAATTAGAGAAGGAACCCCTTTAAACCTTTGTAATTCATAGTTCAGAAACAACAGCAGCAGCAGTAGTAGTAATCAACTTATCAGCAGTTGGTTATTATGCCAGCATGGGACTTCCCCCTCATTCATCATGAATGGGACTGAAGGTTTCGACCAAATAATAGCTGAGAAATTAGAGAAGGACCCCCTTCAGATATCTGTAGTTCACTGTTCCGATCCAGACAACAGCAGCAGTAGTAGCAATCTACTTAACAGCAGTCTCCCAGTGATGTTTTAATCATGTCCCAAAAAAATACACTGCAAGAATACGAGGTTTACAAGGATTTTGCCTTCTATTTTCGTTAGACAGTAAAAACCTATTCCTTTCATCCGAATTTTAAATTCTAAGATACTCCATTTAAATTGTTGAGCTTGTGGTACATAGCAACGGTAACTAAAGTGAATCGCAACCATAAATTGTCAGTCGTATTGCTCATCGTTGGGTGGTAAAACGAGGAATATGAGATTCGAGAGATTATATGTCTCAAAAACATCACAATCGTGCCATTTACAACCTGATAATGTAGTTAAGCAATGAGTACACAATATATTTTTTTAGAAGAGTGCATTAGTATAAAGAAGAGGTGAGAGAAGGCAATAAAGTTTTTACATTCAGCCCAAAGTTCTGCATTTGGAAGAATCGCAATAGTTCTAAAATTAAAGGTTGTTTTTTAGATTTTGTGTAATATTTTAAGTTTGTATTTATCATATAAAAATTATATAAAAATAATGGGACGGATAGAGTCGACATAGTACACTCAACATGCAAATTCTTAGCCTGCGTAGCGGCGCATTTTGTTTTTTTTGGGGGAGGGAGACTGGGGAGGAGGGAAAGTGAGGAAGCAAATTCTTAGAAAATTCTAAGAATAAATGTTCTGTGAAGTTTCAAGATGACACCTTGGAAGATTGTCAGGGTGCTAAGTTTTCTTGCCTTAAAATAGTGCAGTCCATCATAGATTTTTGATTATTATTCGTTCAAAAATCAAATTTAGTGACCACGGAACTATAGACGTCAGTCATTTCGTCTAAGCTGTGTAAACTCGTTTCAGCAGTCAGCTCATCACCTATTTGAACTTTCTTGTTTCTGTTTCAACATGCTTCTCATGGAAACACGCATTTCTATATAATGATGCACCACTAAACTCCATCAAATAAAACAAAACCCTTAAAATAATCATTTACAATCTTCGACATAACATGTCCATATTATTTTTTAAAGGCAATAAGCTTCTGCGGATTGATGGCCGATAGAAAAGAATGCTTTCTGTCGTTCGTCAGTCATTTGGGAAAACCTAGTCTTCGACAATAGTTGACATAACATCCCTAATGTTACTTTATATAGATATATAAATGTTTGAAAATATGCAGTGTTCTCAGTCTTCAAATAATCGGGGGAGGGAGACTTACATTATTGCACTCTGTAGTGATCATGAAAAAAGTCAAAATTAGGATATTTTTATTGAATTTCATATCTTCTGCCACTAACGGAAAAGGCAGAAGAGCGGTAAGTCAACAAAGATGTTCTTCAAATTCTCTCCCTTCCTGCATTTAGTCATCGTCAGATTATCTAAACTAACAGTTGAGTGAAGAGCTCTTAGCTAAATGGTTTAAGGGGTGGTATTGCTGATGTTCACATTAACCCTTTATAATGTGGCATGGTTCGTACAGTTAGAGCCTAATGACAGTGGCGCATTGAAGAGCTGCCCCACGAACACGCAATCCTGATTTGTAATTGGCTTGTTACCCTCAGCTCTCACGAAATATATCAAAGCACGGAATGAGATTCCATCTACACTCTGTTTTCTTTTTGACCCTTGATTGCGGTTTTATTTGTACTCGTGGCCGGATACTGAAGTCAAACCAAATCCTTATGAATACTACATATTAGAATTTCAAATTCTCAACTGTCCTATTTTCTTAAGACCTTGGGCTCACACCATTTTTCAATTGTTGACTATATAAAGTTGTCCTTCAGTGGAATGTTGTGGAAATAGGAGGGAATCAAGCATTGAGGAAAAGAGCTACGTAAATACTCAAAAAGTGGATATCTTAATTAGTCCATGCAAGCTTTCGTATTTGTAGCTTTTAACTTGTAAGATAACTATAAGATAAGGTGAATTTTTTTGAGTAAAATTCTGATGAAACTCGGTTTTTTGCTCACACCATCCAACTATTTTAGCTTATGTGTGAGAGAAAGGTTATTTCTGAATTTTTTTGGTTATAATAAAACAGATGTAGAAAATACTTTAGGAATGAAAGGAATGAAAGGAATGAAAACGAAAGGATATATATCTTAAGAGATTCCTCGTAGTCCTAACTAGTCAACTACTACATACATATGCCATGTGTCTTATCTGTTAAGTTTTTCAGGAAAAGAAAAGAGAATAAAACCATATTCCTGGTCGATTGGACAAGTACAAATCCATCTGAATTTCTTGATTAAAAACTTGGCGGACGAATAAATAAATAAAAAAAATTGGAGTGTCTAATCATACTTTCTTGCAGCTCTAATAGCTGAATTGTGAAGGACACAACTGAAGGTGTCCGAGTCGAGGCCACACAAAAAAATAAAATAAAATAAAAAATAAAGACATAAACGTAGCAACACGAGCTACTTGCCTATGCAAACACAAGACATTAAGCTAAAAACTATGTTCCTCTTCATTTGGAAGAGTTTTGGAGGACACAGTTCAGCTAATCGATCAAGTAAAACAATGAAAAAGTCTAAAATTACATATTCCTCTTTTAGGATAACTGCAAATATAGAATAAAAAGTATAATTCGATTTTGTAGATGCAGATACTTCTTGTACTAAACATTGAGCATTAGTTTCTTTTGTTTCTTTCTATCGACCAACACTGGGAATAATTGAAAACCCTATAACTGAAAACCAGTTTTGTGAAAAGAAAGTAATTTCTAATGCATGACTAAAGGTAGCAAAGCAAAACAGGCTAAAGCTATGTGTTACTCTGAACTGACTGGGTTAGTATTCTTCTTTCATATCTAATAAAAATATCTACCTCAAACTAACAATCTATGTGATTATTATTTTATTGATTATTGATTTACTGTATTAGAAAAATAAGCGATAATAGTGATTGACGTTTTGATATCATTACATGTCATTTTCAATACCAAAAATTAAGTGAAAGCGAAGGCTTACACTAAATAGCTTATTTGTCTATCGCCATTAAAAAGTTTCATGAAATTTATAGAAAAATTATGTTCGAGTGGAAAGAGAGAGGGAAATAGATAGTACAAACTATTACACAGGCAGTAGTCTGTTAGATAGAGGAGAATAGTGTTCCAATAGGCAGTTACATATACAAAGATAGTACAAACTATTACACAGGCAGTAGTCTGTTAGATAGAGGAGAATAGTGTTCCAATAGGCAGTTACACATGCAAAGATAGCACAAACTATTACACAGGCAGTAGTCTGTTAGATAGAGGAGAATAGTGTTCCAATAGGCAGTTACACATGCAAAGATAGTACAAACTATTACACAGGCAGTAGTCTGTTAGATAGGGTAGAATAGTAATACAGTGTTTCAATAGGGTAGTTACACATGCAAAGATAGTACAAACTATTACACAGGCAGTAGTCTGTTAGATAGGGTAGAATAGTGTTCCAATAAGCAGTTACACATGCAAAGATAGCACAAACTATTACACAGGCAGTAGTCTGTTAGATAGAGGAGAATAGTGTTCCAATAGGTAGTTACACATGCAAAGATAGTACAAACTATTACACAGGCAGTAGTCTGTTAGATAGGGTAGAATAGTGTTCCAATAGGCAGTTACACATGCAAAGATAGTACAAACTATTACACAGGCAGTAGTCTGTTAGATAGGGTAGAATAGTGTTCCAATAAGCAGTTACACATGCAAAGATAGTACAAACTATTACACAGGCAGTAGTCTGTTAGATAGAGTAGAATAGTGTTCCAATAGGCAGTTACACATGCAAAGATAGTACAAACTATTACACAGGCAGTAGTCTGTTAGATAGGGTAGAATAGTGTTCCAATAGGCAGTTACACATGCAAAGATAGTACAAACTATTACACAGGCAGTAGTCTGTTAGATAGAGTAGAATAGTGTTCCAATAGGCAGTTACACATGCAAAGATAGCATAATGAACTGTTACACATAAACTAAACATTTGAAAATGCAATAGTCTGTTTCATCTTATCATTGACAGTTTATATTTGAATTCATATCTTACAAAAGTGTTCCCTTAAAATAGAAAGCCTTCGTTGACTAGCCATATGGGCCGTAAAGATTAGAAATCAAAGAAAACAGTTTATAATTAGACTTGCAAAGCCGAAAATAGATTGCAATACCAATAATAATTTGGACAAGTTTGGAAAAACAGAACAGTCTGGTCACATTTGAGGCTGGGATCCCCTTCGATTAGAAATGATACATTCTCACTTACAAACCAAATTGAAGACATGAAGTGTTAGTATCATCGTATCTAGGTGATTATGTACCTTCAAAATAGTGAAATAATTCACCTGTTTTGCAAAAAAAATAATCAATTCCTATTTGGTATCTTGTATATTACAACGTTCTTGCCATTAGGTATGATTTTTGGCTTGTCATATAATAAATTTTGTATATAAAAACGAGCCTGACCACATTTTTTGGTTTCATTTTGTTCTTCATGACCTCTACGTTTTCTGGGCCTAAAGAGGGTGAATTGTCAAGATGATAAGCCGTCTTTTCAGCTTTCGCCACATGAGGATTATCGACAAATACTAGTGTTGAAATAAGCAGTATGTCAATGAATCCTGTAAATCCTTTTAATGAGCTGTTCTTGTTTTAGTGTGAGTATACTACAAGATGTGATGCTGGCAGAAGGATAGGGATGTTTGGATGCACACTCCTAATTAGCCAAAGTTTTTGAGTTGTTTACAACAACACGGAAAATCCTCAGATGAAGAGGGTTATCGCACTTAGTGTATGGCACAGTTGTTTGTTTAGTCACAAAATAGCAAAAGTAAAGGATTTCAAGGATGTGTTCCAACAAGTTTGGCAGCTTAACCAGCACTTACGAAAACAACCATGAACAAACGAATTATAGTGTCTTATTTTCCAACTAGAATAAAATGGGATGAATGCACTGCAGAAGGGGATTCATAATATCGTAATAAAACTTCATAACGTTTTTTTCTTGCATTAAAATATTCTTGACCTTCAAGCATACTGCTTTCTTCGTCAAAATTTCGTATACAGAATCGATTTCTAGAATCTAATTCCAGCGAACTTATGGTCAACAGTCAGCAACATGCAATGTCAAATTGCTTTAGATATACTAAGAGAACTCTATGTGACGAATAACTTGCGCCCTAAAACATGTGCTGTAAGTTGTATACGAATAAATATGAGTTGGTCTTTAGTGCTCAATATTGACTTAACTTATCTAGTTATCTAGAAGGACGCTAAACTCTTAAACAATATAAATATTTAGATAATATTAAATAGACGATTGAAGTTTGCAAGTAACATTCTGTAAGGAGCAGAGCCGACCTGTTTCAAGATCAAATGTTAAAACTTTCAGGACTTACAAGGAACGATTAGTACCTCGACTGAAGGGAGCGTAGAATCTCGGTCATGAAGGCTCTTTAAGTACCTTTGGCACGAACTGAAGACCTCGGAAATTCTTCTTTCGTGGTACCACACCTGCCCCAGATAGCACTTATCGTAAATTCGATCAAATAGTTTGCATAGACATATGCATATTTCAGAACCTCTCGTAAGTTCAAGATACCTTAACTGACAAAAAAACTGGTGCTAGACAGGAACTGCATGATTGCCCAAATCAAGCTAGCACACTTAATCGTATAAATCTCAGTAATCAGTTTAAATAGAGCAGGACCTGTGTTGGTCTGATTTCAACTTTTTTTTGTTTGTCACAGCAGGCAAGACGGTCGTACGTGCATGAATGTTGCAATAGTCCCATTGCAGGATTTCTCAACATTAACTAATCATTGTCTACGATCCAAATTTCGCAATGAGTTTGCAGCTTTAAGGCAAGGGTGAAGATGTAAGCTGCTGAGTTTACTGGGGTCAATGTCTTTTCATTCTCGTTGAGACTCTTGAGAAATGTTACAATATGTATTCTTTATTTCGTAATATTGTTTCATATGATAAAAGTATCATGAACTAAGACAACAGTGTAAGCGAAATACTTGGACCTCTTTTTGTTTTATCATTGCTGTTATAGCAGCAAATGACTGGTATTTTTTCTTGTCAGTTGCCTTTTTCTATTTTTAGCTTCATGGTATATATTTTCGTATCATGAATGAAAACCTATTTAGGTACTTAAAAAGTAGTTTCTTGCAGCTCTCCTAGGATTTCCTGGATGAGATATTCAGTACTCGAAGTTGTCTCAGTGTCGAGTTTATGAACTGAGAGGAAAAATAATATATTTAAAATTTTTCTACTAGTAATCCTCGAAAGTATTGGTGGTTTTTTTTTTAGATAGGAAACATTCATGAAGACTTCCTGAGGAAGAGGATAGTCTGAGATGCCTTGACCTTTCGCGGTTCCTTGGGCACCATGATTTAAAAAACAGGGAATTTAATCCAAATGCCCTCCCAACCAAATGACCACTTGTCTGGAAGAAATCCACTATAGTGGTCGGCCAGGAATTCAATAGAAATCTGTCATTATTTGGACATCATTCCCTGGAAATTTGCCCCGGGGGCTGAATGGTATCGATTAAGTTTTCCCATCATATGCTTTGAGCCCTCGAAAGCTATCAAGTTATTCTGACCTTGACTGCTAATGCAGAGATTCATTCACGTTTAACTGCTGTTGTATTAGCTTTGTTTGGATTTCGTAAGCTAGTTTTTCATAGGCCACGGATATGGTTAGCAGGGTTCCCGATCGACTTCGGCCAAGCTATCACATTTGGGGACGTTCGAATATACTTTTCAAGTAACGATTTCACTTCCTGTTCCAATTGAGCTGTAATTGATACATGTTAAACGGGATTTATTAGATGATATGACTACCCTAAACGAGCCAAGTACCTGCAAAACGGCAGCTCATAATTGACATCACACAAATGTTATCTCAAGATACTTTGAGCGACACATCCCACGCGAAATTCCCCGAGAAAAATCTTCTCGCGTGTCAAAGCAAACAAAAAAATCGGGCACAAATGCCTCGCATAAACAGCGGGGAATATTGAGCTTTTGTAAACAAATTCGAGTTAATCTGCTCCTTAAGTAAACAAGAGTAAACTCTGTTAAAAGCAAACAAAAACACGAAACCCTCATACCATGATAAGAGTTGCACATTTGGAATTATAGAGCCAAAAGGTGAATACTCTGGTACAAATTCTCCATACTGAAACTAAAGGCGAAAGCACCATGATGTGCATAGATAGTGTGTATGTAGTACAATTGTTATATAGCTCAATGGCGAGTGTTAAAAGATGACTTAAATGATTGCCTCCTGATTAAGAAAAATGTCAAAGCATATTTTATAAACTCTCCCAGGAAACCCATCTGTATAGGCTAAGAGGAGTTTTTGCTCTGACTGACCACTTTTTCCTCTTGCCATTGACAGATGCTAGTATTTTATGCCAAGTTTGCCTTGGCTCGTGTCTCTTAGATTGCTAAGCGTGTCACGAATAATCTTCACACTCGTAATCTCTTGGCTAATTTTTTTAAAGGTGTTGCTCTATGATTCGCTTTGGAATGAATAGATGAATTAAATGTTTGTCATTCCTATAATTTCATTGTGGCTTTATGCAGGTCAAGACATTGATCTAAGTATGCCTTACAATTAAACAAAAAGATCTCCTCTTCCATCGATGGAATATAATCTACCAAATGCCCCAGTCTCGTACATCAGGATTTTTCCTGTGAAATTTTATTTCCTAGATAAGAGCGAGTCAACTCACTATCAGCAAGGATAATTTTTTCAAGCACTTTACAATGGAGATTGATCAGAAGTTCAGCCTTATAAGATTTGTTATTCGATTGTCACTAAGCGATGAAATGCTTTGAAAGATTCCAAACCTACTGTTTGTGCAGATTACAGGAGTTGATGAAATAATATGCTACTATCGACGAGAATTCTAGAACACGGGTCAAAACGAAAAAAAATGTGAATGTCAACCTTGATGCAATAAAACAGCTTTAAAAAACCTTCAATACTCATCTTTAGGTATTTAAAATATACGATAAATATTTTAAATCTAAACATGTTTTGATTAAAAATAGTTCAGTATCGAATTTTCTATAACAATTTTTTTTCTTTGGTCCTACTACGTTCCTATCGTAGTCATCTTTACCTTACGTAATTTTTTCCCATTTCAGAACACATATCAATCTTTTGAGAAAATAAGATGCTTTGTTTCAGCTGCATCCATCCATCTTTTTCTGTGCAGCCTTAAAAAAAAAATCTTGATACTCTAGGGAATGACACGTGGTCTTAAATGGGAAAACATTACGCCCAGCTAAAGAGGTCCATAGATGTAATTCTATAATTCCCCATAAATTAGGGCAATCTTAAACAATAGGCATAGGCCAAACAGATTCAATTTCACTCTTTAAACCAAGTCGGGTACATTATACTTGCTGCGTCAAAAATATCCCAAAGGGACCTAAGTACAGGCGATAACACAACAGCCAGAACGAGCGAGAGACCATCCGAGGCGGCAGCTGAGAGCTCCGTAAAAGGAAGACATGAACCACTTTTACTTGCTAGTGCTGTGCATCACCGCAATAGCAGTCCGGAACTCGTCAAGCAAATGCTCAAAATGTCCCCACAAAAAGCAAGCAATGAAAGAAACAAGACTCAAAATTATCCAGAAGGAAATACTGGATAAACTAGGTCTACCTCATCCACCTAATGTCACCAGTCAGAATATCTTGAAGCTACCGCCGGTTAAGGAGCTGATTGAGTCGGAAAAACTAAACATGGATGCATTTGCCGAGGAGTTGCATGAAGACAACTATCACGCCAAGACTCAGAAAATCATTTTATTTTCAGAAACAGGTAAATATATCGCCGATAAACTTAGAAATCTCGATAATATATTAGTTATCGCTACCACTCGTGATTTCCGCAAGACATTTCAGCATTACCTTCGAAAACATATTATAAACTTCAAGATTTCTCGGCGAAATACAGACTTGGCCGAGAAAATTTCGTGAGTCGAGGTTCATAACCGTCCAGCGATAATATCATTACGATCATCAAGGAAACTATATACCTTTAATTGTGTCTTTATATTTAAGTATAAACTTCTTAAGTTTCTTTCTTGAGTACGTGGGACTAACGTACATTAAGCAGTAGGCAAATACAACAGTCACTTCGGCTTTACCGGATTTTGGTTCATAATTCAATTATAGGATGCGTGCTTATTGACTGATATACTCTCAGTAAATATTCTTTAAACGTCCATAACGAGCGACGACATACGAAGATTACCGAGTGTTTTATTAATGTTAATAAACTATACTATCTAATATAATATTATCCTTATTGGTTTTTGTTATTCAGCTCCTAAACTTATTGCAGATAAAGTAGAAAAGTGCTGCTATTTTACCTTCACTGGCAAGGCGCATGGACACGGACTTCGAGTGCACAAGGCTTCGCTTCAGGTTTACGTCAAGAGAGAACCCAACACCGGCAAAACAAACGCCACTCGCGACCTCAAAACATCTATAAATGTGTTCCAAAGAGGTTTGCCTGTAATCGATGGAATTCCGCAGAAAATACTTATTGCGTCCAAGACAATAAACACTAACAAGAACGAAGCATGGTACACTTTTAATATACGATCCTTAGTCAAGACTTGGAGAAAAAATCCTAAAATGAATTTAGGAATTGATCTGGAAATCGAAGGTGATGATTCCTACCGTTTGGTTCACGACAACAACATAGCATACAAGCCGTTTCTGGAGGTGCACACCAAGAACAGGAAAAAAAGGAGGCACAAACGAAGGGCCGGGTTGGAATGTGGGTTTGGGCAAATGGAAAAACGTTGCTGCCGACAGTCCCTTATGGTGGATTTTCAAGCTTTGGGATGGGATTGGATCATTGCTCCGAAGCGGTTTACTGCCTATTACTGCACCGGAGAGTGTGAAGATGTTGCTCTACCAATGCACGCGCATGCTCACTTGATGGCTACAGTCCGAGGAAGCAATAATAGCATTTTTTGTTGCACACCTAGCAAAATGTCCGCCATTTCGATGCTCTATTTTGATTTGAAAAATAGGATCGTGCTGGAAGAAGTACCCGCCATGATCGCAGATACCTGTGGATGTTTGTAAGAACTCAAAGATTAGCTGTTTCTAGAAAGTCGTCTTTTTCTCGGTTTTAAATTGTTTTAATAGTATTACTAGTACAATTTGTAGGAACTTATGATTAGATTGCAAGATTCCCTCGCCATCTGTTCCTAGAACATTTATGTAACAAATGCAGTCTTTTTGATAACAATGGAAAAAATCTTTTCTTGGTCCAAAAAGACGCAGGCTTTAGAACTCGACTGAGTTGTGACAAAAGGTCTAACACAACAGCTAAACAATATTTAGACAAGTTGATGTAAAATAATTGAAAAGTAAGTTCAAAGATAGGAAAGTTTGTTAGAAGTAGGCACTCACAGAGTGGCTATTATTTATTGAGATTTACCAAGTGTAGATGCACTTTAAAATTGAAGGTGAAATAAAAAATGCGTGTGTGACGAGAATCAAGAAGTTGACCTCATTTATAAGCTCAGATCCGAGGTGAAACAAATTTCCCATCTTGAAACCCTGATAAAACAAAAACAACATGCCTAGGAAATTATAAAATCAATCACTTTTATTGTACAAAATTCTGATGTTTCTCCTAGTCGAAATATTACAGAAAGAACATATGGAGTTCAAATTGGTAGCGTCTCTAGTTTTATCGTGCCCAGGTGCATCTCGATAAAGAAGGCTCGTCTAAATAGCTGTCATCAAATGTCGCCAGTCCCGTAACATTTAGACGAGACAAAGTAATTGTCTGACGACGTATATTTAAAATGGTACCATTTAAAGCCCTAGAACTTTTTAAGGACATATAACAGTCAATCTAAGAGGCGTTTGAGATGCATCGAAGGTTTCTCTGCTATTAGATCCTAAACAATGCTTCACCGATAAACTCCAGAAGGTCGTCACTTTTTATTCAGGGGTTGTACTTTTGTACATTCCATTGGTACTGATAATGTCCAACCATAGATTAATCGATTGTGTTAATTCTAGTTTCGAGCATTTGGACTTTTACTGTTAGTATTATCTTCCGTTACACGCATTTAGTGCATCAGATAATCGTTTCCCCTTTTTTTCCTTGCATTCTTTTCCCTCCTGGGAAACATCTGTTCGCGTCATGTTGAAATGAAACGAAATCATTTGAAATAAATGTGTAGTAATGCCTGATCGGTTTTCAAGGCGATTATGCCTTGTTTGCAAAAAAAAAAAAAAAAAGTTTTTTCCAACTCTGTCTATAGCAACGATCGAGTTCCTTTGACTGTTTCATGCACTTTAGATTTACTCACTGACTGCTCCAAAATAGCTACTCCAAAACTGACGGATGAATATATCTAACGTAAGATCAAAAGGTTTTTTTTTCAGTTCAACTGTTAGGCTATTTTCTGACGGATCCCAGAATAAGATATATTTCGAAAACTTCGCTGAAGTTTGGCATAAAACTTCAATGAATGGAAGCTACTGACCAAGATCTTAGAACATAAGGCTAAGTATTCAGCTTTGCACTAGTTTTTTTTCTTCCTAAAACAAAACGTTTTTTCCCGTTGATGGACAAAAATTCCATCTTTTCGACTTTTGAACTCGTCATCTGCAATCAAACTGCAGAGCCATGATTGACTTCTAGAAAAAAAGATAACGATCTCAAAAGGTAGTCAAGGGCAAAAGGAATTAATAGGCATTTAGTCAATAGCCAAGATGGATCTTATATAGACAAGATAGAGTAACAGTCCGCTTAAACATCTGACATGCAGTCAATCGGAAACTTTCTTTTTTGTTGGTTCAATTTTCCCTGTTACAATATGTTACGATACTGTAAGGTGCCTGGAAGTCTATAATCTGCAGTAACCTTGCTTTCCTAATCGGCGAACAATTCTATTTTTTAATCTATAAATATCGATAAAAAGGATAAAGGATTCTTGTCATTCCAAGTCAGCACTGTCGACCCTGTTATAGATATTTAATATAACTCTCAGTTTTAACTGACCCACGCTTCGACTGAATATAAAAAAAACTGCACTTTTTTATGACAGAAGAATGTCAGATTGCTTTGGGTGTCAAACAGAGTAAAACCTATTAAAAATTATTTGACAATAAAGTTTAATCACCACATTAAAGTCTAAACTGACAGTTATTTTAAGATCTCGCTAATTTTAGATTATTTTTTCAAAAAGTCATTACTTAATAATATCCATATTATCTACTAGAGTTATACCAAACTCTTACGGTAAAAACCAGATCGATTTTATAAGTATTTGACCACAGTATTTAATGTTCATTTGATGGTCACCTGAAGATCACTGTCATCTCTGGCTGGCACCGCACCCTGTATCCAGACAGTTAATCTGAAGATCATTCAATGTCATCTCTGGCTAGTACCTAGGCAAAAGGTCTGAAGATCACTCACTGTCATCTCTGGCTGGTACCTAGGCAAATGGTCTGAAGATAGATCACTCACTGTCATCTCTGACTGGTACCTAGGCAAATGGTCTGAAGATAGATCACTCACTGTCATCTCTGGCTGGTACCTAGGCAAATGGTCTGAAGATCACTCACTGTCATCTCTGGCTGGTACCTAGGCAAATGGTCTGAAGATAGATCACTCACTGTCATCTCTGGCTGGTACCTAGGCAAATGGTCTGAAGGACACTCAGAGTCATCTCTGACTGGTACCTAGGCAAATGGTCTGAAGGACACTCACTGTCATCTCTGACTGGTACCTAGGCAAATGGTCTGAAGATCACTCACTGTCATCTCTGACTGGTATCTAGGCAAATGATCTGAAGATAGATCACTCACTGTCATCTCTGACAGGTACCTAGGCAGATGGTCTGAAGGACACTCACTGCCATCTCTGACTGGTACCTAGGCAGATGGTCTGAAGATCACTCACTGTCATCTCTGGCTGGTACCTAGGCAGATCGTCTGAAGACCACTCACTGTCATCTCTGGCTGGTACCTAGGCAAATGGTCTGAAGATCACTCAGTGTCATCTCTGGCTGGTACCTAGGCAAATGGTCTGGGATCCATGGTCTGAAGATCACTCACTGTCATCTCTGGCTGGTACCTAGGCAGATCGTCTGAAGACCACTCACTGTCATCTCTGGCTGGTACCTAGGCAAATGGTCTGAAGATAGATCACTCACTGTCATCTCTGACTGGTACCTAGGCAAATGGTCTGAAGATAGATCACTCACTGTCATCTCTGGCTGGTACCTAGGCAAATGGTCTGAAGATCACTCACTGTCATCTCTGACTGGTATCTAGGCAAATGATCTGAAGATAGATCACTCACTGTCATCTCTGACAGGTACCTAGGCAGATGGTCTGAAGGACACTCACTGCCATCTCTGACTGGTACCTAGGCAGATGGTCTGAAGATCACTCACTGTCATCTCTGGCTGGTACCTAGGCAGATCGTCTGAAGACCACTCACTGTCATCTCTGGCTGGTACCTAGGCAAATGGTCTGAAGATCACTCAGTGTCATCTCTGGCTGGTACCTAGGCAAATGGTCTGGGATCCATGGTCTGAAGATCACTCACTGTCATCTCTGGCTGGTACCTAGGCAGATCGTCTGAAGACCACTCACTGTCATCTCTGGCTGGTACCTAGGCAAATGGTCTGAAGATCACTCAGTGTCATCTCTGGCTGGTACCTAGGCAAATGGTCTGAAGGACACTCACTGTCATCTCTGGGTGGTACCTAGGCAAATGATCTGAAGATCACTCACTGTCATCTCTGGGTGGTACCTAGGCAGTTGATCTGAAGATCACTCACTGTCACCTCTGAGTGGTACCTAGACAAATGGTCTGAAGGACACTCATTGTCATCTCTGACTGGTACCTAGGCAGATGGTCTGAAGATCACTCACTGTCACCTCTGAGTGATACCTAGACAAATAGTCTGAAGAACACTCACTGTCATCTCTGACTGGTCCTAGGCAGATGGTCTGAAGATCACTGACTGTCACCTCTGAGTGGTACCTAGACAAATGGTCTGAGGGACACTCACTGTCATCTCTGGCTGGTACCTAGACAAATGGTCTGAAGATCACTCAATGTCCTCTCTGGCTAGTACCTAGGCAGAAGGTCTGAAGATCACTCACTGTCATCTCTGGCTGGTACCTAGACAAATGATCTGAAGGACACTCACTGTCATCTCTGGCTGGTACATAGGCAAATGGTCTGAAGATCACTCAATGTCATCTCTTGGTGGTACCTAGACAAATGATCTGAAGATCACCCAATGTCCTCTCTGGCTGGTACCTAGGCAGAAGGTCTGAAGATCACTCAATGTCATCTCTGACTGGTACCTAGACAAATGATCTGAAGGACACTCACTGTCATTTCTGGCTGGTACATAGGCAAATGGTCTGAAGATCACTCAATGTCATCTCTGGGTGGTACCTAGACAAATGGTCTGAAGATCACTCAATGTCCTCTCTGGCTGGTACCTAGGCAGAAGGTCTGAAGATCACTCTGGGTGGTACCTAGACAAATGATCTGAAGGACACTCACTGTCATCTCTGACTGGTACCTAGACAGATGGTCTGAATTCATTCAATGTCATATGCGTTTCCATCTTAAAAGATTAAACAATTTGCTCATTGTAAGATTGGTCTAATTCTTTTGCAAGAATTTTGAGTATAATCAAGCCATCCTACACAACTTCCTGTCACCCCATGAGTGTGCGTGGGGAAGCCGATTAAATTTATTTAAAAAAATGAGCAGAATACAGGAAACCTAGTAAATAATAGCAAAATGGCGATTGTCCAAAAAGGGAAGATTTTACGAATAGAGAAAAATTCCAGGAAAGTAAGCCTGCGGCGTGATAACCACGTGTCACAAACTGTATTTTAACTATATTCTGTTAAAAAATCAATATATCTTTCAGAGGCTGGAGAGCAGAATAGGCAGTCAGTCAAAAGCCGGACGTAAGTATAATAGGGCAATTAACCTATAGAAGTTTGCTGAAAGCCTATCCTAATCCAAGTAGGGCATTACAGGGGGCGTTTTTCACTAGGAGGGGTGTGTCCAGCAGAATTCGGTTGATATCGTGCTGTTTGTGGTAAAAGGTTCAGATCTTTACGGTGCATGTGCTATGTGCCGATTTTGTTAGTACCATATTTACGACGTTTTGGCTTTCGACGATTTTTTCAATAGTTTTACAGTTTTTTTTACGTTCTTTTTTTTTTGGCAGTATCATGGCTTTAGTTTCCCGCAAAACCATGCCCTTCGTATACTAATATTCAGCAGATAATAGCTCTATACAAATTTAGAACAACTTAATAAAATACAAAGGATATCAATACTATGAAACTATTGATGTATTTCTTCACTTAGAAGCTTTTTAGGACTTGAAACATAACAATAGTAAGCAAATAGTTCAGTTGCCTTCAAGAGATCATCGTTTGGGTTTGTGCGGAATTTTTACCAGATGGACGGCAAACTTTCATTTAAAAACTATTTAGATGATTGGTTTCTAATGGGCAGCATGCCAGTCATGGTAGGCGATAAGGACATTCACAGGATTTTGATTAACTGTTCACATGATGATCAAGTGCTTGAAATACAACCTGGACGAAAGACGACATGCAGCCAAAAAAGGCGCGTTTGTCCTGTCAATGGTAATCAAACTCCACTTCTGTCTGCGTCAATTAAAATCAATAGAATTCGATTCCTGGACTTGACACCACATTGGAGTGGAATTTTTTAGGTCTCTCTCTTGAATCGAGGGTTTATTGCGGGTTCTCCGGTTTTCTGCCCTCCGCAAAACCGAAAACGCTAAATTCCAATTTGATCTGTAAGTTAGTCGTGCCCTGAATTTGATCAGCACAGAAGTTGTTTCAGGATATCGATAAATTTGAAGAACTGGAAATTTCAATATCTTTCAAGAACAACAGAAACTTCAAATCAAGTAGGACGCCTAAATTTTGTGCAATTAAATGATAATAAAAATCTAATAACTGAATTTCGACCTGCCATCAAAATGAAATATCAAAAGAATCGGTCATATACAATACAGTACAATACAATACTTTTTATTTCACATTTCTATTAATATGTACATTTACAGATTGATATATTTTGCTGAATCGCGATTCTCCTATAAGTTTGATTGGCAGAGCGCCGCCAATATAAACCCGTATTGTCGGCTCAGAATTGCCGAGCGATAGGAAAATCGCGATACAAAACTTATTGCGATTTATAGCCGCCAATACGGGTTATAGTGAGGCGTTGGAAGAAAATATATTTCTCCCAACTAGCCGCCAATATTTAGCAGTTATTCGCCGAAGGCGAAGTGATTATCGATGAATATTTACCGAGCGGCGAGTCTTCGAGCTGCGAGGTAAATATTCATCGATAATCACTGAGCTTGAGGTGAATAATTGTTTTAGTATAAATAAAAAGGTGATTATTTCAAAAAAGAAAGAAGGAAACAACATTGAAAGTGAAAATATTTTATTTTTTAAAAGCGCGACAGCCATTTTGTCCGAAAAGGTGATTATCGGCTGATAATCCGAGATAGAAAACCAATCAGAGCGCGCGATTTAGTATAATCACCTTTGTATTTATACTAAAAACCCATATTGGCGGCTCAAAGTCGCAATACGGTTATAATTTTTTTTTTTTTCAGTACAACTATTTTGAAGGTTTGTTTTTTTAGCAAAAATATAGTTATAATTCAGTTTGAAATGTTTAGTATCTAAATGAACCGTTAGGATTTCTAGGTAGATACTAGTATTGTGAGCTAACACACACAACAATAATTATATCAATTTACATATAAAGAACGAAGGAAGGAAGTATAAACCTGGAATTTTAAATAAGATTAGGAGAGTTGACTGAGAAATATTTGAGTAAGTTATTGTACCAAGGGATTTCATTTTCTTTCAAGGAATTTTGGAGTTCTAACAAATATTTTGAGTTTCTTAGCAAAAGACTGATGAGCATTAATTTGTTTTAAAGGTAGTGGCAGTTCTTTCCATAAATCTGCTGCCATTGCAGCAATTGATTGTTTACCAATATTGGTTCTGAATTTCATTTTGTAGATATTATTGTTGGATGCATATCTTGTATTATATGAATGAACTTCTTTAGCATATTTGAAATAGCTTTCAAATATATCTGGCAACTTCTTTTTGTGCCATTGGTGAATAAATTTTAGAGCCTGTAATTTGTAAATATTATGTAATGTTAATATATCAAGTAAGTTTAGTAATGGTAATGCACTTGGAGTATTTTTACCATATAGAGTAGTAAAAAACATGACTCTAGCAATATGATTTTGTTTTGTTTGTAACTTTTTTTAAATGAGTGTTGTAGGTACTATGGCATAGGATAAATAGATAACATAGCTATGCAAAATACGATAAACATGACTGAGAAGGAAAACTAAAACTTACAATTAAGTACAAGGACCTACAGTATGACTCTGTCGACACCAAAACTGGAAAAACAGAAAATGTGTCAATTTTCTCGTGTTTGGGGTAACATGCATCAAAGCCTTGGAGTTAATAGTGACGAAAACCCAATATGTACGTAGAAAACGAAAAGTTACAACATTTCTAAGGCGGTTCAGTTGACTTTCTCCGGCGATATCTTTAATAAGGACAAAATAGTAAATCACTACCGTGGTTTACTGTGGTTTGGATATGTGGTGTTTTTTTTAGCATAAAATATGGTCAACTTTTGCTTTGATTTTCTCCAATGTATATCAATGGTTTGGGAGCTAGTACATAGCAACAAAGGAAAGAGTTGGTTTACCCCGTGAAACTCCCTTCTAGGTGTTAAGACTCATTTTTCGTGTTTGATATATTAAATAAAATACTTTTTCTATTGTGTCATTCATTACCATAAACTCATCGAGAAGTCACCGTAAAGTCGAATTTGTTTGATGACGAGTCACTAGTTCTGTTCAGGAAAGGAAATTTTTCTAGGTTACAGCATTCTTAATTAACAACGTATATAGTGTTGTTGGACTTGCCGGAAAGTACTTTGATAGTGCAGTTTGCAATCATGAGAAGTAGCCCCACATTGCAGGTTGTCAGGATTAAATGGCGAGTATCGTTGATATTGTATATTTGGAAAATTATTCCCAAAGTCCTATATCGGATTCCTCACATCAAGTTACACTGCCTGGCCGATCTCTTTGTCCGCAGTTACTGACCTTGGTGACAATAAAATCCCTGACAACTCATTCATCGATTTGGGTTTGGCTTTGACTTCACTGCAAGAGATTAATTATGGCTTTATATTGACGTCACTCGTACGTCATAAAACAAGTTCCAGATTGATATTAATATAGTCAGTTATGAATTACGCCCTTTTCCAGGCCAAATAAGGGTATTTTCACAGTGGTGATATAAGTAACTGTTACCAGCTGGCTATATTTTTACTTTAATAACATTAGACGTGCGATAGTTGACTGACGATGGAAACAGTTATCATCAGTCATCATTGACTATTTGTCTCGCAAACAAAATTCTTGCAGTTCTTCGAGCTAACGTCATATGCTCGCGCAACTGGTATTTTTCAATTTTGTGTTGCAGAACAAGTAGAACTATTACTACCTTCTACTTTCTGTAACTATACAAGTTTCAATGAAACTTGCACGTGTACCATAGTTTCGTTTCAATCCGAGCAACAATTTTGTTCGCGAGAAAAGTTGCATAAAAAAAATATAGACTAGTGTGTAACAGCGCTTTTAGTGGGTACTCCGTCACATGACTGAATTAACATGGAGGTTCCGCGCGGCAGATTGTCATATAACATCATATGTCAATCAATGTCTGCAGAGACTTGACTGATTAGTTAATCAGTGACAGAATTAGTCATCGTATTATATCAGTTAATCTGTCTGCCAGTCATTCAATCTCTCTATCAGATTAAAGTCAAGCAGTCGATTTATCAGTTACCACTGCAGACCGGCCAGAAAATGTAATTATGAGAGTCAAAGGCAGTAGACCTAGCCATCAGTCAGTCAGTCAATCATCGGTCTCAGGGGCGTAGCCAGGGGATTATCCGGTTTTGTTTTTTTTTGGTTTGCCGCCTTTTTTTTTTTTGGTCGGCTGTTTTTTTTTTTTTTTTTTTTTATTGGTTGATGTCCTGAAAACGAGTTTTGGGCCCCCTAAGCCAAATCCTGGCTACGCCCCTGGGTCGGTCAGTCAGTAGGTCAACCAGCCAGTAAGTCAGTCCACTGAGTCAGCCGATTGGATGGCTGGGATAAACGAGTGAATGATTCGAAATAAAATAGCCAGTTTGAGTGAGTTAGTTGCAAATGATTACCTACTCATTTGATTATCGCACATGCACATACCACATACTCAACCCGGCCCAAAGTCTGTGTTCCTCAGTTTTGGTCTTCTAAGAAAAAAAGGGTACTAGGCAAATCAAATTGATTGATAAAGAGCTTAGCGGGAATCTAGCTTCAACAATTTGGAGGGTTTTAATTACCATTTAATTACACATGTTGCTTTTTACTACCGACAAGGACGTAGCGAGAGTCCCTTGCGAGCGTGCCCGTTTTTGGCGCCAAAATCATCGCCAAATTCACTGCATAATCATCAACATAAACTGATTATGGGAAGAAATTTAACCATACAGGGCATCTAGCCTCCGCACATGGAATAAACTAGAATTTTAGTATTAAAAACAATAAATAAACTGAAACCATTTTGTTTCTTAAAATTAAACCATTAATTCTAGGAAGGCGTGGTCCTTCCCTAGTCCGTTACTTCCCTTTCCGCGACTGGGTAACTAAACAAATGCCATTCCATATAAATGATTTCCTTTTTTTGCCTGGAAGAGCATATCTACTAAATTTTAACCCCCATTTTACCTGCCAAGAACGTATTTATGCACGCTCTCCTGTTCCCGTGATTACGCGGACTTCCTGTTTATATGAGAACGAGCGTGTCTGGAGAAGTCCTGGGTATAGTTCCAGTCCCACTCCGTTTTCAGCTTTTCAAGATGGCGGACAACATGGACGCGGACGAAGAGTTCTCAAATTATCTGATTTTACTCAATAGTTGAGCATCTTGGGTTAAAGTATCATTATGGTGGAAAAGTCTGATGTCGTCGAGGAATGTTCCTCGTGTGTACGCCTCAAACAGGTAATTAATCATTATGTTTTTCTTTCTTTTTCTGACTGTTTCTCACCCTGACAGTTCATCCACACGCTGCTTTCCCGCAATTATTTCTTGCATTCACAAAATATCTGATGTAAATATGCCAAGTATTACAAAAAATTATACATATTTTTTTATTCTTAGTGTTTTTAAGTAAAATAACATATTAAAATGCTGTAAATATTACATAGAAATATATCACATAAAAACAAACAAACGCAATACTGACGTTTGTGAGTCTTCGAGCGGGGTTGGTAACGTTACGTTGCATATAGGGGCACGTTGCATATAGGGGCGCTTTGCATATAGGGGCGCTTTGCATATAGGGGCGCTTTGCATAATCTCTTAATTGCTATTAAATTTTGGTTCTTAAATTACGGCTCATCTCCACACAACAATTTTCTTACATCTTATTCATTTAAAAAACGATTTTTTTAGTAACTTTTCAAATTTTTTAATTTTTCAGCCGCGGATTCGAAAAACAAAAACCTATTTTATAACATGTTTTCCAAACAAACCTCAATCTAATTTATTCTATAATTATTCACAATACAATATTGTATTCTTATCGCAAAAAGAATTGTTATTCTAATACATGAATTTGGCTCGGCAGTATGTTCCCTTGCCGCACTGAAAATTCCACGCGTGCTGAAGAATTCAAAGAGAAATTGATCTCTAATAAATTTTCCGCTTTTTATCCCCTAGCCTTAAAACTTCGTCAAATGCCATAAAAACAGTAAGGAAACCCATTCCAAGTTATTTCGAGTTATTTCAATCTTCATTTTTACACGTTGTGAGACGTCTTATCGGCCCTATATGCAACATAACGTCAAGAGGCGCCCCTATATGCAACGTAACGTCAGCAGGCGCCCCTATATGCAACGTAACGTCAGCAGGCGCCGTTTTAATGCTTTGCTGGATGAATAAAAAATAGGAGCCAGAAGTAAGCAGGTTTGAATATTTAGATAACCAAGGAGAGAGACAATTTTGATATGTACTCATAGATGAAATATTTCAAAATTATTTAAGGGCTGACCAGGTTAACCGAAAACCTCTTCTTTTAATTAAAGTTGATAGTACAATTTTTTTGCAAGACATTTTAGAGTAACTGGCCGCCAGTGAGCTATCTTTGCATTAGAAAACTTTGAAAAATTACTCTAATAAACGAATAAACGCTTTGATGAGTCGAATTTAAGAGCCGTTAAGAGATGATGCAAAGCGCCCCTATATGCAAGATCGATCAATATCGTCCTGAACATCGTTCCAGAAGTAAGTATAGTATTATATATTTTCCGTATTTTATGCAATAAGGCAGTTTATTGGGTTCAAAAAGACGCAATTCCTTTTGTTGGTATGTTCACGTCGTATTATTTGAACATTTTGCTCTGATTTTACGCATTGAAAACTTTCAGGCCACATAAAAATCGAAATATCTAAGTTGATGTTGCCTTGAAAAATTTGAAAAATTACTAAAAAAATCGTTTTTTAAATGAATAAGATGTAAGAAAATTGTTGTGTGGAGATGAGCCGTAATTTAAGAACCAAAATTTAATAGCAATTAAGAGATTATGCAAAGCGCCCCTATATGCAAAGTGCCCCTATATGCAACGTGCCCCTATATGCAACGTAACGTTACCAACACTGCTGGAGTCTTCAATGACTTCAACCTAATAATTGAAGAATGGTGAGAATAGACCTTTTAAAGAAAACGGCCATTGCAGTCGTGGTTTATTAAATTATGAATCAATGATTTTTTAGAATACAGTATATATATTTTGAAAAAACTCAGGTTAACATAATTTTTAGCTTACAAAAAAAATTCGAAAACCAGAAAGGTATATTATTCTATATTGAAGGTATATATTATAAATTTAATTTATAAATATTTCGTTTCGTTTCATTCCACAAAGTAGACTCCAACCAGAGGAGTTGAGCTTCAGAACAAACTCAAGGTCAACCAATCAGAATTGAGGATTCAAAATCGTATTTTGATAAGCATTTCCCATTATTCTGCCAAGAGAATTTATGAAATACGAGTTCTTCCATCTTTAAATTAAACCTAAATGCTATTCGAACTCATGGCAGAATTTTATTTCAATCAATAAGAAAAGTCTACATTGTATACTCGGAAAAATGCTGAAAAATGCTAACAAAAAATAGTGACCCATAATTCCTTTTGGGTAAGGCGGTCAACTCAGCTGGAATATTTCATTTCGTTCCATTTCATTCTGCAAAGTAGTATAAGCCTGCTCAATGTTGTATGACAACGTTCAAGATTGCAAGAATGTAGAGTGTTTTTTTGTCTTTTATTATCAAACCTTACATATTATAAATATTACAAGTTCTGTTACATGACAATTTTCATTCTGCCATTTAGGAAATTGAAGTAGCAAGGAAGGATCAAGCTGCTACTCTCAAAATGATCAAAGAAAAGATAATGTCAACAGAGTAAGTTAATTGAGGAGTCTGTTGCAGTGCTGCGACCTACCAACTCCAGACTTCTGGCACTTTGACTTCTGTCAATCAAATTTTAAATGGGCAGAGTTCATTCAAATCACAAGTGATAAACAAATTCCCACATAAAAATGCCTGTCTAGCCACAGGAATTTCTTGCTCATTTGAGATGAATTCGGCAAATCATAGTTTGATTGATGGAAGCCAAAACTCAAGACTTCTGGAATTAGTTTGGTAACAGAATTATGAAAAGAGCTGTAATTTCTCTGTAAAAAACTTCAGTGTGTTGTATGCATTTGCATATATGCATTGT
The DNA here is from genome assembly GCA_023349425.1 of Anthopleura sola. NCBI lineage: Eukaryota > Metazoa > Cnidaria > Anthozoa > Actiniaria > Actiniidae > Anthopleura > Anthopleura sola. Next base: position 3,950,527 of record JALHLI010000003.1, on the reverse strand, counting down.
CTTACACATGTAAGATGAATTCTTGTTTTAATGTGATTTATTTGTTGGTATTTTGGCATGCTACTAATTTGATATTTCTTTTTATCTTCACAGCAAATTGATCAAAAAATATCAAAAGAAATGTGATGATATCCTTTTTGCACAAAATTGTCAACATATTGTAATAATTTATTTCTTTATCAATATATTTATAATTTTGAATTGTACTTCTTTTATTTAATTTAGTTATTTCTCTGATTTACCTTAACATTAAATTACATTTTGACAAACAAGCAAAACTATTGAATGACCTGACTGTTAAGCATGAAAGTTGTGAAAGGTAAGAAATTCATTTGTTTGTTTTATTTAGGTGATTTTCTACTTTGATAGCAAACCAGGTTTAAACCACCAGAAATTATGTTCTTTGGTGCATTTATTACAATCCCATGACAATGTGATAACAAAAGTGAAGTTCATATTTTGATCTGGTTTATAATTCATTGTGAATCCAAGGAACACTGAGATTTTACAAGAACAGTTGAACCATTCCCTGGAAGTGACTGAACCACAAAAGAAGGTGAGTGGTAATATAATATTGTATTTAAAGCCATTTTTGCATTCAGTTTTTTTTCCCATCAGGTATTTTTGGTTCCTGTGCAAGCTGGCACTTCAAGGTGTCCGGTGCATGCTCAAACTGACCAATCACAGCATGCTATGATGCTTAGCCAAGCAGCTCTAGTTCCAAGTCTCTCCCCAAATTATACAAAAAACATGAATATGAGGACCGCGTAGCACTGTGAAATACATAGAAAGAAATAAGTTAAAGTTATACAAAAAACATGTGTTTTCAAAAATTTCGAGAAAAAAAGTTGAAATATATGTGATAGACTTGGGCAAGGGCTACTCAAATTACAACAATCATTTTCTCGCTTTTTCATATCGCTAGTTGGTGCAAACCTCACATTCCATCACTAAACCTTTGAATCCAATAAATACTGTTTCAACCTAAAGCCTCAAATGCAAAACCCCTAATGTCTAAAGCTGTTCTTATTGGCTTTGAGAATAATATTACAATAGCAATCATTGACTTATTATGAAATGTTTTGTACTACAGACCAACAAGAGACTAATACAAGAAAAGTTCATAGCAGAGGAAACAATCCAAGAATTGAAACAGAAAAATATTGAGCAACAGGTAAGTCACTAAATGTAAGACTGATAGTTAAGGAGGGTAACAAGCAACTTGAGTATATAATCAGGGGTTGGTCAAGGGGAGGGGTGCAGGGTATGCACACCCCCTTCCACCCTGGGTTGACTTTGTGCCCCTACTGCAGCTTTGAAGATATCCAATCCATATTCACTTTCTCTTTCTCGGATTTGGATGATATTGGTGTTTTTTTTTTCCTTTTTTCTTTGGTTTGGTGTTTTTCTTGCATGGGTTCTCCTCCAACACAGCACCCTCCCTGAAGAAAATCCTGGTTAATGTTTTTTTACAGCTTCATTGGCCCTCAGTGTCAATGAAATGATATACATACAGAACCAGTAATGCGGGCCACAAGAGGTAGTGGAGTAGTCCCTTTAAGCTGAAGTTTAAAGTTTCTTACCAATTACGAAACATTCATCTAATTTGTATTTTTAAGTTATTGAGTCTGTCACTCTATTCTTTAGGAAGTTATAAATCACCTTAAACATGGCCTTCAGCTGAGAGATGAAAAAGATTCTTCATGGAAGCTCGAACAACAACTACAAGCTAAACAAATTGAAAAGGAAAAAAAGAGGTATATTATTTATTACAAAACACCACACGTCTGAAGACGTCCTGCGATATCGCACCGACCTGAATTTCCAAAATCGAAGTGAAATCACTGGTCGTTTACATGCGCGATTTCCTCTCACCATAAAAATCAGGCGCACCTCAAACCGCTGAAAAAATCACTCATCAAATCGCCGAAAAAAATCGCCCATGTGAACAGACACACAAAAAAAGAAATTTCAGCCTGCAGCTCACAGAAACAGAGTTCACATGTTTTTGAAATTAGCCGTAAAACAAGCAAACTAATGCATTGTATTCCTACAGTACGTGTACATTATTTTTACTTTAATTTCCAAATTGAATTATTTCTCTAAAAACTATTCTAGGGTTGAAAAAGTCATGAAGGACCTAGAGAAAGCAAAGGAGGAAATTAAAAGAGGAAAAGGTAAGTGAATTTCTCCCTGCAGGATATCCTAATACCCATGAACTCTAACTAAATTTGTTTGTATTTTATTGGATTTAGCATTGGTGAGGGAAAAGAGCCGTGAGCTTCGTGGAGTTGCAAGAAAAAGTGATAATTTTGAGATTCAGGTGAAAAGACTGAAGGTATGAATGGCAAACTCATTCATTCATTTAACTCACTCACTCACTCACTCACTCACTCACTCACTCACTCACTCACTCACTCACTCACTCACTCACTCACTCACTCACTCACTCACTCACTCACTCACTCACTCACTCACTCACTCACTCACTCACTCACTCACTCACTCACTCACTCACTCACTCACTCACTCACTCACTCACTCATTCATTCATTCTTCGAATTAATTAATTCATTAAATATTTATTTATCAAGCTTTCACCAAAATAATTAATATGTACAAAACTAAAAAAAACTCAGTAAATTAAAAAACGGTGAGGAGCTCTTTTCATTTCTGGGGTTGATTTTGACACACCTTCTTGGTTTAAGGTGATACTGTAGGTACTAGACTAGACTATGCAAGTTGTTCTTTTTAAATTATGTAATTTTGAATTATTTTTCAGGAGGAGCTCAAATACGCCAAAAAAGAAGCAAACGATGAATACAAAAGAAAATGTAAGTTATTGATTCAACAGAACATGGGGGTTTCGTTAAGATTTATTACCAGGACAAGGGTTATTTAACACCGATTTTAAATAACGAAATTTAATAATATTTTTTAAATTTAGTTGGAAACCGCTTTTTGCCCGCCGGGGGAGGGAGGGGTGGGAGCTACTGTGCGCAGGCTACTCATGCATATTAATAAGTTTTAATTAATTGTTTTTTTGTTAGTATCACCAAGAGAGCTCAATATAGCAAGAGCAACACGACAGAGGTATGAGTAGTCAATAGAAGTACTATATTCTCTTGGATAACTCGGTCACACCCATTTTCATGATTACGCGACTAACACAGCCCAGGACGTCTGGGTTTTTGGCTGCCGTCGATTAGATTTGAGGTGCGATTTTTACGGAGATTTGTGCGGTTTTTGCGGCCATTTGATGGGCGCCGGATTTTTACATCGCAGGGAAATGCGTTCATCGCGTGTGAACGACCAGCGATTTCACTGCGGTTTTAAAAATTCAAGTCGCCGCGATATCGCAGAACTGCGGTTTAACTGCGATTTTCTGTCACCGTAAAATCGCACCTCAAAATCGCCGAAAATATGTATGTATGTATTTTTGTTGAATAATGATGTCATAACGTCCTTATGATTGTTGCAGTTGCTTATTTTGGGGTCCTGAAGGGGTAAAAGGGGAGTCTTTTTTGGGGGCTGGGAATATGGGATTTCATGCACTGGGACTGTGATTTAGCCATTACTGGGACTGGGATTTTGCAGAAATATCTTTAACTCTAACTCTATAACTTGGACTGAGATTTTGCATGACTGGGACTGGGATTTTGCAAAATTTTGGGCTGGGAAATATTTACTTACAACAGTATTAAAATTGATTATTAAAACCCTTTTTGTCCGTAGTGCGAAGCGGTGCGAAGAGAAACTTGCTGAACTTTTATCCGATCAGTCAACCAAAGAATGCAACAGCCCTACAGGGAAAAAACCTCCTCTGACGACAATCTTTGATGAGATGACCAAACTTAAAAATGTTTATCCGCTGTCGCCAGTGCCATCAAGCCCTACTGAATCAAACGATTCGAGTAGTGAATCTAGTGATGATGATTCTAGTGGAAATAGCAGTGATTCAGAGGTTGGATCTCTCGGTGATCTTGGAGAGATGCTAGAATTGAAAATGGAAAACAGAGATGCTACGAGTGGGGAGGCTGGAATAGTGGATGAGGACGAACTTGGTTGCTTAGAAACCGAGTCTGGGGATGAAGATGTCGAGAAAAAAATCCAATCAGTTTCTACTACAAGGAATGATAAAAATTCCAAAAATAGCGAACAGATTATCGAAGAAGAAAATGACAGAGAGAGTATACCTGACAGTTACCCGGAAAAAGAACAAAAAACTCCAGAAAAAAGGCAATCTAAAAACCAATTAGCAAAAGCAAGTGCCTTAGAAGATAGTGATACCGAGTGTAAAAGTCCTGTATTTGTCAAAGATTCAACAATTATTTCTTCAGAGGAGTTAACAAGTAAAATATCAAACTTAAGCACTCAGGATTCAACAGCTAAAAATATGGACATCGATGAAAACAATTTAGAGGCTGCTGGGAACGCAACAATCTTCGCCGATAAAATGGCGGACGTGAATTTGGAGGAGACGATGGAAGAGGTCGATATTAAAAACAATAACTTGTCTTTATCAAGTTTAGACAAAGACTTGAAGGAAGGTTTGTGTGAAGCAGATGAAAAGGAAAATGACCACATGGGAAGGAATGATAAAGAAACATGTTCAGAGAAAAATGAGATGTCAACCACACACGTTCTGAACGATGTTAAAACTGAATCGGCCCAAGGGGAGGACAGTGCTATAAAGGATAATACTTCTCGTGCAGAAAGTGGGGCAGTGCATATCTCAGTAAATAAGACTGCTGTGGATGAATTGCTTTCTGAGAAAACTGATGTGAAAAGTCTTGATGATTTTGAAAAGTCAGATACAAAAGAGGTGATAGGAATTCCTTCCAAGTTCATGGATGTTGATGATGAATTTGCTGACCACACCACAAGAGTACAACCTGGCGTAGGCGATGGTGAGGAAAATCCTACCGAGGATAAGCCTATCACTGAGAATATACAACATACAGAAAACGATAAGTTCTTATTAACTGATGACGAAAATACATCGGATCACATTGAATTCGGCAACAAGTTGATGGAAAACGAATTAGAGGATGATTTTGGGTTACATCTTGGGAAGTTAAAGGGTATTAGAAGTGATGTTTCCAGAAAATGTAGCTTACCTGCGTTCGATGATAAAGATGATACTTTACTAGATAAAACTAAGATTGCAAATGATAGTGTGAAGAAATTTGGAGAAAGATTAGGGAATGCATGTACTTCACCAGAACAACAGAAACATGAAATGGGGAAGAAACTCGACGAAAAAGTTGGTTTATTGAATACAAATCTAGTTAATATTGATGGTGAAGAAACGTCATCTCTTATAGGAGATACTCAAAAAATTGCTCTTAATTTGACTGTAGAAAATTCAAGTAACAAAACAAACAAGCAGACTTCTATGAACACGAAACGTCGTGAAAAATCAATCACTGCATCTGGAAATGATGAAAGCGTGAAGTCTTTGTTACGTAATAATGATGATGATAAAATCTTGGGACTTAAGGAAGAAGTTGTAGATAAAATGATCGTGAAAGGAACAAAAAGAAGTAATACGGCAGAGGTTTGTGGTACAAGCAAAAGACATAAACGAGTCGCTTCCACCCATACTAACACAACGTCGACAGAAACAATTGAAGCAACCCTTACGCCGGGTACACAGGAACAAAGTGATGCAAATATCTCTACTGCGGAATCAACAGGGGATAAAAGTGACACCGTATCTACACGTGTAATAAATTTTGATAGGATCCCTTCAAATGATAAAACTTTATCGAACAATGATGATGTCAAATCAAGTAATGATGAAGACTTTTCAACGAAATACCAGCTTGATTCGATTGGTGACTCAAGTGAATTACTAAATAAACAAGAAAATATCGCAGCGGAGAAAAGCAGTTGCAAAACTGTTGATATCAAAGCCGTTTCCAATAATGGTGATTCAATGGACAATTTTAACAAAGATCAAGCCGATTCACGTTGTTGTGATGAAACATCAATGGATAAAAGCGCCATGATCATGGATGGAAGTACAGAGGAAGTCCTTGAAGAAGGCGAAACCAATGAAGTTGTAGATACAAATACTAGTGTTGTCACACAGACTTTGCTTGATCCCATAAAGGATGTTACTTTAAGTAATCTTGACGCACTTGGCCTCGAAGATGATAACGGTAAAACGATGGAGTTTGAAGCATTAACCAGTGATGCCACTGCTGATTCTAGTAAGAACAATCCAATAGATGAAAGCAATGATTTTACGGCCATTAAAGAATCAATTTCGATTGAATTGTCTGATAAAGCTAAGTCGAAATCAACCATTTCAGACCCATCATTATCAACAGTTCTCAATGATTGTTTCAGTGTCTTCGATGAAGAGATGCCAGTACTCTCTCCTTTACCACCTTCACCAAGATCATCTCGTGAATCGAGCCCAACTCATGAATTTGAGATCGAGGAGGGACGTACACTGGCTCATTTTACGTCTTTACCTAAACTACATGCTGCTTCTAAATCAACAAGTATGAGTACAGGTATGAGAAGTATTGCTAGTGGGAGTAGAGTATTCTCAGCTTCGTCTGTATCACAGGAATCTCTTACGACTAAAAGACACGACTCCTCGGCAAAATACAAAGAACTTGAACCCTCATTAAAACTTGAGACACCCAGGCAAGACGCTTCTGAACCTCAAGGCAATGAGCAGGTAGAGAAGCAAAAGAAAAAGGGCAGTGTTCAACTATCTGTTAGACCATATTTCTTATCTGAAATCCAATATGCCCAGAAAGTATTTAGATTTTTAACCCGAGAACACTTGAAAATAGATGATGTAGTTTCTCGTTTATCCAGCCCCAAAACTATGTCCAATGGAACACCATTAGCTGCTGCTCTCGTCAAGTTTCAACACAACGAAGACTTGATGCCAATTATCATTCAGAAATATCAAGATCGAGATCGTCAACAGCATGAACAAGAATCCAGGTTGACTCACTTAGATAACTGGACTCCAGTTCTGTCTGTTTTTGAAGATCGGGTCTTCGAAATGGTGACTAAACTTTCACAAGTTGAACACATGAAAGGTCTGTCCACGAAAGTCATATCGTTACTATCCAGGTCTATAGTTCATTCTTGCTCAGTTGTGGAAGAACCAGACAAGAGATGCGTAGCCTCTAATTGGTAAGTTGTCCATTTTGTTGCTGAGTTGGAAATATTGCATGGTTATTTGCTATTTCTCCATATAATGATGTTGATGTTTGTCAGTTGCTTGGGATTTCTGAAACCTTGGGATCCGAAACAAGAATCTAAAGGCGCGGAAAACGGTGCAACATTGCGCGCGCAATATTGCATGCATTGTTGCTGAAGTAGGGTCGTTTTCTACTTCAGCAACATTGCATGCAACAAATTGCGTCGTATGACATGGATCGTAACATCGATTGTCTGAAACATTGCGCGCAATGCTGCATCATGCGTTCATTGCCTAATGGCAAATCGAGTGCCTTAGTGAAGTGGGTATTGAATTATAGGTAGTGTCCATCCTTGTGAATTTGGCGTATGACCCGGAGGCTTTCAGCTCTCCAACACTGGTGGTACTTTTTCCATATTTATGCGTAAAATTCGGAGAACTCTAAGTTTTGAAAATCTTTTTTTCTTGACAAACCCCAAACTAAGAATATATGGAGATGCACGAACTGGTTTTCAATTCTGATAATAGATCTTTTCGGCTTGAGCGTAATGCTTCCCATTTCTGTCCAGACTAGACATTTCAGTTCATTTCATAGTATCATTTCGTTTTTTAACGTTTGCGCATGATAAGACATATGAATATGGATACAACTCAAACAAAGAATCTTATTCTCGAGAGAATGACAAGTGGTCTGAAATGGGAAAACATTACATCCAAGCCGAAAAAGTTCTATTGAACGATTGGTCTATTTCTATTCAGTTAACTGAAGCCTTTCTCCACTATGTAGAATACATCTTGTCTTATCACTGAAGTGAAATGATTTGCTTTAAATGTTCTTTGTTTTTCTGCTAGTCGACTTCTCTGCGCTCTTTGCCGAAAAGCATCCAAGCTTCAACACATGCGTGTCTTGTGTTATGATATCATTCGGTCCCTGTATTCCCAACCTGGTACCGTTCTTTACATCATGATATCAATAGCAGCTGTATGGCCTACTGTGCTGGCTTCTTCTCCATTGACAACATCTAGAGGGCTTGTATGCCTTGCTGGAGAATCCTATCAACCCCTTCCATGTACAATCCAAATGGTTCTAACCACATGGGCTCGTTCAAATGACTGGGTTCTGTTAGGGAATGTTTTGGATTGGATGTGTGCTTGGAAACAAGTACCATCTGGAGTACTATCATTACAGCAACTGGCTGAAGAACTTGTAAAACTGATGAAGGATCCCTTATCCGCTCAGCTGATGCACGGCAAAGGTAACACGAATAGTTGGTTTACTATTCTCTGAGGGGGAACCATGAATGCACCTCCAGATACAAAGCGCTCTATTTAAGAAATACTAACTAGCATTTCCTTTACCAACCATATGTTACAATCTGTTGATATCAGATAATTGCAAGCTGAATAATGTTATTTTTCTTTCTAGATGGTAATCCAATTCTTAGTTTTGGTCTGTACGAAGTCATCAAAGCCCTGGAGCTGGTGACGTGCGTGTTAGGATGGGCGTGGCTTAATAATGTTCTTGTCAGCGGATACCTTTGGGATATATTGGCACGTTGGGTCACCAGGACACAGCCTGGGACTAATTGTAATGACACTACAACATCATGTCTAAACGATGACAGTTGTAATGATGGTAGTAAAGCTGTTGATCCTTCATTGGATTCATCCCTATCTCTGTCTGGCAGTAAGAATACGGAAGAAACGCAAGGAGCTACAACATGTCTAAACGATGACAGTTGTAATGATGATAGTAAAGCTGTTCATCCTTCACTGAATTCATCCCTATCTCTGTCTGGCAGTAACAATACGGAAGAAACACAAGGAACTACAACACCATGTGTAAACGATGACAGTTGTAATGATGGTAGTAAAGCTGTTGATCCTTCACTGTCTACGCGGCCTGGCAGTAATAATAATGAAGAAACGCAAAGAACTACAACACCATGTCTAGGCGATGGCAGATGTAATGATGGTAGTAAAACTGATCAACCTTCACTAGATTCATCCCTGTCTACGTCTGACAGTAAAAATAAGGAAAAAACGCAAGGAACAAACCATGCTGCTGATACTAGCAGTACAACAGGTGTATTGTACAATGATCCACAAGGCGGCACAAATGAGTTTTTTGAACCAACTGTGGTTGCAGCTATTAGACTGTTAGGTTAGTCTTGGTTTGAAATGTTTAATTCAATGCTTATTGTTAAATTATTATACTTATTGATGCGAAATTTGTTTTATTATTTGTAAATTAGAAGTCTCCAGTGTGTTTTTAAGAGTTAATGCCCCTTTATTCTGATGACTTATTGTGTATGTTTTTTTTTTTTAACAGGGCTGGCTTGTAGAATCGCCATCCAACATTACCAGAAAATACCTCGAGTGATACCTTTACTTGTTGGTTTACTACAGACAGCGCAGGATTTTTCAGGTTAGTATGTTGAAGGAATAGCTGTCCGTGGGTGGGTCGGGTTAATGTACGGGTTCCTTCCCCCCCCCAAATTATATAAAACTTTTGTGCGCATGAACCTGACATTACAAGAAGATGATATCAGAGAAAGAAGTCCATTTCTCTCGAATTGCTATACGGTGATAAAAACTATGTTCTTTTCTTGGGTGTTATTAACGCTTGGTAAACCATGGCTAGAGGTGCGGACACAAAGTGCAATTTTTTATGCGACGTCGCAAAAACTATATCGCACCGTGTGACCACCCGTGCGACGTTGAATTAACGCGGTGAGGTTCGTCGTGCGAACGTCGCAAAAGTAGAACTCGTTTCTACTTTTTGCGAAGTCGCATGCAACGTCGCACGGGTGTTCACATGCATGGCGCGATCTCTAATTTTTGCGACGTCGCATGAAAATTTGCATCGTGTATGTCTAGTTATCTAGACATGAAAAATAAGTCAAAAATCCCCTAGTGCACATGGGATTTATAATCCAACCAATGGTACATGTAGTTGGCTGATGTAATAGTCAACCACAGATATCCAAGGCAATGATTTAGTCCTTTTTTCTGTTTATTTTTACGACTTGGCCATCCTGAATTCAATCTTAAATGTTTTTCTAAGATTTTTTTTTGTTCTGTTTTGCAGTACCCTACGCTGTGCAGTTAGCGTCTGCGTACTCGCTTCTTGAAGTATCGCCATGGCAACCGAGTAGGGTTGTTTCAGTTTTAGAAAAATGGAAAATTGTACAAGACAAAAGCAATAACGGCTTACCTGAATCTTTAATACAAGGGCTGAACTCTTTAAAATTATGCTTCCAGCCCTGCAGAGACTCCTCCCTTCTCTTCGAGAACTGTGCAAGAATCGAGGACCACGAAGATGAGGGATAATGAGAGTGACTACATGGAGTCATGATTGTTTTACTGTCAGATAGATGAAACTCTTGAACTTCAATTTATGAATTTTACAATAAAAATATTTTAAATAGTTATCAATATGTTGGTCAACACGTGCAACCCATACTCATACAAACTATACTGCACCCATACGAGCTATACTGCACCCATACGAGCTATACTGCACCCATACAAACTATACTGCACCCATACGAGCTATACTGCACTCATACAAACTATACTGCACCCATACAAGCTATACTGCACCCATACGAGCTATACTGCACCCATATAAGCGATAGATCCCTTGCAGCATTTTAAATTGCAGCTCAATATGTTGGAGGACAAAACAATAGATTTCCAATTCTCAGGAGATTGGAATTCTTTTGTTTTGTCCTCCAAATTGAACTGCAAAGTGCTGCAAGGGGTCTATACTGCAGCCATACAAGCTATACCTTGGTACCTGCCCAAAGGATTGGTATCTCGGTATGCCACCACCCCCACGCCCCCCGGAATATATTCGTTCAAAGTTTAGCTATCTTAACTTTATTCGCATAAACAAGCGAGGATACAAGGACAAAACATGGCAGATGGTTGACGGGCAGTTTTACTTACTTTTAATATTATTTTTTTGTTCAACTAATTTGCCATGTGTACTGACAAACAGGCAATTACAGTACTGCGACACCTTATATTATCTAATGGTCCCTGGTGAAATCTACCCTAAAAATTCTCTCATTTTTTCACTCCTTTTTGAATGATTTTTCAACAGTACTCTAGTGATCTGAGCTATCCAAGTCACGTTTTACGTCACACACTCAGGTAAATTATTATACTTATTAAAATATAATGAAAAACCAGTTTTGACTTCTCTTAAAGAAAAAAACTCAATATTTAGGCATGAACTAGCCAGCAAACAGACACTTCAAAGATGAGGTCATCGACAAATGCGTCCAAATTTAACAGCAAGATGGCGCGCGCGAGCTACATCTGCTAGAGCTGCGCAGACCAAACCACGACTAAACCTTGGTAAAAAGAAATAAATTCTTTCTAAATGCGAAAAACTTAGGAAAGTTAAGTTAATCATGCGATATAAATTTTCTTTTTGCAATGGAAAAAGAAAAACATTGCTTTTAGCATGTGCACGCGTGTTTGGCCCATCTAGAAATAGCAACCATGACGCCATATTTATTCTCTTTTTCATAAGTGCAGTGGTTTATCCTCAGCTTACCGGCTAAGAGTGCGTAACGACTTTGAACTTGGACGTTGTTTCCTACTTATCCAAATTTAGCGTTTTTTTCTGAGTGCCGTTGTGACCTGCGTCAAATGAGTTTTACCACTTACACAAATCGCTCCACGCACTAACTAAAGACTAATTTGGACCAATTGATTATTGTATATTGAATTTCGGAAACATTAGCTCTATCCATTCGTCTCTGTTTATTTTACCATCTTTGTCACTATCTACCAGTGCTATATCTTTATTAGCATTCTCATCTGTGGTATCTTGACCTATGTCTTCGCAGAAATCCTTCAGCTCTTTAGCGCTGATCAAGCCATCCTTGTCTGTGTCAAGTTCGGAGAAAAGCTCTGAAAGTGTCTGTTCTTTTGTCATCATGGCTTCGAACTCGGCAAGATTAGGAACAAATGTGAAGTGATGGATGTCTTCTGTGGTCCAGTCTAAAGGACAAGATAAAACATCGTGAGTACTTGTATTAGACTTATGACAACAAGGCGTGGACATATGCATATGTGAGACATTGCACGCAATGCTGGCAATGGCCCTCAAGTACGTAGGATCGTTTTCTACTTTAGCTAGCAACATTGCGTGCAAATTATTGTTTCGTGCGACATGGCTTGCAATTAACATCCATTGCGCGCAACTAATGTAAGTAGACGTATACTTCTGTACTTTTTAAAAGAGTCCTCAAGGGGTAAAATGAAAAAAAATAGGGGGGGGAGATTTTTCATAGAAACAACATTTATTCTACCAAAACACGGTTTTGATGTACGCACAGAATATTCCCCTTCGCATGCAGTTCTCTGCGCCATCTTGAAAGGTAGCCTTGCCTTTACATCAAAGTGAGACAATGACAGAGACCTTTTTTACACCTTGGACAGATATTCGCATGTCTCACATCATTGCAAGGTCACCTCGTTTCCATGTAAAGGCACGGCTACCTTTCAGGATGGCGCAGAGAACTCCAGCGAAGAGGACTCTTCCTTGCCATCTAAGTTCGCACACTAAACATAAACTAGACTTTCATCCAATGACTTCTACATTTGTATCCTGATGATGGACCATCATCTTGAAACATTTACTTAATTTCGCTTCAAGAAACTGTTGCTTTTAGTTTAAAATGTCTGACCTGACTACCGCAAACTGACTTGGGTTTTGGTGCGATGCAACTGGGATTAGAGGTCACTGGGAATAGGAAACAGAAATTTGAATTGCTATTACAATAACTTAGCATAGCGGTTGGTAACATTCAGAAAGACGGTGTCATCTATCGCATCTATCGATAGTAAAAACAACAGTTGCAGTTGATCTCGTTACGTAACGTAAATGAAGTAAATTTAACGACCTAATGCTGTACGTTCATTTTCATTTAGTAAAACAAAGAAAGTACAGTTTTGGTAGATAAAAGGACGAAGGATATTTCAAGTAATGAGCCTTTATATTAGTCTCACTATGAAAAATTTTGGAGAAATTTGAAGAGATTTTTTTTGCAATGAAATGGTTTTGAAAGATGTGATAACATTCAAGAAGAGTTTGTTTGCTTTGCTTCTTTGGTTGGTTGTTTGTTTCAGTTTACAACTTGACAAATTTTCTGAACATTTTAAAAATATAAGAAAATAGAATTTTCGCTGGAAAATTTTTTCTTAGAAACAAAACTAAAGGCGCTGTAGAACTGCTTTCTACTCATGCAACCGAAAAAAAATTTCAGAATGACATTGTGCCGTGTGTCATCATCATCCTTAATGTCTATGTTGCGTGTAGGGCCGATGTACTGTGTATACCCCCCTTGAAACTTGTCTAGCATCGCCGTTGTACATAAGTTTCAGCTAAAAGTTCTAATGCGTAACAAGGGCTTGATTAAATTACGTTACAGAAGTGTTTCTACATATGATTATTTTTCATACTTGATCAGTTATCATGCAAGTGACAATATTTTCAAGACTGAACAAGATTCCTCGTAAAAGATTTCTCTGATACCCAGTAGTGGGATTAGAGGTTTTTTTATATGGCTCTTCAACATAAACAAGATATATAATTGATTCAGCACTCTAGCTTCTTGAATGAAAGATTATATCAACAACACTGGGGCGCTTCGCATTCATTCATACAGTTGCTTGACAACCACCTCTAAACAAAGAAAGCTGTTTCAACCCTATTATTAGAATTACAGAATAAAACATAAGATTTTTTTCGTTTAAAAAACATGTTTTTCACTCGCCGTACGAAAAATCCAAGACCTCTTATGATATCCTAGATAAGGAAAGACGAATTTCCGCTTTACATATGAGAGGATAACACATATGTAATACATGTCTGAGATGAAGGGATTTATAACTGAAAAATATTGGAAAAGGAATGAAATAGTGAATAAATTGTGTTTGAAAATTGGATCCCTTGACAGGCAAAGAGGATGAAGCCACATGGGTTTCTTTCAAATAGCCATCTCTGTTTGGATAGAGAACAATAAAATATTTACTGAAAAAGCCAATTCCACACAGACTGTGTTTGTATAAGGATCTTTGAGTGCCTTATGCAAATACGATCAAAGAGAAGATGAACTTTTTTCCGAAGTAGTTTGACATTAAACCTTGAAATCGTATTAAGCGTATTTCATGAAGAGTAAAAAAGTTTGAAAGGAAAAAAAACGTGCTGAAATATTCGGTAGTTGACTAGGAATAATAACTCGTAGCTTGGCAAGCAAGCTAGTCGAGTAGACGGGCAGCTGCTGACCTCAGCGTGGTTGTCTCTTTTTGCAATCACTTATGTTTTGAAAAACAAAACGATTTGAATTTCAAAGCAAGTCTAAACATCATACTTTAGGCTACTATCTATGAAATAATTGCTAGAGTAGGGAGGTTTGGATATTATTGCTTTATAGACAGAGAAAAGGGTAATTTGTTTTTGCCCAAGTATGTAGAAAATGTTCCCAAATATTCATTGATAAATAGGTCACACATTCACAAATGATTCAATTCCTGGAATGGTTCAAAGCAAACACTGACACGAGTTTATTTTCATTTATCAAAAAAATATCGTTAAAATGCACGAGTATAAAGGTGTGCCAATTGAACCAAACAGCAGCACCATAATACTATAAGTGATTACCACTTACCTCGGCTTTCGATCTCATCTTCCTTGTCAAGGTATAAGGTGTTCACTCTATCGGTTGCTTCTTGCCTCACATCTTCTGGAATACATTTATCTTCTAGAGCTTTGAGTATTTCATTTTTATCGTGAATATTGGCAATCAACCAGTCCAATGAATTATACCTCAGATTTGATTTAGATTTGTACATAAATTTAATAACAAATGAAGTGTCCTTTGGATGACTGAGCAGGCCAGCTAACGTCATGAAGGCCCGAACAGCGATTGTCCCCTGCTTGTGATTCGATATTTTTTTGAGAAGATCGATAATCCGTTCGGCATCTGGTCCTTCAAGTTTGAGACTCGCTATCCCTGTAGCTGCTGCAAGGGCATAATAAGGATGCTTTTCTTCGCGTAATCCTTTAATGAGGGTTTTTAACCGCACATCTTCTGGGATTAGATGAGGAGCATGGAGTAAGTTAGACACCATCTGATGTTCTTCGTCCCAGTTAAAATCCAGTATGTTGTTAATCATCTTACGCTCGTATTCATCAAGCTGTTCGTATTCAATTTTCTTGGCAAGTCGCATTGCCTCGTCAATATCTTCTTCATGGAGAAACTGACCTGCGAAGAATTACACCATAAACAACTAATTATAAAAAGCGATAATTAATTGTCTCTTATTGGAAACACACTAAATTTGATTGCCAATATTTCGGTGTAAGACTAGTGAACCTATACTTGATAGAGTCAAAAATAAAAACACAATCGCACTGCCATATTTCAAGAGCATACCTAATGAGCTAGCCATGTTGATTTACTTCTCAATCAATTTGATGACAGAGTGGTAGCTTTCCTTCTCTAGTAGTTTAGTCACAAATCTTCATGTCTTCTTCATCGTGGCCCTGTTTGGGTGTGAAACCCAACACTTCAATTCGCTTGATCCAGCGTAGTCGTGACAAACACTACTGAATGGAAATACTACAGTGAGTCAGCGACCCAAGTCAACGGTTCGTGACAATTACTTCGTTCAATCCTGTTATTTGACCACCGAACCGTAATGTGGGGAATTCCAAGCTTTCGTCTCTTTCCTCGCCGAGTAAATATTATAGTTGAATCTTTTCTGACCGTACGATGAAAACCCAATAGCCAGTTATGTAAAATATGAATGGTTCAACTTTGTTATACGATACAACGTTTATCAGTTCAGAGGATGAAGAGAATCAAAGCCAGCTGTCTGGGTGAGTCCCACGGATACATCCGGGAAACACTCAAAACCAGACGGTGGTTTCGTCACGCAACTATGTGGCTTACACTCCTTTGATGACTAAAGAAACAGAAAAAAAAAGAGTCGGTAAAAAGAGAATCATAGAGAAAAGGGAATAGTCAAAAACAAGCGCCGGAAAACAATGCCTTCCGGATTTTTTTCAAGTTGAATTTTTTGGTATTGTCATTATTTCTTTCAAAATATCAGTGAAAACAGACGCCATCAAATTTATGTATGTTTTTTCTTACTTTAACAAAAACAGTAGAAATGTTGACAAAACTATAAGGTTGCGAACAAAGAGATTGATTTATTTACATGAATGTATTTCTCGAAGGTTGTCTTTAATATCTCTCTAAATGTGCTTTCTTATTCAAATTGCGCTTAATGTTTTTAAAGTAGATTCTTATTAAATGTTTGAGTCAGCCAGACAGAAACTCCCTCAGAGCGACGAGAAAGCGAGCACGCGCAGTTAAAATTGCGTTCGTCAATGCGCACAATGTTTTGTTTCTTTCTGAACTAAGGCCACGCGTGATGGATTATCTCCAAGAAAAGTCACTTGTAAACACAACACTGAAGAAAGAAGAAAAGAAAACGGGAAATAAAACAAACAAAAAGCAGATGAATATGCATATCTGAAACTCGAAACGCTCGACTTTTTCATTCAGTATTTGTCAATTAAATTTCCACTTATGATAAGAACACCTGTCTTAGTAAAGCCATATTTTAATCAATGGCTGCAAACCAATCACATACGGTTGAAAAAAACGTGATTGTGTTGCCTTCTCTTCGCTGTTCATATCATTAAGTGATTCTTATAGTTATCTTGGGATATTCTCAGCAATATATCTTACTTTTACAACGTTTCGGTAGTCCTACGGCTTTTTTCTTCAAGAACACAAAACCTGAAGAAGGGACTGGCGCGCGCTCTCAGCCATGGCCAATCAGAACACGAGATTTTTGACAGTTATCTTATGATGAAATTTATAGCATGTGAGCTTTTATTTGTGGAGGGCAGAGGAAAACCGGGGAACCCATAGAAATCTTTCGAACAGTGGTAGTGGTAGTGCAGGGGCGGATCCAGTCAAAGATATAAGGAGGGGCTTAACTGAATGTTGCGAATGACACTGCAGAACTTAGAAAAATATTTAAAAATGTGCTTTCTGGTTCATTTCAAGAAACATAGCTAAAGGTGGGGCTATAGACCCCTTTGCCCCTCCCTGAATCCGCACCTGTAGTGGCAGTGGCAGAGGCAGTGGTGCATGGTGGCAGTGGCAGTGGCAGTGGCAGTGGCAGTGGCAGTGGCAGTGGCAGTGGCAGTGGCAGTGGCAGTGGCAGTGGCAGTGGCAGTGGCAGTGGCAGTGGCAGTGGCAGTGGCAGTGGCAGTGGCAGTGGCAGTGGCAGTGGCAGTGGCTAGTTTTCAAACATCGAAATATTGCCATCCAGAGCGTCTCCCCATACAAATTTATAAAATTATAAAATACTCAATTTTAATTTCTCCTTTATTAGGAGAGGATAACAATAATAGCCCACTTTTGATATTCTGGTTGAGTGATTACGCACAAAGAAATTCAAGACGAGGCTCCGGGGAAAAATAATATATTAGGATAACTCCATTGATTCCCTGGAGCCCCGTCTTGAATTGTTTTGTGCGTGATCACTCAACCAGAATATCAAAAGTGGGCTATTTGGTTTTACGCCCTCTGCTCCCTTTTCCAAAAGAACCCTTTTTCTGAAAGGTTTGAAATAGGAAAGCATTAGGTCCACAGTAAAAAAAGAGCACATTGAATAGCAAGAAATCACTGCATTATTGGTTACATAGTGTATATATATATATCTTATGTGCCGCCATTACTTCCGGATGTCATAGCCGGTCACGAATAGACCCTAGTCACCTTCGAATGTAACAATTCAAACCACTTGATGTTTACATGATGTTCCCTGGAAAATTATTCCTTTATATTTCTGAAATTTATTCGTTCATATTCATGTGTATATGGAAACATTATAAAGAAGCAATTCTCCATAAAACATTATGTAAACATCACATGGTTTGTTTGTTTAAAGTGGGCAATTTACATACGAAGATGACTAGGTCTATTCGCCAGATGCCCCGGGAGAAAGTTTTAAATCTGTTGAGTTCTGAATCGTGTGCTGTCAGCGTCGCTGGAGGCCTTGGAACGCTAAGCTCTTATAATAAGAAATTGTTGCTTTCAGCATTACTTTGATTATGTGGGCCGAAATTTAAAGCACAGGCGTAATTGCTTCGAGCTGCCATACGACGTTTCAGCACTCGGTGTCTGGAAGTATTGACCAGTGCTATTCAGTAACAAAACAATAAGTAACAGACCTTTTCAGCAACCTTTTTAGCTTGGGCGTAATGTTTTTCCATTTAATACCACGTGCCTTTCCCTAGAGTATCATTTCTTTGCTTAACGGTTAATATGGATGCAACTCAAACAAAGAATCTTATTCTCTCAGGAGAATGACACGTGGTCTGAAATGGGAAAACATTACGCCCAAACCTAGTCTATTACATACCGGTGCGTTTATCAATTTAATAATTTTCCCCCTTAAAGGTCCGCGCGCATCTTTTCGTTGATATAGATTAATTGATATAACAAACAACTGGTCAAAACCAATTGAGTAATGATAGTTTTTAGCCGTGGGTTTTTTACAGACCGCCGTAGGGGTATTGTACCACACACATCATTGCCAGAAATATGGGACATGAGCCTGCTCGTACATGCGCAATGATGCGTTTCAGCTTACAAAATAGCCGCCGAGTCTTATAGGAAATGTATGGGGAATATAGAGCCTCCTCTATTTACGGCGAATAGGGTTTTATTTCCTCTGAGCTCCACATCGCGACAAACAACCCACCCTACAAGCTACTAAATAAGCGTAAAATGATCATTGAATCATGCGACATGTTGGTTCCCGGACTACTTGCCTTTGAAAGGCTTTGAAAGCTCTAGATTCCATACATCGTCTATAAATCTGGCTACACTTGACCCCAAAATCGTCTTATTTGAGCTCGAAAAAATTTTAAAGTAAAAGAGCTCTTCCTCGATATCACCAAACGAGTGTTTAATAAATCCAAAACCGCTCAAAATAGACAGCATGCCTTCAGAATGGAGGTTCCCAAGAAGCTTGAAGTTAGGTTAAATTTTAAGCGATTCGACGCGTTGTTAGCTCGTAGTTTTCAGTTAAAAATGACAAGAAACCACAGAGAACTGCTCCAAACAGCTTCAAAACCCCCTAAATATCGCCATTTTGTTTTTACAAGCTCCTATTGACTGCTGAGATACAATAAGGAAGCTTAAATTAACGATTTACGTTTGAAACTTGTTTTTGTCCTTCATGGGCTTCCTGTGGTGAGGCTTATCAACAGAAAAATAATAGTTGTTCTTTTGATTGTCAAGTAACTATTTTTTGGCAAGAATTGTTTTACTAACATTATAGTTGAATATAAATATGTGCTTGGAAACCATGTAGTTATATTTTTCCTCTAGAAAACCACTTCATTTTCATTCATGCGTAACACCGCTGACAATGTCCAATATTTCTGGCAATGTCGACTTAAATCGAATCAAGGGTCTGTATAAGGCTTTGTGGAAAAAGTCATGGACAAGGAATACTTTCTTACATCTAGAATCTAGTGGCGGACATAGAATCTTAAAAGTGAAGGAGAGTTGCAATAGGCAGCCGCGCAGAAACGCGCAGGTAGCCCAAGAGGAGATAAAAGGGCATTCACCAATTTCACATCCCCATAATACTTTTACCTTTTTTGGGTGGGAGGGGGGCAGCCACGAGACGGAATCGTTAAAGGACCGGTTTATATTTAGACGTCGAATTTTACATTCAAATGAGCGAAACTTATTGTTTGAGTTTATTTGAATTAGATTCGGCACGTGAAATTCGACGTTTCCCCCCGCAAAAGATGAGGGTGTACTAAAAACGAGAACCAAGCTAGAAATACCGTACACTAAAAAAAGATTGTATTTATCAATTTCATTCTATTGACCGTAAAGAACATGATCGGCTTCACAAAGGGGTTTCCATGGAACCAACCTTAGATCCACTACTGTTACACGTATATAGTGCCGGATTGAAGAAACTCCGGTAGCCAGCAGTCGATGAAATCGTATTAGCTCCACCACTACCACTACCGATGCCACTGCCACTGCCACTGCCACTGCCACTGCCACTGCCACTGCCACTGCCACTGCCACTGCCACTGCCACTGCCACTGCCACTGCCACTGCCACTGCCACTGCCACTGCCACTGCCACTGCCACTGCCACTGCCACTGCCACTGCCACTGCCACTGCCACTGCCACTGCCACTGCCACTGCCACTGCCACTGCCACTGCCACTGCCACTGCCACTGCCACTGCCACTGCCACTGCCACTGCCACTGCCACTGCCACTGCCACTGCCACTGCCACTGCCACTGCCACTGCCACTGCCACTGCCACTGCCACTGCCACTGCCACTGCCACTGCCACTGCCACTGCCACTGCCACTGCCACTGCCACTGCCACTGCCACTGCCACTGCCACTGCCACTGCCACTGCCACTGCCACTGCCACTGCCACTGCCACTGCCACTGCCACTGCCACTGCCACTGCCACTGCCACTGCCACTGCCACTGCCACTGCCACTGCCACTGCCACTGCCACTGCTAATACCAATGCGTGAATACCTAAATGTACGGATTTATTACCAAGGCCATGATAACGTAGTTTTAGCTCGAAGGCATCAGGGGAGAGACTAGCCGGTAACCAGACGGTAGCTACGGCTAATCTCTTGCACTATCTGCAACGCATACGCATTCGATTATTTGAAGTGACAATTGTATATATGTAGTATATAGTATATATAGTGCATTGGTTTCACAGGTATTGTACGTGTTGTGCTCATTTCTTGAAGTCGTCGGGGTAAAATGAGGGCACCGTCGGCTTCAAGTTAAGTAGTCAATATTAACTATTACGAGCTAGCGATGTAAAATAAGGACGCTTTACCTTTTTTTCCATTTTTGCCGGGGGAAAATACTTGGGCCTCAAATAAAGACAGTGAGAATCAAGCGAGGTTAGTGCCTGGATGGGTGACCTTTCACGGTATACCACGGTATACCACGGCGCCACGTAGTACCACAGCTACCCGGCATGCACCTTGTACCACGGCTACCACATGCACCGTACGGAATTGAAAATATATCAGCTTGTTTGTTACTATCTGCTACAAAATATCGAATATAATATAGTGATAGCTTTGAGCCAGCAGGCAAACAAGCAAGCTATTGTTGTGGAGTCATTAGCAGTAACACCAGGGCTTATACTTGGTGAGGTTTTTTTTTTGTGCGGGTATTTGCGGGGCTTAAGGCCGATTATCCTCCAAGGTATTATAGGATTTTTCATGGTTTAATTTTAAATGTCATTTATGCTTCAGGTGAAATCATTTGTTTCTGAATCAGATATTACTCTTGAGTGGTCGAGAAGGAAGTAACAGAAAAGAAAAGAAAGAAATAGAAAGGGAGGGAGGGAGGCAAACGAAGGAAATGGAAACGGAAAATGAGAAAGAAGAAGGAAGAACGGCGAAAGAAAGAAAAAAGAAAGAAAAGGAAAGGACAAGAAAGAAACGGAAGAGCAAGAATGGCTCATGAAATTACCTAAAACTGAATAAAAAATGATAAAAGCTAAATAAGCAAAAAATAATTATTATAATGTAAAATAGGTGTAGCAGAAACTCTACTTTCTTTTTATAAATTTTAATTTAAGATCAGATGGCTCGGTGTTCTTGGTCTGCATGCATATGCCCATTTTTTTGCATTTTCTAGTTTTCTTTGAATTCTAACGAATGTTGCTATGTTTTTTCAAAATAAAGTTGGGAAAAAAACCGAATGATTTCATTCTAACTCATACAATAATTTCTTTTGATTTATTATAATATAAATTAAAAACTGCGAAGTTCTCTATAATTTGAATAACCTTTATTAATTCATTTATGATCATGATTGATTAGTGATTCTTATTACCATTTTCTACTTTTCTATTTTTATTTATGTATCTATTTTTGTTTTGTTTTTGTTTTTTCTTATGTGTCCATTATAAGATTGTCCACCATTAATCACAACAATCATATACGGATCATAGTATCATCTAACGCATTTGAACGCTAACGACATACCGTAACGATTCACGGTCAAATGAGCATGCACGCTATGTACTGTGTGTCATGTCACACATGACCAGCTGCTTCGCTCGTCAAACTTTCGCGACTGCCTAGCAGTACGAGAGCAGTCTTATCATTACAATACTGAATAGTTTTCCACTTTACAATGGTTGTATGGTATTTTCCTGGC
This sequence comes from Anthopleura sola, assembly GCA_023349425.1. NCBI lineage: Eukaryota > Metazoa > Cnidaria > Anthozoa > Actiniaria > Actiniidae > Anthopleura > Anthopleura sola. The sequence continues at coordinate 3,928,058 of JALHLI010000003.1, read as the reverse complement.
GGGGTGTTTGACTGAAATCCCATTCATTGGTGGTGAAGAGCCTTGGATGTAGCTGCGGCGGTAAGAGGTTTGTTTACGTGGTTCCTCAATCTTAGGAAACGAAAATGGCACAACAAGATTTATCTTATGGTAAGAATAGAATATGCTTTTATTGTCATGATTTTTTCTACGCTTTTTATGACTTCGTGGCTTTCTAAATGGGTCCGTCATGTTCTGGGCTTCGAGAGGTCGAAATTTAGAAAGGTATGCAATGGATGGCGTAAATGCAGCCATATTATAAATAGAATATAAATACACACAGACCAAGAAGACGTATTTCGTGTTTAAGGCCTTAATTCATTTTTCTTCGCGCCATTTAAGGCTTGTAAAGTGTCTAGGACCACAAGTTCGACAAAACCGCAATATTGTAAGATATACTTAGAGATGTACCACGTCGAACTGAATTATAATTAGAAGTTTAGTCGGGACGTAATAATAATAATACTACAGGCGAAATGTTAATCTTGAATCCTACTAAACGGCCATGGCTGTAGAATATTAGTAACAATGTATTTATCGAAAGATCTGTCGATTATATTTTGTGGTGGGTGCTAATGGCTGATATAGATACAACAGCTTTATTTTCTTAAAGGTCCTATATAAGATATACTATGAGCTGTATGTTATTACTAGGGGCCAAAAGACGCGTCGAGGCAACTGAACGAAAAACCAAACTTTCATTATAAAACAGTCCAAAAACAAACAAACCCACAGATGGATTGTCAAAGCTGGCTTTGAACTTTCTAAAAGATACGACATATACAAATATATACCGATATAGAAAATACGCTAACTGATCCTTTAAAGGAAAATTTCCGCGAGAGTACAATCATTAGTACTTCACATTTGGAAGTCACTCCCCCTCTCTTAGTAACATTGTCACTATTATTCGTAAAAAAACCCTGATGATTCGTAATATCTTTTTATTTCCAGTACAGCTGCACCTATTAAATCGAAAGCACCAGGTTAAACTTTGTATTGAACTTATATTTTCGCCGAATTCATTCGAAACGTGATAGACTTGGGTCTGTTGTTATAGTTCTTGACGTGTACAGAGATGTTTTTAAAATAAATGGTTTTCCTAAGATTTCTGTGGTCACTTAGTATCTCGATAACACGAACATCTCTGAACATCTTTAGACTTAAGATAAAAATCGCCTTTCTCTTGTGATCAGGATCCTAAGAGATTTTCGTCTTAATGTAAATATTATTTGCATTTCTTGAGGTTAATTTTTTTAGTTCCAGACACTTGGTAAATCTTTTGAAACTGTTTCTGTTCTAAACCTGTTTCGAAGGCGTAGATTTGGATTTCCTGATATACAGGTACCAAAATGAATGGATACTGATGTTGCTTTGTAGTTTTGCCATGCATTAGCCTAGTAATAGTAATAATAATTCCTTGGCGCGTTCATTATCACGGAAATGGCATGCAGCCATTCTACTTTGCATTCGTGTTGTTGACTTATTATTGACTTTAGTGGTTCTTATCGTAAAGTGACAATTATTTAAAAGTACTTGAAATTACATAAGAAGATATGATTTACCATTTTCTTTTACTGATATTGTGACTAAAACGACTTTCATTATGCAAGTCTTGATCTGGCGAGTTATTAAATAGATTTAATACAAAATATATTAACATGGAAAGGATGAATAATGATTGTTAGAACCGATAGTCTATTACTATTTTCATGAATTAATTTACATCAAATATTGTTTTTCATTTTTTCTCAATATTAGTCCAGTGACTTCTTTCCCCTATTTAAACGAGTTAATAATTAATTATTATTGGTTATTGATTATTAATTAAATTAGGCTAAAAAAGGGAGGAACTTTATTACAAACAGGCATACAGAACATAAATCAATTAAGCTATATAATAATATTATAAATCCAGTCAAATACATATACGTTTAGAAGGTTAATATTACTTAATACCAGGTGGACTTTTGATAAAAGTGAACTAAATAATTGACAAACAAACTAAATAATAATGTAGGGAAATTAATAAACTTTTGCAAAGTCCTTCGTCTCCAAGTTCACATGCACTGAATAAAGCACAGGCAGCCCAATCATAATTAGGATCACAAGTGCTCGGCGAAGGACTTTTCCAACTTGTTTCCCACCTGTTTCACAAATTTTGTGTGCACTACTGAAATACATACCATTTTTGGTGTGAAATGAAAATGAAAATCAAGAGGAACAAGGTGCCTCTTGTGACTTCAACTTTCACTTTTTTTTTTCCTTTTTCTTTTTTTTCTTCACTTGCTTTGCTCATGACTCCAGAGTCTTAGAGCAAGTCTAGAAAATTGATGAATTGTTTTTGATATCCAATGATTTCAAACTGATTACAATGTTTACTGGCTTCCTCTTCTCATGATAAATTAATAAGTATGTAGCACTAGATCTCACAAAGGGAGGTTCATGGAACTACCCCTGGAACCTTAAGTAAGCAGTACAACCACAGGGGTGCACGTGGATCCTTGATTTTCTTCAGGGAGGGGTCTGTGCACAGGGGGTTGCACCCCTTAGAATCAATAAAGGGAAAAAATAAATATTTTGTATTGGTTATCTTCGAAGTACATAGGGGCAAAAAGTCAACCCAGGGAGGGGTGCACACCCCCTGCACCCCTTCCCTGGATCTGCCCCTGAACCATAACCACAGGTCAGGTAATTACTGGATCAGGTTGCTGGAAAGGTTTTTGCCAGAAACTGTTTGTAGAAACATAAAAGTTAGCCTGCTAAAATACGTAGCATGCACTCATAGATGAACATGCATACGAGTTGTGACTGGTCTCAATCTAAATGCTAGCACTAATTTAGCTGTTTAATCTGTGTTTGTGGTTGTATTACTCCTACTGTCAATGCCTCAGTCAGAATTAAGCTGCAGGCAGATCTCTCTGAGATGACGTTGGCCAAAGTAGCATACTTCCTATATAGATCATATATGACATACATGTTGCATACGTGCTAGAGAGAGGTGTCAGATATAGGTTTAACATGTGTTATATATACTAAGACATGTACTTTCTTAATTCTTTGTTAATTACTTAGTGCAGTCCTGAAAAGAGCTGTCATTACAAAAGTTTAATTTATAGCTTTGCGTGTATATATAATTTGCAATTTGTAATTTTACAATTTATAACAGCATTACATAATTTACAAATATTTGAAATTGACAGTTTATTGGATGGGTTGATTTATCATTTCTTTATTGATTGAATGTCATTATGAATATTATTATCATCTTACTAAGAAATAAGCCAAATTAAGTTACATCTCTTACAGATTTTTTAAAGGTATATAGACCTTTGCACATTACGTCAAAGAAGGACAAAAACAAAAGAATTTAAGCTCCTAATTAAGGATCAGAAACTATTGTTTTGTACATATACTCCAAATACAGCTACATTCTGAAATGCTGCAAGGGATCTATACCAGCTAATTTATATAACTAGTTACTTAGCTTGATTTTCTAACATATATCAATCTTTTTACAGCATTTCAGCCTGTTATCCATGAACCATTGTCCAGACCAGATGTTTCCAGTCTAAGCCCTAAGGATTGTACACTAAGCAATGAAACTAGCACTGACCAAAAAGAAGTTAAGGAGCTGTTTGTAGATTACAGTTATCTTGGTTATGATGGCAAAGCAGAAACTGATGGAAGCAGTTCTACTATTTCTTCTGATTCTCAAGAGGACGAAAAAGGTCACTTGATTCCTTTCTTGTTTGAATATATGCATAGTTTATGCTTGGAATTACAGTATTGTCAATCTAGCTAACATAGTAAACTAACTGGTAGTTCATAAGGAAATTATAAAGTACACATTTCCTGGTTTTATTTAGTAATAACTTCTAATTTAATCATTTCAGCTTGAGTTATGTTTATTGTCTGTCAACTAGTATACACTTAAACTTACTGATAAATATTAATGATAATTAAGAAAAATAATATGTTACCTGATTTTATTTGGTAACATCCTAACCATTAGTTATTTGCATCATGAATGATTTGTTTAGATAATTTTGAGTAGTTGATATGCTATGTAAATTGTATTCTTTTACAATTTTGGCCCTGTTGCTAGCCTATGCTGTGTTCACTTAACAACTGCATGCATACCGTGGTATAAAATTGTTTTGATTGCCAGTTACATCTTATAACCATTACGTGTATGCTTTGACTTTGGTATTACAGAGGCCTTGGCAAGCATCGAAGAAGCAGACAAATGTAGAAATAATCATCCAAGAAAAGCTATGTCACTTTATTTAAAATCTGGCAAAGGTAATTGTTGTATATGCTCATTAATTAATTGATTAATTAATCAATCATCGATTGATCTATTAAGTGACTGATTGATGGACTAATTAAGTGACGAATTGTTTCTATTTTGATATCTTGATTTGTCAAATTCCTCAGTAAACTATAACTATACTTCCGCGCTCGTTTTAGCTATTTTGGAAGACTCAAAAGAGTAAATGATTGTACATTTGATAACATTCTGAGCCCCGAGCTTTTTAAACGTGCATAGGGGAACTTCTATGCCATTGCAAAGTTGTACTTGTGTTATTTAATTTTTAAGGTGTGTACGACTGGAAATTATAGATGTCTACCTATTTTGTTCTTTTTGCTCTTTTCTTTCTAAAATCTAAAATTAATGTAATCGGATCAAATGTGTCTTTCTTTCAATCGCTGGAGGCGTTAATGGCAGTATTCGAATTCTTTTAACTTTGTAAGAGCCTGCCATTCACTTAGACTCACTTATCGCTGGGTCAAGGGTTTAACTATTTGTGACGCGATCACAGCTTCATATCGCTCATAAACTGACCTACATACTACGATAAACTCAATGACAACTATTGTTAGGTCTAAATTTTAAACATAAGGGTTCATTATTCGTGGCAGTGTCAGACACACTTAACTTGTTTTGAGTGGTGTCCGGTACGGCCTTCCCCTTGTAACACCGAAATGGCTTCCCAATTTTTATAACTCTGTGCGCGGCTTTACTGTTCAGTCTTTAAACGTGTAGTAAAGTTTATAGTGGAATGTCTGCCAATTTTGATTTTTTTAACATGGATTTTAAAAGTTAAGGATTTAGAAACCAAATTTCAAAAATACTGACAAATGAATTTTAGTTAATTTGTATCGAATCACTAGAAATATGTACTATATTTTGACAGCTGACAAAAAGATTTACACTTGACTTTTTTCTTTCTGTTTTGTGACTACGCATACTGGGTATGTATGTTTTTTAACGAGTGTTGCTGACAGATTTTACAGATTTTTTAGTAACTATAATAAATTCACCAGGGCATTGTTCGCCCTCAATATTTCGTCAAAGCCCTTTTCACCCTGAACTTCATTAGTTCATTCCTGTATAGTTCTCTAGAGTATTCTCCAACCCTCGAAAGTTTTGATGATACCCCATAAACATATCATTTTCGATACATATATACATAGAAACTTCTAGATTTACGAAACGGCGCTTGCGCGCGGAGTAGCCGATCTGAATGCTTGAACAACACAACATCCTCACGGTCACGACACGGCACGTTCATATCGTTAGGTTTTACAGTCATATGGTATCTGTTTATTGTTACTCTAACATATTTCGGGGTTTTACAGATGTTTCTTCATTCTATCCGGACGGACATTTTTGTGCTAATGCAAGCAATTATCTGTTGGGAGGAATTATTTGTGAACCTTTTAACACGTAGCGAACGGAATGTTCAGTCTTCGATGTAAAGTACAGCGTTTAAGATGAAAACTGGTGCACCACCTGCCTATCATCCAAAAAAAGCGGGAAAATTCAACTTCCGGTAAACGCGTGTGTTGGTAAAAACAGATACCCTATGACTGTAAAACCTTAAAAAAACGCGGGGAAAATGAATGACCCCGAACGTTTTGGTCCTATATGAAATTTTATTCTGTTAATTTTGTATTTCTGTTGTTTTTCAGCTCTTGTCTTGTGCAATCAAGCCGATAGCGCGCTAAAGTGTTTCAGGTCGCTCATAGTGCTAGCCACGGAACAGTTAAACAGAGTGCAGAGCGAAAAAAAGAAGCTTCCAAAGTTAAAGAGATCTGAGCCAGAAATAGAAACTGATAAAAAGGTATTGGTTTTTGTTGTTGTTGCAAATGCCATTTTTTATGTAAGCGAAATAATGGATACTGGTGTAACCTAGAAGCCATGGCTTATTTCTCTCTACCTTTCGCCCCAGTGGTCTGGCAGGATACTCTTAATTCTTTATCCGCCATTTTTTGTCACTTTTTGATGCTTCTTTTCTTTTTCAATTTACTTTGTATTTCGAAGGAAAGAAATAAGGTAGCAAGAACAAAGAGCTGTGAAATACCTAAAAAACAAAAAAGCAGTGAACTCCTGTCCCCCGAAAACGCTCGAAGATATTGCAAGTCAGTCAGTGAAGGTTATCAGTCTAATGATGTCGAAGACGCCACCGAGGTAGTGGCTGTTGAAGAGGTAGTGCAACAAGACATGTGTGAATTTGTTGCTCTAGAAGAAGTTCATAACGTGGAAGAAGACGAGAGCACCGTTGGAATTGTTATGGATTGTGTTGAACAAGAGGTTTCAGTACCAGAAGAAATGACTGCGTGTGAGCCCGTAATGGAGATGGAAGTTCAAGAGGATTTACCAGTGTTTTCAGTGAGTGAAGTAAGGGATATTTCATCTACTGAAGAAATGACAATGGCTTGTGAGAGTTCGGACAATGTTTGTGTTGTAAATTGTTTTGAAACTGTAGCGCCATTAGACTTTGAAGTAGCAATGGTGGAATCACTGGAAGACTCGGCTAGTACTCATAGTAGCGCCAGTAACGAGGATATCGTACAGACATTAAATACTGAAATAGTCATGATGGAATGCAATGAAGTTATGATGTCAGCCGAAGAGGTACCAGCCGATCCACAACAAAATGCCTTTATTAGGAGAGGGTAAGTTGAAAAGATGAATATGGACTCGTTAGCTTGTAATCGTGATGTTAATGTTGTTGATTTGCATTAAGGTGCGGTAATACGAACAACAAAATCGTGCAAATTGTCTCCCAACATCATTGGGCTGCAAGTTGCAGAGCGAATGTTGGTCGTATTATCACTCCGCGCGCAATAAATTTTCTTTGATACAGAGAGTAGAAAGAGTTTCTAACTTTTCTAGGCGCAGAAATACGAGCAACAAAATCGTCAATTTGCATGTCGCGCAACATTGTTGCAGAGCGAATTTTGGTTGTATTCAATACCACCCCGCGCGCAACAGATTTTCATTTTTGCATAGAGAGGAACGAGCTTCTACTTCTGCAACAAAGTCGCAACAAAGTCGCGCAACAATTTTGTTGTTGTATACAGGGTGGTAATACGATAATCATTCACACTGCAACTTGAAACGCAACAAGATTGCCTAACAAGTTGCTCGTATTTCCGCGCCAAGAAGTAGAAGTTCTTTCTTCTTTCTTACCGCGCGCACGGCACGGTGACGGTGTGGAACCAGTGCCAGTATTGTGCGAGATATCCGCTTAATTCATGATATGTTTAGACATAGCAGTATATATGGCATTATTGCGCAGTATTGTGCGCATGCGGAATGGCACATCCCGTGTAAGTTTTTTTAAGTTGACAGGAACGTTGAATGGAAAAAGGAATAGGAATTGGTGAAAAATTCTCATACTGCGCGTTTCTGTTAGCTTCGGTATCATGTGTCATTTTTTTTGTATTATTAACAATTTGCCCTTGGTAAGGTATGCACGTGAACAAAACTGATGCTCTACTATTCCACGAGATTTACATAGTCGTATTTCTATTTTATTATATTTTTTTTTGTACAATTGAGATTAGCATCGAGCAACGGAGAACCCGAACTAACTAAATTACTGCCCCGGGAGTCAACCTATGGAAGGCCTGCTCTGAATTATAACTAGACTTAGCTGACCCTATTTTCATCTAATTCATCATGGTCAAATGAGGTCATTTCAAAACAGTTAATAACATAGCCACGATATAACGTGCTTAGATTGGCTGGATATCTATGAACAAGAAATAGATCGTGCACGTGCTCGCATGTGATTGTGTAAACTCGTGCGCAACGACGTTAAAAACCGTTTTCAATTTGTTTCTTGATACTTTTTTTTGCCAGAACATAAAAACTGTCTTTCAGAACACAAAACAATCCTAAAATCAATTTGAATCACTTCTTTGTTATTGTTATAAATTTCGGATGGAAAATATTTTCACTTCAGAAATTTTATTATTTCACCTCATTTTCTCATTGAATCATTTCACCTCATTTTCTGTGAATGTAGAATGTAGAGTCGAACTCGGCCACGCCTCGTGAAACGCTTCTTTCATGCTTAACAGTCTTCCACGTGCATCCAGAACTGGACATACGCACGCTAAGGATTGACCATTTCTTTATTGTTAAGGTGGCTCAATGTATGATAAATTCTTTAACTCGCCGGCAATAATGACGTACGATGGGCTTAGGTGCCTTGATCCCACCACAAGGAATGCGCTACTACCCGGCGTCAAGGAGGTATCCATGGTAACCAACCACGGTCCACCACCTGACACCTGTCACACTGACACTAGCCAGTGGAAAAAACATATACTCACTTCTGTACTTACCAGAGAGAGGAGGGTGCAATCAACTTAATTTGACCAGCTAAGCATAGCGAGTGCTCGCGAGTGCTAGCAATGTGAGTCAAACGTCTGCTCCTGTTAGCCTGAGGAGCCCCCGCAACAGAAGCAACGCTGCTGATCAGTGGCCTCAGGTTTTATTTTACCTTTATTTAGCCATATATGTTTTTTTTCGCGCGAGCGGTGGGAGCTTGTGCGATAGTGCAACTTCAAGAACTTATATTTTGATGACGTTACAAAAAGATATTTCGCTCACATAATTATCTTTTTGACAAGAAACTCCAAAACTGTAGAGTTATATATTGAACTTTTTTGTTCAGCAATATCAAGATTTCGCATTATTTTAGATTTTGTAATACTGAATATTTTGTTACGTAGCTTTGCTAAAGTAACATTATACGCGATGAGTTCCTAAGAAAGTCTAGTCTGGGTTCATTATCTTTGATGTGACTGGGGTATCGCGTATCATCAGCCATAAAATCACATTACCCATTGTTTAAAAGACCTTTAAAAGCTTATTGAGCCACCTTAAATTGATAAATCTGATGTTTTTCCGGTAGTTGCTTTTCTTGTCGCCAGACAAACAGACGTTTCATCAATCGACTAACTAAAAATTATTTTCTTAGGTATGTAGTGAGCGAATTGATTGACACAGAAGAGAACTACATCCGGGACCTTGGGCATGTTATTAAGGTACTTATGTTCAAATGGCTGACAACTGTGACAGTCACACTTTAGTACTTTTCCTTCTGTGGTTAGTTCTGACAGTACAAATATAAGAAAGAATTTTGAAGTTGCCACATGTGTGAAGACTAGAAGCTTGTTGTCTTAACATCACGGTCCTCTCCACAACTAATGACCCTCGAGCGTGAGATAAACGGATAAGTATCAGTTATTATAATATAATGTTTTAATGACTCATTTTTTCCACAGGGTTACATGGCTACTCTGTCTAAAGAGTTTAGCGTTCCAAACGAACTCAAGGGAAAAGAAAAAGTTATATTTTCAAACATCCAGAATATTCACGAATGGCATTCTACGTAAGTGCATGAGAGATTACTGCGTGTTTTGGTTGAGTGTGGTTGTAACACCAAAAATCCCGAAGTTTGATGTGAAAATGTTCAAGTTGTCAAGGCAAATCCGGGAAGGCGTGAAATACACATGTGCATTTTCTTAACGACTTCGCGGATTTGCCTTGACAACACCAACATTTTCACATCAAACTTCAGGATTTTTGGTGTTATAACCGTTCATTAAAGCTCTTGCCGCGCCACACTCATCCAAAGCGCGCAGTAAGATCTGGACACATCGTGCAACTGTTGCGCATTGAGTCGGTCTACTGTTAGTTACAATTAGAAACGTTGCACGCCACAGTTGCAATGTTTACCAAGGCATATAATGAAAGACAATACGTGAATTCTTTCAATAGTCCACTTCACAGTCCCCTGTGCCATCTTGAAAGGTAGCCATGTCGTTGCATCAAAGCGAGATATGAGGTGACATTGCAATGATAGAGATATGTGAATAATTGTCCAAGGTGTCAAAAAAGGTCTCTATCATTGGTAGGTCTCATGTCCCACTTCTATGCAAAGGCAAGGCTACCTTTCAAGATGGCACAGGGGACTGTGAAGGGGATCATTGCATTTTAACTAACTAAGTAATGAACAACCTGATTGGACTCCTTTTTATTCATTTAGCGATTTTGTCAAAGATCTTAAGGAATGTGAAGACGATCCATCAAAATTAGGCGAAGCCTTCTCATCCGCAGTAAGTATGCTTTAAAAAAAATATTAAGTTTGTTTAATCTGTCGATCCATCCATTTCTTGTTCTTTTCTTAATTTTGAATTGGGCACTGCAAACCAAACACACATATCTAGAAACGCTGGATTCCAGAATCCACTGCACGATCCCTGGTCCGTCATACTGACCTGGGTTGCGTATTCCAATGCTTCATGTTAATTTATCATTTTAGTGCTATGACTTGATTAATCTTGATGTCGACTGAGCAGTTTTCGTGTGACTATGAAACTTACGGCACGGACCGCGCCTTGCCGTGTCAATGCCGTGCCATATATGAAAACATTCGAAATTTCGTGCCGTGTCCGCGACGCGCTGTAACCGACGTACTGTGTGCCGTGACTTTTCACACTCATACGAAATCTGCTCCTTACTAATCTATGTACGGTCAAGTGAGAGTTGTGAGTGGTTAGGGACTGAACTTATCAGTTTTGCTATTTGATTAATTTGTACCTTTTTCTTGTAGGAAACAAAACTCGAAGAGCTATACACAATATATTGCAGATCAAAAGCCAAATCTGACGAGCTTGTCCTTCCTTACAAGGAATCCTTTTTTAAAGTAAGTCTCAACTATGTGATCCATAAGTCCATCCATCTATATGACTATCTTTCCATAACCATATCTATTCATCCGTCCGTCCGTCCGTCCAATAGTTAATGAATTCCATAAATTTATCTGCTAGTGATGGTTACGCTATACATTGTTTTGAATTCATTGTTTTGTATTTGTCAAGGATTGTCGAAAGAGACTAGGGCATCGCTTGCAGCTTTCTGATTACTTAATCAAACCAGTACAAAGAATTACCAAGTACCAGTTACTACTTAGGGTAAGTACTCTTAATAGACCTTCCCACTGCGTTCAACTAGGAGGTCAAGGACTTGATGGGTATTTTAAGCCAAGTAGAACTGGGTGGCTCAGAACTTGGAGGGGTTGGTACCTGAACCAGGTGGATACATCAACTGGTAGGTGCATGATATGCATGAGCTGGGTGGCTCCATGCATTCCAGTTTTTGGGTGGCTCCAGTTTTTATCATTCAACATTTTTTCCTATAATTTCCCTAGGATATTTTGAAGTTTACCGAAAGAGCAGGGGAAGATGGTAGTGAAATCCAGGTAAGAAGGTTATTTTAATTTTTTCTTTTAGTTAAAATGAAAAACCGACAACCAATTTTGCTCACTCTTGTTGTGCTACTTCATTCCAGCGGGCCCTTGATGTGGCACTAAGAATCCTGAAACGAACGAATGACATGATATCCGTTGCTTCGATACAAGGATATGACGTAAGTAAAAAAAGATATTAACGCAGATTTCGTATGAAATCGGCGCGATGCGGAGACGCCACCGAATGTCGAATGTTTTCGTACACGGCACGGCACTAATACGGTCGTAGCAAGGCGCGGTTTTTTACAGCCATACGAAAATTGCTCTTAAATGTGCTTTGTTTTAAAATCTAGCAAAAGACCTTTCACTTTTGAAGATAATTGTTTTCATGACTTATAATGTACGCGCGGCATGGATTGCGTGTATTTACTATTAAAGTGAAACTCCCTAAAAAAACAACAAATAAAACAACAAACAAACAAACATACAAACAAACAAATAAACGCGAATAAATCAGTCACGCAGTTCGAAGTTGATGGGTTTTTTTGTTGTTGGAAAAGCGTTTATAAATGTGTGTCTGTTTTTGTGTAGAAATTGGTCAGTCCTGAGATATTTTGCTTGTATCCACCTCGCCTTCGCCTGAAGTAAATATATATTTTTAAATAATTTATTTCTTGAATCGTTGTCTTTAGGCAAAGCCGGATGACACTGGAGATCTCATTCTCAGGGTAAGTCTGAAGGTCATTCATTTTATGCACGACCATTCCTTTTTATCATTGTTCTACTTGTTCTTTGATGTTGCCAGGAGACACTAGAAGTTGCTGAAGGAAAATATCGACAAAAGATGAAGGAGCGCAATGTTTTCCTTTTCGAAAAACTTATCATTATTGCAGAGGTTCTCGAAAGAGAAGGAGGAGTCACTGAATTACGTTATCAGAACAGTATTAAGGTAGGAAGCACCTTACTAGAAAATAATTAAGAAAGATACCAATCAAGTAATCTAGTTAGAAATGCGTCGGTGCGCAAAGTTTGTGATCAATTTTGCTTCTCATATAAACCGCGACGATAACGAACAAAAACCAAAAACGTATGGATTAGGAGGTGGTTGAATGAATGGGTTAGATTGTGATGAGAAACTAGGTTATTTTTGGTAATGATAATTTAGACTGATGCATGGGACGGCTAGCCGCTCTCTTCACCATTCTCAGGATTCAAACTTAAACAGCAACTGATGACGCCGCATGTTTGTTGTACGACACGATAAAAACTGTTAACAAATGCATTTTTAATTAAGAACTTACTTGGAAACAAACTTCGATTTTTTTTTTATTTCTACAAAATTACTTTCCTGCTTTACAGCAGAGAGGAGAAGCTATTATAAATATTATAAATGTATGATTATAAATGTATGAATATATATAAATATAATGTATATGTATTTAACTATAAATATTTTTGTCAGACCCGTGGTCTAGGACAGACAGAATCAGTGGACAGTGATCCTTGTAAATGGGCGGTGTGGCTACGGAAACGGAGCAACGCAGAGATATACGTGTTCAAGGCTCCATCAACCCAAGTCAAAGATACCTGGATTAAAAATATCAAAGAATGTAACCTCAAAAAGAAATCTCCTGGGCTTCTTAAATGTACGTAAGACAAAATACAATATGTTAGATAACCTGTTAGTAAATCAATGTTTAGGTAACCCTATCTAGTATTTTGACGGGTAGGCGTTTAACCATTACAGCGCTTCTCAATCACTCACGCGTGATATCATACAAGACATTAGTAAAGCAATGTTTTGGTGACCCTATCTTTATGCCCGGGATGTTCCAAATTTTCACTTTTTGGGATTTGACTTTTACATTTTGTTGCAAAAGTGATGTCATTAGACATCAGGGACAACGTACACAACAAAAACATGAAAAGTTGAAAAGTTGTAAGAACAGGATTCTAGAGGGACAGAGAAGTTATCAGGTGGAACAGCGAAATCTAATCCAGAGCTGGACGACCCACTTTTAGCGATGTGCGCGCGGCAAGAACAAACCGAGTAGCGCTAAAAGATTGGTAAAAATTGTATTTCGTGCGCGCGCGCTGTTTTCCTCTTATTTTTGAGATATAATTAATAAGTTAGTCAGAAAAGTGGGTCCAGCTTTGGAATAAGAGAAATCGTGATCAGTCATGCAGCCCCACCCTTCAAACTGTTCCATCGCATCTGCTGTTGTAAATACAATGTCAATGATGAGAAACGTACCTGAAAGTTGACTGACACGCATATTGTATCTATTATTTATAGCTTTATATCGGTCAAGAACTTTTCGCAGAGAAGAGTCAGACGCAAAGGAGATGCTGTAAGTAAAAAAAGTGACACAACCTGGGATAGAGCCGGTTATTGGGGTGCTTTTCATTTAAACTAATCCATCCGGTTGGAATTGTAAGCGATTTTCTAATCTCGATTCTAACCGGGCAAACTTCCGACAAATGGTACACGCGTCTACCGGAAAAACCGGAATGAGAGCGGAAAGTGGATTACCTTAATCGAAGACCGGATTTTCCGGAATCTTCCGACACATACCATTTGTTTTCCAACCGGTTTTTCCGGTTAAATGGTAAGCTCCCATGATCTAGACAGCTTTCCCAAAATCTGTGACTTCTGAGCAGAGTGCCTTTTTTCATTGAACATAGATGAACCTGGTGTTCTGTCAAAGATTCAAGAGGATGACATTTTTGTGATTAAGAATAATTAGTGTTTGTTGCTAATCGTGATCTTCGTGTTTTTTCAGAGACTCTTTGACACCAAACTTACTATCAGTTGAAGACGGACCGTCAAAGCCAGGAAGTGAAAGAAAATCCAAGCGAAAAGCTTCCAAAGTCATGTCAAGAAAGAAGAAAAATGCAGGCATGTCAGACAGACTTAAGGAAAACATCATGAGGTTTCGTGCTGAAGAACAGATGCTTTCTATTGAAGAACCTTGTGAAGTATTATACGCTGAACCGCCCGATAGCTTGAGCTTATCGCAAGTAGATATTCCTCAATCTCCTGACTCGCCTGGTCCACTAGCCCAGCCAGGATCTACTACCGAAATGCGACTGAAGATTGAGTCAGAGGTAAAATAAAGCTTTAACTGATCTATTGATCGATGTAAATGTTGTAATATTGCTTCATAGCTTGCATTGCCTTTATCTAGTTGTGCAACATATAGTGCTGATGAATGCTTTTCTCAAAACCTTCGAGTCGCCTTGTTTCCTCACACGTGGATCAATAGTTTTTAATATTATGGAATATTGTGGAATTTGTAGTATATTTGAGTCGAATGATACAACATGCTTTCACAATTTAACCTGAGACCCCTTTTAATGCATGATGTGTTTTATATCATTTAATTATTTTAAGATTCTTTATTTTACACCGAAATATAGACCCCTTGTACGTGACGTCAAAGCAGCTCAATTTAGAGAGCAAAAGAAAAGAATTTCCATCTCCTGAGAATTGGAAAGCCTATTTTTGTCTCCCAAAATAGCTGCATTCCGAAGTGTGCCGCAAGAGGTCTATTGCCCCTGCAAAGTAATATTACCGAAGGGTCACCGGGTGCTTCACTGATTTGTTTTTACACAGGAGAATCAGCTGAAAAAGGTACTGCTGCTGACTCGTTTGATCGCGGCAAGGCTACTGCAAACAAAAGACGCGGCTGAGGCTCTTGACTTGTATGTAGATGTGATTGGAAGTGTTTTACCGGTTGAGGAACTCAAGAAATACGAAGAGGTGAGGGATTACTCAAGTGACGGTTATTTGAAGGATGTCAGCCCTATATGTTTAATAGATAGTCAGTTATATATACAGTTATATATTCAGTTTAACTTTTTGTGATGTTTGTGATTTTGAATATAAAAGTCCGCTGCCTACTTTTTATTTATAGCCACGATCGCCATAGTGAAAAACGTACCTTCTTATTTTCAGATTATTACTTCACGAGATCTACTGCTTCAACAATGTACTGAAATATACGATGTCTGGCGGAAAGAAAATGTCTTCACAAGGTACACTAGTGATCTAATTAGTAAAAGACTTAGCACACCAAATTACAACAGTAACGTACTAACCAATCACATTGTGTTCTGATTCATTGCCAATGAATTACTACACGCAGAATATCCAGTGATCTATATTGCTGCTCAACCTCCTACCCAGAGCCCTCTAACTCCAATCCAAACCATTCTTTGGCCAGCCAACGCTAGGGTCTTCTCTCCTCCGCGTTAGAGGGCCCTAGGAACGAGGTTGATCGTTGCTATTAAAACTTTTAGTTCACTAACCATTAGTATTTCCTTATTTGTTTCATGGTTTACAGTGGAGACGTTGAAGAGCCCTATGCATCAATAACAAACCTGTTAAGCGAAACAGCGGGGTAGGTCAAATATAGTAGGGTACTATAGATGGGATTAATCTGACAAAACCATAGGTGCGTAGGACTGTCATTAAGATTGATCTGACAGGCACGTAGGTCACAAGGTTGTCCTAACAGAGAAGGGTACGTTAGTCTATCATTAGGGTCTGTCAGAAGGGTACTTTAGTTTGCCCTTCATTAGGGGTCGGTGCGTATTTAGGTTCGACCGCAGGGTAAAATAATTCTACTAGCCCGCACATTACACGATTAGATTAGATTTTAAAGTTTGTTGTATAATTATTTTCTCTTTTCTCTAGATTTTGTAGTTTACACAAAGGAAATCCTTGGTCTGTAGTCCTGTACTCAGTGGGTGCAATGGCAGGCAGCCGTGAGCGAAAATGGCGTGATGCTTCACAAGCCTTTTATCGGTTGTCACTTGTTTACAGTGCACTCCAAGCAACATCGTGTGCGGGTACGTGATTTTCACTGTTGATTATGATACTAATGGTAATAATGATGATGATGATAATACTGCCGGTTTAGGTGAAGATCACAAACACCGTGATTACCATGTTCTTAGTACTTTTGAGGCTTTCGCGTGCGATAGACATGCATTCTAAAGTTTTTACCGTTTTCACGCGTTTGACGTTTTGGCTGCACTCGTGGTTGCCTTCATCAATGTTTTTGTTGGTTCCGTGCCAGATTTCGCCTTCTCCACAGGGATATCTCTTTTATTTTCCTTTCTTATGTTCTTGGGTTCCCTGTGTGATAAAGGTGGGAGGAGGAGGAGGATTGGGTAGCCCGCCAAAGGAACAGTCTAGAAAGAGCAAAGAGACGCCTGCGGAGGAGGTTATACCAGATTAGAGTTTATTCAAAAGCGTCCATCGAAATTGCAGAGCGCTGCATGCATTCAATATCACTATCACACAATATTCAGCTATGTTATAGTAATCATGTACCACAGAAAAATTCAATTTTGCGTTTGATAACACTCCGTTGGTGTTTTATTTATTCTTCCTTTTTTCTTTAGTGGATAGTCTAGTGGATGCGCACTGGATGTGTTGTCATGCAGGAGACTACCAAGGAGCTGTCAATTTATTTTACAATGCTTTCATAAGAGCATTGGCCTGTAGAGATCTGATAAGATGCTTGAGGTAAGGACGCAGTGGATCCGAAAATAGACAATCTTTCTCAAGGAAATACTGATAGCACGCAGTGTGAAAAGTCACGACACACGGCACTGACACGATCACGGCAAGGTGCAGTCTGTGCCTTGTGGTCTGAATGTTTAAAATGTGCAGGAGAAATTTTCAACAATTAACTTTGACCTGACTCTTTTTTTTTTCAATTTTCAATTTTCGTTTACTTTTTTCATTTGAATATCGTGGAAAAAAATGTCTGCTTCATTTAATTTACCTCGTGTGTTTTTAATCAAAGGTTTGAACTGCAAGGCTTAAGTCTAGTAGAAAAATTGACATCCAAAGACAATAACAACAACTGTGGCACCGAAGACGAAAATGAATCCCGAGGACTCGTGTCCTCGCAACACCTGGCCTTTCTCATCAACATGAGTCGTGCTACCAGACGTAAAGACTGGGCTTGGTTTGAATTCGCTGAAACAGAATTAAACATTATGTAAGTGGTGAAAAGCTTGTCTGATTAGAAATCCGCGGCAAGGAAGCAATATTTATCATGATCACTATATCATATCTGCTACCTTTGTTTCTCCGACAGATTGAGTCAGCGCGCGGATTCGACTTGATAAATTACAGTATCTGTGAAGACTAAAAGGCTGAGTTCACCTCCGCTGTTCAAGGGCGTAGCGAGGACGTCTCGATCATTGAGGGAGGGGGGGGGGGGGGCAATGTGCCATTTTCCAGTCATATTTACAGGAATCCCACATGCGAAAATCAAACTATGGTGGTGTAGTGGGGGATGGGGGCGCCCCCTCGGTACGCCACTGTTCCTGTTGGCGAACAAGTACTATTTCCCCTCCCCTTTTCCCTTCTACCTCTCCATCACCAATGCAAATTTACTAATGCTCCGACCAATCTTTGTTTTTTACGATGCAGAGTCAATTTGACTACTGGTCGACAGGCAGGCGCCATTTTATCTGCTGTGTTCAAGAAAATGAGAAACGCTATTGGAGAAGCCACGACGGAATCCTTTGCGTGACGTCCACAAAATCCTCAATTGATCCTCCTTGATTGACGGTAATGTTTCTGTATGGTTACACCATCAAATAACGCCAGATATCTCACAGTATTACGTACTCTAACGGGAAAGACCTATATTCATTAAAAGCCAAATCCGTACAACGAGATAGACATGGTATTTTAGTGAATTAGATTGAATATCGTGAAGTATTATTCAAATGAAAGAGTGACTATGAAGCTTATTTAGAGGCTGTATGGAGATCATAACGGGAAGTGACATACGGAAATATGCACTTCGAAAACGTTTTTGCTGATCCGCATCAAAGCTACTTTTTGCGGACATTATCGGCCATGCAAACAAAATTTAGTAATTAGGCTTTGGATAAACTCCAGCTGTAACGAAGCAATTTTCTTTACTACTTTAAAAATACAATCTTCTTACGAACTTCTCGAAGCCGGATAACCGACTAGTTATTTTGATCTAATGCTGCGGCAAAATCTTTTCTAATCAAAGAGTTGTTGTTCTATTCTCGACTACAAACTTCAAATTATTGTGATTTATCGCTTTTCTAATTGAACTATTTCATTTTGACTTCAGGCTTCAATTACTTGTCAAATTGTAATGACATTTTGGCGAAAGAAATGACATCCTAAATTAGAATTATATTGGTCATCATGTTGTCATTAAATTCTGCTGATTATTTGTGCCTTTTCTTGGTAAATTTACTTCCAAGATTTGTTTTAGTTACGAAAAAGGGGCAATTCGATGTTTTGTTTTTAAGAAACATTAGAAATGACCACGCCCAGAAACGCGTGGCATTTGGGGGTTCTTGTTATTCCCCTTTAATTCAACTCGGGTTCATTTCTCTAGAATTCCGGAGAAACGAACTACAGCACACAGACAAATATCGAAATGAGAATTGTAATATATGGATTATTTTTCTATTGTTCTTTCTTCCTCTAAAAGCATTTTTAAGGCCTTCGAATTAGCCTCGACATTATTATGAAAAAATAATTGCGCTTGTAAGAAATAACCTATTGTCAAATGTATTTTAGCTCAACCAAAATGAGTAAAACGTGCATATAGAAAGTCTAATTAATTGTAGTAATAGCTTTTATAAAATATTAAAATTGTTAAGATTAAGGTTATGACAATTAATAGCAATTGTCCATTAAATTAAAGATGTTTTGTTGAAATTTGAGGTATTTTTGCGTAACGTGTATATTAGTTGCTTATACTCAACAAAGTAAGTGTCATTGGTTTCTATGTGGTAATACTGCCCAATGATAACAATAAAAAGAGGCTTGGCTCGCCGGGTTACACTTCTATCTTCAGCATGTGAAGCAATATTCTGCAATATCCAATATCGTCCTGATGGACCCTAAACGTCAGTAACTAGGCAGGCAAGCATGGAAGAAAACAGCATTTTTGATTAAAATCATGAATAAAGTATTTTTAAAGATAAATATTATTTGATTTTTTTCTTATTTTCTCCCAAAAGAAACATCTATGATGATTCGTTTTTGCTTTGTCGGCATGGCTCGTTGGCCTTGTGGACATTGCGGCTTTCGTCAATTATTAGGTTTATTGTTATATCACCAACTATCTTCCGCGTACTTTTGTTATGT
Source organism: Anthopleura sola (assembly GCA_023349425.1). NCBI lineage: Eukaryota > Metazoa > Cnidaria > Anthozoa > Actiniaria > Actiniidae > Anthopleura > Anthopleura sola. The sequence goes on along the minus strand of JALHLI010000003.1, from coordinate 3,908,315 downwards.
CTTAAATATTTACCTATTGCATGGTGGGCCACGAGTGTCTATAATAATTTGGACCAGAGGGACTGAATTTGAAAGAGAAAAACCAGAGTGCCTGTAATGATTATTGCTATCTAAGCTATTATACCTGCCTGTAACTACTAAAATATGAGAAAGAACAAAAGGCGAAACATTGTGATCTTTTTTTATTGTGCAGGAAAATAATACAAACAGCGAAACAACGACAGTGTTTTTAGGAAATCGATTTTTCACTTTTGTTTGCCGGTGTTACTACTGTCCTGTAAGATATATTGTTCGAGCGGTTGTCGTAGAGTGGAAACAATATGCCAAATGGACTACTTCGACGATACGGCGACCATCTTGGTAGGGGGCAATTCTGAAAACATTCTTGTTACAGTAATGGCGTCGATTAACATTAATAGTTCACCACAAGACAATTTGACAAGAGATGAATGCAGGAGATTGACATCAAAGAAAGACAAATATAAACGAATCTCTATATACAATCCGCCATCTTTGTTTTGTTTTGCTCCTGGACGTCCCACAATGCCTTGTGATTCAAGATGGAATACGTCCATTCATACATTTTAAAATAGTTTTATTATTCATAATGCCCTTAACGCCTAAGTAAATCACGACCCTAGATTTTGTAGTAATTTTAAACTTTTATCATTATAACGTATATATTCGGGAACTTTTTCCAGTGGTTAGCGCCTAATTCGAATCGATACAGCGATACATGCTCATCAAAATATGACGGGGATTACAAAAGAAAGTTTTTTTCAGGTTTTCCCGCAAGTTTATAAAAAGTTTGTGCATCTTATATTTGTCATATAGTCGCGAATGTTATTCAAGTGCAATAGAAAAGAGTTATTGCGGCAAATTTAGACTTTTCAGAATTTCTTGCCATGGACAGTCCGGTGTGCATGGAGGCTTTTGAGAGTGTAGTATATACATTCGCATTCATTATGGGGAAGTCAACATGAACTTTTATGTTGTTGCGTTCAAGTTGACTGTCTAGTGGCTGTGAACCAAGCGTGAGTCCATCTGATTGATTCGTAAGGCTATTTTCCAGACTGCAACCCTCTCTTCATTAAATCTGCAATAAACCTAAACAAAATATTCCAAGCCTCTGAAGTCTCTTGAGTCCATTGTGATCGCAGTAGATCTTGTAAAGTGTCCATCAGGGCCACTTGCATCGCCTAAGATAAACACAAAATATAAATCAGCTTAAAGGCAGGAAACTAAAGTAAAAAACTGAACTTTGTCAAATTTGTAACAGGTCTTTCAATATAAATCCATTCAGACCATTGCGTGGTCAGGTATTCCCATGCGACGTAAACACGGTCCTAACAACCAGTTTTGAGTGTCAAGTTCTGGAAGCACGCAAGAGGTTGTCGCTGAAAAGCATGAAAGCGAATTTTTTTTAAATTATCTTGAGCCTGGAAAAGCAAGACGACAGTTTTATGTTCTACTACGGACAACTTCAACTTCAAAAGAGAGTGCATAATCACTTCCACGTGTGTGATTTCCATTGTTTACAATAACCAACGACATTAATCATTATTATCAGTATTATATGGAATACTGGTTTCCATAAACATGCCAAACTCTCTCATGTCCCATACCTCATACTTACATCAAGATACGATGGTTTAAGGGCTCGTGCCACATGTCTCTGCCCCAGTCCCTCCAGGTAGGCAGCAAAACTCTCCGCATCATCCATGGCTGTAACAGCATTTTCCACGGCCTTCATGACTCGTTTAGCGTGTCCATGTAAAGCATTGGCTTTTTCAAGCTCTTCTCTCTTAAGGTTCGCAAATTCAGGAAATAGTTTCTGGAAGTCTGGGTTAATTTCAAAAAACCTGTCGAAGATAAATCAAGTGATTAAAAACCCATCAAGAAATCAATTGTTAGTTATCGTCTGTGATGTAAAGAAATACGTACGGTATTGTTAATAGCGCCTTTTAGTTTATGCTTTATGTATACCATTGATCAATTAACTTTTCTCATTCATTGTCTGCTCCCATAATTCAAAATGGCGGACGCTTCAGAGCTAACACACGTAGCCTGGCAAAACGCTCGGAGTTATCTTACAAAAAAAACGAATCGCATTTATTTCTTTGCAAAACTGTTTTAGTCGTTTTTTATTGTTTCTCTTGAAAAATCACTGTTCACATCGTGTAGATATTGACCATAGACCGCTCAATTTACTTCCATAGACCGCTCGATTCACCGAAGTCGAGGATTTGGCCAGGCTACTTGTGATAGCATACTCATGACGTCATTCCGAACAGCAAAGAGATCAGCGCCACCCTGCAGCATGTGTCAACAATGAAATGGGTTTTGTCTAAGATAAATGGTCTGGCTGATGAATTGCTGGTCATGATAACTGGCCAAATGTACATCAAAACTCACAAAGCACTCTGGGAATTAAACAGAGTCCTGCCAAAATGAAATAGGGAAAATTGTTTTCCTTCATCTCCGTAGGAATACCGAAAACCTTTAGTATGCTGTAAATATCATTAATCGTAGGGTAAAAGCGGGGAAAATACGCACATTATTCGGAAGTACCGTAATCGGCAAATAAAGTAAATGTTTTAGCAAATCTATTGGCAAATGACAGCACTAAACTCGAAGCATTTAAAAATCAATTAGATCCCTAGTGAATGGTTGTAATAGAGGTGTTTTTTCTTCCATGTTACTTAGTTTAATTAAAGAGGTCTTTTCTATTACTTGAAGATTTGCTTTTGTCATAATTGTTCTTAATTAATGCCCCCATTTGTGTACTTGGTCATCATTTGCCTCTACTTTCATAGATTTACGCCATTTTTTTCCCTTTATCGTCGACTGTTTTCTTTTCTATATATAAAGTGCTGTGAGAAATGCTAGTTTTATCAATAAATGTAGGTGATAGCGTTGAAGGTTATTGACGTGCTCTAACTTTATACAGAAGAGTTAGTACTCAACGATCATTAGTGTGCTGATGCTATATGCTATGTTTGATTATTCGAAGCGGAAGGTGTTGAAGACATTCCGGAGTGTAATCACAGAAGTACAAAGGACAATTAAGACTTGAGCGATGTAATATAAAAGTTATTGGTTCTGTAGTGGATAATCCTTGTTCAGTACTAGAAGCAAAACGAACTCTGTTTTAATTATTGCACGTGTTGGAGCAGATTTGGGCCTCTGCAACAAAAGCTGTTTTGGTCACTCTGCCCTTCTACTTTTCCTTTTGTAAATTTTCTTTTTTCTTTAATATTTTTTCTTATAATGGGCGAAGCTAGTAAAATATAATAGAATAAAATAAAATATATTTGAAACTGATTTCACATGATGAATTTTTTTCATTAAATTTAATTTGGCTTTCTCTCAAAACACCGAAAAACATTACTCATAAGATAATTACATTTTTGTTACTCATTTGTTTTATGTTATGTTCAGTTTCGCTTCGTTAGAGCATATTTTTGCCTTTTTTAGAATTTGTGCAGAACAAAAATTGAAAACCTTCACAAGAGTATTTTCAAAAAAATTCCGTAAGCTTAATTCATCACGGCTTGAAAAGACTGGTTCCTTTTGTCATTTATTATTTATTATATATATAATGTCTTATTCAAACCCAAAATCTGTAGTCAAAATATTGGATGCATTGGCACCGTAAAAAAGACAAAAGATTGTTTACCTTAAACTAAGAAATTATAAACTATAAATATACAGTGGTTGCTTTATCCCTCCAAAAACATATAATATAATAGTACTATAGTAATATAACTACAGCTTACCTTAGAAATGTCTTTTTCCCCACCGAATTTTTTTGAGCATCGATTGTTTCCCATGTTTCTCGTACGAGGTATTTTTGTGCAGTTGATAGCGGGATGGTAACGAAGTCTTTTTGCACTCTTGAATCCAGTGATGAAGCACAACCCATTGTCGGTTATGGTATTCAGTTTCTTCCTCTGCTTCCTATTCCTTTTTCTTTTTAATGAATTGGAAGGTGTAATAACGTCTGAAACGTGAGGTAAACACGACAACAACTGATTAGAACTGACTTTCCGGCACCGAAAAAGTACCGATTTCTAGACATTTAATTTAGGCTTCTGTGAAGAGGAGAATAGCTGAGTCATTCTGATCTAACCAGCCATCAGTTTTATCAAGCCCTGAAACAACCTCTGGGCTGATCTTAGTCAGGAAAATCCTTCCCCGCCAAAGCCTATTTGATGACTGAGTACTTGCATTCATAATACTTTGCTGGTGGTATTGCCTTGCTTATCTAATCTTGATAAATCCATAAGTGCTTCAACTTTTGGCCAATAACGGGAAAAGAACTTGAAAAACACAAATAAATCAGAAATATGGTAGAAAAATCTAGAGAGATGGTATATATTGTAGACTTAGAGTGGTTCAGTGTCGGATATAAAAACCAAAACTAGTCTTCAGCGAGATTTTACATTAAAAATTTTGTGAAATTGTTGCTGGATTAACTGTTGCGGCGTAGCATTGCTTTTACCTCTGATACTATTTTTTTTTTTTTTTTTCAAATACAAACTTTCTCTCTCCTCAAATGGCTTAAGCTTTCTGGACTTCATGAACAACTGTACATTTTGTAGTTGAAGTATTTAAGCTAAACTTGTTTGATTTTTGCATAAATATCTGATGTTCGACTTCAATATGAAGTTCGAGCCAACCAGGGAGTGTTACTTTTCAAATCTTGGTCCTCTATCATCCCCATTCAATCTCTCTTTTGTCTGGCTCAATGAATGGCTAAAGGAGTGATAGATGACGAGTAGTGATAAGGTATCTGCAAAAACAGTGAGTTGGAAGTTCTTTTTTAAGTTAAAATGTTAAAACATATAAAACAAATCTCGAGTGAAAAGCTCAGCATGTAGTTTGTAACCAAAAGCAACTGTGAATTTATTTCTATTTTGCTGTATGTAATAGGAATTAATTCTTTTTTTATACATGACTGATATGAACGATTTCTCTCAGATGAACTCGATCTATTCTGATATTAAATAGTCGCTGAGTATTTGAAGTCTCTATGAAGTATAAGCGTAAGAAATATTAATGGGTCAGTACTAGAATAATAATCAGTTGAGTGAGTGTCATTTCAAAGGACGTGATCAAGTAATTTCGCTTCAAATGCAATGTTTAATTGTTTCTTAATAAAACAATCAGTGTTGTGGTAAGTGAAATCCAAAATATTTAAAGTCATTTTAGGGAATGTAACATCTGTTGAAAGAAACCTTCCCTGATTATTCGAACTAGCTAGAACTGCTAAGTCGCACGGCCTGTTCAGATCAGTTCCCCAGCAGTGAGAGACTCATAGAATCAGGATATCCTTCAAGACAGGAATTCACCGCACGCGTAGCCAGAAATTATGACTAAATTACAATTGAGCGAGTCAAAAACCTATTTTCTAAATGATAATTATGGATATTGATGCATAGTGGATATTCTATTGACGTTGTGCCGCGCGACTGTAAGGACTCGAATAAGATGCGGAAATTCGGCACTTATCATTTATCAATGAAGGCAATCCGGCTTCAATCTCCCATATTCCTGGTCTCCTTTGCAGCCGTTCTTAGCGTCGGTCTCAAAATCCCTCCCCACTAGTGCAAAGGAGACCACCAAATTCCAAGTTCATTCAAAATTCTCTAATTTTAATCAAAATTCTTTTACCGTGATGTTATTCAAAATTTCTAGAGTAATGATTTTAAGGACTCGGCTTTGCTTTCGGGTGTTTTTAGATATATTGATTATAAAAATCGATCTCTGTTTACCAACAAATTGTCTATGATGAAAAAAGTTAATACTCAATCAATTCAGTCTTTTTTATACGTGACTAATATGAACGATTTGCCTTAGATTTTCTCTTCTAATTTTCTAACTCGGAATTATCTCGACATTAGTCCACTCTGAAAACAGATACTTTTTCGATAGACCTTCTTACAGTTCTGTCCAGTGACTACGAATAATAGTTCCAAGTCGAGGTTGGACTTGCCGCGCATAGCAAAACTATGCAACTCCAACCTCGACTTGGAACTATTATTCGTGGTCATTGAACGGAACTACAATGAAGGTCTAGTGCTTTTGGGACCAGCGAGTCCCTGACTGGATAATCTGCGATATTGATTGAAGTAAAAAGATAATTTAAGATAAAAACATAAGAATAATAGTTGCTTGTCTGTTAGTAGTAAGTTCGTTGGAATGAAGCAGAATTATTCTGTAGTGCATAGACGGCTTTTAATTGCTTTATTTTCCAAGATATCAAAGAAACTACCGCGAAATGTCATGACAACCACCGGCTAAACTGATCCAAGTCAATCATGGTTTGATCGCAAAACATCCGGCACGAAAAATATTAAAGCGACACAAACATCATAACATTTTAAATTGAATTGTGCAGCTTGTTAGGTTTTACACAAACCTGCAGCTAGACCTTTTTGTAAATTGAAACTGTTATATCTCATAATCAGTGACTGTTTACCCCTTGATTTACAGTTCTATTTTTTGAGTTTGCTTCCGCGGGCTCAATTTATATGATCAAAGTCGGTTCTAGTTTGTGCTGTGACGATTTTCCCCCCTCATGTTATTTAAACATGCACATATCGGAGGTTATCTAACTAACTGTTTCTCATTAAGTATTAAACAATTCAAAATATATGGACAAAGTGGGCAGTGTTTGCCCCTGGCCATTGCGAAACGGCAAATGAAGAAATGAAAAAAGAATTGATGAGAGAAAGAAATAAAGCACGAAAAAAAGAAACAATTTACGAAAGAAAGAAATAAAGTACTAAAGAAACGAATAAAGTACCAAAGAAACGAATAAAGTACTAAAGAAACGAACAAAGTACCAAAGAAACGAATAAAGTACTAAGGAAACGAACAAAGTACGAAAGAAACAAACAAAGTACTAAGGAAACGAACAAAGTACGAAAGGAAGGAAGGAAAAAAGGAAGAAAAAAGTAAGAAGGATAAGAAAAGAAAAGAAGAAAAAGCCCATTCAATTACCATTACAATTAAAGCTAAAAGTGAGTAAGTATTTAACTGCTCCAGTGATTCCTACCCATACTTCCTTTCGGTCCAGACGCGTAGACTTAAGTCTATCGAGGACAACGTGTCTTGAAAACAATCTCCTCAGCTGTACTTCAAAATACCGGTATCCATGACAACAACGGTTGTTTTGTTTAGTTATCCATTATATTTTTTATTACTGTTATCATAATTTATTGAATGCGCAAGGAATTCTATTCAAGATTCCGCTCCAAATTAAACAATACATTAATAAAAATGCATAGCCATCAGACAAACCACCAGCAAGTACTCTATTATTTCGAATATCTGCGCGTTACAAGCCAGTAGTATAAATAATCGACTTCTGTTGACTTCCGTACCCCGTCCGCTTGGCCCGGAGGCCTTTTTGTATTTTTTTTTTTTCATATTTAGTCTTCAACGAATAATAATGGTTAGCGTGGATTACACACTAAACAATTGATCGATATATGAACACGACATACATTTAATAGCGTTCAGTCGAATTGTTTTAGATTTAACCTGTTTAGTTTAACCTGAAGTTTAATTTTTCTTAGATAATGCATGCTGCTGGTAATTATTCAAGGTTGCAACTACGAAAATTTAGCCGACAATAAAAAGAAAAAAAAAAAAAAAAGAATATAACCAATGACCGTCAAAGTTTTCTACAACCATTCTGTAGTTTTCTGTTGAAAAAGCGCGCATTTTTGGCGGAAAACAGCCCAATGTAATATTCGCAGTGTTTCACTGTTTAGAAGAAATTATGATGTACAAAAACAGCTTAGTGTTTTTCAACATCAATGCCATTCATATAAAAAAACACCAAATGATTTCTTATAGTCAACGATCGTCATATCTTCACTTGTACTTACCAGATAGACAAGAATATAAACTGTTGTCGACGTGTTATCCTATCACTCGGATTGTCCAGCTACTATACCAGGTAACTCGCCAATTCGCCTCACTGCCTGTCATCCGTAAGAAATTGAATTTGAGATTAAAGTCCTGCTAATAGCATACTACAATTGGCTGATAAATATATTGATAATACTGACACTTCATCGCACATCAGCTTATGTTGCCATAATGTTACCCAATTGGACACCTTATAGAACTTTTTTAGCCAATAACTTACATCAGCGTTGAACTCGTGGAAATGTTTATGAAATTGTTTTCTATTTACACAAGCTGTATTCCTAGAGAAATAATGCATGGTTCTTAAATAAATAGTTGGGTTCTATTGGAAAAAAAGTGAATTACAATCTACCGCCAGCTTGTTCGTAAATCGTAAGAAAATTGTTCAGATCATGTATGATTTAATCAACAATAATTCCCAGCCAAAGAAAAGACCTCAAAGAAAGAAGAAGGACAATACGTATTCATTAAAAGTGGTACATTAATTTGTACAGGTATAGTTTGGCAGGAAGGTTTCGGAATTAATTTAGTGTAAACACACTTAGAAAACGGCAAACGAAAATGAAACACTGGATTTTAGATTGGAAATTGTAGGTATTTCAAATCTTTGGCGTTCCACCTCAGAACTGAAGAAGGCTGAAAATTTAATTTATTGATTTAATCATCTTTGCTTTACTTTCTTTCCGGCTTTGTTTCTTTTTTAATCTGAGTAAAACAAAACCAAAAAAAAAAATACACTGAAAAAAAAAAAAAACTCGAATTACATCTAATTACGTCTAATCATTAGAATTACAAATAGTGATAAATATGAATATGTTTGGAATGAAGATGATTTTATTATTATTTTCTTATCTTATATAATGTTGTCAGTTTTCTGATAATTGTGTAAAAAGTTATTTTCTAGAAAAAGCAAATATGTAAAATTTAAAACTCACAGCTGTAAAAATTGACATGGAAAAACTAATAAAAACAGAACAAACAGTTTTTGGTGCGAAAAGGGTGACGAAGAAGAAAGATTATTCGTTCGTTTTGTTTGCTCCATACATATTCAAATTCCCTTTTGCAAACTAGTCTCTTATATTTTCCGCCAAACTTAGCCATTCCACTTTTTAAGGTGCCCCATGGTCCTTGGCCAGTGGTACAATCTTTTCATTAATAATTTTTGATTAATTTAATTCAGTATCCTGACGAAAAGCCAAATAAAATCAAGCAAATATAAAATTCATATTTGAAATGTTTTTTTGTTCGTTTACGATTTAACATCTGTTTGACTCTTTTATTGTGACAAGTTTATCTTGATATATCGACAGCCTAAAGCATACTAGTGTTTAATGGGCTGTTTTAGCAAATGGACACTAGTAATGGGTCAAATTAATTGGAAATACCTCTTACTTTTTATTTCATAATCACTAAAGCATGGCCACGAATTCGAAGCGTTTATTCTTAGCCTTCGTTATTTCCATTTTTAGTTGCTTATTTAGCTGCCACAACGGCACTAAACATATCAGCATATTGAATAACCTGATCCAATAGCCATCTGGACTCCTGGATGCCGTATATCTTTATGAGTAGCTAATGGAAGACTAGGAGCTAATCTACCGCTCAGAGGCTGAGCAAAGCATTTGGGAGACCTTAGACTATGACGAATCGAGGCCAAAAACATCATAGTTCGAAATATCTTTCAAATGATGAAAAAGACTGGTTTGACGGTTCCATGAAATCAGCATAACAATAACCATGCAAACAGATAGACAAGTTTATTTTCCGTGCGCAGCATAATAAATTAATTAAGATATCAAGCTCTGGATTTAGGCATGGTTCTGTGAAAGAAACTGACAAAAAGTGGTTGTAGCATATCTCTAACATAATGGAGGAAAAACCGTACCCGTCTTGAAGCGAAACGGCTTGGACTAGCCTCGTCCCCAGGCTACTCAATGTCAGCTCTCCCAAATACAAAATGGCGGACGCTTCAGAGCTAACACACGTAGCCTGGCAAAACGCTCGAAGTTATCTTCCAAAATAAATGAATCGCATTTATTTCTTTACAAAACTGGTTTTTTTTAATAGTCATTTTTCAAACCGTCGTTTCTCAAATAGTCGTTTTTCAAACTGACCAAAGTCCGCTCGATTTAATTACTTTCATAGACCGCTCGATTCGCCGAAATCGAGGATTTGGCCAGGCTATTCGTCTGAGAGCGAAAAGCGAAACAGCGAAGGGCCTGGGGATGAGATTAGGCTTGTCCCAGGTGTCAAAGTCCAAGCTTTTACCACATCACCTTTGTGAGACCTCATCTTGAATGTGCCAGCAGTGTCTGGGATCAATATACACAGAAACATATCAAGGACACCGAGAGGATTCAAAGAAGAGCCGCAAGATTTGCAAAAGGCTTTAACTTGCGAGAACGAGGAACTGTGACAAACGTTAACCTGCTCAAGGAACTTAGCTGACCAACACTCCACATTGCAGAAAGTTTTCATGACTGCTCACTCCGTGATTATTGCTGCGAAGCCGTAAGGCGAGCAGCAACACTAATCATGACATATGCCAAGAAAAATCTCGATTTGAGCATCACGAGTCTGGCGTGCCGGATTTTTTGGAGGATGCTCGGAACATGATCGGTCATCGGAGAATACATTGAAGATCGATTATCAGTCGTACCGGATTGTCGGAGGATGCTCGGAACATGCTCGGCTGCAGTAATAAATCTATTTTTCCCCTTGTTTAACATTACTATTTGGTAGTACAACCTGCTGTATTTTCCATGACTTTGGTACGAGCATCCTGAAGTACAACTCAACAGAATACCTTTAACATACAATCCTCCACATCCCACTCCACTGGATTCGCAGCACTTCACTTGCAATATGCAACGACTAGTTAGTACGAAATAGTTAAATCTCTGGGGCCGGTTGTACGAAGCCTGAATAGCGCTATCCACCGGATAAATCCTTATCCAGCGGATAAAACCTATACAAATTCTATACACTGGATAACTCTTATCCGGTGGATAACTTTATCCAGGCTTCGTACAACCGGCCCCTGTCCTATTACCGTTCCTGAGTATGTTCAGCGAAAGTGTCGGGTCACTTGTCGTCGTTTCATTCAAAACGATTAATTAAGATGTGTAGCTAAATAAGGAAACAAACAAACAAACAAAGAAAAGAAAAAAGAAAACAACTAAAAGAAAGAAAGAAAAGAGACTCTCCGTTATCTGGAACTCAGTTTTGTTCGTTATGATATTCGACATGAATATGTTTATGCAGTTAGGTCAGTTCCAAGTACAGGCGGAAACGGAATTCCGCAAAGGTGTCAGTAAGAAATGAATTCTAAAAATGCTTTTATTACTGTAGAAGCTAATTGTTTGAAATCTGCGCTTTCAGAGGTATAAAAGTCCTTATAGTTTTCAATCAATTGCGCTGTAAGTTGCAGGTCCCTAATAATCGAAATATTTACTGGTGTCTTATTCTCGACTTTGAGGGCCACTTTACATGATATCGGTTCAATGCAGTCGCTTGTTATCTTTTAGGGTACACGGTAAACATGTATAACCATGTAACTAAATACATATCAGATTTGAAAATAATAATAATAATAATAATAATAATAATAATAATAATAATAATAATAACAATAAGCCTAATAAGGAGCTCGAAATGCATGTCGGGTCAAAAGGAACTACTTGTGAATACCATTCCAAATTGAATACAAATTGATATCAAAAATTGATTTTCAACTGAAAGAACAACCGACGTGAATATAACTAATCTTGGATGCGAGACTAACATGAAACACAACTGAGAAATCGCTTTTTTTCTCGATGGAATTTGTGGCATTTCTTTTGTATTTCGAATTCCATGATAGCATCGCATTCAAAATAATTTTGAGAACGGTCCATTACTTTACCTTTCCTTCAGAGTCTGTGGCATTCACGGTCGGCGATAGCACAGTATTAATGGAGCTATACTGAGCTTAACCACCTCATAAAGATCCACTCCTGCAATACATGATGCAAAAACCGACGTTTCCAGTTCTATTGAGTCATGAATATAACATTACACGTGACTCGCAGAGAAAAGAACAGGTGTTTTTAGTAAAAAACAAGTTTATGTGTGGATTTCTTAAAGACGCATCATATTTTTCCACTACGTCTCGGGAGCTGCGATTCTCTATCTAGCCGATATTTTAGATGAGTATTCACGCGACGACCTTTATAAATGCTAGGATACCGACATCAGCCGCCGCCGGAAGGTTAAAACAATCTTCATAGAATTTTTGAATTTGCGCATTTGCTTTAATTGAACTGATGAACTCCCACAAGATGGCAAGCATCTTGAATGGACAATGAGAGAAATGCATGCTTTGAAAAATTGGTTGAAATGATTTGTAGTTATTTTTCGTTGAATTAAAAAATATCAAAAACAGTCATAGGAACAACTCGTTGGACCATCTCGTAAATACAACTGAACGGCCAGTCTATTTTCTATTCACGAACATGACGGAACCTTGGCAACCTATTAACCTATTTTTATCAACCTATTTTTATTATGTATCAAGCGATATCCGACAGCGTACATAATCAAACGTGAAAACACTTACAAGATGCAAGTGACGCCGCAATTTCCTTTTCGTCTTTGCCTTCCAGTCACTATCCAGGGGCGGATCCAGAATTTTGTTCAGGGAGGGGTGCAGGGCACAAAGTCAGCCCAGGGGGGTGCAACCCTCAGAATCAAAGAAAGAACAATATTTCGTATTGGGTATCTTCAAAAATGGGGACAAAGTTGCTACAAGGGGGTGCACACCCCCAGCACCCCTCCCCTGGATCCGCCCCTACTATCAGGGTTAATTTTGGGGGTTTTAGCTATCTAACTGAATATAACTTGTTTAGGGTTACTGGAACTGAACAGAAGCTAAATATGTAGTCTAAGATGGGAACCTTTTTCTCCCAATCAAAATGGGGTTCATGGACCACTTTTGCCCAAGTTACCGGCTTTGTATATGAGGAACATCAACCATGCCGCCCTCTGTAAGAGTAAACCATGAAATATTGAAATGAAAGTATGTCATTCCTGTTGGCGGTTCGCTTCAGTTTCTAGTAATGCTGCGACGGCTTATTATAACCTATTGAAAGGAAGTCGGAGGAAAGTGTCAACCACTATTCACTTACCATTAAGTTTGACCCAAAAATGGCCACTTCTTATAGTCCAATTTCTAAATAACCTCTTTTGAACAGGCGAGTAGCTAGCGGGGCTTTGATAGAGATTTTAAAAGATGTCTTTTAGAAAGCAGAAATTAAAACACACAAACGATTCGGATTGGCAACTTGTTACCTAATCACATTTTTTTTACACCAAGTTAACCTTGCTCTAAACTTTATGCTGAAATCCGGTATGTTCTTGTTTTTATTAACACATTTGGAACAAGCGAAATTTAGGGCTCTCAGGATTCACTAAGGATAATGCTGATAATGCGTTGGGATACTGGGATCCTCTTATCAGCCCATCAATACCGTATTCGCCAAAAGAAACATGGAGAACATAAAAAAAAAAAAAACCCGGGTAAAATGGATTATTCCGATTTGTACTCGCGACGTGACCATGAATACAAACAGCTAAAAAAAGCATTTAACCGGCCCAAAGAATTGAACCCTGGCAAGTATAAAGCAAGTTTAGAAAGAAAAATCGTGGCTAATTTGACAGGTAGCCAATTATGTTTTAAAAACCTTTTTATCTTGGTATTGCATCTAGCTTTCATATTCCACATTGAAAGCATCGAAATGGATTTGCAGCTGTGTATAATCCCCACTGTTTTTTTCTGGAAGCCTATGTCTTTTAATTTTCTTTCAAATTTATAGCCTACGGGCAAGTTTCTTACAGAAAAAAATTAATTGACTTTAGCAGGATGAAAAAACCGCGCTTGCATCTTTTCTTTTCACATTCAGTTACTCCATCCTCTAGGCAAGTTTTGCTGACTATTCATTAAATTGACTTCGGCTAGGCTTATATACTAAATCTGAGGCGAATATGTTAAATCTGAACTACAGAGCCCTATCACGTTTAGGCCAGGATGCCGGCATTGAAAGAGAAAAAGCGAATAATTAAGTAACAAAACTGGCCGGAAAACAGCGAAAACAACCAAGCGAAGAACAAATGAACATCGCTTTCGGATCTTGGCTTTGATCCTTACATTCAGACTTTAAGAAATGATAAAAGCCTCGCGCCAATCTGACTACCATAACTTCGTAAACCATTCAACATATACGCGGCACTTGACACTGATTGGCTATTACGTTAAAATTGACAAATTTGATTGACATTTATTTGATGAAAGTGTGAAATCTTTATTTGCTTGTTGCATCAGTTAAGAAATTAAAAAAGAATGGGATAATGGAAAGATCATTGGGCCGGAATTGATAGATACTAGATATCCTCCGAGCGGCTTTTTGATGGAATTCTTTCTTAGAATGATATGTCAGACAATGGGAAGAAGTCAGTGCCATTTTGTCGTGTGTTGTATGGACCACTTAACTTGTCACAGAAAGTATCTTTGATGTAAAGGATTATCGAGCACAGACAAGATCGGAGTCTGCCGCTTGATATTTTTGCTTTTGATTCGTTTTATGGAAATACAATACTGATGTAGTTAGTTTGCCTGGTACTTTTTACACCGATTCCGAACAAGGCAGACATAAACGGACGGCCTGGGTCGAGGAGGTTAAAACAAGGCTAGTCAGTCGTCCGTGATCTGTAGAAAGCTGGCATTTTCCTTAGGAGAGTAAAAACAATTCTTACTGAAGAGATGTAAATCACAGTAACAAAGGTAAAGCTTGAACGGTGAATAAAAAAACACATGGATCAAAAATCGCGGATCACAGAATCGGTGTATTCTGTACATGATTGATTTGTAATAGGATGGCTAGAATGAAATGACAAATTTATCCAAACCCAGCATCCATTCATGGCACACAATAGTCTAAAGGTTCTGTGACACAGATTGTGTTGGTATCTGTACGTTCTCAGCATTCCACATTTTTAAGAATCATTTTTCTAAAAGCTAGTGGTGTATACGGATACTTCCATGTTCTCTATTGCACACATTGTATTCAAGCCTAACTGCTACAGGTATTAGAAGGTTTAAATGTAGAATTTCAGTATCAGGAGGATCCATAACGTTTTAGTGATATTTCCAGGGGAAAGCAATGTCCTTTTATGAGTTTTCAGCGATTTTGTGCGCTCAGTCATGCCCGATTCCACAATTGAATGCTTCTACTAACAGTCGATCAGACGTCACAAGGAGACAAAATGTACCTGTATGCCAAGTCATCCCTGACACTCCCTGACATAGCCGAGACAATGTTCCTCACCTATCTGCCTGAAAGAGCTAATGTAGTGGTATTTACTGACTGAACTAAATGTACTAGCTTTGTTATTGTCAATATTGTTGACCTTCTTTACTAGAATAATTTTAGTAAACCCATAAAGCAAAGACTATGTATACTAATATTGTCAATTTAATGCTGCTTATTATTATTGTTTATGTATGTTCTTTACAAATCCTACTACCTTTGTGATATTACCTGACAGAATTAACTCCTGTAAATTCTTATTTTAAATAGTTTTCCATTACAGCGCGACGCGCCTTACCGTAGCCACCCAACAAACTTTTTTACAAGTTAGCCAATCAGAAAGCGAGAATCTGTAAATTTGCATGTGAACTTGCTTTGTTGTTACCGCAAATATTTGAACTTCGGAGCAAGAACTTGAAGAAAATACTTAAAAACCTCTATTTCTAAAACCAGTTTTGCTCTTTTGGCTTGCTAACACTTAATACTTTCGTAGGCAGTCTTTTTCATGTGGAAATTCTTTGCAAGAAGTGATTTATCGTACTTGTACGAAACTTTGGCAGGGTGGCCACGGTAAGGCGCGCCGCGCTGTAATGACAGTAGTTTTTTTTTTTTTCATATAAAACGCTTAAACTCCCAACCAACTTTTTCTCTCTTGCAATAATCCCAGCCCACCTGGCCGCGTTAGGGTAAGACTACCTCTAACTGCATGGGATGGATTTTTTCTCAGGTTTTAGAGTTCCCATGCATGTCATAAGTCCTTTTTCCGATAAATCAAATATTTTATTATTTACGTCACTCTAGCGAGATATGGAAAATAGAACAGTTTCTTAACCAATCAGATTTGAGGAAATCCTAATAGTTATGATTAGAATATGCTTCATCTCATTGCCGAATGGATAAATTACAGCATAGACTAAATCCCAAAGAATATCAAAAATGTTGGATAGATAGAGTGCTTTATTAACATATTACATTGCAGCTAAAAGCTGAATTGCGTAATTTACAACAATTATAATTTAATATTTTTCAATTATTATGAAATATTTTGAACGTTATTTCTTAAAGTTGTATTTTGTTCATTCATTTATCATTTTGCTTTGTCAAAGGCGTTCCATACTCAGGCATTAAAATGAATGAGTTTAACTCATGACGAGAATGGACAACGCTGTAATCTTTTGTAAAATACATAACGGATATTGACCTGAGCTTGGTTGGCACACAACAGGCTGCAGGAATTACTCTGTTGGCATCATGATGATCCATGCTTCGTATCATAGAATTATCAGTAGCCTTTAACCAATGAATGGATGGATAGTCACATGCTCCCTTGCAGTATTTAGAAATGAAAATTTGCGGTGCGATGATCCTTTTCAAATAGAGATAAAGTTTTAGGTTCCATGTGTGAAGTTTGCAAAAAGAGTTTGATCTCTTGCTTCCTCCCTCTCTTGTTGCTTCCACGAGTGACTCTTTACGTAATTTCACTCCTTCAACCTTATTTTCCGCCCCCTTTTCTTCTCCCCTAGCTTTTTGCAGTTTTTCTCGATCTACACCAAATTCGACCAAAAACGGATCTTGTCGCCCACCTGCGGCCACATGAAAATCATCCAATGGCACTTCATAACCGCGAACAGATAGCCACAAACCGTGGTTTTTTGACTTGTCATTGGTCCAGTATTTGACTGCCGAGGTTACGATGAAGGCAATCCATTCTCCCTCTTTACGGCATTCAACCAATTTTGAATCCAAGTAGACTAACTCCTTTTTCCATCGCTTGTTGTCCATCTTCCAAGGTATCGCCAATCGATACACGGTGATCTCGAAGTTTCCACGGGGCTTTGCAAGTTTTTAAAAGTCGGGTTAATTTCTTTTAATGTTAATTTCCATATCATTAATAAAGTGGAACGTTGATTTTCATGACATAAATTTCTGGCAATTTTATCTGTTATCTACTTTTGAAAACTGATAACAACAACGTTTCAGTATTTGTCGGAAATTATCTTTTCGTTTTCTATTCTACTAGCCCTTTATTTTCACTATCAGATGAGTTATATTTGTGTCCAACGCGTTCATCTTATTTAAATGGAAATTTTGGCCTGTCTTTCGCGTTCATTTTCTTCATTTGGACGTATTTTTGCCTTCAATTCGCGTTAATTTAAGTCGCACTAATTCCCAATACTTCAATTTCGTGGAGCATTAATTTCATATGAATAAGGTAATACCAATCCCACGGACTTTTAATAGTGTTTTTGAATTACTGATTTATAAACGAGGCTTCGCCTATGAAAATGAGCCTGTGGTCTTCAAGAACAGCGGTTTGCATCAGATATATGCTGCAGTGTTGGCGTGTCATGTGTACGTCGTATGTGTCGCCTTATGGTGAGTTTTTATCTGCTTTATTTTGCTCATTTTTGCTTCTTGTGTGTACCGTATAGTAGTGTGTTTTGTGTATTAATTTAGTGTATTTCTTTCGTAGTATTTTACATTGTTTTGTGCGTGGTTTTCCCTGTGAACCGAGTGTAAAGACAATTGAACGAGGGAAGCTAAATAAATGTGTAAAATCACTCTTACAATGGCATTATATAAGATATTTGATTTATCGGAGCAAAGAAGTTTACTATCGAATTTGTCATTCACTTTGATAATAGTAAATCGCAAAGTTTCGTAAAGAACTGAAGAATATATGAAGTTTTAAAACTAAGTATTTTTGCACCAGAAATATTTGTGAAAGGGCATTGCATGCCCACTAAGCCACGAACATTTTCAGTTGTTGTATATACAATATGACAGCTTTCTTCTCCTTCCCAAAACACGGCCACACACTGGTCAGCCAAACAACAACGACAACGAACCGAGAAAAGAATACAAATAATACATATTTCATGTTAGACAGACAGACAGTTCCCTGCGCCATCTTGAAAGGTAGCCGGGCCTTTCCATCGAAGCGAGGCAAATGGTGACCTTGTAATGATAGAGACCTTTTTTAACATCTTGGACAATTATTCTCATGTCTCTATCATTGCAAGCTCACCGCTCGTCTGATGGCGCAGGGAACTGTGAAAGGGACTATTGTAGGACCTTAAAATTCCACTCAATTTGATTATACAGTCTATTCATCCCGACAACTATCGGTTCATTTGAAGCCCTCTCTTCATAGTGTCAGCAATAAATCGAAATAATATGTTCCAGGCATCTGCGGTTTCCTCAGTCCATTGTGATTCCAAGAGGTCTTGAAGGGTTTCAATTAATGCCAGCTGCATTGCCTGAAATACGAAAACATTAACAATATTGAAAACATACTATGGATCGAAGGAAGTGTAGGAAAAGCAAAGCCAATGCAACATGGTATATGCACCACAAAAAAACTGAAAGCTGTAACATGGCAACCATTAGCTATCAAATTCATTGTAGAGCAGGCACCGCGGACCCGGGGGGCTGCAGCCCCACACTTTTTTCCTTTTTCCATAATAGGTCTCTTACATTTTCCAATCTTAGCCCCCCCACTTTTTCGCATACTAGTCTCTTATATAGCCCCCCCCCCCCACTTTTTAGGGTGCTCCACGGTCCCTGTAGAGTGACACAGCAATTTTGTCAATCAACATCACCAAACCACTAAACGTTCAGAAGCAATGGAAGTATCGCTCAGCATGTCTATAGTGTAACCTAGTGATGTGACTCATTCAGACCCTGACAAGAAGTCAAACTTACATCAAGATACGATGGTTTAAGAGCACGTGCAATATGTCTCTGCCCCAGTCCCTCCATGTAGGCAGCAAAACTCTCCGCATCATCCATGGCTGTAACAGCATTTTCCACGGCCTTCATGACTCGTTTAGCGTGTCCATGTAAAGCATTGGCTTTTTCAAGCTCTTCTCTCTTAAGGTTCGAAAACTCAGGAAATAGTTTCTGGAAGTCTGGGTTCATATCGAAGAATCTAAAGGGAAAAGATCATAAACTGTGAGAATAATAAACAATTGAATCCGCAGTACTAAAGGTGGTGGTAATAGGAGCAACAACTTGTCGTGCA
This sequence comes from Anthopleura sola, assembly GCA_023349425.1. Lineage (NCBI taxonomy): Eukaryota > Metazoa > Cnidaria > Anthozoa > Actiniaria > Actiniidae > Anthopleura > Anthopleura sola. Next base: position 3,889,004 of record JALHLI010000003.1, on the reverse strand, counting down.
ACATTGCTGCATTGCGTACTATCTATAGATTGAAAACTGTCTGTAAGCTAACAGTATCAATATACTGATTTATGTGAAAGTGCATTTCTGTCATACATCTTATTTAGTTGTGCTATTATTTTCCGCCAATAGAAAATGAAATTAGGAGCCTAGAGCTGCCCCAAACCAAACACACTTATTCAGCTATGTAAGCCAGAATACAGCATAGGCCATGGTCGAGAAGGATCATAAGAACTATCTGAGTAAGGACGGATTATTTTTTCCGTGATAAATAGACCATTTTAACACTTACTGAGTCACCCTTAGGCTAATGATGTTAAAAGAAAATACAAGGGGGTTACCTACTGTGCAACATTAATTACTCTTTATGCGATGAATTAACCTCCAGCCATGGAAAGTGAGTTCCGAATCTACTCGGTTATGAGAAAATCAAGCATGTGAAAGACAGAGTGAAAGAAATAAAGAAAGGAAGGAAGGAAGGAAGGAAGGAAGGAAGGAAGGAAGGAAGGAAGGAAGGAAGGAAGGAAGGAAGGAAGGAAGGAAGGAAGGAAGGAAGGAAGGAAGTGCTAGATTGTAGTGATGTTAAATTTGGTTTGTTTGTCTTTTATCGAAAAACGGATACTATCAGCTACAGCATGCTTCGCCATCTTTAAATCTCTCTTTAAAAAACCTTTTCAAATCAGAAAAAAATTGTCGTATAACGCCGTTTGGAATAATAAGATAAGCAATACTCCCTTTTCATGACAAGTGCATGTCTCAAGGAGCGTAAAAAGCACCGGAAATTAAGTTCAGAAAAAATAATTAAATAAAAAGCCAGGGATATTTTCAAAAACTAGATATAGCCATATATAATGAGTTTTGTCTGACCAAGGCGAATATTCAGTGTATGAACGAGCACAGAATATGATCTTATGTAAAAGCTTCCTGTCTTTGCTTGACGTATTTCTTTTACATTAAAGTTCAAGTTCAATGTCTGAACTAGGTGTATACAAAAAATGTCATTTATTCTATGACAAAACGAAAAATATCAAAAGCAATCAATATGAAATGGGCAGAAAAAGCTACGAAAACAACAAGACAAACATAAAAAATATACGAGTTAGAAACGATCGAATACAAAACGGTCTAATGACATAATTAGTCGTAGTGAACCTGCTCTACAAATTCATACATCTAAATTATGCGACATTTTTTTCGTTTTTGCAACATTTAATATACTGGCCATATTCAGGAAATGAAAATTTTACATTGCTAGAAGATTTTTTTCTAATTTCATGAAATACACGTTAGGTTAAGTTAAAAAAAGAAAAAAAGTAGTTACACAGAATACATGAAGATCGACATCTCTTTGCTTATTATTCTTAAAGTTTAGAAATGAAAGCGGAATATTTCCTTCGATCTCACTGTCTTCAATTGGTTTTTATCGTTACCAAATTTAAAATATTTTGTCGTTCATATTAAAACTTTTGCGAAATCAAAAAAAAAAATGTATATATATATATATATATATATATATATATATATATATATATATATATATATATATATATATATATATATATATATATATATATATATATGTTTTAATACTTTTTATGATCCTTCAGGAATCTACTATCCAGATCAGTATGTAACCTTCCTGGACGGCATTATCTTATTCAACTTACCTCAGAAACGTCTTTTTTCCCACCGAGTTTTTGTGAGCATCAATGATCTCCCATGTTTCTCTTACAAGGTATTTTTGTGCAGTTGACAGCGGGATGGATATAGAGTCTTGATGTAGTCTTGAATGAGCAGATGAACCACAGCCCATTTGCATCAATTGTCATCCCACTTTACAGCTAAAACTCTCTAGATATTTTTCGCCCTCTTGAGGAGTCAAATGGTGCTATCAATTAATCACTCTTTATACCTCTATATTGTGGACAGCAAAGTTTATATAGACGATCCATACTTAGTGAGTCTTGTCGTGTCTTCTTTTTTCTATGAATATATAATATGCGCAAGGAATAAGATACAACAGGTGTATCCAGATGATTAAACGAGAGAATGAGAGAAAAGAACAGTTGCTAGGAGACCTTCATAAAATTCACATAAATTGCCAGTCATGTACGTAAACGTTGGTGGTAAGAGCAGACCTCTTGGTTTAATCTTAAGAGCTTGTCACAAATATCCAGAAGTAATTGGCTTAGCTGTAGATACCACTCGGAACTTAATGTCAAAATGCAGCTAAACATATCCCTCAGTTAGTGACTGGTAATGACAAGATTTTCCATGCTTTGAAGGGATCCTTCAGATATGCATGAAACATACATATGTAAATATTTGAAGCTACTCAAAAAATATTCGTTTAATTCTTTTTTCAAAAAATTGAAATTAGAATTGAAATGGAAACATCATATAATGTGACATTACATTGGTTCTTAAGTATATAACTATTTTGTGTTCCAAATGGCTGCATGCTTGGTTGTGGTTTGCTGTTCTGTCAATAACCGACAAATCAAGGATGGCACACGATACGTTGCCTCGGGCAAGAAGGACCCTGCACCTTATAATATAACCATGCTATAAACAGACTCCCGCGGTATTTGCAAAACGAGCAACGAATATATTAAACAAAACGATTAGCAGAATGAACCTCAGTACAAGGCGATGTAACAATATCAGCAATTAACGGTCTATCTGCTGGCTGAGTCCAGCCAATTGGTATCGTTGATGACCCAAAGCAACTCTTAATTAATTCTCACGATAGACACTTCAAATAAAACCGAGACAAAAAAGAACCTTAACCACTCAGTATTCAAACCATATTTGCATCTAATTTTCATTTTTTATAGCTAAAGACGAACATGAACTTTGAATTGGTAGCTAGTTTTCTATCTCACCCCCTTTTAAATAGTGCCAAAAAATTTGACCGAGAACACAATCCCTGATACCATCACTTAAAGTGCACATGACAAATTTCAAATTTGTTTATCCGCCGCCATCATGGTTTCTCCTTTGTTTGGATTTGATAAGTTTTCTTTAAAAATATGTCCTTCTTGGTATCATTCAGGTTTTTCTCTCTTATCGCTCAGGCATATGCATCAAACAAGCCGAAAGGTACCTTTGGTAGCCATGCGAGTATTGATTGTACTTCGAACATGTCTTATCTCGGAAAACAAATAGGAAACCCAGACATGCAGCAAAGTCCTTTGTATAGACCACTTAACATCCTATCTACCTAAACAAACAACAGAGGAACTGTATGACTTTTCTAGTGAGAAACAAAACGAGATTGAAACGTGAATGAAGTCACGTTCAGTCAAAGCCATATAAGAATAAATAAGTTAGAAAAACTCAACTCGCACAGTTAAAGGGCTTCCAATTCTACGTGCGAAATTGTACAATATAGACGACAACTATAGAGTTTTGGTGGTCGTCAATCCCAGTGTTTCCATAACATAGCCTAAAATAAAAAGACCTGCACTAATCCCCGACCCGGAGTTCAGAACATTGAGAAGTACAGCTTTCGAATACCCCACATCTCTTCCCTTCTTGGTGTAGCCAGTGGCTACCCGTCTACGCGTTATCACCACAGGGTGACCGATTCATGATCTCTACATTGCCACTAGGGCACAGGTAACCCATTTCTCAATCCTGTCGGGCAACCACGCGTAGACGCGTAGCCACTTCCATGAGAAGTGATTCGTTTTTTAAGACTTTGATTTCTAAGTTGCCACTAAGGCACAGGCAACCCATTTCATAATTCATTTCAATGAATAGTGCTTTGTTTTTAACTAGTTTGTTTTATATTTTATGTTTTGATGCGTAAGTGACGATGTAAGTGATACACCACAATCCACCATCAACGATGTAAGTGATACACCACAAACCACCATCAACGATGTAAGTGATACACCACAAACCACCATCAACGATGTAAGTGATACACCACAATCCACCATCAACGATGTAAGTGATACACCACAAACCACCATCAACGATGTAAGTGATACACCACAAACCACCATCAACGATGTAAGTGATACACCACAAACCACCATCAACGATGTAAGTGATACACCACAAACCACCATCAACGATGTAAGTGATACACCACAAACCACCATCAACGATGTAAGTGATACACCACAAACCACCATCAACGATGTAAGTGATACACCACAAACCACCATCAACGATGTAAGTGATACACCACAATCCACCATCAACGATGTAAGTGATACGCCCAAAACAACCATCAACGATAAGTGATACACCCAAAACAACCATCAACGATGTAAGTGATACACCACAAACCACCATCAACGATGTAAGTGATACACCACAAACCACCATCAACGATGTAAGTGATACACCACAAACCACCATCAACGATGTAAGTGATACACCACAAACCACCATCAACGATGTAAGTGATACACCACAAACCACCATCAACGATGTAAGTGATACACCACAAACCACCATTAACGATGTACGTGATACACCCCAAACCACCATCAACGAGGTAAGTGATACACCACAAACCACCATTAACGATGTAAGTGATACGCCCAAAACAACCATCAACGATGTAAGTGATACACCACAAACCACCATCAACGATGTAAGTGATACATTACAAACCACCATCAACGATGTAAGTGATACATTACAAACCACCATCAACGATGTAAGTGATACATTACAAACCACCATCAACGATGTAAGTGATACACCACAAACCACCATCAACGATGTAAGTGATACACCACAAACCACCATCAACGATGTACGTGATACACCACAAACCACCATCAACGATGTAAGTGATACACCACAAACCACCATTAACGATGTAAGTGATACACCACAAACCACCATCAACGAGGTAAGTGATACACCACAAACCACCATCAACGATGTAAGTGATACACCCAAAACAACCATCAACAATAAGTGATACACCACAAACCACCATCAACGATAAGTGATACACTACAATCCACCATCAACGATGTAAGTGATACACCACAAACCACCATCAACGATGTACGTGATACACCCCAAACCACCATCAACGATGTAAGTGATACACCACAAACCACCATTAACGATGTAAGTGATACACCACAAACCACCATCAACGATGTAAGTGATACACCCCAAACCACCATTAACGATGTAAGTGATACACCCAAAACAACCATCAACAATAAGTGATACACCACAAACCACCATCAACGATAAGTGATACACTACAATCCACCATCAACGATGTAAGTGATACACCACAAACCACCATCAACGATGTACGTGATACACCCCAAACCACCATCAACGATGTAAGTGATACACCCCAAACCACCATCAACGATAAGTGATACACCCAAAACAACCATCAACGATGTAAGTGATACACCACAAACCACCTTCAACGATGTAAGTGATACACCACAAACCACCATAACGATGTAAGTGATACACCCCAAACCACCATCAACGATGTACGTGATACACCACAACCCACCATCAACGATGTAAAGTGAGGGTTATTGGGGGTCAGAATGTGATGCCATAGTTTATCATTAGCTCGTTATCTTGGATATGGGGAAGGGGGGGGGGGGGGGGGGGTCGAAGTGTGTAGCAATATAACAAGGGTACTAATACCTTCTTGTAAGATAATTTCTTCCTAAAAATAAGTTATTTTCATTTTTTGACCCCCAATACCCCCAATAACCAAGCATTCGTGTACAAGGGTACCATGGAATTTTAAAACATTGCTGTTGTTCAACTTGCACAACCTTTACATTACAGTTGAGTTTAGCAAATTATTAGTAACAGCCAACTGTAATATAAAAAATGCATCAGATGAATAATACCAAACCCACAGACTTTTAATGATGTTGTTGAATACGCTAAGCCTGAGCAAATGCATATGTTGTCTTCAAAAAATGTGGTTTCCAACGAACGCAAAATTGGTGTTTCTAATGATATATATATTTATACCCATTTCATATAGTCATGCGCAATGCGAGGCTGGAACAAGTGCGAGGCCAAGAATAACAGCAATTGATTTCAATACAAGTTTAACACCAAATAAAAAAGTTAGAACCCATTAATATAGCCTCATATCTAATTTTGAGCATTTTGAGTTGGTGTGAAATTCATGATTTTGACCAGGCGTTCTTCGTCCTTTATATATAAGCCATTTGAATAAAATTTTACCTGCTTTTTGAAAACACCTCAAAATCGCTCAAAATCCAACAAAACCATGGGCTATAGGTCACGCTAACTACCCAAAAGAATCGAAAATAAAAAACCCATTTTTCAGACGAAAAATTTTCAGAAAACCTGATGGGTGAGGCTTATTTATCATGCAAATGAAGACGAGCAACGCCTGGTCGATTTCATGAATTTTACACCAACGGATTAAGCTCAAAATTGAGCATTTTGAGTTGGTGTGAAATTCATGATTTTGACCAGGCGTTCTTCGTCCTTTATATATAAGCCATTTGAATGAAATTTTAATTGATTTTTGAAAACACCTCAAAATCGCTCAAAATCCAACAAAACCATGGGCTATAGGTCACGCTAACTACCCAAAAGAATCGAAAATAAAAAAAGCCATTTTTCAGCAGAAAATATTCAGAAAACTTGATGGGTGAGGCTTATTTATCATGCAAATGAAGACGAGCAACGCCTGGTCAATTTCATGAATTTTACACCAACGGATTAAGCTCAAAGTTGAGCATTTTGAGTTGGTGTGAAATTCATGATTTTGACCAGGCGTTCTTCGTCCTTTATATATAAGCCATTTGAATGAAATTTTAATTGATTTTTGAAAACACCTCAAAATCGCTCAAAATCCAACAAAACCATGGGCTATAGGTCACGCTAACTACCCAAAAGAATCGAAAATAAAAAAAGCCATTTTTCAGCAGAAAATATTCAGAAAACTTGATGGGTGAGGCTTATTTATCATGCAAATGAAGACGAGCAACGCCTGGTCAATTTCATGAATTTTACACCAACGGATTAAGCTCAAAGTTGAGCATTTTGAGTTGGTGTGAAATTCATGATTTTGACCAGGCGTTCTTCGTCCTTTATATATAAGCCATTTGAATAAAATTTTACCTGCTTTTTGAAAACACCTCAAAATCGCCCAAAATCAAACAAAACCATGGGCTATAGGTCACCCTAACTACTAAAAAGAATCGAAAATAAAAAAAGCCATTTTAAAGCAGAAAATATTCAGAAAACCTGATGGGTGAGGCTTATTTATCATGCAAATGAAGACGAGCAACGCCTGGTCGATTTCATGAATTTTACACCAACGGATTAAGCTCAAAGTTGAGCATTTTGAGTTGGTGTGAAATTCATGATTTTGACCAGGCGTTCTTCGTCCTTTATATATAAGCCATTTGAATAAAATTTCAACTGATTTTTGAAAACACCTCAAAATCGCCCAAAATCCAACAAAACCATGGGCTAACTACCCAAAAGAATCGAAAATATAAAAAGCCATTTTTCAGCAGAAAATATTTAGAAAACTTGATGGGTGAGGCTTATTTATCATGCAAATGAAGACGAGCACTGCCTGGTCAATTTCATGAATTTTACACCAACGGATTAAGCTCAAAATTGAGCATTTTGAGTTGGTGTGAAATTCATGATTTTGACCAGGCGTTCTTCGTCCTTTATATATAAGCCATTTGAATGAAATTTTAATTGATTTTTGAAAACACCTCAAAATCGCCCAAAATCTAACAAAACCATGGGCTATAGGTCACGCTAACTACCCAAAAGAATCGAAAATAAAAAAAGCCATTTTTCAGCAGAAAATATTCAGAAAACTTGATGGGTGAGGCTTATTTATCATGCAAATGAAGACGAGCAACGCCTGGTCAATTTCATGAATTTTACACCAACGGATTAAGCTCAAAGTAGAGCATTTTGAAATGGTGTGAAATTCATGATTTTGACCAGGCGTTCTTCGTCCTTTATATATAAGCCATTTGAATAAAATTTTACCTGCTTTTTGAAAACACCTCAAAATCGCCCAAAATCCAACAAAACCATGCGCTAACTACCCAAAAGAATGGAAAATAAAAAAAGCCATTTTTCAGCAGAAAATATTTAGAAAACTTGATGGGTGAGGCTTATTTATCATGCAAATGAAGACAAGCTCTGCCTGGTCAATTTCATAAATTTTACACCAACGGATTAAGCTCAAAGTAGAGCATTTTGAAATGGTGTGAAATTCATGATTTTGACCAGGCGTTCTTCGTCCTTTATATATAAGCCATTTGAATAAAATTTTACGTGCTTTTTGAAAACACCTCAAAATCGCCCAAAATCCAACAAAACCATGGGCTATAGGTCACGCTTACTACCCAAAAGAATCGAAAATAAAAAAAAGCCATTTTTCAGCAGAAAATATTCAGAAAACTTGATGGGTGAGGCTTATTTATCATGCAAATGAAGACGAGCAACGCCTGGTCAATTTCATGAATTTTACACCAACGGATTAAGCTCAAAATTGAGCATTTTGAGTTGGTGTGAAATTCATGATTTTGACCAGGCGTTCTTCGTTCTTTATATATAAGCCATTTGAATAAACTTTCAACCGATTTTTGAAAACACCTCAAAATCGCCAAAAATCCAACAAAACCATGGGCTCTAGGTCACGCTAACTACCCAAAAGAATCGAAAATAAAAAAAGCCATTTTAAAGCAGAAAATATTCAGAAAACCTGATGGGTGAGGATTATTTATCATGCAAATGAAGACGAGCGACGCCTGGTCAATTTCATGAATGTTACACCAACGGATTAAGCTCAAAATTGAGCATTTTGAGTTGGTGTGAAATTCATGATTTTGACCAGGCGTTCTTCGTCCTTTATATATAAGCCATTTGAATAAAATTTTACGTGCTTTTTGAAAACACCTCAAAATCGCCCAAAATCCAACAAAACCATGGGCTATAGGTCACGCTAACTACCCAAAAGAATCGAAAATAAAAAAAGCCATTTTTCAACAGAAAATATTCAGAAAACTTGATGGGTGAGGCTTATTTATCATGCAAATGAAGACGAGCAACGCCTGGTCAATTTCATGAATTTTACACCAACGGATTAAGCTCAAAGTTGAGCATTTTGAGTTGGTGTGAAATTCATGATTTTGACCAGGCGTTCTTCGTCCTTTATATATAAGCCATTTGAATAAAATTTTACCTGATTTTTAAAAAACACCACAAAATCGCCCAAAATCCAACAAAACCATGGGCTCTAGGTCACGCTAACTACCCAAAAGAATCGAAAATAAAAAAAGCCATTTTAAAGCAGAAAATATTCAGAAAACCTGATGGGTGAGGATTATTTATCATGCAAATGAAGACGAGCGACGCCTGGTCAATTTCATGAATGTTACACCAACGGATTAAGCTCAAAATTGAGCATTTTGAGTTGGTGTGAAATTCATGATTTTGACCAGGCGTTCTTCGTCCTTTATATATAAGCCATTTGAATAAACTTTTAACTGATTTTTGAAAACACCTAAAAATCGCCCAAAATCCAACAAAACCATGGGCTATAGGTCACGCTAACTACTCAGAAGAATGGAAAATAAAAAAAGCCATTTTTCAGCAGAAAATATTCAGAAAAACTGATGGGTGAGGCTTATATATCATGCAAATGAAGACGAGCAACGCCTGGTCAATTTCATGAATTTTACACCAACGGATTAAGCTCAAAATTGAGTATTTTGAGTTGGTGTGAAATTCATGATTTTGACCAGGCGTTCTTCGTCCTTTATATATAGGCCATTTGAATAAAATTTTACCTGCTTTTTGAAAACACCTCAAAATCCCCAAAAATCCAACAAAACCATGGGCTATAGTCCACGCTAACTACCCAAAAGAATCGAAAATAAAAAAAGCCATTTTTCAGCAGAAAATATTCAGAAAACTTGATGGGTGAGGCTTATTTATCATGCAAATGAAGACGAGCAACGCCTGGTCAATTTCATGAATTTTACACCAACGGATTAAGCTCAAAGTAGAGCATTTTGAAATGGTGTGAAATTCATGATTTTGACCAGGCGTTCTTCGTCCTTTATATATAAGCCATTTGAATAAAATTTTACGTGCTTTTTGAAAACACCTCAAAATCGCCCAAAATCCAACAAAACCATGGGCTATAGGTCACGCTAACTACCCAAAAGAATCGAAAATAAAAAAAGCCATTTTTCAGCAGAAAATATTCAGAAAACTTGATGGGTGAGGCTTATTTATCATGCAAATGAAGACGAGCAACGCCTGGTCAATTTCATGAATTTTACACCAACGGATTAAGCTCAAAGTTGAGCATTTTGAGTTGGTGTGAAATTCATGATTTTGACCAGGCGTTCTTCGTCCTTTATATATAAGCCATTTGAATAAAATTTTACCTGATTTTTAAAAAACACCACAAAATCGCCCAAAATCCAACAAAACCATGGGCTCTAGGTCACGCTAACTACCCAAAAGAATCGAAAATAAAAAAAGCCATTTTAAAGCAGAAAATATTCAGAAAACCTGATGGGTGAGGATTATTTATCATGCAAATGAAGACGAGCGACGCGTGGTCAATTTCATGAATTTTACACCAACGGATTAAGCTCAAAATTGAGCATTTTGAGTTGGTGTGAAATTCATGATTTTGACCAGGCGTTCTTCGTCCTTTATATATAAGCCATTTGAATAAACTTTTAACTGATTTTTGAAAACACCTCAAAATCGCCCAAAATCCAACAAAACCATGGGCTATAGGTCACGCTAACTACTCAGAAGCATGGAAAATAAAAAAAGCCATTTTTCAGCAGAAAATATTCAGAAAAACTGATGGGTGAGGCTTATATATCATGCAAATGAAGACGAGCAACGCCTGGTCAATTTCATGAATTTTACACCAACGGATTAAGCTCAAAATTGAGTATTTTGAGTTGGTGTGAAATTCATGATTTTGACCAGGCGTTCTTCGTCCTTTATATATAGGCCATTTGAATAAAATTTTACCTGCTTTTTGAAAACACCTCAAAATCGCCAAAAATCCAACAAAACCATGGGCTATAGGTCACGCTAACAACCCAAAAGAATCGAAAATAAAAAAAGCCATTTTTCAGCAGAAAATATTCAGAAAACCTGATGGGTGAGGCTTATTTATCATGCAAATGAAGACGAGCAACGCCTGGTCAATTTCATGAATTTTACACCAACGGATTAAGCTCAAAATTGAGCATTTTGAGTTGGTGTGAAATTCATGATTTTGACCAGGCGTTCTTCGTCCTTTATATATAAGCCATTTGAATAAAATTTTACCTGCTTTTTGAAAACACCTCAAAATCGCCCAAAATCCAACAAAACCATGGGCTATAGGTCACGCTAACTACCCAAAAGAATCGAAAATAAAAAAAGCCATTTTCAGCAGAAAATATTCAGAAAACCTGATGGGTGAGGCTTATTTATTATGCAAATGAAGACGAGCAACGCCTAGTCAATTTCATGAATTTTAAACCAACGGATTAAGCTCAAAATTGAGCATTTTGAGTTGGTGTGAAATTCATGATTTTGACCAGGCGTTCCTCGTCCTTTACATATAAGGCATTTGAATAAACTTTTAACTGATTTTTAAAAAACACCTCAAAATCGCCCAAAATCCAACAAAACCATGGGCTATAGGTCACGCTAACTACCCAAAAGAATCGAAAATAAAAAAAGCCATTTTTCAGCAGGAAATATTCAGAAAACCTGATGGGTGAGGCTTATTTATCATGCAAATGAAGACGAGCAACGCCTGGTCAATTTCATGAATTTTACACCAACGGATTAAGCTCAAAATTGAGCATTTTGAGTTGGTGTGAAATTCATGATTTTGACCAGGCGTTCTTCGTCCTTTATATATAAGCCATTTGAATAAACTTTCAACTGATTTTTGAAAACACCTCAAAATCGCCCAAAATCCAACAAAACCATGGGCTATAGGTCACGCTAACTACCCAAAAGAATGGAAAATAAAAAAAGCCATTTTTCAGCAGAAAATATTCAGAAAACCTGATGGGTGAGGCTTATTTATCATGCAAATGAAGACGAGCAACGCCTGGTCAATTTCATGAATTTTACACCAACAGATTAAGCTCAAAATTGAGCATTTTGAGTTGGTGTGAAATTCATGATTTTGACCAGGCGTTCTTCGTCCTTTATATATAAGCCATTTGAATAAAATTTTACGTGCTTTTTGAAAACACCTCAAAATCGCCCAAAATCCAACAAAACCATGGGCTATAGGTCACGCTAACTACCCAAAAGAATGGAAAGTAAAAAAAGCCATTTTTCAGCAGAAAATATTCAGAAAACCTGATGGGTGAGGCTTATTTATCATGCAAATGAAGACGAGCAACGCCTGGTCAATTTCATGAATTTTACACCAACGGATTAAGCTCAAAATTGAGCATTTTGAGTTGGTGTGAAATTCATGATTTTGACCAGGCGTTCTTCGTCCTTTATATATAAGCCATTTGAAGAAACTTTTAACTGATTTTTGAAAACACCTCAAAATCGCTCAAATTCCAACAAAACCATGGGCTATAGGTCATGCTAACTACCCAAAAGAATCAAAAATAAAAAAAGCCATTTTTCAGCAGAAAATATTCAGAAAACCTGATGGGTGAGGCTTATTTATCATGCAAATGAAGACGAGCAACGCCTGGTCAATTTCATGAATTTTACACCAACGGATTAAGCTCAAAATTGAGCATTTTGAGTTGGTGTGAAATTCATGATTTTGACCAGGCGTTCTTCGTCCTTTATATATAAGCCATTTGAATAAAATTTTACCTGCTTTTTGAAAACACCTCAAAATCGCCCAAAATCCAACAAAACCATGGGCTATAGGTCACGCTAACTACCCAAAAGAATGGAAAGTAAAAAAAGCCATTTTTCAGTAGAAAATATTTAGAAAACCTGATGGGTGAGGCTTATTTATCATGCAAATGAAGACGAGCAACGCCTGGTCAATTTCATGAATTTTACACCAACGGATTAAGCTCAAAATTGAGCATTTTGAGTTGGTGTGAAATTCATGATTTTGACCAGGCGTTCTTCGTCCTTTATATATAAGCCATTTGAATAAACTTTTAACTGATTTTTGAAAACACCTAAAAATCGCTCAAATTCCAACAAAACCATGGGCTATAGGTCATGCTAACTACCCAAAAGAATCAAAAATAAAAAAAGCCATTTTTCAGCAGAAAATATTCAGAAAACCTGATGGGTGATGCTTATTTATCATGCAAATGAAGACGAGCAACGCCTGGTCAATTTCATGAATTTTACACCAACGGATTAAGCTCAAAATTGAGTATTTTGAGTTGGTGTGAAATTCATGATTTTGACCAGGCGTTCTTCGTCCTTTTTATATAAGCCATTTGAATAACATTTTACCTGCTTTTTGAAAACACCTCAAAATCGCCCAAAATCCAACAAAACCATGGGCTATAGGTCACGCTAACTACCCAAAAGAATCGAAAATAAAAAAAGCCATTTTTCAGCAGAAAATATTCAGAAAACCTGATGGGTGAGGCTTATTTATCATGCAAATGAAGACGAGCAACGCCCGGTCAATTTCATGAATTTTACACCAACGGATTAAGCTCAAAATTGAGCATTTTGAGTTGGTGTTAAATTCATGATTTTGACCAGGCGTTCTTCGTCCTTTATATATAAGCCATTTGAATAAAATTTTACCTGCTTTTTGAAAACACCTCAAAATTGCCCAAAATCCAACAAAACCATGGGCTATAGGTCACGCTAACTACCCAAAAGAATCGAAAATAAAAAAAGCCATTTTTCAGCAGAAAATATTCAGAAAACCTGATGGGCGAGGCTTATTTATCATGCAAATGAAGACGAGGAACGCCTGGTCAATTTCATGAATTTTACACCAACGGATTAAGCTCAAAATTGAGCATTTTGAGTTGGTGTGAAATTCATGATTTTGACCAGGCGTTCTTCGTCCTTTATATATAAGCCATTTGAATAAACTTGCAACTGATTTTTGAAAACACCTCAAAACCGCCAAAAATCCAACAAAACCATGGGCTATAGGTCACGCTAACTACCCAAAAGAATCGAAAATAAAAAAAGCCATTTTTCAGCAGAAAATATTCAGAAAACCTGATGGGTGAGGCTTATTTATCATGCAAATGAAGACGAGCAACGCCCGGTCAATTTCATGAATTTTACACCAACGGATTAAGCTCAAAATTGAGCATTTTGAGTTGGTGTTAAATTCATGATTTTGACCAGGCGTTCTTCGTCCTTTATATATAAGCCATTTGAATAAAATTTTACCTGCTTTTTGAAAACACCTCAAAATTGCCCAAAATCCAACAAAACCATGGGCTATAGGTCACGCTAACTACCCAAAAGAATCGAAAATAAAAAAAGCCATTTTTCAGCAGAAAATATTCAGAAAACCTGATGGGCGAGGCTTATTTATCATGCAAATGAAGACGAGGAACGCCTGGTCAATTTCATGAATTTTACACCAACGGATTAAGCTCAAAATTGAGCATTTTGAGTTGGTGTGAAATTCATGATTTTGACCAGGCGTTCTTCGTCCTTTATATATAAGCCATTTGAATAAACTTGCAACTGATTTTTGAAAACACCTCAAAACCGCCAAAAATCCAACAAAACCATGGGCTATAGGTCACGCTAACTACCCAAAAGAATGGAAAATAAAAAAAGCCATTTTTCAGCAGAAAATATTCAGAAAACCTGATGGGTGAGGCTTATTTATCATGCAAATGAAGACGAGCAACGCCTGGTCAATTTCATGAATTTTACACCAACGGATTAAGCTCAAAATTGAGCATTTTGAGTTGGTGTGAAATTCATGATTTTGACCAGGCGTTCTTCGTCCTTTATATATAAGCCATTTGAATAAACTTTTAACTGATTTTTGAAAACACCTCAAAATCGCCCAAAATCCAACAAAACCATGGGCTATAGGTCACGCTAACTACCCAAAAGAATCGAAAATAAAAAAAGCCATTTTTCAGCAGGAAATATTCAGAAAACCTGATGGGTGAGGCTTATTTATCATGCAAATGAAGACGAGCAACGCCTGGTCAATTTCATGAATTTTACACCAACGGATTAAGCTCAAAATTGAGTATTTTGAGTTGGTGTGAAATTCATGATTTTGACCAGGCGTTCTTCGTCCTTTATATATAAGCCATTTGAATAAAATTTTACCTGCTTTTTGAAAACACCTCAAAATCGTCAAAAATCCAACAAAACCATGGGCTATAGGTCACGCTAACTACCCAAAAGAATCGAAAATAAAAAAAGCCATTTTAAAGCAGAAAATATTCAGAAAACCTGATGGGTGAGGCTTATTTATCATGCAAATGAAGACGAGCAACGCCTGGTCAATTTCATGAATTTTACACCAACGGATTAAGCTCAAAATTGAGCATTTTGAGTTGGTGTGAAATTTATGATTTTGACCAGGCGTTCTTCGTCCTTTATATATAAGCCATTTGAATAAACTTTTAACTGATTTTTGAAAACACCTCGAAATCGCTCAAAATCCAACAAAACCATGGGCTATAGGTCACGGTAAGTACCCAAAGGAATTGAAAATAAAAAAAGCCATTTTTCAGCAGAAAATATTCAGAAAAACTGATGGGTGAGGCTTATTTATCATGCAAATGAAGACGAGCAACGCCTGGTCAATTTCATGAATTTTACACCAACGGATTAAGCTCAAAATTGAGCATTTTGAGTTGGTGTGAAATTCATGATTTTGACCAGGCGTTCTTCGTCCTTTATATATAAGCCATTTAAATAAACTTTTACCTGATTTTTGAAAACACCTCAAAATCGCTCAAAATCCAACAAAACCATGGGCTATAGGTCACGCATACTACCCAAAAGAATCAAAAATAAAAAAAGCCATTTTTCAGCAGAAAATATTCAGAAAACCTGATGGGTGAGGCTTATTTATCATGCAAATGAAGACGAGCAACGCCTGGTCAATTTCATGAATTTTACACCAACGGATTCAGCTCAAAATTGAGCATTTTGAGTTGGTGTGAAATTCATGATTTTGACCAGGCGTTCTTCGTCCTTTATATATAAGACATTTGAATAAACTTTCAACTGATTTTTGAAAACACCTCAAAATCGCTCAAAATCCAACAAAACCATGGGCTATAGGTCACGCTAGCTACCCAAAAGAATCAAAAAGAAAAAAAGCCATTTTTCAGCAGAAAATATTCAGAAAACCTGATGGGTGAGGCTTATTTATCATGCAAATGAAGAGAGCAACGCCTGGTCAATTTCATGAATTTTACACCAACGGATTAAGCTCAAAATTGAGCATTTTGAGTTGGTGTTAAATTCATGATTTTGACCAGGCGTTTTCTTGTTTACCTGAATTTTGAAAACACCTCAAAATCGCCCAAAAGTGCACCAAAATCATGGGGTATTGCATTATCTAAAGCATTGAAAATAAGTAGGGTTCCTTTTACCTTTTATGTTGGTGATCGAAGATTCAAGTTTAAAGCCATATGAGCTGGGTACCCTTGACTTCTTATCTTGGTTATGGGAGATCGGAATATGAAGCATTATAACCCCGGGTACCTTTCACTTCCTTTCTTGGTTATGGGAGATCGAAATATTAAGCTATATAACCAGGGTACCCTCAAATTCTTATCTTGATGATGGGTGATGGAAATGTGAAACCATATAATCAGGGTACTCTTGACTTCTTATGTGGGTTATTGGAGATCGAAATATGGAACGATATCTATAACTAGGGTACTTTTCACTTCTTAAAATGGTTATAAGGAATCGAAATATGAAGCAGTATATAGCCACGGTACCCTTCATTTCTTATCTTTGTTATGGGTGATCGAAATGTGAAAAAAGATAACCAGGGAACTTTTTTTATCTTGATTATGAGAGATCGAAATATTAAGTAATAAAACCAAGGAACCCTTCACTTATTATCATGCCTTTGCTGTGCGTTTCCATCGAAACGAAACGAACGGTAAGCTTGATTGTCCCAGGTGTCTATAATTGGAAAATCACAATTCGCCTCGCTTCGATGCAAAGGCATTAGACCTGTTCAGCATAGGTGGCACTACCAGAAGTTGTAGACTCCAGCCAACATAGATCTAGGGGTCATAGAAGCATAGAAACTGCCCCACCACGATAAGGTGATGAACCCTTATGAGCAGTCAATGATACCTGGTAATACACCAAAAAACCACCATCAACGATAAGTGATACACCACAAAACACAATCAACGATAAGTAATACACCCCAAACCACAATCAACGATACGTGATACACCCAAAACACCCATCGATAAGTGATACACCACAAACCACCATCAACGATAAGTAATACACCACAAACAACAATCAACGATAAGTAATACACCACAAACCACTATCAGCGATAAGTGATACACCCTAAACAACCATCAACGATAAGCGATACACTCAAAACAACCATCAACGATAAGTGATACACCCAAAACAACCAGCAACGATAAGTGATGCACCCAAAACAACCATCAACGATAAGTGATACATCCAAAACAACCAGCAACGATAAGTGATGCACCCAAACAAACCATCAACGATAAGTGATACACCCAAAACAACCAGCAACGATAAGTGATACACCCAAAACAACCATCAACGATAAGTGATACACCCAAAACAACCATCAACGAAAAGTGATACACCACAAACCACCATCAACGATAAGTGTTCCACCCAAAACAACCATGCATCAACGATAAATGATAAACCCAAAACAACCATCAACGATGTAAGTGATCCACTCCAAACCACCTTCAACGAAGTAAGTGATACACCACAAACGACCATCAACGATGTAAGTGATACACCACAAACCACCATCAACGATGTAAGTGATACACCCCAAACCACCATCAACGATGTAAGTGATACACCACAAACCACCATCAACGATGTACGTGATACACCACAAACCACCATCAACGATGTAAGTGATACACCACAAACCACCATCAACGATGTAAGTGATACACCCTAAACCACCATCAACGATGTAAGTGATACACCACAAACCACCATCAACGATGTAAGTGATACACCCAAAACAACTATCAACGATGTAAGTGATACACCACAAACCACCATCAACGATGTACGTGATACACCACAAACCACCATCAGCGATGTAAGTGATAGACCACAAACCACCATCAGCGATGTTATACACCCAAAAGAGTGACAGTCATTTCAATTATTCAGCTCATCTTGTATTTAGTCTTCAAACAGCGTTTAAGTATTACCTTTCTTATATCTTACAATAAAAGAATACTCAAATATCATAAGATGTATCCTAACAGGAATATGAAACTATCGTAGTTAATTTGCAATAGACCTATTTATCTTCGTTGTTTGTTGTGCCAATTTCAGACCACATGATGCCACTCTTGGGAGTGGATTCTTTCATGCGCAAATATTTTACGAAAAGAACATTTCTCAAGGCATGACATGTGGTCAGAAATGGACAATTTGTATACAAAGGTAAAGAGCTCTACTAATTATTTGCTGATTCTAAATCCAGCTGCCTTAGTTAAGCTCTTGATATCACTGTACTAAGACTTCTCAGATTTTTGATTGTCGACGCCATCCATATACACGTGTTTATTTACATCTAGGACACTTAGGACCCTTCCACTCTTGATATAAAAGGAATTGCTATATTTCACTGTGACGTCACATATTGTTTAGGATACAATTTTGACTGATTTTACTATGAATCTAAATTGATAGCTCCTAAATGTCTGGTTTTCTGCTTCAGTCTATAGATATATACTGTAAAAGAAAAAAGTTCTGTTTTATATATACATTTATATATACATATGGAAGTCTTTTATTTGTCTATTTTTCTACACTCGAGTACGAGAGTACGAGTCAATAGACATATAAAATAGTCATATGGAGATTATTTCAATGTGTATTTAACAAAAATACACAAATACTATACACACATTTGGTTTGCCCTATTACTCATGACGTCCATGAGGCATGATGGGGCACCTTAGCTAGAAAATTGGCCAAATCGACTTTACAAAAGGAGATAGAGCGGTTTTGGTATGAGTGGGAAACATACGGTACTGACTTACTGCAGGTACACGGTACTACCTGCCGTAACATTGAAATGGCTTTCCATTGCCTTCCAGTAATTCATCCACACAACGCGTAGTTACGGTTACGGTAAACCTATGGTACGGCTACAGTACGGCTACGAATTACTATATCGTTGCCCACTCATACGAAAACCGCCCTATCAAAGTCTATTGTGTATCATCTTCAGAGTCAAAAGACTATTTGCTAGACTGCAACCCTCTCTTCATTGTATCTGCAATAAATCTAAATAAAATATTCCAAGCCTCTGAGGTCTCTTGAGTCCATTGTGCCTGCAGTAGATCTTGTAAAGTGTCCATCAAGGCCACTTGCATCGCCTGGAACACATATATACATAACGATTCGTCACCGGGAGTGTAATACAGGGGTGGATCAAGGGGAGGGGTGCAGGGGGTGCGCACCCCCTCGAAACAACTTTGTTCCCCTATTTTGAAAAGACCGAATACGAAATAATGTTTTCTTTCCTTTGTTCTGAGGGTTGCACCTTCTGGGTTGACTTTGTGCCCTGCACCCCTCCCTGAACAAAATCCCAGATCTGCCTTGCTAGAAAGAAACAATTACAATCAAGTGAATCGAGACTAAAAAAGTTAGAGCAGAGCTCCACCAGATAGTTATTGACCCCTTGCAGCACTTCAGAATGCATCTCAAATTGGGGGACAAAACAATAGTCTTCAATTCTCCGGAGATTGAAATTCTTTTTCAAATCTTTGTCTTTTTCTTTTCTCCAAATCCTTCAGTTGAAGTCCGAATTTCACTTCCGTCTAATACCAGTTCGAGCTTTACTCAATATTAATAACAATATTATAATTATTATCACCATTATCATCATTATCATCATTAACATCATTAACATTATCATCATTATCATCATTATCATCATTATCATCATTATCATCATTATCATCATTATCATCATTATCATCATTATCATCATTATCATCATTATCATCATTATCATCATTATCATCATTAACATCATTATCATCATTATCATCATTATCATCATTATCATCATTATCATCATTATCATCATTATCATCATTGTCATCATTATCATCATTATCATCATTATCATCATTATCATCATTATCATCATTATCATCATTATCATCATTATCATCATTATCATCATTATCATCATTATCATCATTATCATCATTATCATCATTATCATCATTATCATCATTATCATCATTATCATCATTATCATCATTATCATCATTGTCATCATTATCATCATTATCATCATTATCATCATTATCATCATTATCATTACCAAGGTAATTGTGATCAGTGTCTCTTGTCTTCATTGGTAAATGCCTCAAGATAGATTATCTGTTTTGCTAGCGGATAGCGTAGTCTGATTACTGATTGAAAGTGCACTTTGAGTTCCTTTAACAATTAGACCCGCAGCCCGAACGGTCAATGAGTCAATAGCCTGTGAGGCTGAAGGCTGAATGGGCTATTGACTCGTAGACCATGAGGGCGAGAGGTCTAATTGTTTTAGTATAAACCTGCTATTCGGTAGAATAATTTTTTTTGTCATTAAATGATTGTTTTTGCCATTGTTCTGGCTTTCAAAAACCGGCCTTTTTCGCTAGTAGTGGTCTACCACTAGTATCTCAGCCAATCAGAGTGCAGGATTTTTGATATACCATTAGTAGGTTTATACTAAAAAAAGATTTCTATTAGACCGGCGTCAAGCGGTACTTGCATTGTACCATTCGGACCCATTCTTTTCTAAGTGGCTCTTCAGTCTATTTAAAATATTGGAACTTCTTAAGAGCTGAATCTTATTTCCTTTGAAGACCATTCAGAATTGAAGTGCCTTCCGACTCTCCGGTTCTTATAAGACACTAACGAGTCTAGTGCGCTGTTAAACAAAGTGCACCAATGACGTACTTTTAAGTACACTTAAAAGCGTCATCAGTCTTCTTGAACATGTCCATTGTGCTTCAAGGTGTGCATTATAGATCAGCGAAATAGTGCCTGCAGCAAATTTCTTCAGCGATCGACCAAAGATATAGTTTATGCTCTTAGATATTTCTAGATCTCAAGGAAGCAACAGGTAGATGATCGGTGCCTTATTTAAGCACATTTTCCTCCTTATAGTAACTAACATATGGTATAAAAGAGTTTCAGATATTGGTGTAGTGCATGGTAAAGTTATCAAAAGCGGTTGTAAATTAAAAGGTCAAGTTAAAAAGTCAGTTGAAATTACACTTGAACGTCACAAGGGAAGAGGGTTATTTGTTTGTTGATGGCCACTTAAAATTTTCAAAGAGGCTTAATGATCAGTGGATCAAGCAATAGCCTCAGCTAATCATATTTATTTAGTGACATAAAAAGCCAAAGCAACATAAACTATATAGTTATCCCTTCCTCATGGATTTTAATTTTTTTTTCCTGGTGACGTACAAGTAGGTTTTTTTCCTGAATTCAAAAAATCTTGGACTCAGAGCAAAATATTTTCTTAGAGATATTTCTAGTGTATATCATAGCCTTCGTCAGTCAGGTATTAGTTTTCTTTAGTTTTCGTGGTCCATAAGTCTCATAAATATAGATAAAATAATGCGCCCCAAAATAACACACTTAAAAAGAGGTTCTCACTTCTATTTTTGCTAATATTCCAATTAGTCTATTTTCACCTGCTCAGCTCGTCTTTGCCACACGCATGGACTCATTATATTCTCAAACTCATTTAAACTTTGAACAGTGGTTAATCTAAGGTAGTTGAGTAAAGCCCAGTTAAAACGTCGATCTTCTCATAAGCCGAACGTATTGAAATCAAGATAATAAGAAGGTCTTCTTTGGTGTTAATAGGTTCGACTCATGAAAAGGTCGACGTTTGAACCTGCGGTTTGACAAACTTACATCAAGATACGATGGTTTAAGAGCACGTGCAATATGTCTCTGCCCCAGTCCCTCTAGGTAGGCAGCAAAGCTCTCCGCATCATCCATGGCTGTAACAGCATTTTCCACGGCCTTCATAACTCGTTTAGCGTGTCCATGTAAAGCATTGGCTTTTTCAAGCTCTTCTCTCTTAAGGTTCACAAACTCGGGAAATAATTTCTGGAAGTCTGGGTTCATTTCGAAGAATCTAGAGGAAAAAGATCAAGCATCACAAAAAAATGATCTTAGATGATGTTGTGGAATAACAGGCTGCTTAAATTTGGGGATTTAGACAGTTTTAAATTTTCTTAAAAAACTTGGATTGTATACTCCTGATCAACGCGTCCAGGTAATACGAGCAACAAACTGATCGTGCAACTTGTTGTGCAGCATTGTTGTGTTGCAAGTTGCAGAGTGAATGGCTCGTTTTGCAACCTCACTCATGCAAAACCAAAATTCTGCTGCGCGACTTCGTTGCAGAAGTAGAAGCTCTTTCTCCTCTTTGCAACAATGATAATTTGTTGCGCGTTGAAGCCATTTCTTTTTTTTTGTTTTTTTTCGTACCTATATTTCTCAACATTACTTTCAGATGTCCCGTTTTTACAATCATAATTTCGAAGTTAAAGTCTGAAAATTTTATATTACAGGGCACTTCTTGAAGAACAGAAAAGTGGAGGGCGTGGAGGTCGAGTGACATGGAATACGTCAGGAAAGAGAGAACATTGTAACGTAAAACGTTCAAATGTTTTGAGCAAACTCATTACATTAAAAAAAACAAAAAACAGTTCAAGCGTTTCTGTACTACTACCATTTGCGTTCAACCTAGAATTGTAAACGACCTTACGCGCTATTTTACGTTTTAAAAGTACCGGCTTTGTCTAGTTTTATGAGTCACTTTTGCCAAGCAAGTGTCAACGTTGAAAAACTTATAATTCTGCTGAGGTTTGTTTGAGCCAGTAGTTGATAAAGCACGATACGGTTTGATCAGAAAGTAATAGGCAGTCTCAACTCATCGACAAAAATCTGAAAACCTGAGCGAATCATGTTTGAAACGTGTGTTCACAACACCTATTAACTTGTTTATTTTACTATCCAACTGTCGACGTTTCACTGGTGAAAAGTATCAAAAGATCCAGACAAAACCGTTACGTTTGAAACTTAAACCAACGCGTAAAATCGCCGTTCGGGTTGAACGCAAATGGTAGTAATGAAAAAGAAAATTTCGCACGTCTTTGAAGGTACTATATATGATGTGTAGTCTTGGAATACACCTGGCTGACAGCAGAATCGCTGCGGGCTTTATAATTTAAAAATGATATAAAAAATTAGAGTTAAAGCCACAGGACCCTGAAGGGTCATTAATGAAAACATAAAATCTCTTATGAAATTAAGCTACTGTGGTATAGTGTAGTGATAATATATTAAGATACTTAATCCTCAGGGCAGTTTTCATTCTGTGACTGATAGAGCAGTTTCTTGAAGATTTTGTGAAATTAAAAGCATTAAATGGGAGGTGATCTTCAGAACAAACTCAAGGTCAACCAATCAGAATTGAGACTTCGACATCGTAATTCGATTGGCATTTTCCATGATGCTGTGAATAGAACCCATGAAATACGAATTCTTCCTTCTTTAAATTGATCGTAAACGCTAGTTCAACTCAATGCACACTTCCATTTCAATCAACAAGAGAAGTCTACATTGTAAGTAGTGTGATTGCAATGATGTGATTGCGAGAAGAAAAAGATTTTTCTGGTTTTTGGACGGGCTTTTAAACTCAAATATTGGAATATGAACCTTGATCATGATGCGTATTTTAAATAGTTTCTTTGTATCCGCGAGAATGTTTAGAATTCAACCTATTTGTACTTTGACCAAACTCGCATACATTCCACTCATTAAACTACTACACTCGTAAACTACTATTGTAGACTCGGAAAATGCTTAGAAAATGCTAACAAAAAAAAGTTGACCCAAAATTTCTTTCGGGGGAACGCGATCAACTCAGCTGGTGCAAAACGAGGAGAAATCCAAGATATACTAATGTTAAGCATAATATAAATCTCACATTTAAACTTAAAAGACTTGAACCTGTCAATCTTTACCCTTCATCATATAAAATATATATATATATTATACTTTAATCACGTATTCACTGTACAGTTGATGTAGCACTCGTACACATAATGCTTTTGAATGGTTTGAACGTCGTCACTCAGTCACTCAGCGATTTATAGCAAGAGCTACTCTTGTTACCAGGAAATGATTAATAAGTGCAATATAAATATCTGTCCAAGTTCGGCAAAACACTAAAAGCTTTTCCATATCCATCCAGTCATTTATCAGCGCGAGAAAAACCATATTCTATCAAATATTGTAATTAAGAATAAGAAGATGAACGAATGAAATATAATCATATAAACTATACCAATAGTAACAACGCTGATTAATAATATTTTTTCGTATTTCTTATGACGTATAAGCTATTTTAGTAAGCGATCGTTTATTTTTAGATTTATTCAGTTTTGTCTAATACGCACAATAAAAATAAGATCGAAAATATTGTCGAAAGTTTGTGCGATAAAAAGAATACTTTTATAACTCCATCTCGACTGATAAGTGTTTCATCTCGTACCAAGATACGTGAACAATATTATATGAATTATTTTCAGGCTACCAATATCGCAAAATCAGTTCTCGGTTATGCGATCCGTCTATCTTCTGATATTTTGTTTCTCGATTATTTGAAATTGGTTTCGTGTTGTTAGAGCCATTTGATAAATCGTGTTTTCAAGCAAACAGACGGATCAGATAAAAGGGTTGATGATGAGTTTTTTTAGTACTAATTAATACTGAATGCGTTGTATAAAGTACGTTAGGTTTCCAACCAAATTTTACAAAATAACTTACTAAAAATAAGAATAACTTACCTTAGAAATGTCTTTTTCCCAACCATTTTTTTTTGAGCATCGATTGTTTCCCATGTTTCTCGTACGAGGTATTTCTGTGCAGTTGATAGCGGGATGGATATAGGATCTTTGTGAAGATTCGAGTGCGCAGTGGATGAACCACAACCCATGATATCAAGTAAGAGAAGATAACTTCGACGCGGAAAAAAGAACGGTTTCTGTTTGTAGGCTTTATCTGATGTGGTAATCAAGGTGATGTAGTATCAGACGACATGTCTGAAACATATATTGGTCCCTTCGCTGGGCTGAATTTAGTAACCGCTGACCTACACGATAAAATTATACAATTAGAACTTTATTTAGTGTTCTATTAACAAGAAAGCCACTTATGGTCTCGAAACAAATAGAGAAGTGCCCCCGGCTAGTTCATACGAAACTGAATATATCAAGCTAAGGGACTTAATTAAAAAGTAAGATAATTGTTCTATTAGACTATCATCTCTGAAAGGCAACATCAACGAATGAGCTATCCTATATTAATATTAAATATGGTAGTCAATCACATGCAGTGAGGTCTGCTAAGAGGTTTTGCAGACATACAGAAACTTTAATTTTAGCAAAATCCAAAACCAGTTAGTGTTGCCATAGCAGCTTCTAAACATATAAGTACCGAAAAAGTGCCATAACCAGTTACAAGAGTCGGAATATCAGCTAGAAGTAATGCCGGAAGTAATGGGTTCTTTTGGACTACGTGATTCAAAACCAGTTAGTGCATGTGTTGCCATAGAAGCGTCTAAACATATAAGTACCGAAAAAGTGCCATAACCAGTTAAGAGTCGGAATATCAGTTAGAAGTAATGCCGGAAGTAATGGGTTCTTTTGGACTACGTGATTCAAAACCAGTTAGTGCATGTGTTGCCATAGAAGCGTCTAAACATATAAGTACCAAAAAAGTGCCATCAGTAGCCAGTTAAAAGTCGGAATATCAACTGAATTGTGATGTTTTTTTTTGGACGTCGTGATTTTCATATCCGAAGAGGTCTTTCAAACAACAATAGCAAAAAAAAAAAAAAAAAAAAAAAGACTCTAGAAAAAGTATAATCAAGAAAAAGAAACTTCTGGATCAAGTCCAATAGTTTTTATTAAAAGCTAATGGCAATGTAATAAAAACATACTCCGGCATCAGGAAATAAGAATGAAAGCGTTTTTGTCCTTTTTCTTCAAAAACCATTAGCTAATGTTGAACGAGGAGGTCGTTAGACTACAGTATATAATTGGCTTGAAGACCATTGAACCAATCCTAGCATAACCAAAACAGTATCGCTTGAATGGTAACTTTTTTTAGTCAAGTACTAGTCATTTTTGTTTGGTAAAGCCGGTCTAAAGATTTAGTTGTTATTTAATATCAACTTTAAACAATTCTTAATCGAAAAGGAGGAATATTCAATGTTCGAAAACAAGATGCGCGAAACAGATGCGCAGTAGCAAGGCTCCCGAACTACCTTAAGTAAATCGAAATTTTCAGGAGAGGTTTTTGCTATTTTTCTATACATTTACTAAGATATTTATTATTGAGTGGGAAAAGAATATAAAGAAATAACCGCTTCCCGAGTCGTCAGACTGACACCTCAGTCAGTTTTGCATATTTTCTCGATTCTGATTGGCTAATATTTTTACTCAGATCAGCTGGTTGTTTTATTGCCTGAGACATTTGAATTTTGTTAAGATCACGTGACTGTGAGTAAGCCCCTGCCTCTAACCGCTTCGGAAATTAATCATTGTAATCATTTTATCACATAGAGAACCCCTCTATCAACTGAATATTTTTTCATTTCCATCTAATTAGAGCACTTATCGATAATAAATATCATTGGCGTCATGAAAACTGCCTTCGGCGTTTGTTAATTACCCTATTTCTTTATGACGTCAAATCAAAAAATATATTGTTTAAAATGCTAAGGATCATGTTTGTGAGAGGGGGACAAAACAGCAATAACACAAAGAAAATTATAAAAAATATATTAAAAAAATAAATTATATAAAATGCGTTTTATAGAACGAAGAAAAGCGAACTACCATCAAATACAATAAATTTTGTTAATTAAACATCGATACACCTTATATTTGGAAACCAGACTAGTTGAGAATAAATTTGTCTAATATTAGCAGAGGAAATTTTGTTCAAATTTCTATTGTTCTAGACGATTCTGTCCCCTCATAAACAAGCCGTGACGTCATATTGAAATTTAATTGAAATAGGTTTGTTTTTAAATAAGATGGCTTTTTTCATGGATTAGTACCCGTGCATCAGTCGTGTGAGACATAGATTTGAATTTTGAAAGAAAAAGCTCAGATTTATTTATGTTAAAAACATGTGTCAGTAATAAAGTCCAAAATATTCCCATGATTCCAACAGTTCCATTCGAGTTCCAACAGTTCCAAGACCATTTGCGTCTGAGAGAGCTATATAGAACGTACGACATTGATAGCTGTTTCATGTTCAGATCTGACTCTGAGGCCTTTTTACTATTGGAATAAAATCTGTCAGCCGAATGGAGTTGCCCGAAGGCATTAGGCGATAGCTGCATCACCAAACCTCTCATCTATCATCCATTCATCCATCTATACATCTATTTTTGTTGCTCTATCTATCTTAGGCGATATGCTGGTTACCAACATTTACACAAACATAAACAAACAACAACTAAACAACAAAACAAAAAGCAGATCAAATAAAACAAGACAAAACAAAACAAAACAGTCAAATAAACAGAGCCAAACAAATTGGACAAGCAACTGATAGGATAATGCATGCATAAAATCGCACAGAAAAAAAATACAATTTGAATACTTACTTTACTTTTCTAATACACGTCAGATATTATTTGAAGGTCTTATCCCATTAAGTCATGAATAACGATAATTTGTATCTTAACTATAACACGACTTACCCTCACAGAATACCTTCTTACTTTCTAAAAAAAAACACTTTTTTTGGTAATTTAGCGAATTTTGATACATTTAGCTTCTGCTTGCCTGTTACTGATGATAATATTTCACGGGCGGTGATTTTAGTAAATTTCATGCATGGGATTGATATGAGGCACGTATACCTTACG
The DNA here is from genome assembly GCA_023349425.1 of Anthopleura sola. Classification (NCBI taxonomy): domain Eukaryota; kingdom Metazoa; phylum Cnidaria; class Anthozoa; order Actiniaria; family Actiniidae; genus Anthopleura; species Anthopleura sola. The sequence goes on along the minus strand of JALHLI010000003.1, from coordinate 3,860,836 downwards.
TTAGGATCGTACTAACTGCGATATTTAAGACTGACGAGGCGATCCAAATTTGCCTTTTGCTAATGTGACAGACTCGATATGTTTTTCTTCACCTAAACAAACACGGTTAATGGGTATAATATGAATGCCCAACATGTGAATTGCTTAGCCTTCAAATATGAAGGGAAGATGTAAAGTCGTTGAAGATATGATGCCGGAAATGGTAAATGAATATTGCATTGGAGATGAAACCTAGTGGAGGATAGGCGAGGCAAATTGTGTGTGTTTCAAAAGAAGAGAGAGAGAGAGAGAGAGAGAGAGAGAGAGAGAGAGAGAGAGAGAGAGAGAGAGAGAGAGAGAGAGAGAGAGAGAGAGAGAGAGAGAGAGAGAGAGAGAGAGGAACGTAGAGAAAGTAATAACAGTCAATACATTGTCAATCGGTTGATATGTATTATAATTGACTGACACATTCTCGCTTGAAGTAAAGCGACAACAGGACCTGTTTCCTCGTGTAAGAAGAACCATATTAACCTGTCACCTCCATGTTAATCTTTTGACAATCGTTTTCTATTTCAAAATGACAATATTTTCCTCATAAAAACTACTCGATCTTTTTTTTTAATTAAAGGTAGATTTCGTTCAGATAAAAGAAAACAATGTCAAAAGTCAAACCCTCGTCCGAGCGAGAAAAAAAAATCATTATAATAAGAACTGAATATCAAATTGTAAAAGTAGATATTCTTGTTGCTATATCATGTAGAATAAATTTCACCAGGAAAAATTGTTTTAAATTCCAAGTGAGAATAAATAAACATTTTTTAACAACTGTTATGACTTACATGTAAGAGAGTTCTTTTTTATCCGCACATCTGACTTATCCGGCTATCCCTTTTCTGATATCAAAACTCTGTTTTCACTAGGAAGTGCCACTGCATAATAAAAACAAATACTTTGGGGTTAGAGGACTTTCCAGTACGAATCTCAGTTGTAAGTGAAGAGGAAGAGCGGTGTTATACGGCTGATATGATCAATACGGCGAGGGCGGCTCTGTTGTACACCTGTCTACAATGTTAATATAAACTATCGCATTCATAAACAGAGATCAGTTTTATGAATAACAATAAACGAAATGCCTTTTCAAACAGAAATAACTTGATTAATATTATAAACAAAGGTCTGTAAATTATTGAGCTTCATAGCCGAAATATCGGGGTTTTTCTTTGAAATTTCTTGAATTTTAACTATCCCTTTCAAGAAAAAATATGGTATCAATATGCGTCTAAAAACAAGATTAAAGTTATGGATTAGGTTGGAGTAGAAACCGGTGCTAGTGATTAAAGTTCGTTCCGTGCTGCACATTATGCAGTCAGTATTGTTTTAACAGCATGCATCAGTTTCCATGTAGTTAATAATAGGAAAAAGCAATCAATACAATGTTTACTGCAGTTCTAGTAGAGTCCCTAGCTGTATGTCCCTTAACTTTATCTCAAAATTTGCGTTATTTCTGTAGTATAGACGAACATTTGCGTAGTAATTTTAACAAAGAAAAATGCAAATTACGATATAAAAGTTTCGAGAATATTGTTGGGATACATACATTATCATATGAAGTCACAATGTCAACTTTATAACAAGAATCCACCAGCTGATCTGGAATAATGACGTAGAATGGCGTTACTGCAAAACTGAGGTGTCATGAAGCCTGCAAAAATTGACTTTGAAAATCGGAAATTCAATGAGATCAATCTTGATTTTCAAGAGAGGTTTTTGATAATTTATATACTATGGTATTCATAATTGAGTGAAAAAATAAAATAAAGAAACATCTGTTTCGCAAGTCGCTGTCCTCAAACACCATACATTTTCTCTTATTTTTGCGACTTTTAAAAGCTTGCGACTCAGTAATTTTTCATCCAAACATACTCAATCTTTACTCAATACTCAATAATTACTCAAACTTGGTAATTATTGCCAACGAAGTTGGCTAACATAGAGGAGTTTCAGGAGTTTTGAGTTTGTTACCGAAGTGCGTCATTTCTTTTGTTTTAAACAGGTTTGACTGGTTTACCCTCCATATAAGTAAGTGTACATAGTTTCGTTGTGAGTTGTGAGTAATTATGTGCCCCGACGTCGGCGCGACGAATTGGCTCCTGCACACTGAATCCAATAGGTTTTTTCGTTCGACTTCTAAAAATTATCTAAATCTAAATTTTCTAAAAAAAAAATATCTAATTATAAATCTCGTCACTTCGCTGGCATAGTTAGATTTTCTTAAGAACAAACGCTAGGTATCAATTCCATTACTTTATGATAACTAGCGGTAAGCTAGTGTGGGCTGCGTCGGTGTTTCTAATGAAACAGTTGTGATAAAAAGTTAAATTTTACACCGTAAAAAATAAGAGAGACTCACTTTGCAACAATGTTGCACAACAAGTTGCAAGAGTTTGTTGTCCATATATTATTACTGCAGCTTTAGGGCACTTCCCCTACAATGCTGTCTAACCTTACCTAATCCCTGAAAAATAAACCCCAAAATACCCATGAAAATCTTAGTTCATTATTATTTGTATAAATTCCTAATATTTAGTATGATCTTTTTTGTGATTGGTTCCATCTCTTAATTAGATAAACATTTACACTAGGCCCAGTCCCTTCCTCAACTTTGAAGCGGATAATAATGGTTCTACAATCAACAGAAGATGCTTCCAACAGTATGCACGAATAAAATTCCTTAATGAGAATATTTTGCGTGGTTACATCGTGATTTTTAACGATTTTTACTGCAAGCAAAAACACTATAAAAGTTATTCACCGAAGCCTCATTTTTGATAACTAGGTTTTAATTTTAAATTTGTAAGATTACGGGCACAAGAAAAAAAACATGTTAAAATATGCTGGAGGCGGAAGAGCGGTAACGGTAGGGGTCATTTTGCAGACTTGATTCAGTTTTGCATATGATGATACTCTTGTTCTTATTTGTACTTACATCATCAAAGGTTTACAACTATATATCCCGTGTGAACACACATTTTAGTCTTAATCAAATTCCAACTTATTAAGAAAACTAAATGCAATAGTTCAATGAGGAATATACTATACCACTTCTTACAGAAGGTTTAGGACAATAATTAGTTTATCTTCAGACTTTTACTTAGTTTCTAGTAGGTACATGATCGACATGGCCTTTAGAGAATTTCATAAAATATTTGTTTATTTTTAAAAATACATTTTGCAAATTCGAAATCATAAAATCAAAATAAACAAATGTTCCTGAACATTTATAATAGCGCTATGTTTTTTTTCCTTCTTTTAATCTCTTGTTAAAATTGTTACAAAATTTCCTTAGCTTTTGTTCTTTTCTACTTGAGTCGGTTATAAAGAATAGCTATGCGTTCTTGTCTATTGTTTTTTCTACTGCATTATCGCATTAAACCGGCTTAGTTCAGTTGTGTTTACTGCATGTTAACCAAGTATTTAAGAGTAGTTAAGCATGCATCCTTAAAGATTCTAAAGATAGTCAGCTTAGCAAAAAGGACGCCATTTGAAAAGGCTTATTCTAAAAGAGGACTATATAAATACACTTATAGCGAAGGACTAAGAGGACTGTATAGCTAATAGTACAAGGTCTTACCTCAAGTGATTTCTTGTTGAACGAAGACTATTTATCGACAACAAATCAATAGGAACTTAGATTCACTTCGGAATCTTTCCAACACAATAAATATTTTGAAGATGTATCGTCGATTGACTGACTCAAGCTCCGTTATCGAGTCTTACGTACCGTGCTTTTCAGCAGAATAAGTACATAGCGATGAGTTAGCAACTGTTAACAACACTGACTTGTTTGTTTACTGAGGGGAATAAATTTATCTAGACACCACCAGTAGGGCAACTGCTTGCTATCTGCATAAAATAATAATGTACTTAGCAAAACCAATCAAATTTAACATAATTACCAAAGTTAATATGTCTTTTTAAGCAACAACAAAAAAAAATAAAATAAAATAAATAAATAAATAAATAAAAATAAATAAAAATAAATAAAAATAAAGATAAAAATAATAATAATAATAATAATAATAATAATAATAATAATAATAATAATAATAAAGATCTTTGAAAGTAAAGTATTTCCAACAGCACTTATGTTTTAATGGCAAAAAAATTAATGCTGACGATTCCATAGTAACATATCTTGTAAACAAAAATGTTATGATTCAGTTTAATTTGCTTTGAAAATATAACCTAAGAAAGGATCGACTCCATGTCAGCCGGATCTGTTGTTAAATGAATTGGATTCGTAAAAACCTGAACCTACTTTGCCCGTCGTCGTCGTCGCCGTCGTCGTCGCTGTTGTTGTTGCTATTATTATCCACTTTTTGTTCGAGTATTTTCATATATACATTAGAAGACTTTTAGAAGACTTTAAACATGTATAAGACTTTAAACAGTTATACATTTATCAAGATTTAAAATTTAGCTTCATCAGTAACATTGTTAATTATAACCGAGCGATCGAAAGAGATTCGCATTACAAGTTATAACTCGGAATACACGTAGAAACCCGGCACATTTCCGCCACTGTGCACTTGAATTCTCAACCATCAATTCCACACGATGGTTTTCCTAAATACATCTATACATATGTGCATGATTCAATTGATATGTTAAAAATCGCCAATTCGCACCTTCCAGTGGGAAAATTATACCTATACGCCGAGGTTTCCATCCATTTTAAAAGACAAATGCCCTAAACTGGAATGAAATATGAAAGTCTCGCTTTCCAAGACCATCAGATAGGATTTATGGATTGCAATAGACCCTTGTAATAAATTCTACCATGACTTATTTGCCACGTTTGACGTCAAATATATCATATTTTTTTTTCATTTGAATTAAAAGAAACGAAATTCAAAAGAAAAAAAAACTTGACGTCAAAAAGGCCTATATATCATGAGTTACTTGTGATATAAAATATCATGTTTTCATTCTAGAATACCTTGCCTTCCAGATGTAATTTTTCGACGTACCACAGCGTATATCATGCATACATGAACAGTACGTAAGAACACCGCTGGCCGGGCTGGGCTCTGCTAGTAAACACTGAAAACGCCAAACACAAAACAATATATAGTACTGTCAAATAGAACTGAACATAAAGGTGAGTCCCAATCACTTATTTCCGTGAAATAGAAAAGCTACCGGTCAATAATCCCTTTAGAACAAATATGTAATTGGTGTTTTTTGAGATGTCAGAAATAATATCTACATTGGTATTAAAGTAATTTTCTACAGTGTACGAATCAATGGCCTTCATTATCATATCTTAAGCTAGTATATATATGTAAAACCCGATTTACCCAATGCTTCACGATAGGGTGGTGGTTTATAGTGAAAACCTTTTGTTCTACAAAAGTATTGAAGAAGTAGACCGCGGGGTACTGGCAGAATGACGCGCAGCGGAGTACTTCTCAACATTTCTCGAATGTTAAACGTTATAACAATCCACTAGTGCTTTTGAAATATTTCTTTTATGAAATTAAATACGAATTACAATCATCTTTATTTTGGATAGGAATAACGCAATAGAAAGTGCGCGTGCATGCTGAGTCATGCTCTCATGAAGTACGCCCCCAATAATTCTTCTGAACGTGAGATTTATAATAGTTATTTTGTGAATATGTATATGCATATGTCTATAAATCAATGATGATCATGATGAGTGATGACGATTAGAAGAAGAATAAGAAGCGGAAGAGAAGGATGAGAAACTGAAGAAGAAGGACAACTGGAAATCTTTTATCGGCATAAAATCTGTTTAGTACTCATATTCTTTATTAAACTACCATTTGACTGCTTTTGATGGCTTTCTTCCTGAAGTGTCAGATAACACAAGTTTACCACTGGAAAGAGAAATGCTTTTTCATTGTAATCAGGATTTAATCCCGGAAAAACAGGAAATAAAGAAAGAGTTTGACATTTCGATTCAGTAATAGAATTTCGAAACACGCGATCCTTAGTTACAACCTATGTTTAGTCTAAGTTAGTATTCATCGATGACAAGGGTGAATACACCCCTTCTGGCGGCTGGGATATCAGCGGATGAGAAATGACCCGAAAATAGGACAGTTTCTCGTTTCACTCTTACTTTAATATTTGTGAAAAGCGAATTTCTTTGTTTCCCTCTTTTTCACGTTATTCTTTAACGCTTTTTTTCCCTTTATATTTTTTTTCCACTGGACAGATATATCACTTGGGAACTGAGGACTTTATCATCTTTGGACCAATAACAGCGTTCGAAAATTTATAGTTTGGTTAAAATTAAACCATTTTACTTTCAGTCCTTAATTTTGAGCTTCATTAGTGCAGATGTTTGTTAATCTTCCACTCCAAGAAGGCCGAAGAGGAATAACTTTCCCGTCTTAGAGCATATAAAAAAGAAAATGTCGATAATGTATCTATATTTTTCTCTCCTATTGACTTAGTTTCTTGGATAGCTCGATATCCTGAGAATCGTCGGGTTCCTAAAAGACGTTTTGTTTAGTTGGTTCCAAAAAGTTATAAAAACTGTTGACTAGGAACAGACAACTGTTAACTAACCGTCGAGGAACAATCGACCCGAGCCGCAGTTTCATTTGTGTAGCTGTCTTAATTTTGTTCGCAAAACAAAACCGCCACCTGGTTAAATACATAGGCTATGTTTTGTCTAAGCATATTCACATTTTCAAACTCATAATTGTCAAAAATCATTTGTCAAAGTCATGCGGCTTCGATGGAAGTTTAAATTAAACATTTCAGGTGCATGAGTCAAAGAGATTTAGCCATTACATAATTACTAGAAGGAAGAAGTGTATGGTCAAAACATTTACTTTCATAAGTGACTTTAGCACTTGAAAGGTTTTTTGTTGTTGCTGTCGCTGTTTTACCAATGAATGCAGTTCCTATCATACCTTAAGTTTTGTGCTGCATATTTTAACTATTAAAATATTCTCTTTCGGTTCACGCCGATCGGGAAAAAAAAGCGGCTTTTAAAAAAGGAGCCGATCAGTATTCTCAGTCAGGGGTTTTGGAAACAATTTAGATTTGTATAATATAGCTCGTGTGGATGTATAGCCAAATATAGCCCGCTACACACATATACATATATATGTTTCAGGAGTAAACAAGGGGCGAATCAGCTGCAAACCTGCTAGAAAAGGCTAATTGAAAATTCAAAAATAAATGAAATTTGGCGGAAAAAATTGTATGAAATCATTGTTGTTTCTTTATAAGTATTATATTATATCATATTGATTGATATATTTTTTATCTAGATATTTTTAAGTTTCATATTATTAGAATTCCATATTATATATATTTTTGACTAGTTTAGCAACTGATAACAGTGTTGGTTTTAGCGCTGAAGGGGATATCCTGGCTTGGATAAATAAAAGTTTCATCGAACCATTAGGTATATATAAATTATAACTTTCTCTTGATCTTAAATGTGTCTTAGTTCGTATATCAATCAAAAAAAAAAAAAAAAAAAAAAAAAATCGTTTGGCTTTTTTCAAGTTACGTCAACAGTGAGTCAACTGATCTACGTTAATTGGTATATTTATTGATAATAAGGTGGCGGATGTAGGAGGCTCCATTGAATCCCCTTCGAGAGATCTTGTGAAGCCAATCATGTTCTTTCATCAGTAAAATGAAATTGGAACTCCCCTTTTTGAAGTCGATTGCACCAGCTTTTTCTGCGTGGCGGCCATTTTAGAGCCCACCCCCCACTCTGTGAGAAAAATACGTTGAATAACCTAAAACAAGCCTAAGATGCTAAGCTCATTAAAAGAACCAACTGTCAAAAATGAAAGGGGGAAAATGTCGATAGTAAGATGTCAATATATAGAACTGTCAAGTACTCTTGAAATGTCAAATTATATTTTTTTTGTGATTTTCGAATGAAAGCAATGTTTGTCCACTATATTGAATAGGATATATTCTATGTTCTAATTAGCCTAACACTATCATGAGAAAGTTATTCTATCCATAACGACAGCATATCAATGTATACAGTATATACCATGGATAATAAATTTATTATCCATGGTATATACTAAGAACATTCAACAAAAAATCATTCTGCAGCAGAGATGCTAAATTATACTACTGATATATAGGAAAACTGAACAATTTCATTGTTCAATTTGCTCTTGGTGACGTGTATTCCGAGAAAAAACTGATTTCAATGACTGACATGCTAGGCACCTTGTATTTGTTGGCTTGAAAGTATGTTTTAGATGTTTTGCACCAAATTTGTTTCTGAGATGCTGGACGCCATTTTGAATACTCTGGAGGGACTGGACACGACCATAATTCACGATTGGTAGAAACATTGCTTACTGAACAACCCTGACCATTATTTGAAATATTTATAATGTATGCACATGTGTGCATTACAAATAATGTTTTTGATTGAGAAAGTGTGTGTCTTGTATGTTTAAATAAATATTTATAATACATTTATACATATTCATTTGGTTATTTTTGGGGTCTTTTATTTGCAGATATCTTGTTTTTTGACATGTCGCAAAGTCCTTCTAGTTTGATGCGTCGATAAATTGTATTCTGGCGAAATATCTATATTCTGAAAAGTGAAAAATACAACTCTTAGGGATGATAAGGTCATAAAAATTGTCATGAGATTGGACTGGATTTTATAGTTTTATATACAGCTATTTAAAAATAGTTAACGTTGGTGAAGGTTTTTTGCATGTTGGTTGTTGCATGTTGCAGGGTGCATGTTGCTTACACAGCGTGAAATGTATTATAATGATATGTAAATAATGTCAGCACACAAAACAATATGCTGGAAAAACGTGCAGAATTTGGAGAAATTTTTACTGCATGAATTACCACCACTCATAATTCATTTCAGGATTGGTACGCGATATATGCAACGTGCAACGAGCAATAAAACCTTCACCAACCTTTTTTTTAAAAAAACCCTGTATCGCAAAAAGTTAAATTGCAGTAATAAATGTGTCGTTTGTTTTCACGTTTACTATAATAAGCTGGTGTGGAAGGGGGAACCCGATTGTCAGGATTTTTTTAGTTAGTTAAAACTACTAATTTTTGGCCAATGATTATTTTTACAAGCGCTGACTATAACATTTAACAAAAATAACTGAAATATCAAAGTTTGACTTAAATATTGTTTGTCAATTTTTAGGTTTATTTTGCAGTTAGATATCAAATTTTAGGTTATTGTTAGTTAACTGTAAGCCCCCATCCATGCACACCCTCTCATAACTACAAGTACTTACTTTTTGGGGGACTAAATATTCAAGGATAAGGAGAAGAATCAAATCCATAACAGCAAGGACGCAGAAAATCTTTCCTGCAACACTTCCACACTCGTACAACCTAGAATGGAAGAGAAGACTGTGTTTAACAAATTGTAGAAATGCTGTTGCGCTAAAAATGATAAAACTGTGAAGCTACAGTAAGAGCTGGGAAAACATATTCATAGTAACTATAAGGGGCAAAACAATAGCAGCCATGTTAGATGGGTTGCAAAACAATAACAATTTCTTCCTTTGGGAAATAAATTCTCTTGTCATGCAAAAAAATGCATTATTCCTCAGTGCACTTAAACATGGCTGCCTTGAAAAACCTCTATAATGATAAGTTTATGAGATGACAATGGTTAAAGAACATGATAGATACATGTGAATAATTGTCCAAGGCGTTAAAAAAAGGTCTCTATCATTGCAAGGTTATTTCATGTCTCGCTTCGATGCAAAGGCACGACTATCTTCCAAGATGGCAGAGGGACTATCGTGCGGCCGGTATCCATCAAACTTCCAAACACCAGCGTATCATTTGCATACATATTTGAGTTGTTCAGTGTATAAATATGATATGGATATCGATATTGAACTAAACCAAATCATACTCACCTTTGAAGTCTAACATTGAAGGGCACACTGGGTAACTTGGATACTGTACTGTACACCTGGAAATATTAAGGCATGAAATTTCTCTGCAACTTGTGTCGCAAAGACGTTGCGACGAATGTTGCAGGGAGCATTGCGGCATGTAACCTACTGTGCAATTTGAAAATGTTGCTTGACAAGTTGCAGCAATCACTACGAAAATTCGTTCAGTTCTAGGCTTTTGGGAACGATTGCGTCTCCGTTGCAACACGTAAACCCTCTTGCAGCCTTGAGCTTGTGTCGTGTGCGAGACACGCTGCAGAGAAACCTGCTCCATGTTATAACGCCTTTATTATGGCTTGTCAAATGGACGCGCTTCACTTTTGACGCGAACGAACGAACGAATAGACGAGCAAAGAACAAATCACTGGCAAAGGTATGAAAAAACGATGCAAAAAAATTAAAAAATTAGCGAGTGAACAAACAATCAAGGAACAAACGAACAAGCAAATGAATAATACGAAAAATTGGACAAAAAATCAAACAAATGGAAAAACAAAAACAAAAAACAAAACAAAAAAACAAACAAAAAAAACACAACAAACAAACAAACAAAAAATCAAACAGCAAAAATTACTTTTTCAGTTCTTTTGCAGACATTCATCCAAGTGTACATAGATTTAATTCTTTCATGTGAGACTTCTGCATTCAATACTTTTCCTGTCCTTACAGCTAAGATGGCGTCATCTATTGCTCCTTCTAGTGCTATAAAATAAAGCGAAGACTAGTTAGAAAATCTATGAGAAACAAAAACGAGTCTTGTTTGAAGGCTGTGCGTTTGGATTACACTTACCTTTTACACTTGGTTCTGCTAGTTTAATCATATCAGAAGGTAATACTTCAGGAACGCCACCAACTTGTGTACTTACAACTAGAAGGCTAGTATTTCATTAAGAGCAAAAATATCAGAGCAAATAAGGTTATGTTGAGACCTGAACATACCGCACGTCTGTTGCATGCAACGTTGCAGATGTAGGATATAGTCAGATTTATTCTTTCAAATTTTCGCGCAACAGGTTAGACCGCGTGAACATGACCTTCAATGTTGTTGGCAAAAGCGTATGACGTACCACTGGCCACAATAGACCATTTTCGAGATGCGCGAGCCCTTTCAAAAAGATCACGCGCGCTATTGACTCTGCCCGAAAATACCTCGAGATCATGTACGCTCCTGCGATATTTTTGAAAGCGCTCGCGCATCTCGAAAATGGTCTATTCTGGGCTTTCTTAATTCTTAGTTTTGTAGCTGACAAGTGACATCCATAGAAATCTCAGTATGTAGACATCCATGTTGCACGCAATAATAGTCTCCTTCACAGTTTCCTGCGCCATCTTAAAAGGCAACCCGGCGTCCTTTGCATCTAAACGAGACATTAGGTGACCTTGCAATGACAGACACCTTTTTCACCTCATGTCTCGCTTCGATGCAAAAGCAGGGCTACTTTTCCGAGATGGCGCAGGGAACTGTAAAAGGGGTATTACACTGTGCGCCCGTTCGTTTGATGCATTCTGATCCTTAATACATTTCTTTCATAGTTTAACTCTTGAGTGATCACGGATTGATGTAAACCGAAGCAGAGGAAGATATATCAGTGATCTCATGAAATCCAAGAGAAGAGAAACCTACCCACAGCAAGAAGCTTCGACAATGGCCATGCAAAAGGCTTCGGTCAATGAGGTGTTGAGGAAGATGTGTCCTTGCACCAGAACCTGGAAAACGATGGGCAAGTCAAAATGTGTCAATGGCAAAACAAAGGACTAGGATCTAACTAGTTCAGTATTAGAGGGGTGAATAGCAGTGGAAGGGTGCAACGGTGCGCACCTCCTTCCCCCTCCCTGCCCCTCTTGGGTCGACTTTGTGCCCTTATATATCCAATACGAAATAACTGTCTCTTTCTTTTTTGGTTCGGTATTTTTCTCATGTGGGTGCCCTTCTGGTATTACAGGTTACATAACAGGTTACTACAAGTAAAACCTTGAATTTGAAAGACATGGTAGGAAAGGATCAAACTTAAAGGTTTTATTTGCATTTTCAAAAAAATAAAATAAACAGGCCACACATAAGAAAATAAGTAACGTTTCCTCCCTCAGTTTCATTAATAATTTAAAATTCTAAATTCTGATTGGCCGCTACTTCAGGTGCAATAATGGTGAAAAATTCTATACACTTATCTCAAACAAAGATCAAAGTAACTTACATCTCTAACTTGTTCATGTTCTAGTGAGCCTAGTAACCGGACCCTGTGGTGTAACTGATATTGTTCTCTTGTCTCCTCAAGCAGCACTCTCTTTGGTCCATCCCCACCTACAGAAGTCGTTTGAATACACGCATGGAACTATCATTTATTTTACAGCCTTCTAACTAAAGTGCTCCTACAATGATATTTGCCGCGCACTGAAGAAGTTGTTAACACTGAATTTACCCGGAAAAAAGCAAATTCCGGTTTGAAAACAAATATTACTGTATGTCCTATTCCTATCGGAAAGTCCAGGAAAACTCGGTCTTCCAAATGAGGTAATAGATTTTTCTATTTCAAATGAGCTATATTTATTTACCCCTTACTGCTACTTTGAAAATCTTGACCGTTTTTCGAAAAAAATGGTGTGAGCTGGTCAAGATCTACGGCTGTGTTACTATGCACTTGTAGGTAGGTAAATCAATGTTAAGGCGTGGAAATACGAGCAACAAAATCCGGCAACTTGTCGCGCAACATTGTTGCGTTGCAGGTTGCAGAGTGAATGTTGCTCGTATTACCACCCCGCGCGCAACAAATTTTCTTTGTTACAGAGAGTAGAAAGTGCTTCTACTTCTGTAACAAAACCGCGCAACAATATTTTGTTGTTGCATGGAGTGGTAATACGAGTAACATTCGTTCTGCAACTTGCAACGCAACATTGTTGTCCTGCAAGTTGCACGACATTGCTGCTCGTATTTCCGCGCCTTTAGTTTGATGTGGGCCAAATTGGAAACCACGTTAAATATAGTTTGTATGTATGTACTAGTTGCAAAAGTACACTACTGGGCGTCTATTTCTTTTTCCGATGTTAATTAAATATTTTGTTCATGTTTTTTCTTACCTATGATAAAGTTAACATCATGGTACTTGTTGCAAATCAATGGTATTAAACTTGCTAACAGGTCCATACCTTTCCTGTACACCAGACGACTCACCACTACTATGGTAACTGCAATCATATCAAATAATCATATATAGAATTGAAAATAAATATTCTTTCCATCTTCGCCTCATACAAAACAAAACAAAAAAACAAACCAAACCAACCAAAAAAAAAAAACCCAGCGCTGATGAAAATTTAACATTGATATTAACGCTATACAAGTTTGTAAGTCATCAGTGCCGAGAAAAAAATCACTACTTTCGAAAGGTGTTTATAGACCAAAAAATAACGAACATTTTTTTACTTTTTCCTAAAGTTGCGGTAATACGAGCAACAAAATCGTGCAACTTGTTGAGTAACATTGTTGTGTTGCAAGTTGCAGATTGAATGTGGCTCGTATTACCAATCCATGCAACAACAAAATTTTGTTGCGCAAAGAAGTAGAAGCTCTTTCTACGCTCTGCAACAAAGAAAATTTGTTGCGCGCGGGGTGGTATATAAGATTTTGTTGTCATATGAGATTTACAGCGGCAAAGGCCTTATACTGACTTACTTTGATGTTTACTCCTTCTAGAAGGGTCAGGAGTGAATACTGAAGCATTAACAGCATTAGGGATGACAGAAACAATATATGGATTCATGCAGGACTGAGTAGATGCACGCAGCACGGTGTTTTCCTTGCTGCAAGAAGAAAATACATGTCAGTCTAAGCTCTTGCAATCAAATAACTGATTCAAAGATACATATGAGTGGTGAGCGAAAAAAATTTTCCGTCTCGATCGGGATCACCATCTTATCGTGATTGTACATTCATTCATTCATCCATTTGTTAAATTATTCAATACATATCCAATTGATTAACACTAAAATGAATGGTTTTTACTGCTGCAAATCAAAGTATGATCACAGAGTAACTTTTGATTTGAGGTAGCAAAAACCAAAACAACGTTCTGTTAAATAGCTACAACAGCCCTTTTTGCATTTGAGCGCATGGCCCAGTGGTATTCTAAATGAGTGTACATTGAAGTGAGGCTGTCAGATCGAGCTCGAATTAAATTTCAAGAAAAACTATGCAAGATATATGGACTTCCAAACATGCAAATTATCCTATGAGACAAACTCCATATATCTTACATAGTAGTTCTTGCAATTTATCGCGACCTTGACCTGATAGCCTCAATTCGATGTATGCTCATTTGGGTACTACTGGGCTATGGGCTCAACTGTGATAAGGGCTACTGTTGTTTTGAAAATCACTAATAGCAATAACAAACAGGTACAGGCAGTTTTACCTTGTGTGAGAAACACATATTACATGATCAATGTCAGCCAAAGAAAACTGAAGGAATTTATTGGTTATAATTGAACTTGCATCGGCAAAACCAAAGAGGGAGTGGTCAGTAAAGACACACTTTATTCCCATTGTACGAGCATGTAAGATAGCATCATGGCACAGTGTTGAGAATGCCTGTGTAAGAGATATAAAAAAATTGACTCAATTTATCATCCATGGTTTTTCCAGTGTTTTTTATGCTGGAAAAACTCTTTGCATCCAATCCTCTGGTATGACTCTACTAACATTGCCAACTTTTTTCCAGGACTTTTGCTGAAAAAAAAATCTTTGGAAGTGACACCTTTGTACAGTTCTAGCAAACTGGCCATACTTTTTCCAGAGTTTTAGCTGGAAAAATATTTGCAAATGACTCTGTTGTATGGTACCAAAAGACTGGTGACCCTTTTACTCAGTTATTGACCGGAAAAACTTTTTTCCAGTGTTTTTAGCTGGAAAACTCTTTGCAAATGACACTCTAGTATGGTTCCAGCAATCTGGCAATATTTTTTCCAGATGTTTTGGCTGGAAACATGTTTGCAAATGACCCTTTTATATGGTTCCAGAAAACTGGTGAACTTTTTTTCCAGAATTTTTTTGCTGGAAAAATCTTTGCAAATGGCCCTAAGCCTCTTGTATGGTTCCAGAAAATTGGTGATTTTTTCCCCAGAGTTATTGGCTGAAAAATCTTGGCAAACGATCCTTCTGTATAGTTGTCAAGGTAACTAGTAAACCTTATTCCAGGATAATGACTGGAAAAATGTTTGCTAACAAGCCTCTTGTATGGTTGTATCAAACTGGCAAACTTTTTTTCAGAGTTTTTGGCTGGAAAAATCTTTGTAACCAATACTCTTGTTTGGTCATAGGAAACTGATGAACTTTTTTCCAGGGGTTTTGGCTGGAAAAATCTTTCAGGGCTCTCACTCACCTGACTTTTCCCTGACCAAAAAAAACATTTTTTACTGAGAGAATTATTTTATGAAAAATTATGTTTATATGGTACATGTAGTTCATCCAAAGAAAGCCCAAATAAGAGTTCCAAGTCTTAAAATAATTTCGTGAAGGCTGACAAAAATTTCCTGAATTTTTCCTAAGATTTTTTTGCATAAATTTAATTGCAAAAATTGACTGACCAAAATCAAAATCCCCTGACAATTCCCTGACCTTGAAAAAATGTCAGAATTCACTGACTTTTCCATGACTGTGGGTCAACCCTGGATTTACTGCTGTACGAACACAACTAATAAACTAAGATAACAATACATCATCAGTCATTAAACAAAGTGTTAGTTCATGAATGATGCACTGACATACAACCACATGTAATGATATAACTAACAATACAAAAAGTGTTAGCTCATTGAATCCCATAATAAAAACTTCCAATATGTGGTGCTAATAAAAGAAGAAAAGGATTTCAACTTACAGAGTGACCATGAACCAAGGTTATACGTTCTCTGATAAAGATGTATCTAAGGATTGGCATGTCTGTGTACAGTGTTGGTAGGACACACTGGTTGTGGAATATTCCCATTGGAATGTAATATACCTGGTATGAAATAAAAGTGCATGACAATACTACAACTACCAGAATCCCTTGCAGACTTTCTATTGTTCAGGTAAAGGAGTATTGCTACTGTCTAATTTGTCTGATGAAGCAATACAAATTGAATAATTATAAGTAGATGCACTCTTGTAGTGGTACTCTACCAAGCATACATTGTATCTCAATAGTCACCCCTTCACACTTCCCTGTGCCATTTTGAAAGGTTGCTGGGCCTTTCTATGAAGCGAGACAAATGGTGACCTTGCAATGATAGAGGCCTTTTTAACACCTTGGACAATTATTTGCATGTCTCCATCACTGAAAGGTCATCTTGTCTCTCACTTCGATGCAAAGGCACTGCTACCTTTCAAGCTAGATGGCGAAGGGAACTGTGAAGGGGACTATTAATGCCCTTAACTATATGAAGAATGTACATATACACTTGTACATTTCATTTCATTGAATATATTTCAGAAATTATTTCTGTACATATTGGATAGATATTGTATAAATATGTTGAAAAGATACCTTAAGATAATTGGTAAGATATCTAACTCCCTTTCTCCCTCCATAGCCATGCGTCACTACTATGACCTAAATATGCACAACAAACAAATAGAAATTAGTAATAAAATATCAATATCTAAAAGTCCTTTATACAGCATTATATATTGAAGCATCCCAACCATAGTTCTAGCTCTCTCCTTATAATACCGCATGTGGATACAGTAGCGTTGACTGACCTTGTGTTTTCGCTGTATCAAACACTGTGCGAGCTGATAAATATGACTCTCAACTCCTCCCATGTTCGGGTAGAAAAAATCTGACACCATGCTGAAAACATTAACATATGAAGAACAATATTAAGCTAAACTAAAAGCACTGGATACTGTTCAAACTCTTCGTACCATATTCGATGCTTCTCGTCCGCCATCTTGATTTTTGTTTTCTTTTGTTGTCGCACGCTGACAACAAAGTATCGTATATCCGCGGATGAGTACCACAGGAAGCCCAATAAGCTACGAATTTTCACCAAAATTTCGAAACTTTTTACCGAATAGTAAAATCTAGAATAACAACTATTGATCAGATAAGATAAATTAAAATAAGAAATTGGAAGATATAGTTTATTTCCAATAAACATTTTCAATAAATTATTTAATGTAAACAAAATTTGCTGCGTCTAGGGTCCTTATAGGTCAGCGGTATCCCTCAAAACAACTCAGGAAGTCTTTTGATCCGGCGAAGTTCTGTAATCATATCTTTTTAAGAAAATAGGAAATCACCTTAGCTGTTATTATTCCACATGGGATCTAGTACAACAGCCAAGAGTTTATTGTGTATTTTAAGTGTTCTCTCGATCTTCTCTTTATCCTCGTTGTATTTGTTTCTGTTGTCAAGATGGCTTCCTGTTGTCAGACTTCAGCCAGAAAAGAGTGCAAATATCAGTAAAGAAAGCAGTGTTTTAGAGAATCAGAGGTCAGATTTATAACATTATTGGTTGTTAATACATTACGTGATAGTTTTGTTGAGTATAGATATCATGAACCTAGCCGTATGTCCTTGTAAAACTGTGATTATTTGACTTTTCACCACAGGAAACCCAAACCTACCTAATTTTATACCCCTGCAATATTCTTCAATAACGACTTATTTTGCATGAGAAAAATCGGTTTCACTATTGATTTACTTACATTCCTTGTCATTACTTTAAGTTGTTTAAGAATATAGTTTTTGAAAGCTAGATTAGTGAGCAGACAATAAGTCTGAACTGTAAAGCTTATGAGAGATTTTACCAAGTGCTGTTTTCATTGCTATGTGCTGATTCATACAACAGTAGCGACAGGGAAATCAGGCATTACATTGCCATCAATCAAAAAAATTTTTTGGTAGCTTTACTCTGATTGATGGCAGTGTTTTGCCCAATTTCCCTGTCGTGACTCTTGTCACAATCAGCATGTAGCAGTAAAAACAGTGGTAACAAGTCGGTGTTTATAATTAGGAAAGCAAAATGGAAATTTGAGGAGGTTATCACATAAGGGGGATGGTCAATTATTACAAAAGTGGTTTATCAAGGAGAGTCAAGTGTATTCATTCAAACTTATTTTTTCAGTGGAGAATTAAGCTTTCCAAGTTCATTAGAAGAGCTTAAAATGTTAACTGCTGTACTGAAGCAGTACAAGAAGGAGCATCTGGGTTATGTAGGACTTCTCTTCTGTAGTGCATATCTTTACAAACAAAGTTTTGCTATACCTGGATCTGTGTTCATGGTAAGTTACTACTAACAGCTTTAGATAGACCATCAGTGATGGTTGGAAATTGAAAAGTGTTTTAATGTACGTCAAAAGTGTATTGTATTGCTGCAATTTTGTCCAAGGTGCAAAATTATATTTCCACATTGGCTTTGGTTGTGAACTACCAATGTTTTCATTATTGCTACATGCTTATCAAGACATCTGTGTAACAGGGAAATTGGGCTTACACTGCCATCTACAGTATCAAGCAATTTGTTTGGTACCTTTACATACATGTACTCTAATTGATGGCAGTGCATTGCCCAATTTTCTTGTTGCAAGTGTCGTCTCTATCAGCACATGGCAATGAAAACAGTGATAATGCACAGAGTCTTAAAATAACTTAGGTGAAAGTGCTGCCTTAATGTAATTACAGTACATCTACAAAGGTTAGACCTTAATTCACATGCCCTGGGTGAAGCAGGTGTAACAAGCCACCTTTTCCACTTAAAGATGTTTCAAAGGGTCACAAGTTTAACAGTGGAACATCTATAAACAAAGTCAATTAATTGATTGATTTTATTTCTAGAACCTTCTAGCAGGAGCCTTGTTTGGCATTTGGATTGCTTTTCCCCTGACCTGTCTATTAACAGCATGTGGAGCAACGTTCTGCTACTTGCTTTCAAAAATGTTTGGAAAAACCTTGCTATTGCAGTATTTTCCAGAAAAGGTTGCTCTTTTACAAGAAAAGGTTAGAAATACACCTTATTTGAACAGTTGAAGTATTTTTTTTATATGACTCAAACATGACTCAGACATTTAGGTTGCTACATTTGTGAGTTGCTGATAATTTTTTGTTTATGAAACCATAATTGTAATCACATGACCTGCGGCATGCACTATAGTGTTATAATTTTTTTTTCTTTTTCATCTTTCACACTGTAATTAAGAGAAGGTGAATAAGCCATTAAACATCCACTGTCAATATAGTCTTCTACGCAGCTGCTGTTAAGGTCATCTCTACGTTCTATGACCCCTAACAGCAGCTGCCTAGCTAGGAGACTACCGACTGTCAATGGCAGCAGAAATAATTATCAATTAGCTAAAAGAGGACAGGCTATTGTGATACCTGTCCCATTTTTTTCTAGGTATATTGCTGGCTCTCTAATGAGGGTTATTCTCCAGGTATTCTTGCTTTTGCTACCCCCTTAAAAAAATTGAACAAATCAATCAAGTTGTGTGTGTTGTGAATAGTGAAATATAGTGCTATTTTCTGTACACATAGTTTATATATGACTGTATTTTACATTTTCAGGTGCACCAAAACTCGGATGGGCTATTTTTCTTTCTTCTTTTCCTGCGATTGTTTCCAATGTCTCCCAATTGGTTTCTGAACATGGCTTCTCCAATACTAGACATTCCACTGGTACAATTCTTTTTTTCTGTTTTATTAGGTAAGTAATTTTAGGTTTAAGAATTGTAAACTTTTAAAAGCTAGTGCCTCGCCTTAAAAACTATGGGCATAGTTTACCATTTCATGGGATTGATTAAGATAAATTCAATTGAACAATTGAAGTAAGAAAACATTTGGTCAGTGATTGTTGATGATTGACTTACAAGCAACAAAAACATGCAACAATGTGGCGCAACATTGTTGCGTTGAAGTTGTACTTTTATTTGCTGTGTTTTCTCATTTCTTTCCTTTTGTTTCCATTCCAGGATTAATGCCCTACAATTTCCTGTGCTGTCAAACTGGATGTCTGTTATCACAGCTCAGCTCCATGAGTGACATATTCACCTTCTCAATAATCGTGAAGCTAGCAAGCATGGCAGTAATTGCTAGTGTGCCTGCGTTTATCATCAAAAGGATACATAAAAAGCGTACATGCACACAGAAACAATGTAAAAGTGAATGATGTTTATGCAAAAGAATATAATTATACATTTATAAACGCATTGTTTTCGTTATGAAATATCAACTTCAACATTCTAGATGATGATAACAGAGCAATTTTCTTTGCACTTTGTTTAGGGTTTACACGGTGCAGCAGAGATGCAATCATTGCCAAATAAAAACAAATAAAATAATAAAATAGAAACGAATTCTACGAATTCAATGATTGATGCAACTTGTCTCACAACATTTTCAAATTGCGCTGTAGGTTACAGGTATGAATCATCTCATAGAGTGAAAAAGTATGCTCCGTGGTCCCTGTAGTGATGGTCCCTGATGGTCCCTGTGCTGGTGATGGGTTAATTTTACTTGGTCCCATTCGCTCCCTGTCTGTCATTAAGCACTAAAATAAAAACAAAACTACTAAACTTTGATATTCTTTATTCATTCAGTCAATTATTTTCTTATCAAATATTAAGGTGATTCATAAAAATGTGCCTAGATTAGAGTACTTATCACTGACTTAGATTAGACTCCCCAAACGTGGTTAAACTTATCGTAGTCTCGACTACCAATGTCTTAACTGCTTCACAACCAATAATAAGGTGTGTGTCATGGGTGCGTTTGCGTTTTTGAAATCCAAAATGGTGACCAAGTCTTGTGGTATTGCACTTTTTTTTTTTTGGGAATGATTTAATTTTTTCCCTTCTTTTCTTTTTAGGGATGATTCAGATAGTTCTGCTTTCTCACCAGTATACGAAACCTTCTGTGAAAGTATTCCATTACTGATATCACAGCAAGTTGATTACCTGAGAAGAAAAGAAACATTACAGGCAAACACAAAAATAGATCAAATTGGACATTTGTTGGATAGTCTATACTTTTTAGAAATTACCCAACTAAAATCTGCTAAACACCTATCAACAGAAATACAAAAATAATATCTGACATGTACATAACTAATGAAGAAATACCTTATTTTCCCATGTGATTCATTGATAACTATAAATAATGATTAATAATTATGTAGTGGTAATATTTACCAACTATGTGCTAAATAACTTGGGGAATTCTTAGTGTATTTGGAGTATACTCAAATGCCTCATCATAGCTTCATTAGAGGCCTTTGTGCAAATTGACAGACGGAAAAAACACCATCTGTATATTTGACTCGTTTCTATTCATGAAGCAGGCGAGTATAAAACCTAGCTTTGTCGTGTGTCTAAGGAACGTGCATCCATTACATATTTCTGTCTTTTCCTGGTTTTCATAGCCGCCATCTTAGTTGAATTTAACAAATAGATTTGTCATTGGTTTCTTAGTCAACCAACATGGCCGCCACGTCTCTAGTTATTTCATTCTCTTGGGAATGTTTTAGAAGTAAAGACATTTCATATTCTTGCCCTTTTTGAAATTGAATTCATATTTGAATTGGTTTTACGTCTAAAAAGTTGCATCTCTCATTTTGGCAACTTTCTCAAGGATGGTCACGTGATTAGCATAGAGAGGGATGTTACCGCTGACTCGCTGCCATCGAACTGCAGCCGCATCATCTCCAGCCTATATGAAATTAAAAAAAAAATAATGCGTTTAAGAAACTTGACTGTGAATGGAGAGGTGCTACTTCAGGTATACAAAGAAAAGATTAAAACGTGCATGCAGCAGATGAGACAGCAAGTTGATACACAATGAAGTTGATTTTTGAGGGATCTTAATCAATTCATTTGAGCACGCATTGCAAGTTGCAGAATGAATGTGGCTCGTATTACCACCCTGTACAACGATAAAATTTTGTTGTGCGACTATGTTGCAAAATTATGAGCTCTTTCTACTCTCTGCAACTATGAAAATTTAGGGGTTGGTAATACGAACAAAATTCGCTCTGCAACTTGCATCACAACAATGTTGCACGATAACCTGCATGATTCAGTTTGTTGCTCGTTGCCCATGCCTTGCATGACAATCACTAAAACTCGATGTAACCGGTGATGTTTAAACCTATGTCTTGATTGAGTGTGATGCCTGTAATGATATTAATTACAAGTAACATGTTACTAGATAGTATACCTGAAGTTGAAATTCATTGAACATGTCTCCTTTGTCATCATGGAAATTGACAGCCAGAGTTTCCATCCAAGAATTATCTGTGTTCCTTGGATCATCGACGTAACCCTTGTACACCTGACGGCAACAACAGGAAAATGAAATAAAACGAAATTAATAAATAAAGAAAGAAGAGATGGAAGGAAGGAATTAATTTTTTTACTCTAGTTTACCTTCTTCAATAATGTGTGTGCACCGGCTCATAATTTCGAGTTTTGAGGTAAAATCTATATCAGTGTTCTCGGATATCAGAAATTGCCCGACTTTCCGCAAATAGACATCCCTTTTCTTTGACTTGGGCATAATTCCCCCCCCCCCCCATTTCAGACCACATGTCCCTAGAGTGTCATTTTCCTTTTCAAGGATGGCGCATGAGAAGTCACTTGAATGTGGATACAACTCCAACAAAGAATCTTATTCTCAAGATAATGCACGTGGTCTGAAATGGAAAAACATTACGCAAAAGCTGAAAATGTCTATATTTAGGCTCGCTGAAGTTTGCTGTAGATCTTCATAAAACAAGCAATCTTCATTAAACAAGCAATCTCTTTCATGGCAATCGACCTTTGGTCAAATCTTCCGTTACAACTTAAATCCCTTAGTAAGTTCTCATTTTCAAAACAACTTAAAATGTTTCTACTCCTAAAACAGCATTCTGAGTAAATAACATAAATTAACACTACCTGATATTTTTGTATTTCTTCTTATTTAATTAACTTTCTTGTATATTTCATTAGCTTATATAATAATTTAGTAACATAAAGACTGGGGGCTAACTAGAAAACTTACCAGTTAATTTAGCCCTCAGGCTCAACCTATATATATACAATTCCATCTGGGGCTCAGAATTTTTTCTGAGTCCATTCAGTATGGTACGATCACATATACATTTCATATATATACAATTGTAAAAACTATTTTATACATACATGTTAACTAATTTATTGTATTTTTTCTTATTTCAAAAAATTCTCAAACTGTAATTTAATGAGCAATAAACTGATTTGATTTGATTTGATTCATGTTATTATTTCAGCCATACCTCTTCTCCGTGTTGGAACAGACGTTCAATCTGTTTTGCAATCCTATCTCTTTCTTCACCAGTCACATTCATCTTAGCCAAGGCCTCCTCTCCAAACTCGGCCTTGAGTGCCTGGGTAACAACTTGACCCGGTTCTACCATACCCTATCAGTGAATTAAAAGTTAATGTTGATGCTCTATCAACTTTTAATCAAGTTACATTATTCTAGTTTTCTTACCCCAGGAATGGCCCATTGGTTGTTGTCTTTGCGCAGGATAGCGACAAATTCCAACACTTTTTTCCCATTTTCCAGGACCACACCAGCACTTGTTCGCTTCCACCTAAAAATAAAATGCAAATTTTTGGCCATTGTTAGCTTTGCTGTGCGCACTAGAACGGTTGCCAAACTTTCATCTTTGGAGATATCACTAAGTTTGTTTAGTATGAATGTGACGTCATAACCGGCACGGCACTGACATGGTCACGGCAATGCGCGGTCCGTGCCGTAGTCCGTGTTTCATAGTCATATGAAAACTGCTCTATACCTTATGAAGTATCTGACGATCAACTACGAAAGTGTCATTCAGAAACCTGTTGTATTATAGTACTAAATATAACTACATACCGTGTAACAATGGGGTCAGCGGCATGGTTAGGGCCAAAACGTCCAAGAAGACCACGACCTTTTATTCCAGTCCTTCCCATTGGATTTCTAGGAAAACAAGAAAAACGAGTTTAGTGAGCATAAATACACATGATTCAAAAACAAAATGCAAACCTGAAAAAACAACAATAAATAGCGAGATAGATCACTTGAACTCTAACTAGGATCCGCAAAAACAAAGTCAAACTTTAAAAAAAAGCTTTCATGTTATAAGGTAATTTTCGTGACCTCAATTGAAGGCCGGGATATAATGCATGGAGTCTGTCTGGCTATTTATGCAATATGACCATAACTTACAAAGCAAGTCCATCTTTGACTTTGTACTCTCCAGTGTAGCTTGTTCTGTCGACGTTGTACACTTGATCAACTTGGTTGTATTTCAGTGCTGGTCGAGCATGGACTGACCTAGAAAATCAATTACAATAAGTTCACTTTACTAATGAGTAGGGTTTGTAAGCAAATTGTCTTAAGGTGCGGTATTACGAAGCAACAAAATCGTGCGACTTTTGCGCAACATTGTTGCGTTACAAGCTACAGAGCTTGAATGTTGCTCGCATTACCACCCAGTGCAACAAATATTCTTTGTTGCAAAGAGTATATATAGAAAGTCGCACAACAAAATGTTGTTGCAGGGTAGTAATACGAGGAACATTCGCTCTGCAACTTGCAACACAACAATGGTTTCACGATTTGATTGCTCGTATTACCGCTCCTTAAGCCGCTCTCGACGCCACTCTAGACAACACCTAGGGTTGGGCTAGGGTGCCCATGACACCCTTGTTGTAGTAAAGGAGTTATTAAATAAAAAAATAATCTTACTGTAGCGATAATAGGATGTCCAGTAGCATCTCCTGTACAGTCAGACTAGCAATAAATAGCTGGGTACCCGTGAAAATTTTCTCTTTTATTTTTGGTTCGGCGCTTCAAAAGGCCCCACCAAAATGGCGGCTTTTCGGATTTGTGAACCCCCTTCTGGAAAATCCTGGATGCCTATTGTCATTCAATGTTTCAATGATATACTTACATGGGCATGATATCCGGGTCAGCCCATGGTGGCTTACTGAGGACCACGGGTGCTGTATAATCTACAGGTGCATAGTCAGGAAAGTTTACCTAGGAAAATATGATAACAAGACTAAAATATTAGAGACATAAACCCTAGAAATACATTACAAATACACCAGCAATTTAGGATTTATTAAGTCTCTCTCTCTCGTTTTCTCTCGTCTAAGGATGTTGTTCCTTGTCGGTTCATTACCGGGTAGTTCCTTTCAATTTTAAGTTGCACATAGCTTAACTGCGCGCTTGACTATAGTACTATCATTTCATAGTTTAGTTACTTTGGAATGTGGTTGTGCTATCGTCAGCCAAAAGTACGATCATTCAGGTTATTAAAACATTCCCGCAGTCGACATTTAGTACATTGTAGTGCACATAATATTGTCACCGGAAAACCGCGTCACGACAAACAGATTGGCTCAAAAATTATTGCACAGGAAAAACTTGAGATCTCTTTTATATTTAAGGCGCGGAAATACAAGCAACAAAATCGTGCAACTTGTCGCACAACATTGTTGCGTTGCGAGTTGGATAGCGAATGTTGCTCATATTACCAGCCCTCGCGCGACAAATTTTGATTGTTGCAGAGAGTAGAAAGTGCTTCTACTTCTCCAACAAAGTGGTAATACGAGTCACATTCACTCTGCAACTTGCAACACATGCACGCAACATATTGTAGCGCGACAAGTTGCATGATTTTGTGACTTTTATTTCCGCGCCTTTAGAGGACAAAGAATGACTGACAGTATACTTACGTCCCAAGTTACTTTATCGTCAGGTACTTCAGCTCTTCTGATAGTGGACTGCGGGTATGGTGAAGAGCGGGCTTTGTGATGTAGGAAGGTGATGGCAGGGGGGACAGATGCTGTCAATATGAAAATACTTTTCATAAATATGACGCCACAACAAAAGAATTACTAAATCGAGTTTAAACCTCTTCATTGATTAGAGAAATATTTCGTTTTTAAGACAATATCTCATTAATTCCCTTAAGTGTAATTTCTTTCTCTTACCACCACAGTTTACCATCAAGTAGATGCGACCCACAAAAAGCGTTTTAATCCGAGTAATGCTCTCTTATGTCATGCAGTACATATCATATGTTAACATAAATGTAAAAAGAACAATTACGTACCTGCAACACTGGTCGGGGAAAGAGTATGACCCTTAAAATAAATCATAAATAATGTTAATGATCACATCAACGTGACATTGATTCAATCTAATACATGATCAAAGTCTTGCGATTGACTCACAGATTTCAGCAGTTCCAAAATCTTGGTCAGCATTTCCGCGTTGGTCTCAATGTTCACTTCCATTCGGCCCAGTCTACTATCGGTCACTTGGTCAAGGGCAGTAGAAGTTTCATTAGTGATCTGTCTGTTGGGGTGATCCATCGATTTATCCACCAACCGATCAAGCGCATTCGACATGGTCAAAACTCTGATATAAACAAAAGAGACATAGTCAATACACTCCTCTGTCTTCAGTAGTGAGAGTAACTTTCGTAAGCTCGCGGCGAGAACGCGGACGTGACACGGCAGGGCACTGCCGCCAGACCAATCACACTGCGCAAGATTTTAGTCACCATCCAATCAAATGCCCGAAACACGGCATAAAGAGGGCACGGATACGGTCACGCCAAGAATACGGCACTGTCAGCCAATCAGCCAATCAAAATTGTAGATAACATTACAGTTGCGGCAGGGCACGCGCGAATACAAAAACTGCTCTATTCAGTACCTTCGACAATGATCCTTAGCGGGTTACACTCCTTGTCTGCATGACTCACACTCAATAGCAATTAATCACTTATGTATTCTGCCACTGTCAGTATTTCCCCTCCTTAGGACTCGGTATTTTCATCCCTATTTATCTATTCATCAGTATTTACCTCTCTCCTAGTGCTCTGACTCGTTCATGAAGTTGGTCACTATTCTCCGCCATTCTTTGGAACGAAAACGTTTCTGCAGCCTGGAATTCCCAGTTATCAATTTGTTCCATTTCAATGTCTGTCAATTTTAATTCTGTTGACACAAATAAAAACAAAAACCACAGTGAAAAAACTTGCATTAAAGCCAAAGGATCGTAGACTGAAGAAGATTCAGTGAAGTGTGGGTCTTTGCGCATTTGCCAAAGTAAAGCTACGGACACACGTTGCAACATTGCGCGCCATGTCACACGAAGCAATTTGTTGCACGCAATGTTGCTGAAGTAGAAAACGATTCTACTTCAGCTGCACCTTGTGTCTGCACCTTAGTTATCCTCATACAGACTGTTATTTATCGCTGGCAATCAACTATTCTTTTAAATCTGGTATTGCACTAGCGACGCAAGCACAAGAGTCTTTATTTCATAGTGAAAAACAAATCGAAGCACGAAGATCAAAATCTTTCCTTTTCTTCGTGCTGACCCTTGCGTCGCTGGTGAAAACCAGGCTTTAAAAGGTAAACTTACTCATAGAGCTTCCTCCGGGTGGTGGATTACCACATCGACAAAGCTGCCAGACCCAACGAATAAAGACAAATACGTGACCAATAAGGATGAGGGGAGGAGAGAACATCGGCCGGTTATGGTACTCCAGAACAAGATCATATCGCTGGAACTTCCAGACTTTATCCGAATCTTCTTGGATGAGTTCGAAGGTGTAACTTTTAACAGAAGGCAATGATTAGAAATATAAAGGAATCAAATCTGTACTTACTTTAGGGACCGCGGAGCACTTTTTTGAGTGGGCGGTGGGGGAGGGGGAGGGGGTAATCTGAGAGGTCTGAGGGAATGTGGGGCTAAGAAAGTTTGCTGAATAAATGTTGCTTACCTAAAGATGGCAATGAGAAGGTTAAGAAGCAGCACGTTGGCAAACAACATGTACGCAGCGAGAAGAAGAGGTGACAATTGTCGACCTATCGGTTCAACGGAGCCAAAATCACCCGGTCTTTCACCTAAAATAAAATAAATAAGATTAGTTAGGCGTTTCCCAGAAATCAGAATGCTGAGAATAGTAAGGTATGCCGTAAAAACTTGTATGTATTCCTGATATTTACACATAGTATTTATCTATAGGTTATTAGAGGGTTGTTTCAAACGTTTAGCAATCTATTCAGGTTTATTTTTTTCAAAAAAAAAAGGACTTTAATGCTCGACTATTTATTTGCTAGTTGTACTTTGATATCATCTCACTCCACAACTAGAACGGTGACCCCATTTTTTATTTGCTCATGGAACTTCTATGATGGTCTTATTTCACCATGCGAAGTTTGAAGAAAAAAACATGGGAAACGTTTTTGCCCGCGAACGTCCTTAAGAAGAACGTTAGCGGCATCCTGGATCCAAGACTTAATGACGACTGCACCAATATTACATAAAGTTCAATTTTTTTTAAATATTTTGATTCACTAACCTTTGATTTCATCCAGGAACAATTCTCCATACATCTGCCAATAGGGCAGCTCCAAGACACCCGTGATGGACTTCCATGTATCGTTTCGAGCATACGGACCTGGTCCCGGGAACATGACTGCTTCGAGGGATATCCCGTACGATACGAGGAACACCAGCAATATTATGACAAACTGCTTCAAATCATCCATCTGAAACACAGAGGTCAATTAGATGCATTCTGCAATGGATCAGTTTTTAAACTGTTGTATGACATGTAGGAGAATCAAGGGTGTCGTGGCGGTAGTGCACTTGCTTCTCCCCTCTGGGGTCTCGAGCTCGATAACTGGACCATAACATGTGAGTAGAGTTTGTTAGGTCTCTCCCTTGATTCCTGGTTCTCCGGTTTTCCTCCCGCCACAAAACCGAACTCTAAATTTCAATTAGATCTGTGAGTTAGCCGTGCCCTGACTTTGATCATCCCAGAGGTTGTTTCAGGGTTCAATCTGTGCGTTAGCCGTGCCCTGACTTTGATCATCCCAGAGGTTGTTTCAGGGTTCAATCTGTGCGTTAGCCGTGCCCTGACTTTGATCATCCCAGAGGTTGTTTCAGAGTTCGATCTGTGAGTTAGCCGTGCCCTGACTTTGATCATCCCAGAGGTTGTTTCAGGGTTCGATCTGTGAGTTAGCCGTGCCCTGACTTTGATCATCCCAGAGGTTGTTTCAGGGTTCGATCTGTGAGTTAGCCGTGCCCTGACTTTGATCATCCCAGAGGTTGTTTCAGGGTTCGATCTGTGAATTAGTCGTGCACTGACTTTGATCATCCCAGAGGTTGTTTCAGGGTTCAATCTATGAATTAGCCGTGCCCTGACTTAGATCATCCCAGAGGTTGTTTCAGGGTTCAATCTGTGAGTTAGCCGTGCCCTGACTTAGATCATCCCAGAGGTTGTTTCAGGGTTCAATCTGTGAGTTAGCCGTGCCCTGACTTTGATAAGGTTTTTTCAGTGTGTTGATAAAAAAATTGAATAAAATACAATGTTTATGTATAATTGTTAGACTAAACAGACAAGATAGCACGATTACTCACCATTTTTCTAATCATGACCAGCCTGGGACCAAGATGTCGGTTCACCGAAAATATTTGCAAAGAACGAGCGATAAAAATGATGATATCAAGGGAAAGGATGATCCTAGCTGCGTTGAATGTGTCTTCTCGAGGAAGGAAACGAAGAATGATGGCAACCACAAAAGCCAGGATGGATATAATGTCGATTGAATTCCACGGGTCGCTGAAGTAGATGCTAAGCTTGTCAAAGAAATGTTTGGGGGCTTTGGAGGCCAACTGAAAATGAGAATTGAAAAAGATTAATCTAAGGATTGACTGACTGACTGACTGACCAAGTGACGGACTGATAGACCGACCGACCAACCGACTGATGGACGGACGGACGGAATTACCGACTGACAGATGGCTGGCTTGATAAGCAAGCATTTCAAAGAGAAACTGTAAGGCGGCCATCTTGTAAGACATTACAGAAGAAACCAAAGAAAAAAACATTTTACATGAAATCAAGTAATACTAACCTGGCGAACTTCTTCGATGAGTATAGAGAAAACCCAGAAGTAGAGCAGAATCTCTACAGGGCTTATCCCGCCAAGGGACTTATTCGAGTCAAATTTCGGGAAATTCACCATGATAACGTAGGCATACAGACAGATAAAAGCCACATAGGAAATCTAAAAAAAAACAACATATTTACATATTAGCCCGAAGCATTTTTGGGAAGATGGAAAAGATAAAAAACTTAATGGCTCATTAGTGGTGGTTGGCTCAGTTGGTTTGGTACTGGTTCGGGAGGTTGTGGGTTCAAAAGTGGTGCCTTTGCTCTAAAAGTATCTGCCGTGGCTCGGATAACCAAGTAAAAATGGTGGTCTTGTCTCATTCAGAGACGTTAAACATAGAGGGACCCAAGTTTATCAGTTGAAACTGTCACGTGTCACCCTCTCTAGTAAATAAAGTTGATTTACATTCACATTTTTTAGATGAAATTGCCCTTCATTCTTAGTAATTAATGAAGCTCTCCACCCTGTTCAAAATCCGAGATCTGCCACTGTTCATTCGCATACACGATTTTCACTCAGTGGGGTTGCATAAACGTTGTCGTCGGGAAACACGTCATGCGAAAATGAAACGAAACTCCTCAAACCACTAGTGAGAACTATGATTCTGCGCTAAAAATTGAGATGTGTAAAATGCAATGAATAATGTCCCGAGTAACAAATACGAGGCCTTATTAAACTGGCGTTTGAGAGAGGGAATTTCTAGAAAAACATTTGAACTGTCTCTAATTGTTGACGGATATTTTCTTTCATTCTCATCAATAAGCAGGAAATGCTAACTGATTTATGCATAGGAGAGAACTTCATTCAAGCCCTGGAAATCAGGAATCAAGAAAGAGGCAGAGACGGTGGAAGGAAGAACGATTATACTACTCACCACATTGCCTACAAACTTTGTGAATGGGGCAGAATAGAAAGCGTATATTCGTTGACAAACACCAAGCTTCTTGGATCTCATCATAACTTCTACTGAGTTATCTTGCCTTATTTCTGTAACACAAGAACAAAATGAGTCCACACTCATTTGACTGATATGGCAAATGTAGCATAAGCATGCATGGAGTATCCGATAGTTCCCTTCATTGTTCCCATTGTTGAAAGGGTAGCCATGCCTTTGCATCGAAGTGAGACATGAGGTGACCGTGCATGTCTCTCTCATTACAAGGTCACCTGATCTCTCGCTTTAATGCTAAGGCACGGCTACCCTTTCAAGATTGGGATGGGAACTGTGAAGGGGGCTATTGTAGAATTGCAACTGAATATTATGGTTAAGAGGGACCTGAGTCCCTACCTTTAAAATGAACATTTCTTTTTAGTATACACAGTTTTATACATTGCAACTCAACAGATCATTTTCGAGATGCACGAGCGCTTTCAAAAATATCGCATTTTCAGGCAGCGTCAATAGCGCGCGTGATCGTGCCCAAAAAGGCCTCTTTTTCATGCCTGCGCCTGCGATATTTTTACAGAGCAGCTACTGATAGCTAATATCCTCGAGGATCTATGCGCCAATCCTTCTTTCCATTTTCCTCTCCGGAGAAAGAGGGAATAGAGAAGATATTTCATCGTCTGCTAATTGTCTAAAGTCTAAGGCTCAGGTCTACCGCGTATACACCTACCTGGAATATACTCTTCAATAGAAAATACTTCTTCTTCTTCCTCGACTCCAACTAAAGACTCCTCATCATAGTTCTCCAGATCATCTTTCTTGGACTTGTAGGTTGGTACTAGAGGAGATGCGGGTTCTTTGACGTCAAGGGATTTTTCATGGTCGCGAGCAGCTTCTTCGCGCTCCTGATGCACGTCAGGAACGAAGTAAATGATTGGGAAAATCAAAAACGGCACAAACATACATAGAATGACCTGAAATACCAAGAATATAGTACAGTCAATGATTGATTCTGACTACATCAGTACATGATTGAGTACATGCTTGCACGCTTACATGGGTAGCAGCGCTTCTGTTGCACCGCTGTGGTCCAGGTTCGAGCTCCACCGCTCGGACTGGATCATATGCGAGTTGAGTTTGTTTGATGTGTTGTTCTCCAGAAGTCCAACTAACTGACTTTTGTGTAGGAACCTCTTAAAGGTTCAAACAGGAAATATTTTCAATTCTAAAGGCTAGGACCGCTGATCACCCCTAACACTTAGGCAAAGGGAGTACCCCCTGAATAAGATGCTATTTTTCTCTATTCTTTCAAATATTCTCGATTAGATTTGTTTCCCAATTTTTATTTCAACTCATGGGATGCGAATTACCTTGAAAGAAGTGGTGTTCATTGCCATGGCTCCCATCCAAAGACGTGTAAGTAAAAGCTGGCAGGCTGTGTGAGCAATAAAGTCTTGACTATCACCCGATACAGCTAGATCAAGACAAGTCAGGTACCCGAAGTTATCGAGCTCTCGGACCAACAGCGTTTGTGATAGTGTCTCGTTTTCTTCAAAGCATTCATCCAGAACCCCGGTTGCTCTTTCTTCAAATTCCCTGAAAGAAATAAATACAATGTAATAGTCCCTTTCACAGTTCCCTGCGCCATCGGGAAAGGTAGCAGTGCCTTTGCATCGAAGCGAGACGAACGGTGAGCTTGCAATGATAGAAGCCTTTTCTTAAAACCTTGAACAATTATTCACATGTTCATCTCGTGAAGGGGGACTATTCCAGACAATCTGTGCGCAAGTCTGGATAGAAACAATGACATGTTTTCCAGATGCGGGAGTCTTGTGGAATTTTAAGCATGACAACGAGGCTATGGTTGGGTTTTATTTATTTATTTGTTTATCCGTGAACTTTGTTGGCGTTATGGTGGAGACCTGAGCTGTACATGTACGAAATAAATTCCATTTAAAACCTGTGAGTCTGAATAGCTAAGATATAAATACAAGAGGAAAGAGTTATCGCTTAGTGAAAATTTAGCCTGAGATAACGTTCAGTGACGAGGACTCCATCATAAAGCGAGCAATGATTCAGAGATGATTTGCAACAGTCCGTTAGCAACATGGCAGAAGTAACAACAAATTTCAAAAAGCGAAAACTTTTCTACTGTGGCTATACTGTGGAAGCAAACCCTACCCCAGCCTCGCTGTCATGCTTAAAATTCCACTGCGGGACTCCCGCATCTGGAAAACTGGCCATTTGATGCTAGATACGTATTTATTATTCTATTCCACACAGCCTTACTTATTATACTTATGCCAGATACTTACTTGGCGTGTTCCTGCAGATCTTTACTGATATCAGTGATCGTGTCATCTGTGTGGGACTTTCGAGCCATGGATCTCAACAGCTTGGACGCCATCAAGGCTGCAGCAACGGGTTCACGACCAGCTTCCCACAGAACTCTAGCCAACTCTCTTCTGTTGCTTAACACGGACCACAGAAATACATCCCGATAGGGGGTGGGGATGGGATCAATTCGGTTTATGTCTATCACTACATGACCAAGATAGAAGGCAATGTATAATGAATAAAAATAAATGACACAAGTCACCTATGTGATCAAAAAACCTAATAAAAATATGCGATTTGCTGCAAGTCTGAGCACAACTTATTCGTCATCAGTTACCTAATTTGCATATTCGGGGGGAAATGAATATCTCTGGAACAAAACAAGCACTTCAATCTTAATCAAATAAAGATTGGATGGGCAAATTTTTCACTACACAGCCACTTTAAACCTCTTGGGAATCATCCATTATGGATAATTTTTCATTGGATATACAGCTATTTCAAAAAAAGTTGGTGAAGTTTTTGCTGTTTGTTGCATGTTGCATACCAAGCCCGAAATGCACTATGGGTGATGCGAATTCATGGGCAAATTTTTCACTACACAGCCACTTTAAACCTCTTGGGAATCATCCATTATGGATAATTTTTCATTGGATATACAGATATTTCAAAAAAAGTTGGTGAAGTTTTTGCTGTTTGTTGCATGTTGCATACCAAGCCCGAAATGCACTATGGGTGATGCGAATTCAGGCAGAGAAAGGTCACAACAATATGGGATTGTCCTAAACTTTGTCTGCACATTTTTCCAGCATATTTTTTTCTGTGCTGACATTATTTACATATTAATATAATACATTTCAAGATTCGTATGCAGCATGCAACAAGTAACAAGCAACAAAACCTTCACCAACCTTTTTTGAAATAGCTGTAAAGCGGTTTTCGTATGAGTGGGAAACATACGGTACACGGTATGACATGCCGTAACATTGAAATGGCTTCCCAATGTCTTCCAGGAACTCATCCAATGAAAACACGTAGTTACGGTTACGGTAAGATACGGTACCGGCTACAGTACAGCTACGAATTTGCCGTATCGTTTTCCACTCATACGAAAACCCTCTAAAGTACTACGTAAGTCAACATAAATATTACGTCATGAACGCAAAAAAATAACCTATCATAAGGGGCGTTATATGTTTGCTATAACTGTACCTGGTATAGAAGATTTGCTCATCATTCTCTTTAGTCTCATGGCACCATCCTTCGGTGGGCTTGGGGGCGGTTCGTTAAAGTAACGACCGTCTCTGAGGTAATGACTTCGGTACATATCTCCCATGAGATTTTCTATCACCTCACCTACAACCTGCATGTTGATGGAGCTTACTTGTTCGCGTTTGTTCTGAAGATAATCAACAAACCATTTGAATAATGACTTGATGGAAACGTTCGAGATCTTAAAGTTCTTCTAAAAGACTTGGTTGCAAGGCTTTTGTCGTATGGCACTTCATGTATGGTACAAACACGTGGATCACCAAATACATGTATAAAATAATGTACCATATAATATTCAAAGTTCAAAATTCATACACTAAATACTATATAAATTAATTACAAGAGAGTGGGATAGATATAAAGCTAATAAAGTTACAAAAAATCCTAGTTATCACAAAAGAGCTAAATTAGGTGTGTGTGGCTGCTGGAGCAGTATAAACTTTCGAGTCAGCAGTCATTTCAAACAAGAGGCTTATTTGGTTGCGGCTTGATGTTTAATAATTTAGTTCTGGGCAATAGTTTTGTTATTAAGTGCTTACATACCAATTCATCTTGAAGTATGGGCTTGATGGTACTGTTGGCCGGTACCTGCATTAAAGAGAATGACTCAGATAACACTACACGTGGCTTCGTTACTGATACCTTATCATCCAGTGAAAGGAAGGTTCATCGTTAATATTTTTTATTGTCCTAACCAATAGATATGTCAACCATTGTTGATTTAGTTCCAAAACTAAGTGCAAAAAGCATTGTTGTTGTAATTCGAGCAGCCCTCTCTCCAGTTTTAAAAGTCATATTGCATGGAATTTGAGAAGAAGGGGGTCAATTATGGCAAATATTGTTATGTTTTCATTCTTTATACATCACGTACTACATTTTTTCTCATTAAACTCTTCGTCGAAAGCGTATTATTGTATTTGGGGGAGATTGGGAGCTAAGGCCGCTTGGCTAAGCAAAGCATGCTGTTATTGGTCAGCTAGCTTGTGTGTACACCAGCCACCTAGTTTGCCCTTGAAGTCAGAAGACTTTTAGAGGGGAATTCGAAAGCGGTTAAATACTTGCCCCCCTTCTCGTGGAAGTCATGGGGAATATTGGAAAGATGAATTATACTGTAACTTACCGCAGCGTACAGTTGACAGAGGATTTCTGTACTAAGGAACTCACTCATGCTCAAACCATTACTGAGGAACAACTCGACGAAGTCTGCTTTGTCATCAAGCAGTGCAGTTAACATTGGTCCTGACAGCTGCTCGGTCTGATTGAAACCAAAAAAACACGTTACACTACATGACTTTATCCCATGAAGAGTCTGATATATACAGGTTGCGTGATTAATTTTATCGAACCCTGAAACAACCTCTGCATGGGCTGATCTAAGTCAGGGCACGGCTAACTCATAGAATGAATTGGAATTTAGGTTAGGTTTTGCGGAGGGAGAAAAACCCTCGAATCAAGGGAGAGACCTATAAAACCGGCTTACATGACAAGGGGAGTCCAGGAATCGACCTCGAGACCCCAAAGGTGCGAGGCAAGTGCCGCTACCACTAAGCCACCCTTGATTTCAAATAATAAATAGAATGGAAACGCACAAATGACAATGCAGGGCAGGGAATGGGAAGAAAAAAATAGAATTAAAAGAGGATGAAAGAAAAAAAAGATAACAACAAAAGCTCACCGTCCATATTCTTTCTTCAGTAAAGATATCACTCTTCGCCAAGTCAATTCTGTTCCAAGCGAGAGCTAGGTTCAGCTGAGTCAAAGGACTTGACCGATTGGCTGAAGTGCAAAACATAAACGACAATGAAGTATGTGGAATTGGATAAATAAAATGGGAAATGAAATCATTTGAAGCAAGTGATGTGATAACTGAAATTAACCCAGGTTTGCGCGTAATGCGTGGCCCGTCCGGGATTTCAACAAATTGCCGTAAAGGCGCGATTACACGGAGCAATTTTCTCTGCAACTTGTCTCGTAACAACGTTGTGAATGGAGCTTTGCGGCTTGTAACCTACAGTGAAATTAGTCTCCGTTCCACCTTGTAAACCCTCTTGTAACTTGTGTGGCAACACCGTTGCGAGACGAGTAGCAGAAGAAAATTGCTCCGTGTAATCGCGCCTTCCAAAAGGAATGAGTGAGGATTGTATAGCAATAAATAAGTACCACCATTTGCAGGGCTCCGCCCCCTCTATTCATGTGGAACTGAAATCTGATTAATACCTTTAAGCAAAGATTTGAGGATCGCCAAGTCGATTTCTTGTGATATAGTACCATCGTCTAGCCGATATACTGACAGCTGGAATTTTGAAAGAAAATGGAATAAATATTTCTTTGAGCAACAATGTTGTTGTGGCAGTAAGTGGTACCCTCACCCGGGATATTGCCAAGGGACGAGGAGTTTGCATGATTGGTATGACTTTAGTGATGCATCCCAAATGCACCTCTTGTTACCAATACCGGATATAACGAGTGGAAGGGAACCAAAGGCCGCGCAGCCAACTAATCTGCGGTTCCGGATACACTGAGTCAGTCACGTTTAAACTAGGGTGCATGCTGATCATCTACCAGGAAAAAAACCGAAAATTCCGGTCGGAAGTTCCGGAAAAATCCACTTTTCCCGCTCTTTTCATTTCTTCCGGTAGACGCGTGTACCTTTTGTGAGGGGTACTTATCATTCAGCTTAAAACTCATTAGCAAATGAAATTTGCAACAGAATTGATTAGTTAAAATGGTACGCCGCATCCCTAGTGTTGTTCTTACCATTTTTTCGTCTTCAAGCACCGCCTTGATCTTTTCAAACAAGCTGTTTACACCGCTCTCACCCAGGAACGAGAAAACTTCGGTGACTTTTTCTTTGACTTGATCTTCGTATGCTGGGTCAATGACGCAGATCGTTTGCCCGTCAACACTGTGGAAAATAACAGGATATAATGTAAATAAATGTATTGGGGTTGACTCTGCATTTCCAGGAACACTAAACAAAAACAAACACGTTAGTGAACGATGTACTGACCATTTCTTGATGGTGTGACTGTAAGCGAACGCAACTACATTGGCTGCTCTACCACTGCCGTCAATCACTACTGCTGGGACCTTCTTCTTGATGAGTTCGTACATTGTTTGTACTGTATTTGGCCCTCCTTCCAGAACTAGCAGTACCACAGGCACACCGATTGATCCTGGATAAAACACAAGGAACCAGTGAGTACTAAAGAAACCTCTAAAACGCACCACAGGAATCCTAATCGAACTTGGGTAAAAGTTAAATGAATCATTGAGCACCAAATTACTGACAACGCAATAAGGATCACAGGAACACATACTGATTAACAGATAAGGTATTGCTGAGTTATAGAATATAGACCCCTTGCATGTGAGATCGAAGCAGCGCAATTTGGAGGACAAAACAAAATAATTTCAATCTCCTTAGAATTGGAATCTATTATTTTGTCCTCCGAAATTGAGTTGCATTCCGACGTGCTGCAAGGGGTCTGTATATCCGTAGAGCGTACCTGATTTAGAGCGCGAGTCCGTCTGCAACTTCATGATGGCTTCTTCAAGAAGTGACCTCAGACTTATCTCAACACCGTATTTCCCTTGAGTTCCATTGTCGACAAGGATAAAGTGTGAGTGATTAGAATCTAGCAATGCACCGTTCCATCCTTCTGTTGGCTCCATGTTGTAAATAGCAGGATATCGACCACTCTCTCCCTATAAGTACGTGAACAAAACAGTAGATCAGGGTTATTGTGTCCTTCCGTCAGTTCTACCTTGATGTAATAAGAACTGTAGTCTTTTTTTGAACTTTCTTGGTGTTGCAGGAAGTATTGTATTTAAGGTTAGGGTTCTTCGTTTTGCAGGGTATTGTTTCGTTCTAAGTTCTTTATTCTTGGCTATAGACCCTTTGCAGCACGTCGGAATGCGGTTCAATTTGGAGGACAAAACAATAGGCTCCAATTCTCAGGAGATTAAAATTATTTTGTTTTGTCCTCCAAGGGGACTATTGCCGGTATTATTGTGCTCCTGCCTTAGGTGTCCTGCAACACCAAGAAAAAGCTGGGTTTTTAGAGGGAGAGATCATAAAAAAAGTCAGTGCTTTGGAAATTTATAGAGTTGAATCACATAATTGAATTTGAAGAGACACACAGATGCCAGGCTAAATGTGCCTTTCTGTGGAAGTCCTACGCCTCTCCTCCCGCTCACCATGCTCCTGTATGAGGTCAATTTGAAGAATTAGGAATGACCAAACAATGTGATGGTGTAGAAAAAGAGCGAGTAAGGAGGGAGGGAAGAGAAGGGAAAAGAAAACTGAGGGGGAACAACTAGAGAAGGATGTGTGGTGAAGGCAGGAAAACTGTGCCAAAATTTTGCGGCAGAAATCAAAACAGAAATCAATGCTGTACCTTGGCTTGAATGAGGGCTTTCTGTTTATCCACGATACCCCAGGAAGCAATACCAATCACGTTGACTTCTGAGTCAACACCAAGCATTAGCTGTTGTTCTTTGACAGCTTCACCAACATGCTTCATTACTCCTGCATTAGTACCACCTGCCGCAAATAGAAACAGTTAACTCTGTTACATCTATGCTAGCTGGTGCACACACATGTAGCTCGAATGACCACGTATCTGCCTGTCTGGTTTCAACAGATACGACGAACCGAAGTTCACAATTCTCAATATAAATTTGTTAAATCGGTTTTTATCTAAAGCGAGCTCGTCTCTAGTCACCATTAATTCCCCCATGAAATTCCGCACATGAGCCTAGTATTCGGTAGCTGAGCCTAACCCACTTGACTAACACTCAGGGTCTAAAATATTCGAGTAGAAGGTGCTGTCCGGCTTTGTTCTAAAATATCCACAATTTTTTAGACCTTCACCGTGGCTCGGATGACAAGTAAAATGGCGATCCCGTCTCATTCAGAGACGTTAAACATAGGTCTCTACAGGTTTAACAGTCGCAACTGCCACGTGTCAACTTCTCTAAGTACAGCGCTTCCCATTCACACGTAAGAATTGATGCTGTGACAAAATAAGGTTTTGATGGACGTCAATCAAATTGTTTCCATGACAATGTCGGAAAACACAAAGTTATTAAGGCACGTGCCAAGTGAAATGCTGTGGAAACGCCTTGATTGACGTCCACTAAAACCAACTTCATCGCGACAGCAAATTGTACGTTTTCGCGCAAGTGATTGGGAAGCGCTGTAAAGGTGATTGACATTGACATTTCCATTTTACATTTCCAACTTACCTGTCATAATCCATGCACCGGTAGTCTTTGCAGCTTTCACCAAACCTCTCCTAAACACCTCCTTCAGACGGGGTTTGAGTACGAAACTCTTGGCACCACCCGTAACTGAGATAACAAGATTAGGTACCTCGAGATCCCATCGCTTAAGCATCAGGTCAAGTAGCTGGTTGGCGTTGGTATCGTGTGACACTCGAATATACTGAAAGAGAACGGAGATTATACAAACACGATCAACCAGAGATACAAATTACTAAGCTTAACTGGCTTTTGGTGATTCGGATTTCTACTTCCTTGTGTTTTGAATGGGCTTTAATTAGTTGTAATTTGATGAAAGATTGTTTTCGCGATGCACAATGCTGCCGTGCGCCAGCAACGTCACGCAACATAACTGTTGTACCTTTACCGTCCCATGTGCCGTGATTTGTTACTGTCAGTAAGTTCCTTTAAAAGTCACGGAGTTTCTCTACTCGCAGATCTCGGTTCTCATTCGGCATCGCGAACCTACCGTCTCTTTTTGTGACAAAATCGAACAACCCCCCTCCCCACCCATCCACAAAACTAAGGTTCATCGGACTTTATCAGGCAGTAAAGGAACTGACCGGAGATCTTTTCTGTGATCCAGTTCCCTGGAAGTCTATCTCGCCATATGCATTGGTAGGAAGTCGTTTAGTGCATCGCTCGGGTGTCCACTCGTTCGATGAGGGTTCTGCATTCAGGGATTGTTTGTGTCTTGATTTCTTGCGCCCACAGTGACATAGAGGATCCCTGAAATTATAATGATGTGTATATGTCATTTATTCATGCATCCATCCAACCCTCCATCCATCCATCCATCCATCTCTCCCTCTTTCCCTCCCACCCTCCCCACTCCCCCCTCCCCCATCCACTTACTCACTCAACCATTCATCCAATTTTTCAATTGACAAATCCATCGTGGTGTCCTCCTGAACCATAACTACATAATATTCACCCTTCATCATTTTCATCCATTGCATCAGGTATTCTTACCCGCTCTTATCCACTCCATCTTTCTTTGGCTTCTCAACAAAACGAATACATTCTCTCCTTGCGAAGTGAGATGCAATCCACGTCTTTTTGCTTTTCTGAAAAAGTAGAATCAATGTGTGAAAATCCTTTTTTTAAGATTGTGTGTGTGTGTGGGGGGGGGGGGGGGGGGGGAGATATTGGTACATCTACCTTCGCTCTGGCATACTTTTCTTTCCGGCCAGGAATGCCTCGAAAATGAAAATAGCAGTCTGATAACACTTGCCGAATTTGGGAATTTTTGGAATTTTGCTGCCGGTCACCCCTGAAAGGAGCGACATTTGTTTACATGACAATCGTACCATGAAATAATCAAAATAGTAAAATAACAAAGTAAAATATGAATCATAAATACATTAACTGAATATGGAATTATTAATTAATTCTCAGGAGATTAGAATACTTTTGTTTTGTCTTCCACATTGAGCTGCTTTGACGTCACGCGAAAAGGGGTCTATAAGGCATGGTCAATGTCAACATTCTAGATAGTACTAAGTGATCTTCAAAGCTCCCTATCCTAGATGATAGCTCCTCCTTTTCCCTACTAAATCAAGTCTTCAGTGCTTCTGAGAGACTTCTGAGGCCATCATTTGTTGTGCCAGAGATTAAAGACTAGAGTGAGTAACAATGGAGAATAGGTCACCTGTCGTACTCTTTGTGTACAAACCACGTTTCTTTCTAAGACCCACCCTAAATTCAACCCCTCTACACACAAAAATAAGATTCAAAACAGCTAGCTGGAGACTCGGAAAACGTACAAAAATCATTCCCAAATCCCTCATAAGAATTACACTTTTAATAAATTAGCCCAAAATTTGATGAAAATTTATAACATTTCAAATATTTAATTTTAGGCTGCTGTCACGCAACATGACATGAAGCATGTCATGCATGGAAATAACCGTTATATATGATAATAATACACGCAGGCAATAATATAAGGAGACCTGATCACGATCATAACACTTTTCAATACCAATCAGTATCGTTATTCTTCTATAAGTTTGATCGGGAGAGGGATGTAGTACTCATACAAGACTCTTAGATCGCTTGAGTTGCTTGACTGATTGTGTGATTCACAGATGACGTCAAAACATTTATCAAGGGTATTCAATCGTGATTTCGTATCCTTCATAAGAAAATCAAATCATGTTATTATTTTCTAAAAAATTCCTAGAAAAGTTTCGATTTGAAGGAGTTTCAGCACACCACAATCACTGAGCCAAAATCTCATCACGGAAAGTACTAAAATATCCCTTCACGATGGTCAAAAGTAATAAAAAAAATATATCACAAACTACTGAAAGATTTCTAGGATTACAAACATTACTTTTCTATCTTAAAAGCTAAAAATATATACTGACCTACACTAGACTGAAAACTATGAATTGTTTTGTGAATACTTAGTTTTGCAGAATAAAATTCTGAGAATGATATGTTCGTGACAAACAGCCGTAATTCAAAAACTGAAAATGTTTCATTTCAAGAAGCTAAACTAATATATTGTTGCCCACAACCACGAATATAAATTTAAAAACTAGTTCATTCAGTTTTGTTTGGGAGATTTGTTCCATGTCCTTGGTATGACAGTAAATAAATGAAATATTTGGCAAGAGATTCCAAGCTATACTATAGATTCACTCATTATACAGGTGCACGCTTCATCAGCTTTTTCAACTCGAAAAACTTTTACACAAGAATGTTAAAAAAATACACGAAATAAATATATATCATGTAACAAGAATTACCGGTAGATCAATCGTTATTAATAACATGTATCTACTGCTAAACTACAGCACGAGGAAACTTAAATGTATTTCGACGTGTTCACACAAAAACACTTTTATGGCGAACCAAAACAGCTGTTTCGCAACCATGGACTTCTTGATTCATTTTCTTGTCAACATGCAACATGCTGTCACGATGCTTTAGAGTTCCAAATGGTGTTTATATTTAATTCAATACTTAGCTTGAAAGCAACGAAGGTTTAGTTATTCGGTTTATTCGTGACTTCAACTCACCCTTCTGTACTGTCCAAGGTCTTTCGCAGCCTGACCCTCACCGTCGTACAAAGTTGGTGCAGAAAAACTGTAGTTATCATGCATGGCTGTCGCTGCCAGGATAGCGACGGCAAGATAAACCCTAGCTTCTCTCTTGAAAGAGAAGAGTTTATCAGAAATAAGGTGACTGGTCAACGACTAGCTTTGGAATTTTTAACTCGCCTTGGTGTGATTATTACAGGAGTTAAACATTCATTTTCAATGCATGAAAGCTTCTCTTGACATTCTAGGGATTCTTGTAACACGCATTCAAGCAAGGCAGCCCCTATGTCAACCTTTTGTCGTTTCACATGTCAACGATTTCCAAGAAAGAACGGAATTCAAATGACTTGACATTCCAACACAGACCTTGACCTCGCATGGTAAAATGTGTATTCTCTCTATCAGTATTTAGCAAGTGATGAGCTTTTCAAAGTTTTCAAAATATTGAGTTCCGGTCAAAGAATAAGCGTCCATAACATTAAGCTTAAGCCGATTGGAATTCTAAAGACTTTTGATCAATTATTTAAAGCTGGATTGTTTTGATAAAAGATAAAATTAATAACCCTAAAAAAGAGAAAGAGAATTTTCAATCTGTGGAAAAGTACAAGTATGGCACCATGTTCTGGATTGGTTTGAAGAAAATGAAAGCATTTAGATTTGGTTGCGAAATAACGGCAACAAAATTAAGGGTTAACCTGAGACAGAAAGGGAAAGAAAGAAAGGGAAGAAAGGAAGAAAGGGTTGAAGGAAGAAAGATAGTTGAAAGGTGAGAAAGACAAAGTAAGAAATGATCGAGAAAGAAAGAAAGAAAGAAAGAAAGAAAGAAAGAAAGAAAGAAAGAAAGAAAGAAAGAAAGAAAGAAAGAAAGAAAGAAAGAAAGAAAGAAAGAAAGAAAGAAAGAAAGAAAGAAAGAAAGAAAGAAGAAGTTTATAGAGCAAATTAAAGAAAACCAAAATAAAAAAATAAAAAAATAAAAAAAACAAAGAGGGAAAAGAAAGAAGAGAAGAGAAAATAAATATAAACTTGAAAAGAAGATGAAAAGAAATTCAAAAAGAAATTCAAAAAGGAAAACATAAATTAGCAAAAGTGAAGAAAAAAGAAAAAAAGGAAAGCATTTTGTAAATGGGTTTGTATATTTACTTGCAATCTAAAATGAATTTGATATTCATCAAACACCACTATCTTTGGTGCTTGAGGCAAGTAAAAAGCTTACAAAACAGGAAATAATCGCGACTTTATACACGTCGGAGACGTCTGCATGGTTTAGTGTTTGTTTAAGAAAAATCCAACTTCTCCATGTAACGCTGGAATATCTGTTGTTATAGTTAGAAAAATTCCTTTTTTTACCTCAAATATATTACGTGAGGTTTTCATTCTCCCGTTTTCAGTGATATGTGTAAATAAGTAATCGATGGAACAACCGAATGATTAACCACAGCGCGCGCGCCTTGCAAGGGTCATTTGAACAGAATGCTTTCAAATACTATCTGGTCCAAATACATTGTTATATATACATAAAAAAATGATTCCTAAACCATCTTTAAACAGCAAACATCATAAAATAATTAACTGTTTTTCGTTTTTTTATAATTGATTTTAAACAAGAATTGCCGCAAAACCACTTCCTTTTCAACCTGAAAAATTATGCCAAATTGTGATGTCTCGGACTCGAATCAAAACAGATTTTGATTGAGCTCTTTTTACTTACTTCATTCGACGGATTTAGCGTGATCATGTTGTTCTCTCTGTCATACTGGTTAGGTCTTAAAGGGTATAACGGTATCCCGAGCGAGTCAGGATCCTCTTTTTCGAAACCTTTCATGACCAAATTCTTGCAAAATTGATACCAAGCCTGTTCCTGGTAATGAGTTTCTTAGAAACCCCAGCCTTCTGTGCTCTATTAGGTCACGCTTGATGTACATGTTGTACTTGACATTTTTGCTTTATACTGAGAATGAGAGACCATATGATCTCTTGCTCACAATCAACAGAAGAGCTAGCAATAGCTATATTTGCCACAACCTGATTATAAATCTTAATTAGCGTTTCTATCATCAATGTATTGTAATTGAAATACTGGCTTGGCTTGTCGTGTCAGTCATAACAACTTAGGAATTCATGAGTAACATTTTTTTTTAGTCTGACGCAGTGTGTTGATTAAGATAGCCAATTTTTCGACAATAATTTCTTATTGTATATCATATTATCTATTGTATACAA
The DNA here is from genome assembly GCA_023349425.1 of Anthopleura sola. Classification (NCBI taxonomy): domain Eukaryota; kingdom Metazoa; phylum Cnidaria; class Anthozoa; order Actiniaria; family Actiniidae; genus Anthopleura; species Anthopleura sola. The sequence continues at coordinate 3,815,860 of JALHLI010000003.1, read as the reverse complement.
TTGTATATAATTGTATATAATTAATGATTGTATTATATAAATAATTATTTATAACTTTTATGACAGGAAAAATGCAATCCCATTTTCATTTTAGTAATTCTATTTCCAATCGGATTTTCAGTGACTCTAATCTCATTCCCAATTCACCAAATTTCTTTTTTTTCCCAAACATAAATAGGTAAATCACAGGTGAATAATCCTATCACTCTTAAATTCTCTAAAAATCAGTAACACATTTTCAGAATTAAAAACCTGTCTGGTAAAATATATATCTTCACAGATTCTTCATGTTCAGTCAGTATCAGCTGCTACCAAAACACTAGCATGTAACTGTATATCTGCTGATGGCAACTAAATTCTTAGTATATGTTATCGAACACCAAATAATCTTTCAAGGTATTTGGCTGTTTTTAACTTACAAACTTGACTTAATTAGTTGTTTATGATTATAATACGAAAGTGAATACAAAGTACATACTAAGAATTCCATGCTACCAGATAATCTTTCAAAGCAATAAGGCTGCTTCTAGCTTACAAAGTTCCTGTTTACTATACATTCTAATACTATGAAAGTGAAAGCTAGTTTATTGAGGTTTGACTTCTGACTGAGGTGTCATGTAGAGCTTGTCAATACCTGGTTGAATAGATCATTTTTCAATGCTATATGATAGATTTGATAGATTCAAATCTCTATAAATCAGGAGTTCAATGCCTAAAATTGATTTGCCACTATCAATTTTTTTTCTTTCAGAATTTCTTTTCTATATTCTCTTCCTTTACCCTTTTTTCTGTTGCTAAATTACCTTCCTGGGGGCGGGGGGCCCTATATAAAAAGGGTGGGGAGGTTTGGTGGATTTTTGAAAATAACCCTTTAAAGGGGCACTTGGACGAAAATCAATGAAAATTGGAAATAACTTGAAACTTGGTTAAACCTATGTATATGGCTCCAATAGTAGCCAAGCAACATATTTTTTTTCACAGTTAAAAGTGGTGGGTAAAAATTGTTCATTTTTTTCAGCATCTAAATTGTGAGTAAATGACGTCATTTACTCAACCCTATTGTTCTTTTAGTTTTTAAACCGAAATTTCTCAACTGCAAGTGGCTCCCAGGCTAAGATTTTTGCAAATCTGGTTTTCCTGATCATAATTGAGTAATATTATTCTCAAATATTTGAATTATTCGGACTTTCGAAAATGGAGGCGTTTTCATCCAAGTGCCCCTTTAAAGGTACACGAGTCCTGTCTAGGTGGGCATGGCAACTAAATAAAATGATTTTTACCAGACACTCAATAGCAAATGTAAATGTATGCTCATTAATCGATGAGAGCTGACAACTGACAGAAGTCTGCAGATGATGAACCAAAAATAAATATCCTGAATTATAACTGCCATTCCGACTCTCATTATCAAATCTCAGGTATCTTATCTTATTTTCTGACAAACACAGCAAGATGTACCAAATCACAGGTCCAATCAGAGTTCCTCTCTCCCACGTGCACCCCCCCCCCTTCCTCCAGGAATTACATTCTATCTGCTAGTTTCCTAGCTTCTATTCTAATAATCGATGGGCAGTACTGCTTACCTCTAGTATTTCAAATGCTGCTACAGATCCCTGCAAGGATCCAATGGATCCACTTCTTTTCTTTGTATTTTGTGCACCTAATGGTGCTACTGTTCCATTCACCCTTGAAACTACTTGGATTCTGTGTGCCTTTTTCTTCATAAGCTTTGGAGTTGCAGACATGGTAGGAGATGATATATCTAACAGTGATCAGAACAGATAAATTGACTTAAATTAGTAACAAATATTAATCAATTAGAACAAACAGTAGAGTGATTACAATAAACCCGTTCAACAAAATCTGTTAGTCAAAGTCTACAACTATCTGCTAGCATTTATTAGTATGTATTAATTAGTCTAGTGTAACTAGCTCATGTGTGAAGACTACAACTTTATTGATTAATTTTAAATTGTAAATAAGTAAGTCATTCCGTGTAAAAGATTGAATTAAAGCTTTGCCGTTTTGCCTTCTACAATCTTTCCAGTTATCCGACATAAAAATTGAAATACATATAAATGTCAATAAACATGTATAGACTACATTCATTTGTTGTCTGTTTAATAATTTTTGTTTTAGACTATTTGTAGTCTACTTAGAGTCTATTAGCTAGTACTTGTGATTAATAGTGTGTATTAGTCTAGTAACTGTTGAACCGGTTTATTGGAATCACTCTAATAATTAAGTTTAAGTTTTGATCCAATCACATACTATACATGCACTGATACAATCATATAGTTAAGGAATATAAAACGGCGCGCGTGTCTATATACTGTGATATAAACACGCTGGGAGCTGTAGAGCAAGAGAGAAGTCGTAGAGAAACACGAGGCGCAGCCGAGTGTTTCTTTGACTTCTCGAGTGCTCTACAGCTCCCAGAGTGTTTATATCACAGTATATAGACACAAGCGGACGTTTTATATTGCTTTTATAAAATATTTTGAACTATTTTATGACAATAAGCTGATGAAATTGAAATTCTCCCAACTTAGTATCAAAAACAATACTTGTACGCATGACAAAAGTTTCATTGACAGCAACCAAATTCCTTAGTACAGAAATGGAATTTAACGAGGCAAAATCATTGAAAACTCTTTCAAAATCACGGCGAGAAATGTTCTCAAATGTTAATGAAGCTACTGCAAAGTCGAAGATGTACTGAAAATGAATTGAAGACGTGTTTTTATAAGATTAAACAGATGAGGTAAGGTTTGAACAGGAAATCTTTCAGCTCGTGGTGCACGCTTTGGCTGATGTTCACAAGCTACAAGGACTGTAAGTTTATTTATTTTACAAAAAATTAAAAAGCTTAAAGGAAAAACTGTGAAAAAACTTTCTTTTCTGAGCTTTCGCTGTCTTTTTCTACTTCGTCTACAACAGTAAAGAGTGACATAAGCCACACATTTCTGATAGTAAGGCCTTGTGAATTGTTTGGAGACGAATTTTTTCAGGTTGGTAAATTCATAGGATTTTTGTGCTTTACATTTTATTCTTTTCCCAGTCCTTGATGCTCCTGATCACTGCATTTAACATCTGATTCGATAAACTAAAAGATGGGTTTGAATTTATCTGAATACATCTGTTTTACGGGGGACTATTGAGATTTTTCAATGCAGTAGTGAATTTTTAGCAGCAAAGATCGACTCTATTCCTTGCCTTCCTTGTTTTAGCTTCGCCGTAAAATATTCTCAGTTTTTTGTCAAGCTCTTCGTCATTCATTAAGTGAAACTCAGTCAGAATACCGTTTTCATTTCGCTGTTAAAAAGCTGTTAAAAATCATCATAAGTTCTCTTAAAAAAAAGCTGTTAAAAATCATCATAAGTTCTCTTAAAAATAACTTTTTTAAATATATCTTGTTGTTGTTTTTGAAGCTGATGGTGGTTGTTTCGTACGCTGAGTTTTAACTTTTCGCAATTATGACTTTTACGCCAAACGCATTTTGATATAAATAAAAATCAAGGCTTTCATGAAAAAAACATAGGTTTAAATTTATTATTTTATCATAATAGCACAGTATTTGCTTTCAAAAATGCACAATGTCCACTTAGCTTGGTATTTAGCTGTGATTGCAGTGGATTTCTCCCTCTGTTAGCTGAGAAAATCTTACTTTTTCATAGTTATTTTGCACTGTCACTTATTTTTCGTTTAATGAATTGTTTCCTACGAAATTAAAGTCTTCGAAACAAAATTACGGCTCTACTTTAACATTCAAATCATTTTCTTCCGTGATTTTTAGGTTTTTTTCCCCTCAAAAGGCTGAGCGTGTCTCTGTCCTCTGATATAAACACAGTAGTCAGCCAATCAGAACGCGCGTAGTATCTCAAATATTTTATAATTTAGTCTAATAATAAAATCTACAATTTTCCCACTATCGAGGGGATCTGAAATTCACATGGAAGCATATTTTAGTAGTTTTCAACAAGAAAGGTGTTATATGCTGATGCATGTGCCAGGCACCACGGAAAGTGAAAGTGGGAGGGGGGATGGGCTAAGGTTTAGAAAATGTAGTAAATATTAGCAAACATGGGATGTTGAGGGTGAAGCTCCCTTTTCATAATAAACACAAACTGCGGCAGCTTTGCACCAGGAGAATGTGAATGACTTTAGTATCGTCTTATCTAAAACTATTGGGCATGAATTTTTTTTCCCTCAATTCATATTTCTCGTTTTAAGGTTTAAAATGCTACGTGCAAAAGGACCATAACATGGACTTTGGACAGGGGAGGGGGTGCATCATAGAAAGGATGGGGTGAGTACCTATTCCAGACACTGTGAGGTTTTGCATTCATATCCTTACTTATACATGGCCAAGCAGGGATGGCAGAGCAGGAAGGGGGCTCTAGCCCTCCCTCCATTACACACACACTTTGAAATGTTCTCCACTGCCAAGTCCAGTTTAAACAACTGTTCATTTTTTAGTTCTTACTATATCCCATACACAAGGTCAATATGGTTTTGCTATGAATCTTATTAAAAGTTTTTAGTTGCTTGAAGAAGCATTTAAAGAGATGGGGGGGGGGGGGGGGGGGAGGGGGGAGGAGGCACAGTCATACACAGCACCCCCCAACCTATGGGCCTCTACAATTTATATGAATACAATTTTTTTGAATAATCCTATAAGTGATGTATGTGAATCCTTTATTAGTTCCTACGTATACTACAGTATGGACTTGTCAAATGTACATAGCACCTGTTCATGCGAATGAGTTTGTCTCGAACTGTCAGTCACAATAATATCAGAATATCCCTTCGCTTACTATGAAATTTCAAAATATTGAATAAGAAAACGAAAGTATTAAAGTCTTTTTCATCTGCACGACCTACATTATGAAAAATGTAAGACTTTCGTTCTCGCCTAGCTTCGCTTTTCATGACTCCCGTTCTATCGATCGCTCGAACGATGAAACAATCTTAATCTAAGACTTATATATATATTTATAAAGACAAGGACAATAAAAAAAAAAAACGTAAATCAAGCTACAAATTACGAAAAGATACTACAGCACAGTCAAGATGCTTTTAAATTAAAAAAAATATTAGTAAAGTCTTGTTATTCTAAATGAAAATGATACGTTCTAAGTTGAATCTGAATGTAAACACGAGTTTGACTATTACGTTGAAAAACATTAAAATACTATAGCTGATTAACATGAGTTTGAAAAAAGAATAAAACAGCTCACAAATTGAGGCTTACAAGTACGAGGTGAAGTCAAATAGCAAGCGATTCGAGTTCTAAATTCAGGACTTGACACTAATGTTTTGCTTCCCAATGACTCGGATCGATCGTATAGACTTCAGGTGCATCGCCTATATCCGCAACCTTATCAATTTTGTATTACAGCTTACTTTTTCTCACCTTCGGTCTTGAGGACTGAAATCTCAACCAAACTTTACAATATACATATTCAGTGAATCCTTACGGCTGTAAAGCCTGATCTTTCGTTAATCCTTTATCTTGTAAATGTCGAGGCCGCCATCACTGTTGACTGTGTGCACGTGACGTCATGGTCGGTTTTGTTGAAGAACCATGCGGCTTGTTGCTATGGAAAAAACTACATTATATATTAACAAATAACAAACATTTTGAAATAAAGGTTTTTGGTTTTCTAAAAGTAAAAGAAAAATATGATTGTCTTAAAATGTCAGTTTTCAAAAAATCTTAGGTAATTCCTAAGCTATTACAAAATAGCTTTGGTACTTTTTGTTTGATATGCAAATGATAATGATAGTAAATGGATTAAACGGTTAACAAAATTGCCAAATAATGATTTTAAAAGGAACCTAGAGTACGTGTATATGTTAATATGATGGAAGAAAGCAGCAGTAGGATTCCTGCATATAAGGTATTAATATTAACATTTATTAGAAATGCTGATCTTGAGGGGCAATATATTTATCAAAAAAGAAAAGATTATTAGGAAGACCGAAAATATAAATACAGCTTATCAATAAAGCTTACATAACTCAGGGATTGAAAGATAAGTTTTTAAGTTTGTTTAAAAGGCGTCATTAAGAAGACAAGAGAAAAACTGAGAATAAAGAAGGATGAAAAATTGAACAAAATAAGAAAGAAAATGGCGAAAAAGTCAGGCAGTTTAGCTCAGATCTTTGCAATTTGACGGGTAATGTATACATACATACCTATTTGATTAATGGGTGCATAATCTACTTCAGCGTAATGCTCGTATTTTTAAAACGCCATTTAATACTCCCATTCATGCATAGCCAAAACTTGAATATTGATACTGAGTAAAAAAGACATAGTTCTCAGCTCGAGAGAAGAGAAAATTATTAATGCTCAAACGATGCTAAGCTCTGCTGACATTTTAATTTTCACAAACATCTATTTTCCTCGCTTGTTGTAATAGAAATCAGAAGCGACTGATTTTGTGGCTTTACTGGCTTGTTATCCTATCGCTCTCTTTGCTGAAATAAAATGAAATAAAATAGTTTCCATACCATCCGTTTTTCGACTCTAGAATAAAAAAGGTTGGGGAATAAAGCACGCTGCTCAATGCCAGAGAGCGGGCGTTCCTGATTCATATAATGCAGTTATTTTATTACTATGACATCATCCCCCAATCCATTCAGCTAGCTCAGCTTACATGCTGTTAGCTGTGGTCACCATAATAAAACGTAATGTTTCCATTTCAAAATGCCGGAAAAGCAAACCTTTAAAGTCAGAGCACGGCTAACTCACACAACGAATTGGAATTTATATTAGCCAGTTAGGTTTTGCGGGTTGGAGGGAGGGAATATCCGAACGGACCCTGGAATCAAGCGAGAGACCTAACAAAATCTACTCATGCCGAAGTCCAGAAATCGAACGCGGCGAGACCCCAGAGGTAATTGCACTAATTTCTTCTTCGTTTTAGATACCAGATTATCATCTACGATCAGCACTCACTTAAGCCTTACTTAATCTCAACTCAAATGTCAAAACTGGGTTAGCAGTAGTAAACCATGCCGTCTCTGCCGTCTTATAATAGGAATTCGAAAAATGCTCAAGTTGCGCAATAGTGTACGTACCCAGACAAGAGGCCGTTGCGGGCCGCATATGATACGCCGGTATCCCTTGGATAGTCTGAACAGTTCTGCATATCCATAACAATTTTGAGGGCTTTTTCGTAGTAATCAAGAGCTTCATGGTATATTCCTAATGACTGATAGACATTTAGTAAGTTCATATAGGCTACCTTGAATGTATCCTTCTTTGTCAACCCAATAGAATACTGAGACAACTTTCATGATTTTCAATTACCTTTTGATACTTTCCCAATGAATGAAATACATTTTCTAGGATAAGGCGATGTTAAACTGCATTTTTTGATACTCTGTTGCCTCTTTGTATTTTCCTAGTGACTGATAAGCGTTTCCTAAGTTTCGGTAGACCATTCCTTCTCCCTCCTTTTAACACCTATCTCCATAGCAATAGCGAGTTCATTGCTTTTCTTGGTATTCAATTGACTTTTGGAATTGACACAACGAGTGATAGGCAAGCCCTAAATCTCTGTAAGCTCCTGCTTCTCCACTTACGTGTTCTCCTTTGTGATGCTGAGGTCCTTTTCATAATATTCAATTGCCTCTGGATATTTCCCCAATGAAAGATAAGCATCTCCCTCTTCTTTTCTGTCACCTATCTGAATAGCGATGCTAAGGCTATTTTGGTGATATTCAATTGTCACTTGGTATTTCGATAGGCGTTTCCTAGAAGTTCGTACGCCGCCAATTCGCCCTTGATATCGCCCATCTTATTAGCAATGTGAAAATGTTTTTTCTAATATTCAATTCCTTTCCCTATCTGATGAATTTGTTCATATAATGTTCCATCTATAAGTCTAAACAAAACATTGATGGAACTTAAATGAGACAAGAGAACGAGGAAAGAAGAAAAGAATATGAAGATATTAAAAAGTCAATTAACTATCAGTCAGAAGACATCGCAGACATGAAGAAGGAGAACGAAAACCTGAAAACCACGTGCAAAAAACAAGAAGAAACTATACTGACACTAAACCACAGAGTATCTACAATGGAATATAGGCAAGACGAAATAAATGGATAATGCATCAAATCTGACAATTACAGCGCAGAAAACGGAAAATTTTGACGTTAAAACCAGCTATACTAGTGCGCAAAACTTGACGAATAAACCACGGGCGACCCCCGTGAACCTGGGGGTCAGGTCTACATACATTTACTGTAATTCGGCCTCCCTGAGTGCCCGGGATATAGTCATAATAGGTCCTGACTGGTTGCAAGTGAAAATAACCCTTTGAAAAGCAGTTTTTTCCCAATTTTTTTCACTCCCAACATATGTAGAAGGGATAAACTATTTTTGTGAACGTTTTTGGACTGTAAACACCTCGCGGTGTAGTTCTTTTGCGCCGTAGAAAGATGACAAAGACGGATGAAAAAAATCGCCTTTTGGTCACGGTATACATTGAGTAATTCAATGGCGAAAACGTTTCGTAAAACTTCAGTATCCACTCACCTGATTTAGGGACATCCCTGGACTTCAACAACGAACATCACCTCAACAGGACTAGGAATATCTGCTTGTATAATTGCGGTGCAGCCCTTGTCTTGAAGAAGTAGCATCCCTTGACCCCTTGACCTGAACTCAATAGAAACGCGAGTTAACAGTGGATTCCGAAGGGTGACTCTATCTTCTTCCACGGCATATATTGCAACTAAAACTAGCCGTATCCCCTAGCCTGAGCCAAGAACATCCCCTGGCGACCACCAGGAGATAGTTTTCCTTCACCGAAACTGGCGCGCCCTGTCAGTTCTCACCAAAGAACACACAGAAAAAGACATCTTTCAAACATAAATATGCGCTAAATGTTGCCCGAAAAAACCTCGTTGTTGTCCCGTAAAGTCAGAGAAAATCGCTCATCTAGATCCTTATATATAATGTAGAAGGGTTGTACTTGATGGGTAATGCACCAAATCTGACAATTACAGCGCAGAAAACGGAAAATTTTGACGTTAAAACCAGCTATACTAGTGCGCAAAAGTTGACGAATAAACCACGGGCGACCCCCGTGAACCTGGGGGTCAGGTCTACATACATTTACTGTAATTCGGCCTCCCTGAGTGCCCGGGATATAGTCATAATAGGTCCTGACTGGTTGCAAGTGAAAATAACCCTTTGAAAAGCAGTTTTTTCCCAATTTTTTTCACTCCCAACATATGTAGACGGGAAAAACTATTTTTGTGAACGTTTTTGGACTGTAAACACCTCGCGGTGCAGTTATTTTGCGCCGTAGAAAGATGACAAAGACGGATGAAAAAATTCGCCTTTTGGTCACGGTATACATTGAGTAATTCAATGGCGAAAACGTTTCGTAAAACTTCAATATCCACTCACCTGATTTAGGGACATCCCTGGACTTCAACAACGAACATCACCTCAACAGGACTAGGAATATCTGCTTGTATAATTGCGGTGCAGCCCTTGTCTTGAAGAACTAGCATCCCTTGACCCCTTGACCTGAACTCAATAGAAACGCGAGTTAACAGTGGATTCCGAAGGGTGACTCTATCTTCTTCCACGGCATATATTGCAACTAAAACTAGCCGTATCCCCTAGCCTGAGCCAAGAACATCCCCTGGCGACCACCAGGAGATAGTTTTCCTTCAGCGAAACTGGCGCGCCCTGTCAGTTCTCACCAAAGAACACACAGAAAAAGACAACTTTAAAACATAAATATGCGCTAAATGTTGCCCGAAGAAACCTCGTTGTTGTCCCGTAAAGTCAGAAAAAATCGCTCATCTAGATCCTTATATATAATGTAGAAGGGTTGTACTTGATGGGTAATGCACCAAATCTGACAATTACAGCGCAGAAAACGGAAAATTTTGACGTTAAAACCAGCTATACTAGTGCGCAAAACTTGACGAATAAACCACGGGCGACGCCCGTGAACCTGGGGGTCAGGTCTACATACATTTACTGTAATTCGGCCTCCCTCAGTGCCCGGGATATAGTCATAATAGGTCCTGACTGGTTTCAAGTGAAAATAACCCTTTGAAAAGCAGTTTTTTCCCAATTTTTTTCACTCCCAACATATGTAGAAGGGATAAACTATTTTTGTGACCGTTTTTGGACTGTAAACACCTCGCGGTTCAGTTATTTTTTGCCGTAGAAAGATGACAAAGACGGATGAAAAAAATCGCCTTGTGGTCACGGTATACATTCAGTAGTTCAATGGCGAAAACGTTTCGTAAAACTTCAGTATCCACTCACCTGACTTAGGGACATCCCTGGACTTCAACAACGAACATCACCTCAACAGGACTAGGAATATCTGCTTGTATAATTGCGGTGCAGGCCTTGTCTTGAAGAAGTAGCATCCCTTGACCCCTTGACCTGAACTCAATAGAAACGCGAGTTAACAGTGGATTCCGAAGGGTGACTCTATCTTCTTCCACGGCATATATTGCAACTAAAACTAGCCGTATCCCCTAGCCTGAGCCAAGAACACCCCCTGGCGACCACCAGGAGATAGTTTTCCTTCAGCGAAACCGGCGCGCCCTGTCAGTTCTCACCAAAGAACACACAGAAAAGGACATCTTTCAAACATAAAAAAACATAAATATGCGCAAAATGTTGCCCGAGAAAACCTCGTTGTTGTCCCGTAAAGTCAGAGAAAATCGCTCATCAAGATCCTTATATATAATGTAGAAGGGTTGTACTTGATGGATAATGCACCAAATCTGACAATTACAGCGCAGAAAACGGAAAATTTTGACTTTAAAACCAGCTATACTAGTGCGCAAAACTTGACGAATAAACCACGGGCGACGCCCGTGAACCTGGGGGTCAGGTCTACATACATTTACTGTAATTCGGCCTCCCTCAGTGCCCGGGATATAGTCATAATAGGTCCTGACTGGTTTCAAGTGAAAATAACCCTTTGAAAAGCAGTTTTTTCCCAATTTTTTTCACTCCCAACATATGTAGCAGGGATAAACTATTTTTGTGACCGTTTTTGGACTGTAAACACCTCGCGGTTCAGTTATTTTTTGCCGTAGAAAGATGACAAAGACGGATGAAAAAAATCGCCTTGTGGTCACGGTATACATTCAGTAGTTCAATGGCGAAAACGTTTCGTAAAACTTCAGTATCCACTCACCTGACTTAGGGACATCCCTGGACTTCAACAACGAACATCACCTCAACAGGACTAGGAATATCTGCTTGTATAATTGCGGTGCAGGCCTTGTCTTGAAGAAGTAGCATCCCTTGACCCCTTGACCTGAACTCAATAGAAACGCGAGTTAACAGTGGATTCCGAAGGGTGACTCTATCTTCTTCCACGGCATATATTGCAACTAAAACTAGCCGTATCCCCTAGCCTGAGCCAAGAACACCCCCTGGCGACCACCAGGAGATAGTTTTCCTTCAGCGAAACCGGCGCGCCCTGTCAGTTCTCACCAAAGAACACACAGAAAAGGACATCTTTCAAACATAAAAAAACATAAATATGCGCAAAATGTTGCCCGAGAAAACCTCGTTGTTGTCCCGTAAAGTCAGAGAAAATCGCTCATCAAGATCCTTATATATAATGTAGAAGGGTTGTACTTGATGGATAATGCACCAAATCTGACAATTACAGCGCAGAAAACGGAAAATTTTGACTTTAAAACCAGCTATACTAGTGCGCAAAACTTGACGAATAAACCACGGGCGACGCCCGTGAACCTGGGGGTCAGGTCTACATACATTTACTGTAATTCGGCCTCCCTCAGTGCCCGGGATATAGTCATAATAGGTCCTGACTGGTTTCAAGTGAAAATAACCCTTTGAAAAGCAGTTTTTTCCCAATTTTTTTCACTCCCAACATATGTAGAAGGGATAAACTATTTTTGTGACCGTTTTTGGACTGTAAACACCTCGCGGTTCAGTTATTTTTTGCCGTAGAAAGATGACAAAGACGGATGAAAAAAATCGCCTTGTGGTCACGGTATACATTCAGTAGTTCAATGGCGAAAACGTTTCGTAAAACTTCAGTATCCACTCACCTGACTTAGGGACATCCCTGGACTTCAACAACGAACATCACCTCAACAGGACTAGGAATATCTGCTTGTATAATTGCGGTGCAGGCCTTGTCTTGAAGAAGTAGCATCCCTTGACCCCTTGACCTGAACTCAATAGAAACGCGAGTTAACAGTGGATTCCGAAGGGTGACTCTATCTTCTTCCACGGCATATATTGCAACTAAAACTAGCCGTATCCCCTAGCCTGAGCCAAGAACACCCCCTGGCGACCACCAGGAGATAGTTTTCCTTCAGCGAAACCGGCGCGCCCTGTCAGTTCTCACCAAAGAACACACAGAAAAGGACATCTTTCAAACATAAAAAAACATAAATATGCGCAAAATGTTGCCCGAGAAAACCTCGTTGTTGTCCCGTAAAGTCAGAGAAAATCGCTCATCAAGATCCTTATATATAATGTAGAAGGGTTGTACTTGATGGATAATGCACCAAATCTGACAATTACAGCGCAGAAAACGGAAAATTTTGACTTTAAAACCAGCTATACTAGTGCGCAAAACTTGACGAATAAACCACGGGCGACGCCCGTGAACCTGGGGGTCAGGTCTACATACATTTACTGTAATTCGGCCTCCCTCAGTGCCCGGGATATAGTCATAATAGGTCCTGACTGGTTTCAAGTGAAAATAACCCTTTGAAAAGCAGTTTTTTCCCAATTTTTTTCACTCCCAACATATGTAGAAGGGATAAACTATTTTTGTGACCGTTTTTGGACTGTAAACACCTCGCGGTTCAGTTATTTTTTGCCGTAGAAAGATGACAAAGACGGATGAAAAAAATCGCCTTGTGGTCACGGTATACATTCAGTAGTTCAATGGCGAAAACGTTTCGTAAAACTTCAGTATCCACTCACCTGACTTAGGGACATCCCTGGACTTCAACAACGAACATCACCTCAACAGGACTAGGAATATCTGCTTGTATAATTGCGGTGCAGGCCTTGTCTTGAAGAAGTAGCATCCCTTGACCCCTTGACCTGAACTCAATAGAAACGCGAGTTAACAGTGGATTCCGAAGGGTGACTCTATCTTCTTCCACGGCATATATTGCAACTAAAACTAGCCGTATCCCCTAGCCTGAGCCAAGAACTCCCCCTGGCGACCACCAGGAGATAGTTTTCCTTCAGCGAAACCGGCGCGCCCTGTCAGTTCTCACCAAAGAACACACAGAAAAGGACATCTTTCAAACATAAAAAAACATAAATATGCGCAAAATGTTGCCCGAGAAAACCTCGTTGTTGTCCCGTAAAGTCAGAGAAAATCGCTCATCAAGATCCTTATATATAATGTAGAAGGGTTGTACTTGATGGATAATGCACCAAATCTGACAATTACAGCGCAGAAAACGGAAAATTTTGACTTTAAAACCAGCTATACTAGTGCGCAAAACTTGACGAATAAACCACGGGCGACGCCCGTGAACCTGGGGGTCAGGTCTACATACATTTACTGTAATTCGGCCTCCCTCAGTGCCCGGGATATAGTCATAATAGGTCCTGACTGGTTTCAAGTGAAAATAACCCTTTGAAAAGCAGTTTTTTCCCAATTTTTTTCACTCCCAACATATGTAGAAGGGATAAACTATTTTTGTGACCGTTTTTGGACTGTAAACACCTCGCGGTTCAGTTATTTTTTGCCGTAGAAAGATGACAAAGACGGATGAAAAAAATCGCCTTGTGGTCACGGTATACATTCAGTAGTTCAATGGCGAAAACGTTTCGTAAAACTTCAGTATCCACTCACCTGACTTAGGGACATCCCTGGACTTCAACAACGAACATCACCTCAACAGGACTAGGAATATCTGCTTGTATAATTGCGGTGCAGGCCTTGTCTTGAAGAAGTAGCATCCCTTGACCCCTTGACCTGAACTCAATAGAAACGCGAGTTAACAGTGGATTCCGAAGGGTGACTCTATCTTCTTCCACGGCATATATTGCAACTAAAACTAGCCGTATCCCCTAGCCTGAGCCAAGAACACCCCCTGGCGACCACCAGGAGATAGTTTTCCTTCAGCGAAACCGGCGCGCCCTGTCAGTTCTCACCAAAGAACACACAGAAAAGGACATCTTTCAAACATAAAAAAACATAAATATGCGCAAAATGTTGCCCGAGAAAACCTCGTTGTTGTCCCGTAAAGTCAGAGAAAATCGCTCATCAAGATCCTTATATATAATGTAGAAGGGTTGTACTTGATGGATAATGCACCAAATCTGACAATTACAGCGCAGAAAACGGAAAATTTTGACTTTAAAACCAGCTATACTAGTGCGCAAAACTTGACGAATAAACCACGGGCGACGCCCGTGAACCTGGGGGTCAGGTCTACATACATTTACTGTAATTCGGCCTCCCTCAGTGCCCGGGATATAGTCATAATAGGTCCTGACTGGTTTCAAGTGAAAATAACCCTTTGAAAAGCAGTTTTTTCCCAATTTTTTTCACTCCCAACATATGTAGAAGGGATAAACTATTTTTGTGACCGTTTTTGGACTGTAAACACCTCGCGGTTCAGTTATTTTTTGCCGTAGAAAGATGACAAAGACGGATGAAAAAAATCGCCTTGTGGTCACGGTATACATTCAGTAGTTCAATGGCGAAAACGTTTCGTAAAACTTCAGTATCCACTCACCTGACTTAGGGACATCCCTGGACTTCAACAACGAACATCACCTCAACAGGACTAGGAATATCTGCTTGTATAATTGCGGTGCAGGCCTTGTCTTGAAGAAGTAGCATCCCTTGACCCCTTGACCTGAACTCAATAGAAACGCGAGTTAACAGTGGATTCCGAAGGGTGACTCTATCTTCTTCCACGGCATATATTGCAACTAAAACTAGCCGTATCCCCTAGCCTGAGCCAAGAACACCCCCTGGCGACCACCAGGAGATAGTTTTCCTTCAGCGAAACCGGCGCGCCCTGTCAGTTCTCACCAAAGAACACACAGAAAAGGACATCTTTCAAACATAAAAAAACATAAATATGCGCAAAATGTTGCCCGAGAAAACCTCGTTGTTGTCCCGTAAAGTCAGAGAAAATCGCTCATCAAGATCCTTATATATAATGTAGAAGGGTTGTACTTGATGGATAATGCACCAAATCTGACAATTACAGCGCAGAAAACGGAAAATTTTGACTTTAAAACCAGCTATACTAGTGCGCAAAACTTGACGAATAAACCACGGGCGACGCCCGTGAACCTGGGGGTCAGGTCTACATACATTTACTGTAATTCGGCCTCCCTCAGTGCCCGGGATATAGTCATAATAGGTCCTGACTGGTTTCAAGTGAAAATAACCCTTTGAAAAGCAGTTTTTTCCCAATTTTTTTCACTCCCAACATATGTAGAAGGGATAAACTATTTTTGTGACCGTTTTTGGACTGTAAACACCTCGCGGTTCAGTTATTTTTTGCCGTAGAAAGATGACAAAGACGGATGAAAAAAATCGCCTTGTGGTCACGGTATACATTCAGTAGTTCAATGGCGAAAACGTTTCGTAAAACTTCAGTATCCACTCACCTGACTTAGGGACATCCCTGGACTTCAACAACGAACATCACCTCAACAGGACTAGGAATATCTGCTTGCACAATTGCGGTGCAGGCCTTGTCTTGAAGAAGTAGCATCCCTTGACCCCTTGACCTGAACTCAATAGAAACGCGAGTTAAAAGTGGATTCCGAAGGGTGACTCTATCTTCTTCCACGGCATATATTGCAACTAAAACTAGCCGTATCCCCTAGCCTGAGCCAAGAACTCCCCCTGGCGACCACCAGGAGATAGTTTTCCTTCAGCGAAACCGGCGCGCCCTGTCAGTTCTCACCAAAGAACACACAGAAAAGGACATCTTTCAAACATAAAAAAACATAAATATGCGCAAAATGTTCCCCGAGAAAACCTCGTTGTTGTCCCGTAAAGTCAGAGAAAATCGCTCATCAAGATCCTTATATATAATGTAGAAGGGTTGTACTTGATGGATAATGCACCAAATCTGACAATTACAGCGCAGAAAACGGAAAATTTTGACTTTAAAACCAGCTATACTAGTGCGCAAAACTTGACGAATAAACCACGGGCGACGCCCGTGAACCTGGGGGTCAGGTCTACATACATTTACTGTAATTCGGCCTCCCTCAGTGCCCGGGATATAGTCATAATAGGTCCTGACTGGTTTCAAGTGAAAATAACCCTTTGAAAAGCAGTTTTTTCCCAATTTTTTTCACTCCCAACATATGTAGAAGGGATAAACTATTTTTGTGACCGTTTTTGGACTGTAAACACCTCGCGGTTCAGTTATTTTTTGCCGTAGAAAGATGACAAAGACGGATGAAAAAAATCGCCTTGTGGTCACGGTATACATTCAGTAGTTCAATGGCGAAAACGTTTCGTAAAACTTCAGTATCCACTCACCTGACTTAGGGACATCCCTGGACTTCAACAACGAACATCACCTCAACAGGACTAGGAATATCTGCTTGTATAATTGCGGTGCAGGCCTTGTCTTGAAGAAGTAGCATCCCTTGACCCCTTGACCTGAACTCAATAGAAACGCGAGTTAACAGTGGATTCCGAAGGGTGACTCTATCTTCTTCCACGGCATATATTGCAACTAAAACTAGCCGTATCCCCTAGCCTGAGCCAAGAACACCCCCTGGCGACCACCAGGAGATAGTTTTCCTTCAGCGAAACCGGCGCGCCCTGTCAGTTCTCACCAAAGAACACACAGAAAAGGACATCTTTCAAACATAAAAAAACATAAATATGCGCAAAATGTTCCCCGAGAAAACCTCGTTGTTGTCCCGTAAAGTCAGAGAAAATCGCTCATCAAGATCCTTATATATAATGTAGAAGGGTTGTACTTGATGGATAATGCACCAAATCTGACAATTACAGCGCAGAAAACGGAAAATTTTGACTTTAAAACCAGCTATACTAGTGCGCAAAACTTGACGAATAAACCACGGGCGACGCCCGTGAACCTGGGGGTCAGGTCTACATACATTTACTGTAATTCGGCCTCCCTCAGTGCCCGGGATATAGTCATAATAGGTCCTGACTGGTTTCAAGTGAAAATAACCCTTTGAAAAGCAGTTTTTTCCCAATTTTTTTCACTCCCAACATATGTAGAAGGGATAAACTATTTTTGTGACCGTTTTTGGACTGTAAACACCTCGCGGTTCAGTTATTTTTTGCCGTAGAAAGATGACAAAGACGGATGAAAAAAATCGCCTTGTGGTCACGGTATACATTCAGTAGTTCAATGGCGAAAACGTTTCGTAAAACTTCAGTATCCACTCACCTGACTTAGGGACATCCCTGGACTTCAACAACGAACATCACCTCAACAGGACTAGGAATATCTGCTTGTATAATTGCGGTGCAGGCCTTGTCTTGAAGAAGTAGCATCCCTTGACCCCTTGACCTGAACTCAATAGAAACGCGAGTTAACAGTGGATTCCGAAGGGTGACTCTATCTTCTTCCACGGCATATATTGCAACTAAAACTAGCCGTATCCCCTAGCCTGAGCCAAGAACACCCCCTGGCGACCACCAGGAGATAGTTTTCCTTCAGCGAAACCGGCGCGCCCTGTCAGTTCTCACCAAAGAACACACAGAAAAGGACATCTTTCAAACATAAAAAAACATAAATATGCGCAAAATGTTGCCCGAGAAAACCTCGTTGTTGTCCCGTAAAGTCAGAGAAAATCGCTCATCAAGATCCTTATATATAATGTAGAAGGGTTGTACTTGATGGATAATGCACCAAATCTGACAATTACAGCGCAGAAAACGGAAAATTTTGACTTTAAAACCAGCTATACTAGTGCGCAAAACTTGACGAATAAACCACGGGCGACGCCCGTGAACCTGGGGGTCAGGTCTACATACATTTACTGTAATTCGGCCTCCCTCAGTGCCCGGGATATAGTCATAATAGGTCCTGACTGGTTTCAAGTGAAAATAACCCTTTGAAAAGCAGTTTTTTCCCAATTTGTTTCACTCCCAACATATGTAGAAGGGATAAACTATTTTTGTGACCGTTTTTGGACTGTAAACACCTCGCGGTTCAGTTATTTTTTGCCGTAGAAAGATGACAAAGACGGATGAAAAAAATCGCCTTGTGGTCACGGTATACATTCAGTAGTTCAATGGCGAAAACGTTTCGTAAAACTTCAGTATCCACTCACCTGACTTAGGGACATCCCTGGACTTCAACAACGAACATCACCTCAACAGGACTAGGAATATCTGCTTGTATAATTGCGGTGCAGGCCTTGTCTTGAAGAAGTAGCATCCCTTGACCCCTTGACCTGAACTCAATAGAAACGCGAGTTAACAGTGGATTCCGAAGGGTGACTCTATCTTCTTCCACGGCATATATTGCAACTAAAACTAGCCGTATCCCCTAGCCTGAGCCAAGAACACCCCCTGGCGACCACCAGGAGATAGTTTTCCTTCAGCGAAACCGGCGCGCCCTGTCAGTTCTCACCAAAGAACACACAGAAAAGGACATCTTTCAAACATAAAAAAACATAAATATGCGCAAAATGTTGCCCGAGAAAACCTCGTTGTTGTCCCGTAAAGTCAGAGAAAATCGCTCATCAAGATCCTTATATATAATGTAGAAGGGTTGTACTTGATGGATAATGCACCAAATCTGACAATTACAGCGCAGAAAACGGAAAATTTTGACTTTAAAACCAGCTATACTAGTGCGCAAAACTTGACGAATAAACCACGGGCGACGCCCGTGAACCTGGGGGTCAGGTCTACATACATTTACTGTAATTCGGCCTCCCTCAGTGCCCGGGATATAGTCATAATAGGTCCTGACTGGTTTCAAGTGAAAATAACCCTTTGAAAAGCAGTTTTTTCCCAATTTTTTTCACTCCCAACATATGTAGAAGGGATAAACTATTTTTGTGACCGTTTTTGGACTGTAAACACCTCGCGGTTCAGTTATTTTTTGCCGTAGAAAGATGACAAAGACGGATGAAAAAAATCGCCTTGTGGTCACGGTATACATTCAGTAGTTCAATGGCGAAAACGTTTCGTAAAACTTCAGTATCCACTCACCTGACTTAGGGACATCCCTGGACTTCAACAACGAACATCACCTCAACAGGACTAGGAATATCTGCTTGTATAATTGCGGTGCAGGCCTTGTCTTGAAGAAGTAGCATCCCTTGACCCCTTGACCTGAACTCAATAGAAACGCGAGTTAACAGTGGATTCCGAAGGGTGACTCTATCTTCTTCCACGGCATATATTGCAACTAAAACTAGCCGTATCCCCTAGCCTGAGCCAAGAACACCCCCTGGCGACCACCAGGAGATAGTTTTCCTTCAGCGAAACCGGCGCGCCCTGTCAGTTCTCACCAAAGAACACACAGAAAAGGACATCTTTCAAACATAAAAAAACATAAATATGCGCAAAATGTTGCCCGAGAAAACCTCGTTGTTGTCCCGTAAAGTCAGAGAAAATCGCTCATCAAGATCCTTATATATAATGTAGAAGGGTTGTACTTGATGGATAATGCACCAAATCTGACAATTACAGCGCAGAAAACGGAAAATTTTGACTTTAAAACCAGCTATACTAGTGCGCAAAACTTGACGAATAAACCACGGGCGACGCCCGTGAACCTGGGGGTCAGGTCTACATACATTTACTGTAATTCGGCCTCCCTCAGTGCCCGGGATATAGTCATAATAGGTCCTGACTGGTTTCAAGTGAAAATAACCCTTTGAAAAGCAGTTTTTTCCCAATTTTTTTCACTCCCAACATATGTAGAAGGGATAAACTATTTTTGTGACCGTTTTTGGACTGTAAACACCTCGCGGTTCAGTTATTTTTTGCCGTAGAAAGATGACAAAGAGGGATGAAAAAAATCGCCTTGTGGTCACGGTATACATTCAGTAGTTCAATGGCGAAAACGTTTCGTAAAACTTCAGTATCCACTCACCTGACTTAGGGACATCCCTGGACTTCAACAACGAACATCACCTCAACAGGACTAGGAATATCTGCTTGTATAATTGCGGTGCAGGCCTTGTCTTGAAGAAGTAGCATCCCTTGACCCCTTGACCTGAACTCAATAGAAACGCGAGTTAACAGTGGATTCCGAAGGGTGACTCTATCTTCTTCCACGGCATATATTGCAACTAAAACTAGCCGTATCCCCTAGCCTGAGCCAAGAACACCCCCTGGCGACCACCAGGAGATAGTTTTCCTTCAGCGAAACCGGCGCGCCCTGTCAGTTCTCACCAAAGAACACACAGAAAAGGACATCTTTCAAACATAAAAAAACATAAATATGCGCAAAATGTTCCCCGAGAAAACCTCGTTGTTGTCCCGTAAAGTCAGAGAAAATCGCTCATCAAGATCCTTATATATAATGTAGAAGGGTTGTACTTGATGGATAATGCACCAAATCTGACAATTACAGCGCAGAAAACGGAAAATTTTGACTTTAAAACCAGCTATACTAGTGCGCAAAACTTGACGAATAAACCACGGGCGACGCCCGTGAACCTGGGGGTCAGGTCTACATACATTTACTGTAATTCGGCCTCCCTCAGTGCCCGGGATATAGTCATAATAGGTCCTGACTGGTTTCAAGTGAAAATAACCCTTTGAAAAGCAGTTTTTTCCCAATTTTTTTCACTCCCAACATATGTAGAAGGGATAAACTATTTTTGTGACCGTTTTTGGACTGTAAACACCTCGCGGTTCAGTTATTTTTTGCCGTAGAAAGATGACAAAGACGGATGAAAAAAATCGCCTTGTGGTCACGGTATACATTCAGTAGTTCAATGGCGAAAACGTTTCGTAAAACTTCAGTATCCACTCACCTGACTTAGGGACATCCCTGGACTTCAACAACGAACATCACCTCAACAGGACTAGGAATATCTGCTTGTATAATTGCGGTTCAGGCCTTGTCTTGAAGAAGTAGCATCCCTTGACCCCTTGACCTGAACTCAATAGAAACGCGAGTTAACAGTGGATTCCGAAGGGTGACTCTATCTTCTTCCACGGCATATATTGCAACTAAAACTAGCCGTATCCCCTAGCCTGAGCCAAGAACACCCCCTGGCGACCACCAGGAGATAGTTTTCCTTCAGCGAAACCGGCGCGCCCTGTCAGTTCTCACCAAAGAACACACAGAAAAGGACATCTTTCAAACATAAAAAAACATAAATATGCGCAAAATGTTGCCCGAGAAAACCTCGTTGTTGTCCCGTAAAGTCAGAGAAAATCGCTCATCAAGATCCTTATATATAATGTAGAAGGGTTGTACTTGATGGATAATGCACCAAATCTGACAATTACAGCGCAGAAAACGGAAAATTTTGACTTTAAAACCAGCTATACTAGTGCGCAAAACTTGACGAATAAACCACGGGCGACGCCCGTGAACCTGGGGTTCAGGTCTACATACATTTACTGTAATTCGGCCTCCCTCAGTGCCCGGGATATAGTCATAATAGGTCCTGACTGGTTTCAAGTGAAAATAACCCTTTGAAAAGCAGTTTTTTCCCAATTTTTTTCACTCCCAACATATGTAGAAGGGATAAACTATTTTTGTGACCGTTTTTGGACTGTAAACACCTCGCGGTTCAGTTATTTTTTGCCGTAGAAAGATGACAAAGACGGATGAAAAAAATCGCCTTGTGGTCACGGTATACATTCAGTAGTTCAATGGCGAAAACGTTTCGTAAAACTTCAGTATCCACTCACCTGACTTAGGGACATCCCTGGACTTCAACAACGAACATCACCTCAACAGGACTAGGAATATCTGCTTGTATAATTGCGGTGCAGGCCTTGTCTTGAAGAAGTAGCATCCCTTGACCCCTTGACCTGAACTCAATAGAAACGCGAGTTAACAGTGGATTCCGAAGGGTGACTCTATCTTCTTCCACGGCATATATTGCAACTAAAACTAGCCGTATCCCCTAGCCTGAGCCAAGAACACCCCCTGGTGACCACCAGGAGATAGTTTTCCTTCAGCGAAACCGGCGCGCCCTGTCAGTTCTCACCAAAGAACACACAGAAAAGGACATCTTTCAAACATAAAAAAACATAAATATGCGCAAAATGTTGCCCGAGAAAACCTCGTTGTTGTCCCGTAAAGTCAGAGAAAATCGCTCATCAAGATCCTTATATATAATGTAGAAGGGTTGTACTTGATGGATAATGCACCAAATCTGACAATTACAGCGCAGAAAACGGAAAATTTTGACTTTAAAACCAGCTATACTAGTGCGCAAAACTTGACGAATAAACCACGGGCGACGCCCGTGAACCTGGGGGTCAGGTCTACATACATTTACTGTAATTCGGCCTCCCTCAGTGCCCGGGATATAGTCATAATAGGTCCTGACTGGTTTCAAGTGAAAATAACCCTTTGAAAAACAGTTTTTTCCCAATTTTTTTCACTCCCAACATATGTAGAAGGGATAAACTATTTTTGTGACCGTTTTTGGACTGTAAACACCTCGCGGTTCAGTTATTTTTTGCCGTAGAAAGATGACAAAGACGGATGAAAAAAATCGCCTTGTGGTCACGGTATACATTCAGTAGTTCAATGGCGAAAACGTTTCGTAAAACTTCAGTATCCACTCACCTGACTTAGGGACATCCCTGGACTTCAACAACGAACATCACCTCAACAGGACTAGG
This sequence comes from Anthopleura sola, assembly GCA_023349425.1. NCBI lineage: Eukaryota > Metazoa > Cnidaria > Anthozoa > Actiniaria > Actiniidae > Anthopleura > Anthopleura sola. The sequence continues at coordinate 3,793,046 of JALHLI010000003.1, read as the reverse complement.
AATATCTGCTTGTATAATTGCGGTGCAGGCCTTGTCTTGAAGAAGTAGCATCCCTTGACCCCTTGACCTGAACTCAATAGAAACGCGAGTTAACAGTGGATTCCGAAGGGTGACTCTATCTTCTTCCACGGCATATATTGCAACTAAAACTAGCCGTATCCCCTAGCCTGAGCCAAGAACACCCCCTGGCGACCACCAGGAGATAGTTTTCCTTCAGCGAAACCGGCGCGCCCTGTCAGTTCTCACCAAAGAACACACAGAAAAGGACATCTTTCAAACATAAAAAAACATAAATATGCGCAAAATGTTGCCCGACAAAACCTCGTTGTTGTCCCGTAAAGTCAGAGAAAATCGCTCATCAAGATCCTTATATATAATGTAGAAGGGTTGTACTTGATGGATAATGCACCAAATCTGACAATTACAGCGCAGAAAACGGAAAATTTTGACTTTAAAACCAGCTATACTAGTGCGCAAAACTTGACGAATAAACCACGGGCGACGCCCGTGAACCTGGGGGTCAGGTCTACATACATTTACTGTAATTCGGCCTCCCTCAGTGCCCGGGATATAGTCATAATAGGTCCTGACTGGTTTCAAGTGAAAATAACCCTTTGAAAAACAGTTTTTTCCCAATTTTTTTCACTCCCAACATATGTAGAAGGGATAAACTATTTTTGTGACCGTTTTTGGACTGTAAACACCTCGCGGTTCAGTTATTTTTTGCCGTAGAAAGATGACAAAGACGGATGAAAAAAATCGCCTTGTGGTCACGGTATACATTCAGTAGTTCAATGGCGAAAACGTTTCGTAAAACTTCAGTATCCACTCACCTGACTTAGGGACATCCCTGGACTTCAACAACGAACATCACCTCAACAGGACTAGGAATATCTGCTTGTATAATTGCGGTGCAGGCCTTGTCTTGAAGAAGTAGCATCCCTTGACCCCTTGACCTGAACTCAATAGAAACGCGAGTTAACAGTGGATTCCGAAGGGTGACTCTATCTTCTTCCACGGCATATATTGCAACTAAAACTAGCCGTATCCCCTAGCCTGAGCCAAGAACACCCCCTGGCGACCACCAGGAGATAGTTTTCCTTCAGCGAAACCGGCGCGCCCTGTCAGTTCTCACCAAAGAACACACAGAAAAGGACATCTTTCAAACATAAAAAAACATAAATATGCGCAAAATGTTGCCCGACAAAACCTCGTTGTTGTCCCGTAAAGTCAGAGAAAATCCCTCATCAAGATCCTTATATATAATGTAGAAGGGTTGTACTTGATGGATAATGCACCAAATCTGACAATTACAGCGCAGAAAACGGAAAATTTTGACTTTAAAACCAGCTATACTAGTGCGCAAAACTTGACGAATAAACCACGGGCGACGCCCGTGAACCTGGGGGTCAGGTCTACATACATTTACTGTAATTCGGCCTCCCTCAGTGCCCGGGATATAGTCATAATAGGTCCTGACTGGTTTCAAGTGAAAATAACCCTTTGAAAAGCAGTTTTTTCCCAATTTGTTTCACTCCCAACATATGTAGAAGGGATAAACTATTTTTGTGACCGTTTTTGGACTGTAAACACCTCGCGGTTCAGTTATTTTTTGCCGTAGAAAGATGACAAAGACGGATGAAAAAAATCGCCTTGTGGTCACGGTATACATTCAGTAGTTCAATGGCGAAAACGTTTCGTAAAACTTCAGTATCCACTCACCTGACTTAGGGACATCCCTGGACTTCAACAACGAACATCACCTCAACAGGACTAGGAATATCTGCTTGTATAATTGCGGTGCAGGCCTTGTCTTGAAGAAGTAGCATCCCTTGACCCCTTGACCTGAACTCAATAGAAACGCGAGTTAACAGTGGATTCCGAAGGGTGACTCTATCTTCTTCCACGGCATATATTGCAACTAAAACTAGCCGTATCCCCTAGCCTGAGCCAAGAACACCCCCTGGCGACCACCAGGAGATAGTTTTCCTTCAGCGAAACCGGCGCGCCCTGTCAGTTCTCATCAAAGAACACACAGAAAAGGACATCTTTCAAACATAAAAAAACATAAATATGCGCAAAATGTTGCCCGAGAAAACCTCGTTGTTGTCCCGTAAAGTCAGAGAAAATCGCTCATCAAGATCCTTATATATAATGTAGAAGGGTTGTACTTGATGGATAATGCACCAAATCTGACAATTACAGCGCAGAAAACGGAAAATTTTGACTTTAAAACCAGCTATACTAGTGCGCAAAACTTGACGAATAAACCACGGGCGACGCCCGTGAACCTGGGGGTCAGGTCTACATACATTTACTGTAATTCGGCCTCCCTCAGTGCCCGGGATATAGTCATAATAGGTCGTGACTGGTTTCAAGTGAAAATAACCCTTTGAAAAGCAGTTTTTTCCCAATTTTTTTCACTCCCAACATATGTAGAAGGGATAAACTATTTTTGTGACCGTTTTTGGACTGTAAACACCTCGCGGTTCAGTTATTTTTTGCCGTAGAAAGATGACAAAGACGGATGAAAAAAATCGCCTTGTGGTCACGGTATACATTCAGTAGTTCAATGGCGAAAACGTTTCGTAAAACTTCAGTATCCACTCACCTGACTTAGGGACATCCCTGGACTTCAACAACGAACATCACCTCAACAGGACTAGGAATATCTGCTTGTATAATTGCGGTGCAGGCCTTGTCTTGAAGAAGTAGCATCCCTTGACCCCTTGACCTGAACTCAATAGAAACGCGAGTTAACAGTGGATTCCGAAGGGTGACTCTATCTTCTTCCACGGCATATATTGCAACTAAAACTAGCCGTATCCCCTAGCCTGAGCCAAGAACACCCCCTGGCGACCACCAGGAGATAGTTTTCCTTCAGCGAAACCGGCGCGCCCTGTCAGTTCTCACCAAAGAACACACAGAAAAGGACATCTTTCAAACATAAAAAAACATAAATATGCGCAAAATGTTGCCCGAGAAAACCTCGTTGTTGTCCCGTAAAGTCAGAGAAAATCGCTCATCAAGATCCTTATATATAATGTAGAAGGGTTGTACTTGATGGATAATGCACCAAATCTGACAATTACAGCGCAGAAAACGGAAAATTTTGACTTTAAAACCAGCTATACTAGTGCGCAAAACTTGACGAATAAACCACGGGCGACGCCCGTGAACCTGGGGGTCAGGTCTACATACATTTACTGTAATTCGGCCTCCCTCAGTGCCCGGGATATAGTCATAATAGGTCCTGACTGGTTTCAAGTGAAAATAACCCTTTGAAAAGCAGTTTTTTCCCAATTTTTTTCACTCCCAACATATGTAGAAGGGATAAACTATTTTTGTGACCGTTTTTAGACTGTAAAAACCTCGCGATTCAGTTATTTTTTGCCGTAGAAAGATGACAAAGACGAATGAAAAAAATCGCCTTGTGGTCACGGTATACATTCAGTAGTTCAATGGCGAAAACGTTTCGTAAAACTTCAGTATCCACTCACCTGACTTAGGGACATCCCTGGACTTCAACAACGAACATCACCTCAACAGGACTAGGAATATCTGCTTGTATAATTGCGGTGCAGGCCTTGTCTTGAAGAAGTAGCATCCCTTGACCCCTTGACCTGAACTCAATAGAAACGCGAGTTAACAGTGGATTCCGAAGGTTGACTCTATCTTCTTCCACGGCATATATTGCAACTAAAACTAGCCGTATCCCCTAGCCTGAGCCAAGAACACCCCCTGGCGACCACCAGGAGATAGTTTTCCTTCAGCGAAACCGGCGCGCCCTGTCAGTTCTCACCAAAGAACACACAGAAAAGGACATCTTTCAAACATAAAAAAACATAAATATGCGCAAAATGTTGCCCGACAAAACCTCGTTGTTGTCCCGTAAAGTCAGAGAAAATCGCTCATCAAGATCCTTATATATAATGTAGAAGGGTTGTACTTGATGGATAATGCACCAAATCTGACAATTACAGCGCAGAAAACGGAAAATTTTGACTTTAAAACCAGCTATACTAGTGCGCAAAACTTGACGAATAAACCACGGGCGACGCCCGTGAACCTGGGGGTCAGGTCTACATACATTTACTGTAATTCGGCCTCCCTCAGTGCCCGGGATATAGTCATAATAGGTCCTGACTGGTTTCAAGTGAAAATAACCCTTTGAAAAGCAGTTTTTTCCCAATTTTTTTCACTCCCAACATATGTAGAAGGGATAAACTATTTTTGTGACCGTTTTTGGACTGTAAAAACCTCGCGGTTCAGTTATTTTTTGCCGTAGAAAGATGACAAAGACGGATGAAAAAAATCGCCTTGTGGTCACGGTATACATTCAGTAGTTCAATGGCGAAAACGTTTCGTAAAACTTCAGTATCCACTCACCTGACTTAGGGACATCCCTGGACTTCAACAACGAACATCACCTCAACAGGACTACGAATATCTGCTTGTATAATTGCGGTGCAGGCCTTGTCTTGAAGAAGTAGCATCCCTTGACCCCTTGACCTGAACTCAATAGAAACGCGAGTTAACAGTGGATTCCGAAGGGTGACTCTATCTTCTTCCACGGCATATATTGCAACTAAAACTAGCCGTATCCCCTAGCCTGAGCCAAGAACACCCCCTGGCGACCACCAGGAGATAGTTTTCCTTCAGCGAAACCGGCGCGCCCTGTCAGTTCTCACCAAAGAACACACAGAAAAGGACATCTTTCAAACATAAAAAAACATAAATATGCGCAAAATGTTGCCCGACAAAACCTCGTTGTTGTCCCGTAAAGTCAGAGAAAATCGCTCATCAAGATCCTTATATATAATGTAGAAGGGTTGTACTTGATGGATAATGCACCAAATCTGACAATTACAGCGCAGAAAACGGAAAATTTTGACTTTAAAACCAGCTATACTAGTGCGCAAAACTTGACGAATAAACCACGGGCGACGCCCGTGAACCTGGGGGTCAGGTCTACATACATTTACTGTAATTCGGCCTCCCTCAGTGCCCGGGATATAGTCATAATAGGTCCTGACTGGTTTCAAGTGAAAATAACCCTTTGAAAAGCAGTTTTTTCCCAATTTTTTTCACTCCCAACATATGTAGAAGGGATAAACTATTTTTGTGACCGTTTTTGGACTGTAAACACCTCGCGGTTCAGTTATTTTTTGCCGTAGAAAGATGACAAAGACGGATGAAAAAAATCGCCTTGTGGTCACGGTATACATTCAGTAGTTCAATGGCGAAAACGTTTCGTAAAACTTCAGTATCCACTCACCTGACTTAGGGACATCCCTGGACTTCAACAACGAACATCACCTCAACAGGACTAGGAATATCTGCTTGTATAATTGCGGTGCAGGCCTTGTCTTGAAGAAGTAGCATCCCTTGACCCCTTGACCTGAACTCAATAGAAACGCGAGTTAACAGTGGATTCCGAAGGGTGACTCTATCTTCTTCCACGGCATATATTGCAACTAAAACTAGCCGTATCCCCTAGCCTGAGCCAAGAACACCCCCTGGCGACCACCAGGAGATAGTTTTCCTTCAGCGAAACCGGCGCGCCCTGTCAGTTCTCACCAAAGAACACACAGAAAAGGACATCTTTCAAACATAAAAAAACATAAATATGCGCAAAATGTTGCCCGACAAAACCTCGTTGTTGTCCCGTAAAGTCAGAGAAAATCGCTCATCAAGATCCTTATATATAATGTAGAAGGGTTGTACTTGATGGATAATGCACCAAATCTGACAATTACAGCGCAGAAAACGGAAAATTTTGACTTTAAAACCAGCTATACTAGTGCGCAAAACTTGACGAATAAACCACGGGCGACGCCCGTGAACCTGGGGGTCAGGTCTACATACATTTACTGTAATTCGGCCTCCCTCAGTGCCCGGGATATAGTCATAATAGGTCCTGACTGGTTTCAAGTGAAAATAACCCTTTGAAAAGCAGTTTTTTCCCAATTTTTTTCACTCCCAACATATGTAGAAGGGATAAACTATTTTTGTGACCGTTTTTGGACTGTAAACACCTCGCGGTTCAGTTATTTTTTGCCGTAGAAAGATGACAAAGACGGATGAAAAAAATCGCCTTGTGGTCACGGTATACATTCAGTAGTTCAATGGCGAAAACGTTTCGTAAAACTTCAGTATCCACTCACCTGACTTAGGGACATCCCTGGACTTCAACAACGAACATCACCTCAACAGGACTAGGAATATCTGCTTGTATAATTGCGGTGCAGGCCTTGTCTTGAAGAAGTAGCATCCCTTGACCCCTTGACCTGAACTCAATAGAAACGCGAGTTAACAGTGGATTCCAAAGGGTGACTCTATCTTCTTCCACGGCATATATTGCAACTAAAACTAGCCGTATCCCCTAGCGTGAGCCAAGAACACCCCCTGGCGACCACCAGGAGATAGTTTTACTTCAGCGAAACCGGCGCGCCCTGTCAGTTCTCACCAAAGAACACACAGAAAAGGACATCTTTCAAACATAAAAAAACATAAATATGCGCAAAATGTTGCCCGACAAAACCTCGTTGTTGTCCCCTAAAGTCAGAGAAAATCGCTCATCAAGATCCTTATATATAATGTAGAAGGGTTGTACTTGATGGATAATGCACCAAATCTGACAATTACAGCGCAGAAAACGGAAAATTTTGACTTTAAAACCAGCTATACTAGTGCGCAAAACTTGACGAATAAACCACGGGCGACGCCCGTGAACCTGGGGGTCAGGTCTACATACATTTACTGTAATTCGGCCTCCCTCAGTGCCCGGGATATAGTCATAATAGGTCCTGACTGGTTTCAAGTGAAAATAACCCTTTGAAAAGCAGTTTTTTCCCAATTTTTTTCACTCCCAACATATGTAGAAGGGATAAACTATTTTTGTGACCGTTTTTGGACTGTAAACACCTCGCGGTTCAGTTATTTTTTGCCGTAGAAAGATGACAAAGACGGATGAAAAAAATCGCCTTGTGGTCACGGTATACATTCAGTAGTTCAATGGCGAAAACGTTTCGTAAAACTTCAGTATCCACTCACCTGACTTAGGGACATCCCTGGACTTCAACAACGAACATCACCTCAACAGGACTAGGAATATCTGCTTGTATAATTGCGGTGCAGGCCTTGTCTTGAAGAAGTAGCATCCCTTGACCCCTTGACCTGAACTCAATAGAAACGCGAGTTAACAGTGGATTCCGAAGGGTGACTCTATCTTCTTCCACGGCATATATTGCAACTAAAACTAGCCGTATCCCCTAGCCTGAGCCAAGAACACCCCCTGGCGACCACCAGGAGATAGTTTTCCTTCAGCGAAACCGGCGCGCCCTGTCAGTTCTCACCAAAGAACACACAGAAAAGGACATCTTTCAAACATAAAAAAAACATAAATATGCGCAAAATGTTGCCCGACAAAACCTCGTTGTTGTCCCGTAAAGTCAGAGAAAATCGCTCATCAAGATCCTTATATATAATGTAGAAGGGTTGTACTTGATGGATAATGCACCAAATCTGACAATTACAGCGCAGAAAACGGAAAAATTTGACTTTAAAACCAGCTATACTAGTGCGCAAAACTTGACGAATAAACCACGGGCGACGCCCGTGAACCTGGGGGTCAGGTCTACATACATTTACTGTAATTCGGCCTCCCTCAGTGCCCGGGATATAGTCATAATAGGTCCTGACTGGTTTCAAGTGAAAATAACCCTTTGAAAAGCAGTTTTTTCCCAATTTTTTTCACTCCCAACATATGTAGAAGGGATAAACTATTTTTGTGACCGTTTTTGGACTGTAAACACCTCGCGGTTCAGTTATTTTTTGCCGTAGAAAGATGACAAAGACGGATGAAAAAAATCGCCTTGTGGTCACGGTATACATTCAGTAGTTCAATGGCGAAAACGTTTCGTAAAACTTCAGTATCCACTCACCTGACTTAGGGACATCCCTGGACTTCAACAACGAACATCACCTCAACAGGACTAGGAATATCTGCTTGTATAATTGCGGTGCAGGCCTTGTCTTGAAGAAGTAGCATCCCTTGACCCCTTGACCTGAACTCAATAGAAACGCGAGTTAACAGTGGATTCCGAAGGGTGACTCTATCTTCTTCCACGGCATATATTGCAACTAAAACTAGCCGTATCCCCTAGCCTGAGCCAAGAACACCCCCTGGCGACCACCAGGAGATAGTTTTCCTTCAGCGAAACCGGCGCGCCCTGTCAGTTCTCACCAAAGAACACACAGAAAAGGACATCTTTCAAACATAAAAAAAACATAAATATGCGCAAAATGTTGCCCGACAAAACCTCGTTGTTGTCCCGTAAAGTCAGAGAAAATCGCTCATCAAGATCCTTATATATAATGTAGAAGGGTTGTACTTGATGGATAATGCACCAAATCTGACAATTACAGCGCAGAAAACGGAAAATTTTGACTTTAAAACCAGCTATACTAGTGCGCAAAACTTGACGAATAAACCACGGGCGACGCCCGTGAACCTGGGGTTCAGGTCTACATACATTTACTGTAATTCGGCCGCCCTCAGTGCCCGGGATATAGTCATAATAGGTCCTGACTGGTTTCAAGTGAAAATAACCCTTTGAAAAGCAGTTTTTTCCCAATTTTTTTCACTCCCAACATATGTAGAAGGGATAAACTATTTTTGTGACCGTTTTTGGACTGTAAACACCTCGCGGTTCAGTTATTTTTTGCCGTAGAAAGATGACAAAGACGGATGAAAAAAATCGCCTTGTGGTCACGGTATACATTCAGTAGTTCAATGGCGAAAACGTTTCGTAAAACTTCAGTATCCACTCACCTGACTTAGGGACATCCCTGGACTTCAACAACGAACATCACCTCAACAGGACTAGGAATATCTGCTTGTATAATTGCGGTGCAGGCCTTGTCTTGAAGAAGTAGCATCCCTTGACCCCTTGACCTGAACTCAATAGAAACGCGAGTTAACAGTGGATTCCGAAGGGTGACTCTATCTTCATCCACGGCATATATTGCAACTAAAACTAGCCGTATCCCCTAGCCTGAGCCAAGAACACCCCCTGGCGACCACCAGGAGATAGTTTTCCTTCAGCGAAACCGGCGCGCCCTGTCAGTTCTCACCAAAGAACACACAGAAAAGGACATCTTTCAAACATAAAAAAAACATAAATATGCGCAAAATGTTGCCCGACAAAACCTCGTTGTTGTCCCGTAAAGTCAGAGAAAATCGCTCATCAAGATCCTTATATATAATGTAGAAGGGTTGTACTTGATGGATAATGCACCAAATCTGACAATTACAGCGCAGAAAACGGAAAAATTTGACTTTAAAACCAGCTATACTAGTGCGCAAAACTTGACGAATAAACCACGGGCGACGCCCGTGAACCTGGGGGTCAGGTCTACATACATTTACTGTAATTCGGCCTCCCTCAGTGCCCGGGATATAGTCATAATAGGTCCTGACTGGTTTCAAGTGAAAATAACCCTTTGAAAAGCAGTTTTTTCCCAATTTTTTTCACTCCCAACATATGTAGAAGGGATAAACTATTTTTGTGACCGTTTTTGGACTGTAAACACCTCGCGGTTCAGTTATTTTTTGCCGTAGAAAGATGACAAAGACGGATGAAAAAAATCGCCTTGTGGTCACGGTATACATTCAGTAGTTCAATGGCGAAAACGTTTCGTAAAACTTCAGTATCCACTCACCTGACTTAGGGACATCCCTGGACTTCAACAACGAACATCACCTCAACAGGACTAGGAATATCTGCTTGTATAATTGCGGTGCAGGCCTTGTCTTGAAGAAGTAGCATCCCTTGACCCCTTGACCTGAACTCAATAGAAACGCGAGTTAACAGTGGATTCCGAAGGGTGACTCTATCTTCTTCCACGGCATATATTGCAACTAAAACTAGCCGTATCCCCTAGCCTGAGCCAAGAACACCCCCTGGCGACCACCAGGAGATAGTTTTCCTTCAGCGAAACCGGCGCGCCCTGTCAGTTCTCACCAAAGAACACACAGAAAAGGACATCTTTCAAACATAAAAAAAACATAAATATGCGCAAAATGTTGCCCGACAAAACCTCGTTGTTGTCCCGTAAAGTCAGAGAAAATCGCTCATCAAGATCCTTATATATAATGTAGAAGGGTTGTACTTGATGGATAATGCACCAAATCTGACAATTACAGCGCAGAAAACGGAAAATTTTGACTTTAAAACCAGCTATACTAGTGCGCAAAACTTGACGAATAAACCACGGGCGACGCCCGTGAACCTGGGGTTCAGGTCTACATACATTTACTGTAATTCGGCCGCCCTCAGTGCCCGGGATATAGTCATAATAGGTCCTGACTGGTTTCAAGTGAAAATAACCCTTTGAAAAGCAGTTTTTTCCCAATTTTTTTCACTCCCAACATATGTAGAAGGGATAAACTATTTTTGTGACCGTTTTTGGACTGTAAACACCTCGCGGTTCAGTTATTTTTTGCCGTAGAAAGATGACAAAGACGGATGAAAAAAATCGCCTTGTGGTCACGGTATACATTCAGTAGTTCAATGGCGAAAACGTTTCGTAAAACTTCAGTATCCACTCACCTGACTTAGGGACATCCCTGGACTTCAACAACGAACATCACCTCAACAGGACTAGGAATATCTGCTTGTATAATTGCGGTGCAGGCCTTGTCTTGAAGAAGTAGCATCCCTTGACCCCTTGACCTGAACTCAATAGAAACGCGAGTTAACAGTGGATTCCGAAGGGTGACTCTATCTTCATCCACGGCATATATTGCAACTAAAACTAGCCGTATCCCCTAGCCTGAGCCAAGAACACCCCCTGGCGACCACCAGGAGATAGTTTTCCTTCAGCGAAACCGGCGCGCCCTGTCAGTTCTCACCAAAGAACACACAGAAAAGGACATCTTTCAAACATAAAAAAAACATAAATATGCGCAAAATGTTGCCCGACAAAACCTCGTTGTTGTCCCGTAAAGTCAGAGAAAATCGCTCATCAAGATCCTTATATATAATGTAGAAGGGTTGTACTTGATGGATAATGCACCAAATCTGACAATTACAGCGCAGAAAACGGAAAATTTTGACTTTAAAACCAGCTATACTAGTGCGCAAAACTTGACGAATAAACCACGGGCGACGCCCGTGAACCTGGGGGTCAGGTCTACATACATTTACTGTAATTCGGCCTCCCTCAGTGCCCGGGATATAGTCATAATAGGTCCTGACTGGTTTCAAGTGAAAATAACCCTTTGAAAAACAGTTTTTTCCCAATTTTTTTCACTCCCAACATATGTAGAAGGGATAAACTATTTTTGTGACCGTTTTTGGACTGTAAACACCTCGCGGTTCAGTTATTTTTTGCCGTAGAAAGATGACAAAGACGGATGAAAAAAATCGCCTTGTGGTCACGGTATACATTCAGTAGTTCAATGGCGAAAACGTTTCGTAAAACTTCAGTATCCACTCACCTGACTTAGGGACATCCCTGGACTTCAACAACGAACATCACCTCAACAGGACTAGGAATATCTGCTTGTATAATTGCGGTGCAGGCCTTGTCTTGAAGAAGTAGCATCCCTTGACCCCTTGACCTGAACTCAATAGAAACGCGAGTTAACAGTGGATTCCGAAGGGTGACTCTATCTTCTTCCACGGCATATATTGCAACTAAAACTAGCCGTATCCCCTAGCCTGAGCCAAGAACACCCCCTGGCGACCACCAGGAGATAGTTTTCCTTCAGCGAAACCGGCGCGCCCTGTCAGTTCTCACCAAAGAACACACAGAAAAGGACATCTTTCAAACATAAAAAAAACATAAATATGCGCAAAATGTTGCCCGACAAAACCTCGTTGTTGTCCCGTAAAGTCAGAGAAAATCGCTCATCAAGATCCTTATATATAATGTAGAAGGGTTGTACTTGATGGATAATGCACCAAATCTGACAATTACAGCGCAGAAAACGGAAAATTTTGACTTTAAAACCAGCTATACTAGTGCGCAAAACTTGACGAATAAACCACGGGCGACGCCCGTGAACCTGGGGGTCAGGTCTACATACATTTACTGTAATTCGGCCTCCCTCAGTGCCCGGGATATAGTCATAATAGGTCCTGACTGGTTTCAAGTGAAAATAACCCTTTGAAAAGCAGTTTTTTCCCAATTTTTTTCACTCCCAACATATGTAGAAGGGATAAACTATTTTTGTGACCGTTTTTGGACTGTAAACACCTCGCGGTTAAGTTATTTTTTGCCGTAGAAAGATGACAAAGACGGATGAAAAAAATCGCCTTGTGGTCACGGTATACATTAAGTAGTTCAATGGCGAAAACGTTTCGTAAAACTTCAGTATCCACTCACCTGACTTAGGGACATCCCTGGACTTCAACAACGAACATCACCTCAACAGGACTAGGAATATCTGCTTGTATAATTGCGGTGCAGGCCTTGTCTTGAAGAAGTAGCATCCCTTGACCCCTTGACCTGAACTCAATAGAAACGCGAGTTAACAGTGGATTCCGAAGGGTGACTCTATCTTCTTCCACGGCATATATTGCAACTAAAACTAGCCGTATCCCCTAGCCTGAGCCAAGAACACCCCCTGGCGACCACCAGGAGATAGTTTTCCTTCAGCGAAACCGGCGCGCCCTGTCAGTTCTCACCAAAGAACACACAGAAAAGGACATCTTTCAAACATAAAAAAAACATAAATATGCGCAAAATGTTGCCCGACAAAACCTCGTTGTTGTCCCGTAAAGTCAGAGAAAATCGCTCATCAAGATCCTTATATATAATGTAGAAGGGTTGTACTTGATGGATAATGCACCAAATCTGACAATTACAGCGCAGAAAACGGAAAATTTTGACTTTAAAACCAGCTATACTAGTGCGCAAAACTTGACGAATAAACCACGGGCGACGCCCGTGAACCTGGGGGTCAGGTCTACATACATTTACTGTAATTCGGCCTCCCTCAGTGCCCGGGATATAGTCATAATAGGTCCTGACTGGTTTCAAGTGAAAATAACCCTTTGAAAAGCAGTTTTTTCCCAATTTTTTTCACTCCCAACATATGTAGAAGGGATAAACTATTTTTGTGACCGTTTTTGGACTGTAAACACCTCGCGGTTCAGTTATTTTTTGCCGTAGAAAGATGACAAAGACGGATGAAAAAAATCGCCTTGTGGTCACGGTATACATTCAGTAGTTCAATGGCGAAAACGTTTCGTAAAACTTCAGTATCCACTCACCTGACTTAGGGACATCCCTGGACTTCAACAACGAACATCACCTCAACAGGACTAGGAATATCTGCTTGTATAATTGCGGTGCAGGCCTTGTCTTGAAGAAGTAGCATCCCTTGACCCCTTGACCTGAACTCAATAGAAACGCGAGTTAACAGTGGATTCCGAAGGGTGACTCTATCTTCTTCCACGGCATATATTGCAACTAAAACTAGCCGTATCCCCTAGCCTGAGCCAAGAACACCCCCTGGCGACCACCAGGAGATAGTTTTCCTTCAGCGAAACCGGCGCGCCCTGTCAGTTCTCACCAAAGAACACACAGAAAAGGACATCTTTCAAACATAAAAAAAACATAAATATGCGCAAAATGTTGCCCGACAAAACCTCGTTGTTGTCCCGTAAAGTCAGAGAAAATCGCTCATCAAGATCCTTATATATAATGTAGAAGGGTTGTACTTGATGGATAATGCACCAAATCTGACAATTACAGCGCAGAAAACGGAAAATTTTGACTTTAAAACCAGCTATACTAGTGCGCAAAACTTGACGAATAAACCACGGGCGACGCCCGTGAACCTGGGGGTCAGGTCTACATACATTTACTGTAATTCGGCCTCCCTCAGTGCCCGGGATATAGTCATAATAGGTCCTGACTGGTTTCAAGTGAAAATAACCCTTTGAAAAGCAGTTTTTTCCCAATTTTTTTCACTCCCAACATATGTAGAAGGGATAAACTATTTTTGTGACCGTTTTTGGACTGTAAACACCTCGCGGTTCAGTTATTTTTTGCCGTAGAAAGATGACAAAGACGGATGAAAAAAATCGCCTTGTGGTCACGGTATACATTCAGTAGTTCAATGGCGAAAACGTTTCGTAAAACTTCAGTATCCACTCACCTGACTTAGGGACATCCCTGGACTTCAACAACGAACATCACCTCAACAGGACTAGGAATATCTGCTTGTATAATTGCGGTGCAGGCCTTGTCTTGAAGAAGTAGCATCCCTTGACCCCTTGACCTGAACTCAATAGAAACGCGAGTTAACAGTGGATTCCGAAGGGTGACTCTATCTTCTTCCACGGCATATATTGCAACTAAAACTAGCCGTATCCCCTAGCCTGAGCCAAGAACACCCCCTGGCGACCACCAGGAGATAGTTTTCCTTCAGCGAAACCGGCGCGCCCTGTCAGTTCTCACCAAAGAACACACAGAAAAGGACATCTTTCAAACATAAAAAAACATAAATATGCGCAAAATGTTGCCCGACAAAACCTCGTTGTTGTCCCGTAAAGTCAGAGAAAATCGCTCATCAAGATCCTTATATATAATGTAGAAGGGTTGTACTTGATGGATAATGCACCAAATCTGACAATTACAGCGCAGAAAACGGAAAATTTTGACTTTAAAACCAGCTATACTAGTGCGCAAAACTTGACGAATAAACCACGGGCGACGCCCGTGAACCTGGGGGTCAGGCCTACATACATTTACTGTAATTCGGCCTCCCTCAGTGCCCGGGATATAGTCATAATAGGTCCTGACTGGTTTCAAGTGAAAATAACCCTTTGAAAAGCAGTTTTTTCCCAATTTTTTTCACTCCCAACATATGTAGAAGGGATAAACTATTTTTGTGACCGTTTTTGGACTGTAAACACCTCGCGGTTCAGTTATTTTTTGCCGTAGAAAGATGACAAAGACGGATGAAAAAAATCGCCTTGTGGTCACGGTATACATTCAGTAGTTCAATGGCGAAAACGTTTCGTAAAACTTCAGTATCCACTCACCTGACTTAGGGACATCCCTGGACTTCAACAACGAACATCACCTCAACAGGACTAGGAATATCTGCTTGTATAATTGCGGTGCAGGCCTTGTCTTGAAGAAGTAGCATCCCTTGACCCCTTGACCTGAACTCAATAGAAACGCGAGTTAACAGTGGATTCCGAAGGGTGACTCTATCTTCTTCCACGGCATATATTGCAACTAAAACTAGCCGTATCCCCTAGCCTGAGCCAAGAACACCCCCTGGCGACCACCAGGAGATAGTTTTCCTTCAGCGAAACCGGCGCGCCCTGTCAGTTCTCACCAAAGAACACACAGAAAAGGACATCTTTCAAACATAAAAAAAACATAAATATGCGCAAAATGTTGCCCGACAAAACCTCGTTGTTGTCCCGTAAAGTCAGAGAAAATCGCTCATCAAGATCCTTATATATAATGTAGAAGGGTTGTACTTGATGGATAATGCACCAAATCTGACAATTACAGCGCAGAAAACGGAAAATTTTGACTTTAAAACCAGCTATACTAGTGCGCAAAACTTGACGAATAAACCACGGGCGACGCCCGTGAACCTGGGGGTCAGGTCTACATACATTTACTGTAATTCGGCCTCCCTCAGTGCCCGGGATATAGTCATAATAGGTCCTGACTGGTTTCAAGTGAAAATAACCCTTTGAAAAGCAGTTTTTTCCCAATTTTTTTCACTCCCAACATATGTAGAAGGGATAAACTATTTTTGTGACCGTTTTTGGACTGTAAACACCTCGCGGTTCAGTTATTTTTTGCCGTAGAAAGATGACAAAGACGGATGAAAAAAATCGCCTTGTGGTCACGGTATACATTCAGTAGTTCAATGGCGAAAACGTTTCGTAAAACTTCAGTATCCACTCACCTGACTTAGGGACATCCCTGGACTTCAACAACGAACATCACCTCAACAGGACTAGGAATATCTGCTTGTATAATTGCGGTGCAGGCCTTGTCTTGAAGAAGTAGCATCCCTTGACCCCTTGACCTGAACTCAATAGAAACGCGAGTTAACAGTGGATTCCGAAGGGTGACTCTATCTTCTTCCACGGCATATATTGCAACTAAAACTAGCCGTATCCCCTAGCCTGAGCCAAGAACACCCCCTGGCGACCACCAGGAGATAGTTTTCCTTCAGCGAAACCGGCGCGCCCTGTCAGTTCTCACCAAAGAACACACAGAAAAGGACATCTTTCAAACATAAAAAAAACATAAATATGCGCAAAATGTTGCCCGACAAAACCTCGTTGTTGTCCCGTAAAGTCAGAGAAAATCGCTCATCAAGATCCTTATATATAATGTAGAAGGGTTGTACTTGATGGATAATGCACCAAATCTGACAATTACAGCGCAGAAAACGGAAAATTTTGACTTTAAAACCAGCTATACTAGTGCGCAAAACTTGACGAATAAACCACGGGCGACGCCCGTGAACCTGGGGGTCAGGTCTACATACATTTACTGTAATTCGGCCTCCCTCAGTGCCCGGGATATAGTCATAATAGGTCCTGACTGGTTTCAAGTGAAAATAACCCTTTGAAAAGCAGTTTTTTCCCAATTTTTTTCACTCCCAACATATGTAGAAGGGATAAACTATTTTTGTGACCGTTTTTGGACTGTAAACACCTCGCGGTTCAGTTATTTTTTGCCGTAGAAAGATGACAAAGACGGATGAAAAAAATCGCCTTGTGGTCACGGTATACATTCAGTAGTTCAATGGCGAAAACGTTTCGTAAAACTTCAGTATCCACTCACCTGACTTAGGGACATCCCTGGACTTCAACAACGAACATCACCTCAACAGGACTAGGAATATCTGCTTGTATAATTGCGGTGCAGGCCTTGTCTTGAAGAAGTAGCATCCCTTGACCCCTTGACCTGAACTCAATAGAAACGCGAGTTAACAGTGGATTCCGAAGGGTGACTCTATCTTCTTCCACGGCATATATTGCAACTAAAACTAGCCGTATCCCCTAGCCTGAGCCAAGAACACCCCCTGGCGACCACCAGGAGATAGTTTTCCTTCAGCGAAACCGGCGCGCCCTGTCAGTTCTCACCAAAGAACACACAGAAAAGGATATCTTTCAAACATAAAAAAAACATAAATATGCGCAAAATGTTGCCCGACAAAACCTCGTTGTTGTCCCGTAAAGTCAGAGAAAATCGCTCATCAAGATCCTTATATATAATGTAGAAGGGTTGTACTTGATGGATAATGCACCAAATCTGACAATTACAGCGCAGAAAACGGAAAATTTTGACTTTAAAACCAGCTATACTAGTGCGCAAAACTTGACGAATAAACCACGGGCGACGCCCGTGAACCTGGGGGTCAGGTCTACATACATTTACTGTAATTCGGCCTCCCTCAGTGCCCGGGATATAGTCATAATAGGTCCTGACTGGTTTCAAGTGAAAATAACCCTTTGAAAAGCAGTTTTTTCCCAATTTTTTTCACTCCCAACATATGTAGAAGGGATAAACTATTTTTGTGACCGTTTTTGGACTGTAAACACCTCGCGGTTCAGTTATTTTTTGCCGTAGAAAGATGACAAAGACGGATGAAAAAAATCGCCTTGTGGTCACGGTATACATTCAGTAGTTCAATGGCGAAAACGTTTCGTAAAACTTCAGTATCCACTCACCTGACTTAGGGACATCCCTGGACTTCAACAACGAACATCACCTCAACAGGACTAGGAATATCTGCTTGTATAATTGCGGTGCAGGCCTTGTCTTGAAGAAGTAGCATCCCTTGACCCCTTGACCTGAACTCAATAGAAACGCGAGTTAACAGTGGATTCCGAAGGGTGACTCTATCTTCTTCCACGGCATATATTGCAACTAAAACTAGCCGTATCCCCTAGCCTGAGCCAAGAACACCCCCTGGCGACCACCAGGAGATAGTTTTCCTTCAGCGAAACCGGCGCGCCCTGTCAGTTCTCACCAAAGAACACACAGAAAAGGACATCTTTCAAACATAAAAAAAACATAAATATGCGCAAAATGTTGCCCGACAAAACCTCGTTGTTGTCCCGTAAAGTCAGAGAAAATCGCTCATCAAGATCCTTATATATAATGTAGAAGGGTTGTACTTGATGGATAATGCACCAAATCTGACAATTACAGCGCAGAAAACGGAAAATTTTGACTTTAAAACCAGCTATACTAGTGCGCAAAACTTGACGAATAAACCACGGGCGACGCCCGTGAACCTGGGGGTCAGGTCTACATACATTTACTGTAATTCGGCCTCCCTCAGTGCCCGGGATATAGTCATAATAGGTCCTGACTGGTTTCAAGTGAAAATAACCCTTTGAAAAGCAGTTTTTTCCCAATTTTTTTCACTCCCAACATATGTAGAAGGGATAAACTATTTTTGTGACCGTTTTTGGACTGTAAACACCTCGCGGTTCAGTTATTTTTTGCCGTAGAAAGATGACAAAGACGGATGAAAAAAATCGCCTTGTGGTCACGGTATACATTCAGTAGTTCAATGGCGAAAACGTTTCGTAAAACTTCAGTATCCACTCACCTGACTTAGGGACATCCCTGGACTTCAACAACGAACATCACCTCAACAGGACTAGGAATATCTGCTTGTATAATTGCGGTGCAGGCCTTGTCTTGAAGAAGTAGCATCCCTTGACCCCTTGACCTGAACTCAATAGAAACGCGAGTTAACAGTGGATTCCGAAGGGTGACTCTATCTTCTTCCACGGCATATATTGCAACTAAAACTAGCCGTATCCCCTAGCCTGAGCCAAGAACACCCCCTGGCGACCACCAGGAGATAGTTTTCCTTCAGCGAAACCGGCGCGCCCTGTCAGTTCTCACCAAAGAACACACAGAAAAGGACATCTTTCAAACATAAAAAAAACATAAATATGCGCAAAATGTTGCCCGACAAAACCTCGTTGTTGTCCCGTAAAGTCAGAGAAAATCGCTCATCAAGATCCTTATATATAATGTAGAAGGGTTGTACTTGATGGATAATGCACCAAATCTGACAATTACAGCGCAGAAAACGGAAAATTTTGACTTTAAAACCAGCTATACTAGTGCGCAAAACTTGACGAATAAACCACGGGCGACGCCCGTGAACCTGGGGGTCAGGTCTACATACATTTACTGTAATTCGGCCTCCCTCAGTGCCCGGGATATAGTCATAATAGGTCCTGACTGGTTTCAAGTGAAAATAACCCTTTGAAAAGCAGTTTTTTCCCAATTTTTTTCACTCCCAACATATGTAGAAGGGATAAACTATTTTTGTGACCGTTTTTGGACTGTAAACACCTCGCGGTTCAGTTATTTTTTGCCGTAGAAAGATGACAAAGACGGATGAAAAAAATCGCCTTGTGGTCACGGTATACATTCAGTAGTTCAATGGCGAAAACGTTTCGTAAAACTTCAGTATCCACTCACCTGACTTAGGGACATCCCTGGACTTCAACAACGAACATCACCTCAACAGGACTAGGAATATCTGCTTGTATAATTGCGGTGCAGGCCTTGTCTTGAAGAAGTAGCATCCCTTGACCCCTTGACCTGAACTCAATAGAAACGCGAGTTAACAGTGGATTCCGAAGGGTGACTCTATCTTCTTCCACGGCATATATTGCAACTAAAACTAGCCGTATCCCCTAGCCTGAGCCAAGAACACCCCCTGGCGACCACCAGGAGATAGTTTTCCTTCAGCGAAACCGGCGCGCCCTGTCAGTTCTCACCAAAGAACACACAGAAAAGGACATCTTTCAAACATAAAAAAAACATAAATATGCGCAAAATGTTGCCCGACAAAACCTCGTTGTTGTCCCGTAAAGTCAGAGAAAATCGCTCATCAAGATCCTTATATATAATGTAGAAGGGTTGTACTTGATGGATAATGCACCAAATCTGACAATTACAGCGCAGAAAACGGAAAATTTTGACTTTAAAACCAGCTATACTAGTGCGCAAAACTTGACGAATAAACCACGGGCGACGCCCGTGAACCTGGGGGTCAGGTCTACATACATTTACTGTAATTCGGCCTCCCTCAGTGCCCGGGATATAGTCATAATAGGTCCTGACTGGTTTCAAGTGAAAATAACCCTTTGAAAAGCAGTTTTTTCCCAATTTTTTTCACTCCCAACATATGTAGAAGGGATAAACTATTTTTGTGACCGTTTTTGGACTGTAAACACCTCGCGGTTCAGTTATTTTTTGCCGTAGAAAGATGACAAAGACGGATGAAAAAAATCGCCTTGTGGTCACGGTATACATTCAGTAGTTCAATGGCGAAAACGTTTCGTAAAACTTCAGTATCCACTCACCTGACTTAGGGACATCCCTGGACTTCAACAACGAACATCACCTCAACAGGACTAGGAATATCTGCTTGTATAATTGCGGTGCAGGCCTTGTCTTGAAGAAGTAGCATCCCTTGACCCCTTGACCTGAACTCAATAGAAACGCGAGTTAACAGTGGATTCCGAAGGGTGACTCTATCTTCTTCCACGGCATATATTGCAACTAAAACTAGCCGTATCCCCTAGCCTGAGCCAAGAACACCCCCTGGCGACCACCAGGAGATAGTTTTCCTTCAGCGAAACCGGCGCGCCCTGTCAGTTCTCACCAAAGAACACACAGAAAAGGACATCTTTCAAACATAAAAAAAACATAAATATGCGCAAAATGTTGCCCGACAAAACCTCGTTCTTGTCCCGTAAAGTCAGAGAAAATCGCTCATCAAGATCCTTATATATAATGTAGAAGGGTTGTACTTGATGGATAATGCACCAAATCTGACAATTACAGCGCAGAAAACGGAAAATTTTGACTTTAAAACCAGCTATACTAGTGCGCAAAACTTGACGAATAAACCACGGGCGACGCCCGTGAACCTGGGGGTCAGGTCTACATACATTTACTGTAATTCGGCCTCCCTCAGTGCCCGGGATATAGTCATAATAGGTCCTGACTGGTTTCAAGTGAAAATAACCCTTTGAAAAGCAGTTTTTTCCCAATTTTTTTCACTCCCAACATATGTAGAAGGGATAAACTATTTTTGTGACCGTTTTTGGACTGTAAACACCTCGCGGTTCAGTTATTTTTTGCCGTAGAAAGATGACAAAGACGGATGAAAAAAATCGCCTTGTGGTCACGGTATACATTCAGTAGTTCAATGGCGAAAACGTTTCGTAAAACTTCAGTATCCACTCACCTGACTTAGGGACATCCCTGGACTTCAACAACGAACATCACCTCAACAGGACTAGGAATATCTGCTTGTATAATTGCGGTGCAGGCCTTGTCTTGAAGAAGTAGCATCCCTTGACCCCTTGACCTGAACTCAATAGAAACGCGAGTTAACAGTGGATTCCGAAGGGTGACTCTATCTTCTTCCACGGCATATATTGCAACTAAAACTAGCCGTATCCCCTAGCCTGAGCCAAGAACACCCCCTGGCGACCACCAGGAGATAGTTTTCCTTCAGCGAAACCGGCGCGCCCTGTCAGTTCTCACCAAAGAACACACAGAAAAGGACATCTTTCAAACATAAAAAAAACATAAATATGCGCAAAATGTTGCCCGACAAAACCTCGTTGTTGTCCCGTAAAGTCAGAGAAAATCGCTCATCAAGATCCTTATATATAATGTAGAAGGGTTGTACTTGATGGATAATGCACCAAATCTGACAATTACAGCGCAGAAAACGGAAAATTTTGACTTTAAAACCAGCTATACTAGTGCGCAAAACTTGACGAATAAACCACGGGCGACGCCCGTGAACCTGGGGGTCAGGTCTACATACATTTACTGTAATTCGGCCTCCCTCAGTGCCCGGGATATAGTCATAATAGGTCCTGACTGGTTTCAAGTGAAAATAACCCTTTGAAAAGCAGTTTTTTCCCAATTTTTTTCACTCCCAACATATGTAGAAGGGATAAACTATTTTTGTGACCGTTTTTGGACTGTAAACACCTCGCGGTTCAGTTATTTTTTGCCGTAGAAAGATGACAAAGACGGATGAAAAAAATCGCCTTGTGGTCACGGTATACATTCAGTAGTTCAATGGCGAAAACGTTTCGTAAAACTTCAGTATCCACTCACCTGACTTAGGGACATCCCTGGACTTCAACAACGAACATCACCTCAACAGGACTAGGAATATCTGCTTGTATAATTGCGGTGCAGGCCTTGTCTTGAAGAAGTAGCATCCCTTGACCCCTTGACCTGAACTCAATAGAAACGCGAGTTAACAGTGGATTCCGAAGGGTGACTCTATCTTCTTCCACGGCATATATTGCAACTAAAACTAGCCGTATCCCCTAGCCTGAGCCAAGAACACCCCCTGGCGACCACCAGGAGATAGTTTTCCTTCAGCGAAACCGGCGCGCCCTGTCAGTTCTCACCAAAGAACACACAGAAAAGGACATCTTTCAAACATAAAAAAAACATAAATATGCGCAAAATGTTGCCCGACAAAACCTCGTTCTTGTCCCGTAAAGTCAGAGAAAATCGCTCATCAAGATCCTTATATATAATGTAGAAGGGTTGAACTTGATGGATAATGCACCAAATCTGACAATTACAGCGCAGAAAACGGAAAATTTTGACTTTAAAACCAGCTATACTAGTGCGCAAAACTTGACGAATAAACCACGGGCGACGCCCGTGAACCTGGGGGTCAGGTCTACATACATTTACTGTAATTCGGCCTCCCTCAGTGCCCGGGATATAGTCATAATAGGTCCTGACTGGTTTCAAGTGAAAATAACCCTTTGAAAAGCAGTTTTTTCCCAATTTTTTTCACTCCCAACATATGTAGAAGGGATAAACTATTTTTGTGACCGTTTTTGGACTGTAAACACCTCGCGGTTCAGTTATTTTTTGCCGTAGAAAGATGACAAAGACGGATGAAAAAAATCGCCTTGTGGTCACGGTATACATTCAGTAGTTCAATGGCGAAAACGTTTCGTAAAACTTCAGTATCCACTCACCTGACTTAGGGACATCCCTGGACTTCAACAACGAACATCACCTCAACAGGACTAGGAATATCTGCTTGTATAATTGCGGTGCAGGCCTTGTCTTGAAGAAGTAGCATCCCTTGACCCCTTGACCTGAACTCAATAGAAACGCGAGTTAACAGTGGATTCCGAAGGGTGACTCTATCTTCTTCCACGGCATATATTGCAACTAAAACTAGCCGTATCCCCTAGCCTGAGCCAAGAACACCCCCTGGCGACCACCAGGAGATAGTTTTCCTTCAGCGAAACCGGCGCGCCCTGTCAGTTCTCACCAAAGAACACACAGAAAAGGACATCTTTCAAACATAAAAAAACATAAATATGCGCAAAATGTTGCCCGACAAAACCTCGTTGTTGTCCCGTAAAGTCAGAGACAATCGCTCATCAAGATCCTTATATATAATGTAGAAGGGTTGTACTTGATGGATAATGCACCAAATCTGACAATTACAGCGCAGAAAACGGAAAATTTTGACTTTAAAACCAGCTATACTAGTGCGCAAAACTTGACGAATAAACCACGGGCGACGCCCGTGAACCTGGGGGTCAGGTCTACATACATTTACTGTAATTCGGCCTCCCTCAGTGCCCGGGATATAGTCATAATAGGTCCTGACTGGTTTCAAGTGAAAATAACCCTTTGAAAAGCAGTTTTTTCCCAATTTTTTTCACTCCCAACATATGTAGAAGCGATAAACTATTTTTGTGACCGTTTTTGGACTGTAAACACCTCGCGGTTCAGTTATTTTTTGCCGTAGAAAGATGACAAAGACGGATGAAAAAAATCGCCTTGTGGTCACGGTATACATTCAGTAGTTCAATGGCGAAAACGTTTCGTAAAACTTCAGTATCCACTCACCTGACTTAGGGACATCCCTGGACTTCAACAACGAACATCACCTCAACAGGACTAGGAATATCTGCTTGTATAATTGCGGTGCAGGCCTTGTCTTGAAGAAGTAGCATCCCTTGACCCCTTGACCTGAACTCAATAGAAACGCGAGTTAACAGTGGATTCCGAAGGGTGACTCTATCTTCTTCCACAGCATATATTGCAACTAAAACTAGCCGTATCCCCTAGCCTGAGCCAAGAACACCCCCTGGCGACCACCAGGAGATAGTTTTCCTTCAGCGAAACCGGCGCGCCCTGTCAGTTCTCACCAAAGAACACACAGAAAAGGACATCTTTCAAACATAAAAAAAACATAAATATGCGCAAAATGTTGCCCGACAAAACCTCGTTGTTGTCCCGTAAAGTCAGAGAAAATCGCTCATCAAGATCCTTATATATAATGTAGAAGGGTTGTACTTGATGGATAATGCACCAAATCTGACAATTACAGCGCAGAAAACGGAAAATTTTGACTTTAAAACCAGCTATACTAGTGCGCAAAACTTGACGAATAAACCACGGGCGACGCCCGTGAACCTGGGGGTCAGGTCTACATACATTTACTGTAATTCGGCCTCCCTCAGTGCCCGGGATATAGTCATAATAGGTCCTGACTGGTTTCAAGTGAAAATAACCCTTTGAAAAGCAGTTTTTTCCCAATTTTTTTCACTCCCAACATATGTAGAAGGGATAAACTATTTTTGTGACCGTTTTTGGACTGTAAACACCTCGCGGTTCAGTTATTTTTTGCCGTAGAAAGATGACAAAGACGGATGAAAAAAATCGCCTTGTGGTCACGGTATACATTCAGTAGTTCAATGGCGAAAACGTTTCGTAAAACTTCAGTATCCACTCACCTGACTTAGGGACATCCCTGGACTTCAACAACGAACATCACCTCAACAGGACTAGGAATATCTGCTTGTATAATTGCGGTGCAGGCCTTGTCTTGAAGAAGTAGCATCCCTTGACCCCTTGACCTGAACTCAATAGAAACGCGAGTTAACAGTGGATTCCGAAGGGTGACTCTATCTTCTTCCACGGCATATATTGCAACTAAAACTAGCCGTATCCCCTAGCCTGAGCCAAGAACACCCCCTGGCGACCACCAGGAGATAGTTTTCCTTCAGCGAAACCGGCGCGCCCTGTCAGTTCTCACCAAAGAACACACAGAAAAGGACATCTTTCAAACATAAAAAAAACATAAATATGCGCAAAATGTTGCCCGACAAAACCTCGTTGTTGTCCCGTAAAGTCAGAGAAAATCGCTCATCAAGATCCTTATATATAATGTAGAAGGGTTGTACTTGATGGATAATGCACCAAATCTGACAATTACAGCGCAGAAAACGGAAAATTTTGACTTTAAAACCAGCTATACTAGTGCGCAAAACTTGACGAATAAACCACGGGCGACGCCCGTGAACCTGGGGGTCAGGTCTACATACATTTACTGTAATTCGGCCTCCCTCAGTGCCCGGGATATAGTCATAATAGGTCCTGACTGGTTTCAAGTGAAAATAACCCTTTGAAAAGCAGTTTTTTCCCAATTTTTTTCACTCCCAACATATGTAGAAGGGATAAACTATTTTTGTGACCGTTTTTGGACTGTAAACACCTCGCGGTTCAGTTATTTTTTGCCGTAGAAAGATGACAAAGACGGATGAAAAAAATCGCCTTGTGGTCACGGTATACATTCAGTAGTTCAATGGCGAAAACGTTTCGTAAAACTTCAGTATCCACTCACCTGACTTAGGGACATCCCTGGACTTCAACAACGAACATCACCTCAACAGGACTAGGAATATCTGCTTGTATAATTGCGGTGCAGGCCTTGTCTTGAAGAAGTAGCATCCCTTGACCCCTTGACCTGAACTCAATAGAAACGCGAGTTAACAGTGGATTCCGAAGGGTGACTCTATCTTCTTCCACGGCATATATTGCAACTAAAACTAGCCGTATCCCCTAGCCTGAGCCAAGAACACCCCCTGGCGACCACCAGGAGATAGTTTTCCTTCAGCGAAACCGGCGCGCCCTGTCAGTTCTCACCAAAGAACACACAGAAAAGGACATCTTTCAAACATAAAAAAAACATAAATATGCGCAAAATGTTGCCCGACAAAACCTCGTTGTTGTCCCGTAAAGTCAGAGACAATCGCTCATCAAGATCCTTATATATAATGTAGAAGGGTTGTACTTGATGGATAATGCACCAAATCTGACAATTACAGCGCAGAAAACGGAAAATTTTGACTTTAAAACCAGCTATACTAGTGCGCAAAACTTGACGAATAAACCACGGGCGACGCCCGTGAACCTGGGGGTCAGGTCTACATACATTTACTGTAATTCGGCCTCCCTCAGTGCCCGGGATATAGTCATAATAGGTCCTGACTGGTTTCAAGTGAAAATAACCCTTTGAAAAGCAGTTTTTTCCCAATTTTTTTCACTCCCAACATATGTAGAAGGGATAAACTATTTTTGTGACCGTTTTTGGACTGTAAACACCTCGCGGTTCAGTTATTTTTTGCCGTAGAAAGATGACAAAGACGGATGAAAAAAATCGCCTTGTGGTCACGGTATACATTCAGTAGTTCAATGGCGAAAACGTTTCGTAAAACTTCAGTATCCACTCACCTGACTTAGGGACATCCCTGGACTTCAACAACGAACATCACCTCAACAGGACTAGGAATATCTGCTTGTATAATTGCGGTGCAGGCCTTGTCTTGAAGAAGTAGCATCCCTTGACCCCTTGACCTGAACTCAATAGAAACGCGAGTTAACAGTGGATTCCGAAGGGTGACTCTATCTTCTTCCACGGCATATATTGCAACTAAAACTAGCCGTATCCCCTAGCCTGAGCCAAGAACACCCCCTGGCGACCACCAGGAGATAGTTTTCCTTCAGCGAAACCGGCGCGCCCTGTCAGTTCTCACCAAAGAACACACAGAAAAGGACATCTTTCAAACATAAAAAAAACATAAATATGCGCAAAATGTTGCCCGACAAAACCTCGTTGTTGTCCCGTAAAGTCAGAGACAATCGCTCATCAAGATCCTTATATATAATGTAGAAGGGTTGTACTTGATGGATAATGCACCAAATCTGACAATTACAGCGCAGAAAACGGAAAATTTTGACTTTAAAACCAGCTATACTAGTGCGCAAAACTTGACGAATAAACCACGGGCGACGCCCGTGAACCTGGGGGTCAGGTCTACATACATTTACTGTAATTCGGCCTCCCTCAGTGCCCGGGATATAGTCATAATAGGTCCTGACTGGTTTCAAGTGAAAATAACCCTTTGAAAAGCAGTTTTTTCCCAATTTTTTTCACTCCCAACATATGTAGAAGGGATAAACTATTTTTGTGACCGTTTTTGGACTGTAAACACCTCGCGGTTCAGTTATTTTTTGCCGTAGAAAGATGA
Organism: Anthopleura sola; assembly: GCA_023349425.1. Lineage (NCBI taxonomy): Eukaryota > Metazoa > Cnidaria > Anthozoa > Actiniaria > Actiniidae > Anthopleura > Anthopleura sola. The sequence continues at coordinate 3,765,615 of JALHLI010000003.1, read as the reverse complement.
CAAAGACGGATGAAAAAAATCGCCTTGTGGTCACGGTATACATTCAGTAGTTCAATGGCGAAAACGTTTCGTAAAACTTCAGTATCCACTCACCTGACTTAGGGACATCCCTGGACTTCAACAACGAACATCACCTCAACAGGACTAGGAATATCTGCTTGTATAATTGCGGTGCAGGCCTTGTCTTGAAGAAGTAGCATCCCTTGACCCCTTGACCTGAACTCAATAGAAACGCGAGTTAACAGTGGATTCCGAAGGGTGACTCTATCTTCTTCCACGGCATATATTGCAACTAAAACTAGCCGTATCCCCTAGCCTGAGCCAAGAACACCCCCTGGCGACCACCAGGAGATAGTTTTCCTTCAGCGAAACCGGCGCGCCCTGTCAGTTCTCACCAAAGAACACACAGAAAAGGACATCTTTCAAACATAAAAAAAACATAAATATGCGCAAAATGTTGCCCGACAAAACCTCGTTGTTGTCCCGTAAAGTCAGAGACAATCGCTCATCAAGATCCTTATATATAATGTAGAAGGGTTGTACTTGATGGATAATGCACCAAATCTGACAATTACAGCGCAGAAAACGGAAAATTTTGACTTTAAAACCAGCTATACTAGTGCGCAAAACTTGACGAATAAACCACGGGCGACGCCCGTGAACCTGGGGGTCAGGTCTACATACATTTACTGTAATTCGGCCTCCCTCAGTGCCCGGGATATAGTCATAATAGGTCCTGACTGGTTTCAAGTGAAAATAACCCTTTGAAAAGCAGTTTTTTCCCAATTTTTTTCACTCCCAACATATGTAGAAGGGATAAACTATTTTTGTGACCGTTTTTGGACTGTAAACACCTCGCGGTTCAGTTATTTTTTGCCGTAGAAAGATGACAAAGACGGATGAAAAAAATCGCCTTGTGGTCACGGTATACATTCAGTAGTTCAATGGCGAAAACGTTTCGTAAAACTTCAGTATCCACTCACCTGACTTAGGGACATCCCTGGACTTCAACAACGAACATCACCTCAACAGGACTAGGAATATCTGCTTGTATAATTGCGGTGCAGGCCTTGTCTTGAAGAAGTAGCATCCCTTGACCCCTTGACCTGAACTCAATAGAAACGCGAGTTAACAGTGGATTCCGAAGGGTGACTCTATCTTCTTCCACGGCATATATTGCAACTAAAACTAGCCGTATCCCCTAGCCTGAGCCAAGAACACCCCCTGGCGACCACCAGGAGATAGTTTTCCTTCAGCGAAACCGGCGCGCCCTGTCAGTTCTCACCAAAGAACACACAGAAAAGGACATCTTTCAAACATAAAAAAAACATAAATATGCGCAAAATGTTGCCCGACAAAACCTCGTTGTTGTCCCGTAAAGTCAGAGAAAATCGCTCATCAAGATCCTTATATATAATGTAGAAGGGTTGTACTTGATGGATAATGCACCAAATCTGACAATTACAGCGCAGAAAACGGAAAATTTTGACTTTAAAACCAGCTATACTAGTGCGCAAAACTTGACGAATAAACCACGGGCGACGCCCGTGAACCTGGGGGTCAGGTCTACATACATTTACTGTAATTCGGCCTCCCTCAGTGCCCGGGATATAGTCATAATAGGTCCTGACTGGTTTCAAGTGAAAATAACCCTTTGAAAAGCAGTTTTTTCCCAATTGTTTTTCACTCCCAACATATGTAGAAGGGATAAACTATTTTTGTGACCGTTTTTGGACTGTAAACACCTCGCGGTTCAGTTATTTTTTGCCGTAGAAAGATGACAAAGACGGATGAAAAAAATCGCCTTGTGGTCACGGTATACATTCAGTAGTTCAATGGCGAAAACGTTTCGTAAAACTTCAGTATCCACTCACCTGACTTAGGGACATCCCTGGACTTCAACAACGACCATCACCTCAACAGGACTAGGAATATCTGCTTGTATAATTGCGGTGCAGGCCTTGTCTTGAAGAAGTAGCATCCCTTGACCCCTTGACCTGAACTCAATAGAAACGCGAGTTAACAGTGGATTCTGAAGGGTGACTCTATCTTCTTCCACGGCATATATTGCAACTAAAACTAGCCGTATCCCCTAGCCTGAGCCAAGAACACCCCCTGGCGACCACCAGGAGATAGTTTTCCTTCAGCGAAACCGGCGCGCCCTGTCAGTTCTCACCAAAGAACACACAGAAAAGGACATCTTTCAAACATAAAAAAAACATAAATATGCGCAAAATGTTGCCCGACAAAACCTCGTTGTTGTCCCGTAAAGTCAGAGAAAATCGCTCATCAAGATCCTTATATATAATGTAGAAGGGTTGTACTTGATGGATAATGCACCAAATCTGACAATTACAGCGCAGAAAACGGAAAATTTTGACTTTAAAACCAGCTATACTAGTGCGCAAAACTTGACGAATAAACCACGGGCGACGCCCGTGAACCTGGGGGTCAGGTCTACATACATTTACTGTAATTCGGCCTCCCTCAGTGCCCGGGATATAGTCATAATAGGTCCTGACTGGTTTCAAGTGAAAATAACCCTTTGAAAAGCAGTTTTTTCCCAATTTTTTTCACTCCCAACATATGTAGAAGGGATAAACTATTTTTGTGACCGTTTTTGGACTGTAAACACCTCGCGGTTCAGTTATTTTTTGCCGTAGAAAGATGACAAAGACGGATGAAAAAAATCGCCTTGTGGTCACGGTATACATTCAGTAGTTCAATGGCGAAAACGTTTCGTAAAACTTCAGTATCCACTCACCTGACTTAGGGACATCCCTGGACTTCAACAACGAACATCACCTCAACAGGACTAGGAATATCTGCTTGTATAATTGCGGTGCAGGCCTTGTCTTGAAGAAGTAGCATCCCTTGACCCCTTGACCTGAACTCAATAGAAACGCGAGTTAACAGTGGATTCCGAAGGGTGACTCTATCTTCTTCCACGGCATATATTGCAACTAAAACTAGCCGTATCCCCTAGCCTGAGCCAAGAACACCCCCTGGCGACCACCAGGAGATAGTTTTCCTTCAGCGAAACCGGCGCGCCCTGTCAGTTCTCACCAAAGAACACACAGAAAAGGACATCTTTCAAACATAAAAAAAACATAAATATGCGCAAAATGTTGCCCGACAAAACCTCGTTGTTGTCCCGTAAAGTCAGAGACAATCGCTCATCAAGATCCTTATATATAATGTAGAAGGGTTGTACTTGATGGATAATGCACCAAATCTGACAATTACAGCGCAGAAAACGGAAAATTTTGACTTTAAAACCAGCTATACTAGTGCGCAAAACTTGACGAATAAACCACGGGCGACGCCCGTGAACCTGGGGGTCAGGTCTACATACATTTACTGTAATTCGGCCTCCCTCAGTGCCCGGGATATAGTCATAATAGGTCCTGACTGGTTTCAAGTGAAAATAACCCTTTGAAAAGCAGTTTTTTCCCAATTTTTTTCACTCCCAACATATGTAGAAGGGATAAACTATTTTTGTGACCGTTTTTGGACTGTAAACACCTCGCGGTTCAGTTATTTTTTGCCGTAGAAAGATGACAAAGACGGATGAAAAAAATCGCCTTGTGGTCACGGTATACATTCAGTAGTTCAATGGCGAAAACGTTTCGTAAAACTTCAGTATCCACTCACCTGACTTAGGGACATCCCTGGACTTCAACAACGAACATCACCTCAACAGGACTAGGAATATCTGCTTGTATAATTGCGGTGCAGGCCTTGTCTTGAAGAAGTAGCATCCCTTGACCCCTTGACCTGAACTCAATAGAAACGCGAGTTAACAGTGGATTCCGAAGGGTGACTCTATCTTCTTCCACGGCATATATTGCAACTAAAACTAGCCGTATCCCCTAGCCTGAGCCAAGAACACCCCCTGGCGACCACCAGGAGATAGTTTTCCTTCAGCGAAACCGGCGCGCCCTGTCAGTTCTCACCAAAGAACACACAGAAAAGGACATCTTTCAAACATAAAAAAACATAAATATGCGCAAAATGTTGCCCGACAAAACCTCGTTGTTGTCCCGTAAAGTCAGAGACAATCGCTCATCAAGATCCTTATATATAATGTAGAAGGGTTGTACTTGATGGATAATGCACCAAATCTGACAATTACAGCGCAGAAAACGGAAAATTTTGACTTTAAAACCAGCTATACTAGTGCGCAAAACTTGACGAATAAACCACGGGCGACGCCCGTGAACCTGGGGGTCAGGTCTACATACATTTACTGTAATTCGGCCTCCCTCAGTGCCCGGGATATAGTCATAATAGGTCCTGACTGGTTTCAAGTGAAAATAACCCTTTGAAAAGCAGTTTTTTCCCAATTTTTTTCACTCCCAACATATGTAGAAGGGATAAACTATTTTTGTGACCGTTTTTGGACTGTAAACACCTCGCGGTTCAGTTATTTTTTGCCGTAGAAAGATGACAAAGACGGATGAAAAAAATCGCCTTGTGGTCACGGTATACATTCAGTAGTTCAATGGCGAAAACGTTTCGTAAAACTTCAGTATCCACTCACCTGACTTAGGGACATCCCTGGACTTCAACAACGAACATCACCTCAACAGGACTAGGAATATCTGCTTGTATAATTGCGGTGCAGGCCTTGTCTTGAAGAAGTAGCATCCCTTGACCCCTTGACCTGAACTCAATAGAAACGCGAGTTAACAGTGGATTCCGAAGGGTGACTCTATCTTCTTCCACAGCATATATTGCAACTAAAACTAGCCGTATCCCCTAGCCTGAGCCAAGAACACCCCCTGGCGACCACCAGGAGATAGTTTTCCTTCAGCGAAACCGGCGCGCCATGTCAGTTCTCACCAAAGAACACACAGAAAAGGACATCTTTCAAACATAAAAAAAACATAAATATGCGCAAAATGTTGCCCGACAAAACCTCGTTGTTGTCCCGTAAAGTCAGAGAAAATCGCTCATCAAGATCCTTATATATAATGTAGAAGGGTTGTACTTGATGGATAATGCACCAAATCTGACAATTACAGCGCAGAAAACGGAAAATTTTGACTTTAAAACCAGCTATACTAGTGCGCAAAACTTGACGAATAAACCACGGGCGACGCCCGTGAACCTGGGGGTCAGGTCTACATACATTTACTGTAATTCGGCCTCCCTCAGTGCCCGGGATATAGTCATAATAGGTCCTGACTGGTTTCAAGTGAAAATAACCCTTTGAAAAGCAGTTTTTTCCCAATTTTTTTCACTCCCAACATATGTAGAAGGGATAAACTATTTTTGTGACCGTTTTTGGACTGTAAACACCTCGCGGTTCAGTTATTTTTTGCCGTAGAAAGATGACAAAGACGGATGAAAAAAATCGCCTTGTGGTCACGGTATACATTCAGTAGTTCAATGGCGAAAACGTTTCGTAAAACTTCAGTATCCACTCACCTGACTTAGGGACATCCCTGGACTTCAACAACGAACATCACCTCAACAGGACTAGGAATATCTGCTTGTATAATTGCGGTGCAGGCCTTGTCTTGAAGAAGTAGCATCCCTTGACCCCTTGACCTGAACTCAATAGAAACGCGAGTTAACAGTGGATTCCGAAGGGTGACTCTATCTTCTTCCACGGCATATATTGCAACTAAAACTAGCCGTATCCCCTAGCCTGAGCCAAGAACACCCCCTGGCGACCACCAGGAGATAGTTTTCCTTCAGCGAAACCGGCGCGCCCTGTCAGTTCTCACCAAAGAACACACAGAAAAGGACATCTTTCAAACATAAAAAAAACATAAATATGCGCAAAATGTTGCCCGACAAAACCTCGTTGTTGTCCCGTAAAGTCAGAGAAAATCGCTCATCAAGATCCTTATATATAATGTAGAAGGGTTGTACTTGATGGATAATGCACCAAATCTGACAATTACAGCGCAGAAAACGGAAAATTTTGACTTTAAAACCAGCTATACTAGTGCGCAAAACTTGACGAATAAACCACGGGCGACGCCCGTGAACCTGGGGGTCAGGTCTACATACATTTACTGTAATTCGGCCTCCCTCAGTGCCCGGGATATAGTCATAATAGGTCCTGACTGGTTTCAAGTGAAAATAACCCTTTGAAAAGCAGTTTTTTCCCAATTTTTTTCACTCCCAACATATGTAGAAGGGATAAACTATTTTTGTGACCGTTTTTGGACTGTAAACACCTCGCGGTTCAGTTATTTTTTGCCGTAGAAAGATGACAAAGACGGATGAAAAAAATCGCCTTGTGGTCACGGTATACATTCAGTAGTTCAATGGCGAAAACGTTTCGTAAAACTTCAGTATCCACTCACCTGACTTAGGGACATCCCTGGACTTCAACAACGAACATCACCTCAACAGGACTAGGAATATCTGCTTGTATAATTGCGGTGCAGGCCTTGTCTTGAAGAAGTAGCATCCCTTGACCCCTTGACCTGAACTCAATAGAAACGCGAGTTAACAGTGGATTCCGAAGGGTGACTCTATCTTCTTCCACGGCATATATTGCAACTAAAACTAGCCGTATCCCCTAGCCTGAGCCAAGAACACCCCCTGGCGACCACCAGGAGATAGTTTTCCTTCAGCGAAACCGGCGCGCCCTGTCAGTTCTCACCAAAGAACACACAGAAAAGGACATCTTTCAAACATAAAAAAAACATAAATATGCGCAAAATGTTGCCCGACAAAACCTCGTTGTTGTCCCGTAAAGTCAGAGAAAATCGCTCATCAAGATCCTTATATATAATGTAGAAGGGTTGTACTTGATGGATAATGCACCAAATCTGACAATTACAGCGCAGAAAACGGAAAATTTTGACTTTAAAACCAGCTATACTAGTGCGCAAAACTTGACGAATAAACCACGGGCGACGCCCGTGAACCTGGGGGTCAGGTCTACATACATTTACTGTAATTCGGCCTCCCTCAGTGCCCGGGATATAGTCATAATAGGTCCTGACTGGTTTCAAGTGAAAATAACCCTTTGAAAAGCAGTTTTTTCCCAATTTTTTTCACTCCCAACATATGTAGAAGGGATAAACTATTTTTGTGACCGTTTTTGGACTGTAAACACCTCGCGGTTCAGTTATTTTTTGCCGTAGAAAGATGACAAAGACGGATGAAAAAAATCGCCTTGTGGTCACGGTATACATTCAGTAGTTCAATGGCGAAAACGTTTCGTAAAACTTCAGTATCCACTCACCTGACTTAGGGACATCCCTGGACTTCAACAACGAACATCACCTCAACAGGACTAGGAATATCTGCTTGTATAATTGCGGTGCAGGCCTTGTCTTGAAGAAGTAGCATCCCTTGACCCCTTGACCTGAACTCAATAGAAACGCGAGTTAACAGTGGATTCCGAAGGGTGACTCTATCTTCTTCCACGGCATATATTGCAACTAAAACTAGCCGTATCCCCTAGCCTGAGCCAAGAACACCCCCTGGCGACCACCAGGAGATAGTTTTCCTTCAGCGAAACCGGCGCGCCCTGTCAGTTCTCACCAAAGAACACACAGAAAAGGACATCTTTCAAACATAAAAAAACATAAATATGCGCAAAATGTTGCCCGACAAAACCTCGTTGTTGTCCCGTAAAGTCAGAGACAATCGCTCATCAAGATCCTTATATATAATGTAGAAGGGTTGTACTTGATGGATAATGCACCAAATCTGACAATTACAGCGCAGAAAACGGAAAATTTTGACTTTAAAACCAGCTATACTAGTGCGCAAAACTTGACGAATAAACCACGGGCGACGCCCGTGAACCTGGGGGTCAGGTCTACATACATTTACTGTAATTCGGCCTCCCTCAGTGCCCGGGATATAGTCATAATAGGTCCTGACTGGTTTCAAGTGAAAATAACCCTTTGAAAAGCAGTTTTTTCCCAATTTTTTTCACTCCCAACATATGTAGAAGGGATAAACTATTTTTGTGACCGTTTTTGGACTGTAAACACCTCGCGGTTCAGTTATTTTTTGCCGTAGAAAGATGACAAAGACGGATGAAAAAAATCGCCTTGTGGTCACGGTATACATTCAGTAGTTCAATGGCGAAAACGTTTCGTAAAACTTCAGTATCCACTCACCTGACTTAGGGACATCCCTGGACTTCAACAACGACCATCACCTCAACAGGACTAGGAATATCTGCTTGTATAATTGCGGTGCAGGCCTTGTCTTGAAGAAGTAGCATCCCTTGACCCCTTGACCTGAACTCAATAGAAACGCGAGTTAACAGTGGATTCCGAAGGGTGACTCTATCTTCTTCCACGGCATATATTGCAACTAAAACTAGCCGTATCCCCTAGCCTGAGCCAAGAACACCCCCTGGCGACCACCAGGAGATAGTTTTCCTTCAGCGAAACCGGCGCGCCCTGTCAGTTCTCACCAAAGAACACACAGAAAAGGACATCTTTCAAACATAAAAAAAACATAAATATGCGCAAAATGTTGCCCGACAAAACCTCGTTGTTGTCCCGTAAAGTCAGAGAAAATCGCTCATCAAGATCCTTATATATAATGTAGAAGGGTTGTACTTGATGGATAATGCACCAAATCTGACAATTACAGCGCAGAAAACGGAAAATTTTGACTTTAAAACCAGCTATACTAGTGCGCAAAACTTGACGAATAAACCACGGGCGACGCCCGTGAACCTGGGGGTCAGGTCTACATACATTTACTGTAATTCGGCCTCCCTCAGTGCCCGGGATATAGTCATAATAGGTCCTGACTGGTTTCAAGTGAAAATAACCCTTTGAAAAGCAGTTTTTTCCCAATTTTTTTCACTCCCAACATATGTAGAAGGGATAAACTATTTTTGTGACCGTTTTTGGACTGTAAACACCTCGCGGTTCAGTTATTTTTTGCCGTAGAAAGATGACAAAGACGGATGAAAAAAATCGCCTTGTGGTCACGGTATACATTCAGTAGTTCAATGGCGAAAACGTTTCGTAAAACTTCAGTATCCACTCACCTGACTTAGGGACATCCCTGGACTTCAACAACGAACATCACCTCAACAGGACTAGGAATATCTGCTTGTATAATTGCGGTGCAGGCCTTGTCTTGAAGAAGTAGCATCCCTTGACCCCTTGACCTGAACTCAATAGAAACGCGAGTTAACAGTGGATTCCGAAGGGTGACTCTATCTTCTTCCACGGCATATATTGCAACTAAAACTAGCCGTATCCCCTAGCCTGAGCCAAGAACACCCCCTGGCGACCACCAGGAGATAGTTTTCCTTCAGCGAAACCGGCGCGCCCTGTCAGTTCTCACCAAAGAACACACAGAAAAGGACATCTTTCAAACATAAAAAAAACATAAATATGCGCAAAATGTTGCCCGACAAAACCTCGTTGTTGTCCCGTAAAGTCAGAGACAATCGCTCATCAAGATCCTTATATATAATGTAGAAGGGTTGTACTTGATGGATAATGCACCAAATCTGACAATTACAGCGCAGAAAACGGAAAATTTTGACTTTAAAACCAGCTATACTAGTGCGCAAAACTTGACGAATAAACCACGGGCGACGCCCGTGAACCTGGGGGTCAGGTCTACATACATTTACTGTAATTCGGCCTCCCTCAGTGCCCGGGATATAGTCATAATAGGTCCTGACTGGTTTCAAGTGAAAATAACCCTTTGAAAAGCAGTTTTTTCCCAATTTTTTTCACTCCCAACATATGTAGAAGGGATAAACTATTTTTGTGACCGTTTTTGGACTGTAAACACCTCGCGGTTCAGTTATTTTTTGCCGTAGAAAGATGACAAAGACGGATGAAAAAAATCGCCTTGTGGTCACGGTATACATTCAGTAGTTCAATGGCGAAAACGTTTCGTAAAACTTCAGTATCCACTCACCTGACTTAGGGACATCCCTGGACTTCAACAACGAACATCACCTCAACAGGACTAGGAATATCTGCTTGTATAATTGCGGTGCAGGCCTTGTCTTGAAGAAGTAGCATCCCTTGACCCCTTGACCTGAACTCAATAGAAACGCGAGTTAACAGTGGATTCCGAAGGGTGACTCTATCTTCTTCCACGGCATATATTGCAACTAAAACTAGCCGTATCCCCTAGCCTGAGCCAAGAACACCCCCTGGCGACCACCAGGAGATAGTTTTCCTTCAGCGAAACCGGCGCGCCCTGTCAGTTCTCACCAAAGAACACACAGAAAAGGACATCTTTCAAACATAAAAAAAACATAAATATGCGCAAAATGTTGCCCGACAAAACCTCGTTGTTGTCCCGTAAAGTCAGAGAAAATCGCTCATCAAGATCCTTATATATAATGTAGAAGGGTTGTACTTGATGGATAATGCACCAAATCTGACAATTACAGCGCAGAAAACGGAAAATTTTGACTTTAAAACCAGCTATACTAGTGCGCAAAACTTGACGAATAAACCACGGGCGACGCCCGTGAACCTGGGGGTCAGGTCTACATACATTTACTGTAATTCGGCCTCCCTCAGTGCCCGGGATATAGTCATAATAGGTCCTGACTGGTTTCAAGTGAAAATAACCCTTTGAAAAGCAGTTTTTTCCCAATTTTTTTCACTCCCAACATATGTAGAAGGGATAAACTATTTTTGTGACCGTTTTTGGACTGTAAACACCTCGCGGTTCAGTTATTTTTTGCCGTAGAAAGATGACAAAGACGGATGAAAAAAATCGCCTTGTGGTCACGGTATACATTCAGTAGTTCAATGGCGAAAACGTTTCGTAAAACTTCAGTATCCACTCACCTGACTTAGGGACATCCCTGGACTTCAACAACGAACATCACCTCAACAGGACTAGGAATATCTGCTTGTATAATTGCGGTGCAGGCCTTGTCTTGAAGAAGTAGCATCCCTTGACCCCTTGACCTGAACTCAATAGAAACGCGAGTTAACAGTGGATTCCGAAGGGTGACTCTATCTTCTTCCACGGCATATATTGCAACTAAAACTAGCCGTATCCCCTAGCCTGAGCCAAGAACACCCCCTGGCGACCACCAGGAGATAGTTTTCCTTCAGCGAAACCGGCGCGCCCTGTCAGTTCTCACCAAAGAACACACAGAAAAGGACATCTTTCAAACATAAAAAAAACATAAATATGCGCAAAATGTTGCCCGACAAAACCTCGTTGTTGTCCCGTAAAGTCAGAGAAAATCGCTCATCAAGATCCTTATATATAATGTAGAAGGGTTGTACTTGATGGATAATGCACCAAATCTGACAATTACAGCGCAGAAAACGGAAAATTTTGACTTTAAAACCAGCTATACTAGTGCGCAAAACTTGACGAATAAACCACGGGCGACGCCCGTGAACCTGGGGGTCAGGTCTACATACATTTACTGTAATTCGGCCTCCCTCAGTGCCCGGGATATAGTCATAATAGGTCCTGACTGGTTTCAAGTGAAAATAACCCTTTGAAAAGCAGTTTTTTCCCAATTTTTTTCACTCCCAACATATGTAGAAGGGATAAACTATTTTTGTGACCGTTTTTGGACTGTAAACACCTCGCGGTTCAGTTATTTTTTGCCGTAGAAAGATGACAAAGACGGATGAAAAAAATCGCCTTGTGGTCACGGTATACATTCAGTAGTTCAATGGCGAAAACGTTTCGTAAAACTTCAGTATCCACTCACCTGACTTAGGGACATCCCTGGACTTCAACAACGAACATCACCTCAACAGGACTAGGAATATCTGCTTGTATAATTGCGGTGCAGGCCTTGTCTTGAAGAAGTAGCATCCCTTGACCCCTTGACCTGAACTCAATAGAAACGCGAGTTAACAGTGGATTCCGAAGGGTGACTCTATCTTCTTCCACGGCATATATTGCAACTAAAACTAGCCGTATCCCCTAGCCTGAGCCAAGAACACCCCCTGGCGACCACCAGGAGATAGTTTTCCTTCAGCGAAACCGGCGCGCCCTGTCAGTTCTCACCAAAGAACACACAGAAAAGGACATCTTTCAAACATAAAAAAAACATAAATATGCGCAAAATGTTGCCCGACAAAACCTCGTTGTTGTCCCGTAAAGTCAGAGACAATCGCTCATCAAGATCCTTATATATAATGTAGAAGGGTTGTACTTGATGGATAATGCACCAAATCTGACAATTACAGCGCAGAAAACGGAAAATTTTGACTTTAAAACCAGCTATACTAGTGCGCAAAACTTGACGAATAAACCACGGGCGACGCCCGTGAACCTGGGGGTCAGGTCTACATACATTTACTGTAATTCGGCCTCCCTCAGTGCCCGGGATATAGTCATAATAGGTCCTGACTGGTTTCAAGTGAAAATAACCCTTTGAAAAGCAGTTTTTTCCCAATTTTTTTCACTCCCAACATATGTAGAAGGGATAAACTATTTTTGTGACCGTTTTTGGACTGTAAACACCTCGCGGTTCAGTTATTTTTTGCCGTAGAAAGATGACAAAGACGGATGAAAAAAATCGCCTTGTGGTCACGGTATACATTCAGTAGTTCAATGGCGAAAACGTTTCGTAAAACTTCAGTATCCACTCACCTGACTTAGGGACATCCCTGGACTTCAACAACGAACATCACCTCAACAGGACTAGGAATATCTGCTTGTATAATTGCGGTGCAGGCCTTGTCTTGAAGAAGTAGCATCCCTTGACCCCTTGACCTGAACTCAATAGAAACGCGAGTTAACAGTGGATTCCGAAGGGTGACTCTATCTTCTTCCACGGCATATATTGCAACTAAAACTAGCCGTATCCCCTAGCCTGAGCCAAGAACACCCCCTGGCGACCACCAGGAGATAGTTTTCCTTCAGCGAAACCGGCGCGCCCTGTCAGTTCTCACCAAAGAACACACAGAAAAGGACATCTTTCAAACATAAAAAAAACATAAATATGCGCAAAATGTTGCCCGACAAAACCTCGTTGTTGTCCCGTAAAGTCAGAGAAAATCGCTCATCAAGATCCTTATATATAATGTAGAAGGGTTGTACTTGATGGATAATGCACCAAATCTGACAATTACAGCGCAGAAAACGGAAAATTTTGACTTTAAAACCAGCTATACTAGTGCGCAAAACTTGACGAATAAACCACGGGCGACGCCCGTGAACCTGGGGGTCAGGTCTACATACATTTACTGTAATTCGGCCTCCCTCAGTGCCCGGGATATAGTCATAATAGGTCCTGACTGGTTTCAAGTGAAAATAACCCTTTGAAAAGCAGTTTTTTCCCAATTTTTTTCACTCCCAACATATGTAGAAGGGATAAACTATTTTTGTGACCGTTTTTGGACTGTAAACACCTCGCGGTTCAGTTATTTTTTGCCGTAGAAAGATGACAAAGACGGATGAAAAAAATCGCCTTGTGGTCACGGTATACATTCAGTAGTTCAATGGCGAAAACGTTTCGTAAAACTTCAGTATCCACTCACCTGACTTAGGGACATCCCTGGACTTCAACAACGAACATCACCTCAACAGGACTAGGAATATCTGCTTGTATAATTGCGGTGCAGGCCTTGTCTTGAAGAAGTAGCATCCCTTGACCCCTTGACCTGAACTCAATAGAAACGCGAGTTAACAGTGGATTCCGAAGGGTGACTCTATCTTCTTCCACGGCATATATTGCAACTAAAACTAGCCGTATCCCCTAGCCTGAGCCAAGAACACCCCCTGGCGACCACCAGGAGATAGTTTTCCTTCAGCGAAACCGGCGCGCCCTGTCAGTTCTCACCAAAGAACACACAGAAAAGGACATCTTTCAAACATAAAAAAAACATAAATATGCGCAAAATGTTGCCCGACAAAACCTCGTTGTTGTCCCGTAAAGTCAGAGACAATCGCTCATCAAGATCCTTATATATAATGTAGAAGGGTTGTACTTGATGGATAATGCACCAAATCTGACAATTACAGCGCAGAAAACGGAAAATTTTGACTTTAAAACCAGCTATACTAGTGCGCAAAACTTGACGAATAAACCACGGGCGACGCCCGTGAACCTGGGGGTCAGGTCTACATACATTTACTGTAATTCGGCCTCCCTCAGTGCCCGGGATATAGTCATAATAGGTCCTGACTGGTTTCAAGTGAAAATAACCCTTTGAAAAGCAGTTTTTTCCCAATTTTTTTCACTCCCAACATATGTAGAAGGGATAAACTATTTTTGTGACCGTTTTTGGACTGTAAACACCTCGCGGTTCAGTTATTTTTTGCCGTAGAAAGATGACAAAGACGGATGAAAAAAATCGCCTTGTGGTCACGGTATACATTCAGTAGTTCAATGGCGAAAACGTTTCGTAAAACTTCAGTATCCACTCACCTGACTTAGGGACATCCCTGGACTTCAACAACGAACATCACCTCAACAGGACTAGGAATATCTGCTTGTATAATTGCGGTGCAGGCCTTGTCTTGAAGAAGTAGCATCCCTTGACCCCTTGACCTGAACTCAATAGAAACGCGAGTTAACAGTGGATTCCGAAGGGTGACTCTATCTTCTTCCACGGCATATATTGCAACTAAAACTAGCCGTATCCCCTAGCCTGAGCCAAGAACACCCCCTGGCGACCACCAGGAGATAGTTTTCCTTCAGCGAAACCGGCGCGCCCTGTCAGTTCTCACCAAAGAACACACAGAAAAGGACATCTTTCAAACATAAAAAAAACATAAATATGCGCAAAATGTTGCCCGACAAAACCTCGTTGTTGTCCCGTAAAGTCAGAGACAATCGCTCATCAAGATCCTTATATATAATGTAGAAGGGTTGTACTTGATGGATAATGCACCAAATCTGACAATTACAGCGCAGAAAACGGAAAATTTTGACTTTAAAACCAGCTATACTAGTGCGCAAAACTTGACGAATAAACCACGGGCGACGCCCGTGAACCTGGGGGTCAGGTCTACATACATTTACTGTAATTCGGCCTCCCTCAGTGCCCGGGATATAGTCATAATAGGTCCTGACTGGTTTCAAGTGAAAATAACCATTTGAAAAGCAGTTTTTTCCCAATTTTTTTCACTCCCAACATATGTAGAAGGGATAAACTATTTTTGTGACCGTTTTTGGACTGTAAACACCTCGCGGTTCAGTTATTTTTTGCCGTAGAAAGATGACAAAGACGGATGAAAAAAATCGCCTTGTGGTCACGGTATACATTCAGTAGTTCAATGGCGAAAACGTTTCGTAAAACTTCAGTATCCACTCACCTGACTTAGGGACATCCCTGGACTTCAACAACGAACATCACCTCAACAGGACTAGGAATATCTGCTTGTATAATTGCGGTGCAGGCCTTGTCTTGAAGAAGTAGCATCCCTTGACCCCTTGACCTGAACTCAATAGAAACGCGAGTTAACAGTGGATTCCGAAGGGTGACTCTATCTTCTTCCACGGCATATATTGCAACTAAAACTAGCCGTATCCCCTAGCCTGAGCCAAGAACACCCCCTGGCGACCACCAGGAGATAGTTTTCCTTCAGCGAAACCGGCGCGCCCTGTCAGTTCTCACCAAAGAACACACAGAAAAGGACATCTTTCAAACATAAAAAAAACATAAATATGCGCAAAATGTTGCCCGACAAAACCTCGTTGTTGTCCCGTAAAGTCAGAGACAATCGCTCATCAAGATCCTTATATATAATGTAGAAGGGTTGTACTTGATGGATAATGCACCAAATCTGACAATTACAGCGCAGAAAACGGAAAATTTTGACTTTAAAACCAGCTATACTAGTGCGCAAAACTTGACGAATAAACCACGGGCGACGCCCGTGAACCTGGGGGTCAGGGCTACATACATTTACTGTAATTCGGCCTCCCTCAGTGCCCGGGATATAGTCATAATAGGTCCTGACTGGTTTCAAGTGAAAATAACCCTTTGAAAAGCAGTTTTTTCCCAATTTTTTTCACTCCCAACATATGTAGAAGGGATAAACTATTTTTGTGACCGTTTTTGGACTGTAAACACCTCGCGGTTCAGTTATTTTTTGCCGTAGAAAGATGACAAAGACGGATGAAAAAAATCGCCTTGTGGTCACGGTATACATTCAGTAGTTCAATGGCGAAAACGTTTCGTAAAACTTCAGTATCCACTCACCTGACTTAGGGACATCCCTGGACTTCAACAACGAACATCACCTCAACAGGACTAGGAATATCTGCTTGTATAATTGCGGTGCAGGCCTTGTCTTGAAGAAGTAGCATCCCTTGACCCCTTGACCTGAACTCAATAGAAACGCGAGTTAACAGTGGATTCCGAAGGGTGACTCTATCTTCTTCCACGGCATATATTGCAACTAAAACTAGCCGTATCCCCTAGCCTGAGCCAAGAACACCCCCTGGCGACCACCAGGAGATAGTTTTCCTTCAGCGAAACCGGCGCGCCCTGTCAGTTCTCACCAAAGAACACACAGAAAAGGACATCTTTCAAACATAAAAAAAACATAAATATGCGCAAAATGTTGCCCGACAAAACCTCGTTGTTGTCCCGTAAAGTCAGAGAAAATCGCTCATCAAGATCCTTATATATAATGTAGAAGGGTTGTACTTGATGGATAATGCACCAAATCTGACAATTACAGCGCAGAAAACGGAAAATTTTGACTTTAAAACCAGCTATACTAGTGCGCAAAACTTGACGAATAAACCACGGGCGACGCCCGTGAACCTGGGGGTCAGGTCTACATACATTTACTGTAATTCGGCCTCCCTCAGTGCCCGGGATATAGTCATAATAGGTCCTGACTGGTTTCAAGTGAAAATAACCCTTTGAAAAGCAGTTTTTTCCCAATTTTTTTCACTCCCAACATATGTAGAAGGGATAAACTATTTTTGTGACCGTTTTTGGACTGTAAACACCTCGCGGTTCAGTTATTTTTTGCCGTAGAAAGATGACAAAGACGGATGAAAAAAATCGCCTTGTGGTCACGGTATACATTCAGTAGTTCAATGGCGAAAACGTTTCGTAAAACTTCAGTATCCACTCACCTGACTTAGGGACATCCCTGGACTTCAACAACGAACATCACCTCAACAGGACTAGGAATATCTGCTTGTATAATTGCGGTGCAGGCCTTGTCTTGAAGAAGTAGCATCCCTTGACCCCTTGACCTGAACTCAATAGAAACGCGAGTTAACAGTGGATTCCGAAGGGTGACTCTATCTTCTTCCACGGCATATATTGCAACTAAAACTAGCCGTATCCCCTAGCCTGAGCCAAGAACACCCCCTGGCGACCACCAGGAGATAGTTTTCCTTCAGCGAAACCGGCGCGCCCTGTCAGTTCTCACCAAAGAACACACAGAAAAGGACATCTTTCAAACATAAAAAAAACATAAATATGCGCAAAATGTTGCCCGACAAAACCTCGTTGTTGTCCCGTAAAGTCAGAGACAATCGCTCATCAAGATCCTTATATATAATGTAGAAGGGTTGTACTTGATGGATAATGCACCAAATCTGACAATTACAGCGCAGAAAACGGAAAATTTTGACTTTAAAACCAGCTATACTAGTGCGCAAAACTTGACGAATAAACCACGGGCGACGCCCGTGAACCTGGGGGTCAGGTCTACATACATTTACTGTAATTCGGCCTCCCTCAGTGCCCGGGATATAGTCATAATAGGTCCTGACTGGTTTCAAGTGAAAATAACCCTTTGAAAAGCAGTTTTTTCCCAATTTTTTTCACTCCCAACATATGTAGAAGGGATAAACTATTTTTGTGACCGTTTTTGGACTGTAAACACCTCGCGGTTCAGTTATTTTTTGCCGTAGAAAGATGACAAAGACGGATGAAAAAAATCGCCTTGTGGTCACGGTATACATTCAGTAGTTCAATGGCGAAAACGTTTCGTAAAACTTCAGTATCCACTCACCTGACTTAGGGACATCCCTGGACTTCAACAACGAACATCACCTCAACAGGACTAGGAATATCTGCTTGTATAATTGCGGTGCAGGCCTTGTCTTGAAGAAGTAGCATCCCTTGACCCCTTGACCTGAACTCAATAGAAACGCGAGTTAACAGTGGATTCCGAAGGGTGACTCTATCTTCTTCCACGGCATATATTGCAACTAAAACTAGCCGTATCCCCTAGCCTGAGCCAAGAACACCCCCTGGCGACCACCAGGAGATAGTTTTCCTTCAGCGAAACCGGCGCGCCCTGTCAGTTCTCACCAAAGAACACACAGAAAAGGACATCTTTCAAACATAAAAAAAACATAAATATGCGCAAAATGTTGCCCGACAAAACCTCGTTGTTGTCCCGTAAAGTCAGAGACAATCGCTCATCAAGATCCTTATATATAATGTAGAAGGGTTGTACTTGATGGATAATGCACCAAATCTGACAATTACAGCGCAGAAAACGGAAAATTTTGACTTTAAAACCAGCTATACTAGTGCGCAAAACTTGACGAATAAACCACGGGCGACGCCCGTGAACCTGGGGGTCAGGTCTACATACATTTACTGTAATTCGGCCTCCCTCAGTGCCCGGGATATAGTCATAATAGGTCCTGACTGGTTTCAAGTGAAAATAACCCTTTGAAAAGCAGTTTTTTCCCAATTTTTTTCACTCCCAACATATGTAGAAGGGATAAACTATTTTTGTGACCGTTTTTGGACTGTAAACACCTCGCGGTTCAGTTATTTTTTGCCGTAGAAAGATGACAAAGACGGATGAAAAAAATCGCCTTGTGGTCACGGTATACATTCAGTAGTTCAATGGCGAAAACGTTTCGTAAAACTTCAGTATCCACTCACCTTACTTAGGGACATCCCTGGACTTCAACAACGAACATCACCTCAACAGGACTAGGAATATCTGCTTGTATAATTGCGGTGCAGGCCTTGTCTTGAAGAAGTAGCATCCCTTGACCCCTTGACCTGAACTCAATAGAAACGCGAGTTAACAGTGGATTCCGAAGGGTGACTCTATCTTCTTCCACGGCATATATTGCAACTAAAACTAGCCGTATCCCCTAGCCTGAGCCAAGAACACCCCCTGGCGACCACCAGGAGATAGTTTTCCTTCAGCGAAACCGGCGCGCCCTGTCAGTTCTCACCAAAGAACACACAGAAAAGGACATCTTTCAAACATAAAAAAACATAAATATGCGCAAAATGTTGCCCGACAAAACCTCGTTGTTGTCCCGTAAAGTCAGAGACAATCGCTCATCAAGATCCTTATATATAATGTAGAAGGGTTGTACTTGATGGATAATGCACCAAATCTGACAATTACAGCGCAGAAAACGGAAAATTTTGACTTTAAAACCAGCTATACTAGTGCGCAAAACTTGACGAATAAACCACGGGCGACGCCCGTGAACCTGGGGGTCAGGTCTACATACATTTACTGTAATTCGGCCTCCCTCAGTGCCCGGGATATAGTCATAATAGGTCCTGACTGGTTTCAAGTGAAAATAACCCTTTGAAAAGCAGTTTTTTCCCAATTTTTTTCACTCCCAACATATGTAGAAGGGATAAACTATTTTTGTGACCGTTTTTGGACTGTAAACACCTCGCGGTTCAGTTATTTTTTGCCGTAGAAAGATGACAAAGACGGATGAAAAAAATCGCCTTGTGGTCACGGTATACATTCAGTAGTTCAATGGCGAAAACGTTTCGTAAAACTTCAGTATCCACTCACCTGACTTAGGGACATCCCTGGACTTCAACAACGAACATCACCTCAACAGGACTAGGAATATCTGCTTGTATAATTGCGGTGCAGGCCTTGTCTTGAAGAAGTAGCATCCCTTGACCCCTTGACCTGAACTCAATAGAAACGCGAGTTAACAGTGGATTCCGAAGGGTGACTCTATCTTCTTCCACGGCATATATTGCAACTAAAACTAGCCGTATCCCCTAGCCTGAGCCAAGAACACCCCCTGGCGACCACCAGGAGATAGTTTTCCTTCAGCGAAACCGGCGCGCCCTGTCAGTTCTCACCAAAGAACACACAGAAAAGGACATCTTTCAAACATAAAAAAAACATAAATATGCGCAAAATGTTGCCCGACAAAACCTCGTTGTTGTCCCGTAAAGTCAGAGACAATCGCTCATCAAGATCCTTATATATAATGTAGAAGGGTTGTACTTGATGGATAATGCACCAAATCTGACAATTACAGCGCAGAAAACGGAAAATTTTGACTTTAAAACCAGCTATACTAGTGCGCAAAACTTGACGAATAAACCACGGGCGACGCCCGTGAACCTGGGGGTCAGGTCTACATACATTTACTGTAATTCGGCCTCCCTCAGTGCCCGGGATATAGTCATAATAGGTCCTGACTGGTTTCAAGTGAAAATAACCCTTTGAAAAGCAGTTTTTTCCCAATTTTTTTCACTCCCAACATATGTAGAAGGGATAAACTATTTTTGTGACCGTTTTTGGACTGTAAACACCTCGCGGTTCAGTTATTTTTTGCCGTAGAAAGATGACAAAGACGGATGAAAAAAATCGCCTTGTGGTCACGGTATACATTCAGTAGTTCAATGGCGAAAACGTTTCGTAAAACTTCAGTATCCACTCACCTGACTTAGGGACATCCCTGGACTTCAACAACGAACATCACCTCAACAGGACTAGGAATATCTGCTTGTATAATTGCGGTGCAGGCCTTGTCTTGAAGAAGTAGCATCCCTTGACCCCTTGACCTGAACTCAATAGAAACGCGAGTTAACAGTGGATTCCGAAGGGTGACTCTATCTTCTTCCACGGCATATATTGCAACTAAAACTAGCCGTATCCCCTAGCCTGAGCCAAGAACACCCCCTGGCGACCACCAGGAGATAGTTTTCCTTCAGCGAAACCGGCGCGCTCTGTCAGTTCTCAACAAAGAACACACAGAAAAGGACATCTTTCAAACATAAAAAAAACATAAATATGCGCAAAATGTTGCCCGACAAAACCTCGTTGTTGTCCCGTAAAGTCAGAGACAATCGCTCATCAAGATCCTTATATATAATGTAGAAGGGTTGTACTTGATGGATAATGCACCGAATCTGACAATTACAGCGCAGAAAACGGAAAATTTTGACTTTAAAACCAGCTATACTAGTGCGCAAAACTTGACGAATAAACCACGGGCGACGCCCGTGAACCTGGGGGTCAGGTCTACATACATTTACTGTAATTCGGCCTCCCTCAGTGCCCGGGATATAGTCATAATAGGTCCTGACTGGTTTCAAGTGAAAATAACCCTTTGAAAAGCAGTTTTTTCCCAATTTTTTTCACTCCCAACATATGTAGAAGGGATAAACTATTTTTGTGACCGTTTTTGGACTGTAAACACCTCGCGGTTCAGTTATTTTTTGCCGTAGAAAGATGACAAAGACGGATGAAAAAAATCGCCTTGTGGTCACGGTATACATTCAGTAGTTCAATGGCGAAAACGTTTCGTAAAACTTCAGTATCCACTCACCTGACTTAGGGACATCCCTGGACTTCAACAACGAACATCACCTCAACAGGACTAGGAATATCTGCTTGTATAATTGCGGTGCAGGCCTTGTCTTGAAGAAGTAGCATCCCTTGACCCCTTGACCTGAACTCAATAGAAACGCGAGTTAACAGTGGATTCCGAAGGGTGACTCTATCTTCTTCCACGGCATATATTGCAACTAAAACTAGCCGTATCCCCTAGCCTGAGCCAAGAACACCCCCTGGCGACCACCAGGAGATAGTTTTCCTTCAGCGAAACCGGCGCGCCCTGTCAGTTCTCACCAAAGAACACACAGAAAAGGACATCTTTCAAACATAAAAAAAACATAAATATGCGCAAAATGTTGCCCGACAAAACCTCGTTGTTGTCCCGTAAAGTCAGAGACAATCGCTCATCAAGATCCTTATATATAATGTAGAAGGGTTGTACTTGATGGATAATGCACCAAATCTGACAATTACAGCGCAGAAAACGGAAAATTTTGACTTTAAAACCAGCTATACTAGTGCGCAAAACTTGACGAATAAACCACGGGCGACGCCCGTGAACCTGGGGGTCAGGTCTACATACATTTACTGTAATTCGGCCTCCCTCAGTGCCCGGGATATAGTCATAATAGGTCCTGACTGGTTTCAAGTGAAAATAACCCTTTGAAAAGCAGTTTTTTCCCAATTTTTTTCACTCCCAACATATGTAGAAGGGATAAACTATTTTTGTGACCGTTTTTGGACTGTAAACACCTCGCGGTTCAGTTATTTTTTGCCGTAGAAAGATGACAAAGACGGATGAAAAAAATCGCCTTGTGGTCACGGTATACATTCAGTAGTTCAATGGCGAAAACGTTTCGTAAAACTTCAGTATCCACTTACCTGACTTAGGGACATCCCTGGACTTCAACAACGAACATCACCTCAACAGGACTAGGAATATCTGCTTGTATAATTGCGGTGCAGGCCTTGTCTTGAAGAAGTAGCATCCCTTGACCCCTTGACCTGAACTCAATAGAAACGCGAGTTAACAGTGGATTCCGAAGGGTGACTCTATCTTCTTCCACGGCATATATTGCAACTAAAACTAGCCGTATCCCCTAGCCTGAGCCAAGAACACCCCCTGGCGACCACCAGGAGATAGTTTTCCTTCAGCGAAACCGGCGCGCCCTGTCAGTTCTCACCAAAGAACACACAGAAAAGGACATCTTTCAAACATAAAAAAAACATAAATATGCGCAAAATGTTGCCCGACAAAACCTCGTTGTTGTCCCGTAAAGTCAGAGACAATCGCTCATCAAGATCCTTATATATAATGTAGAAGGGTTGTACTTGATGGATAATGCACCAAATCTGACAATTACAGCGCAGAAAACGGAAAATTTTGACTTTAAAACCAGCTATACTAGTGCGCAAAACTTGACGAATAAACCACGGGCGACGCCCGTGAACCTGGGGGTCAGGTCTACATACATTTACTGTAATTCGGCCTCCCTCAGTGCCCGGGATATAGTCATAATAGGTCCTGACTGGTTTCAAGTGAAAATAACCCTTTGAAAAGCAGTTTTTTCCCAATTTTTTTCACTCCCAACATATGTAGAAGGGATAAACTATTTTTGTGACCGTTTTTGGACTGTAAACACCTCGCGGTTCAGTTATTTTTTGCCGTAGAAAGATGACAAAGACGGATGAAAAAAATCGCCTTGTGGTCACGGTATACATTCAGTAGTTCAATGGCGAAAACGTTTCGTAAAACTTCAGTATCCACTCACCTGACTTAGGGACATCCCTGGACTTCAACAACGAACATCACCTCAACAGGACTAGGAATATCTGCTTGTATAATTGCGGTGCAGGCCTTGTCTTGAAGAAGTAGCATCCCTTGACCCCTTGACCTGAACTCAATAGAAACGCGAGTTAACAGTGGATTCCGAAGGGTGACTCTATCTTCTTCCACGGCATATATTGCAACTAAAACTAGCCGTATCCCCTAGCCTGAGCCAAGAACACCCCCTGGCGACCACCAGGAGATAGTTTTCCTTCAGCGAAACCGGCGCGCCCTGTCAGTTCTCACCAAAGAACACACAGAAAAGGACATCTTTCAAACATAAAAAAAACATAAATATGCGCAAAATGTTGCCCGACAAAACCTCGTTGTTGTCCCGTAAAGTCAGAGACAATCGCTCATCAAGATCCTTATATATAATGTAGAAGGGTTGTACTTGATGGATAATGCACCAAATCTGACAATTACAGCGCAGAAAACGGAAAATTTTGACTTTAAAACCAGCTATACTAGTGCGCAAAACTTGACGAATAAACCACGGGCGACGCCCGTGAACCTGGGGGTCAGGTCTACATACATTTACTGTAATTCGGCCTCCCTCAGTGCCCGGGATATAGTCATAATAGGTCCTGACTGGTTTCAAGTGAAAATAACCCTTTGAAAAGCAGTTTTTTCCCAATTTTTTTCACTCCCAACATATGTAGAAGGGATAAACTATTTTTGTGACCGTTTTTGGACTGTAAACACCTCGCGGTTCAGTTATTTTTTGCCGTAGAAAGATGACAAAGACGGATGAAAAAAATCGCCTTGTGGTCACGGTATACATTCAGTAGTTCAATGGCGAAAACGTTTCGTAAAACTTCAGTATCCACTCACCTGACTTAGGGACATCCCTGGACTTCAACAACGAACATCACCTCAACAGGACTAGGAATATCTGCTTGTATAATTGCGGTGCAGGCCTTGTCTTGAAGAAGTAGCATCCCTTGACCCCTTGACCTGAACTCAATAGAAACGCGAGTTAACAGTGGATTCCGAAGGGTGACTCTATCTTCTTCCACGGCATATATTGCAACTAAAACTAGCCGTATCCCCTAGCCTGAGCCAAGAACACCCCCTGGCGACCACCAGGAGATAGTTTTCCTTCAGCGAAACCGGCGCGCCCTGTCAGTTCTCACCAAAGAACACACAGAAAAGGACATCTTTCAAACATAAAAAAAACATAAATATGCGCAAAATGTTGCCCGACAAAACCTCGTTGTTGTCCCGTAAAGTCAGAGACAATCGCTCATCAAGATCCTTATATATAATGTAGAAGGGTTGTACTTGATGGATAATGCACCAAATCTGACAATTACAGCGCAGAAAACGGAAAATTTTGACTTTAAAACCAGCTATACTAGTGCGCAAAACTTGACGAATAAACCACGGGCGACGCCCGTGAACCTGGGGGTCAGGTCTACATACATTTACTGTAATTCGGCCTCCCTCAGTGCCCGGGATATAGTCATAATAGGTCCTGACTGGTTTCAAGTGAAAATAACCCTTTGAAAAGCAGTTTTTTCCCAATTTTTTTCACTCCCAACATATGTAGAAGGGATAAACTATTTTTGTGACCGTTTTTGGACTGTAAACACCTCGCGGTTCAGTTATTTTTTGCCGTAGAAAGATGACAAAGACGGATGAAAAAAATCGCCTTGTGGTCACGGTATACATTCAGTAGTTCAATGGCGAAAACGTTTCGTAAAACTTCAGTATCCACTCACCTGACTTAGGGACATCCCTGGACTTCAACAACGAACATCACCTCAACAGGACTAGGAATATCTGCTTGTATAATTGCGGTGCAGGCCTTGTCTTGAAGAAGTAGCATCCCTTGACCCCTTGACCTGAACTCAATAGAAACGCGAGTTAACAGTGGATTCCGAAGGGTGACTCTATCTTCTTCCACGGCATATATTGCAACTAAAACTAGCCGTATCCCCTAGCCTGAGCCAAGAACACCCCCTGGCGACCACCAGGAGATAGTTTTCCTTCAGCGAAACCGGCGCGCCCTGTCAGTTCTCACCAAAGAACACACAGAAAAGGACATCTTTCAAACATAAAAAAAACATAAATATGCGCAAAATGTTGCCCGACAAAACCTCGTTGTTGTCCCGTAAAGTCAGAGACAATCGCTCATCAAGATCCTTATATATAATGTAGAAGGGTTGTACTTGATGGATAATGCACCAAATCTGACAATTACAGCGCAGAAAACGGAAAATTTTGACTTTAAAACCAGCTATACTAGTGCGCAAAACTTGACGAATAAACCACGGGCGACGCCCGTGAACCTGGGGGTCAGGTCTACATACATTTACTGTAATTCGGCCTCCCTCAGTGCCCGGGATATAGTCATAATAGGTCCTGACTGGTTTCAAGTGAAAATAACCCTTTGAAAAGCAGTTTTTTCCCAATTTTTTTCACTCCCAACATATGTAGAAGGGATAAACTATTTTTGTGACCGTTTTTGGACTGTAAACACCTCGCGGTTCAGTTATTTTTTGCCGTAGAAAGATGACAAAGACGGATGAAAAAAATCGCCTTGTGGTCACGGTATACATTCAGTAGTTCAATGGCGAAAACGTTTCGTAAAACTTCAGTATCCACTCACCTGACTTAGGGACATCCCTGGACTTCAACAACGAACATCACCTCAACAGGACTAGGAATATCTGCTTGTATAATTGCGGTGCAGGCCTTGTCTTGAAGAAGTAGCATCCCTTGACCCCTTGACCTGAACTCAATAGAAACGCGAGTTAACAGTGGATTCCGAAGGGTGACTCTATCTTCTTCCACGGCATATATTGCAACTAAAACTAGCCGTATCCCCTAGCCTGAGCCAAGAACACCCCCTGGCGACCACCAGGAGATAGTTTTCCTTCAGCGAAACCGGCGCGCCCTGTCAGTTCTCACCAAAGAACACACAGAAAAGGACATCTTTCAAACATAAAAAAAACATAAATATGCGCAAAATGTTGCCCGACAAAACCTCGTTGTTGTCCCGTAAAGTCAGAGACAATCGCTCATCAAGATCCTTATATATAATGTAGAAGGGTTGTACTTGATGGATAATGCACCAAATCTGACAATTACAGCGCAGAAAACGGAAAATTTTGACTTTAAAACCAGCTATACTAGTGCGCAAAACTTGACGAATAAACCACGGGCGACGCCCGTGAACCTGGGGGTCAGGTCTACATACATTTACTGTAATTCGGCCTCCCTCAGTGCCCGGGATATAGTCATAATAGGTCCTGACTGGTTTCAAGTGAAAATAACCCTTTGAAAAGCAGTTTTTTCCCAATTTTTTTCACTCCCAACATATGTAGAAGGGATAAACTATTTTTGTGACCGTTTTTGGACTGTAAACACCTCGCGGTTCAGTTATTTTTTGCCGTAGAAAGATGACAA
Organism: Anthopleura sola; assembly: GCA_023349425.1. Lineage (NCBI taxonomy): Eukaryota > Metazoa > Cnidaria > Anthozoa > Actiniaria > Actiniidae > Anthopleura > Anthopleura sola. Next base: position 3,738,914 of record JALHLI010000003.1, on the reverse strand, counting down.
AGACGGATGAAAAAAATCGCCTTGTGGTCACGGTATACATTCAGTAGTTCAATGGCGAAAACGTTTCGTAAAACTTCAGTATCCACTCACCTGACTTAGGGACATCCCTGGACTTCAACAACGAACATCACCTCAACAGGACTAGGAATATCTGCTTGTATAATTGCGGTGCAGGCCTTGTCTTGAAGAAGTAGCATCCCTTGACCCCTTGACCTGAACTCAATAGAAACGCGAGTTAACAGTGGATTCCGAAGGGTGACTCTATCTTCTTCCACGGCATATATTGCAACTAAAACTAGCCGTATCCCCTAGCCTGAGCCAAGAACACCCCCTGGCGACCACCAGGAGATAGTTTTCCTTCAGCGAAACCGGCGCGCCCTGTCAGTTCTCACCAAAGAACACACAGAAAAGGACATCTTTCAAACATAAAAAAAACATAAATATGCGCAAAATGTTGCCCGACAAAACCTCGTTGTTGTCCCGTAAAGTCAGAGACAATCGCTCATCAAGATCCTTATATATAATGTAGAAGGGTTGTACTTGATGGATAATGCACCAAATCTGACAATTACAGCGCAGAAAACGGAAAATTTTGACTTTAAAACCAGCTATACTAGTGCGCAAAACTTGACGAATAAACCACGGGCGACGCCCGTGAACCTGGGGGTCAGGTCTACATACATTTACTGTAATTCGGCCTCCCTCAGTGCCCGGGATATAGTCATAATAGGTCCTGACTGGTTTCAAGTGAAAATAACCCTTTGAAAAGCAGTTTTTTCCCAATTTTTTTCACTCCCAACATATGTAGAAGGGATAAACTATTTTTGTGACCGTTTTTGGACTGTAAACACCTCGCGGTTCAGTTATTTTTTGCCGTAGAAAGATGACAAAGACGGATGAAAAAAATCGCCTTGTGGTCACGGTATACATTCAGTAGTTCAATGGCGAAAACGTTTCGTAAAACTTCAGTATCCACTCACCTGACTTAGGGACATCCCTGGACTTCAACAACGAACATCACCTCAACAGGACTAGGAATATCTGCTTGTATAATTGCGGTGCAGGCCTTGTCTTGAAGAAGTAGCATCCCTTGACCCCTTGACCTGAACTCAATAGAAACGCGAGTTAACAGTGGATTCCGAAGGGTGACTCTATCTTCTTCCACGGCATATATTGCAACTAAAACTAGCCGTATCCCCTAGCCTGAGCCAAGAACACCCCCTGGCGACCACCAGGAGATAGTTTTCCTTCAGCGAAACCGGCGCGCCCTGTCAGTTCTCACCAAAGAACACACAGAAAAGGACATCTTTCAAACATAAAAAAAACATAAATATGCGCAAAATGTTGCCCGACAAAACCTCGTTGTTGTCCCGTAAAGTCAGAGACAATCGCTCATCAAGATCCTTATATATAATGTAGAAGGGTTGTACTTGATGGATAATGCACCAAATCTGACAATTACAGCGCAGAAAACGGAAAATTTTGACTTTAAAACCAGCTATACTAGTGCGCAAAACTTGACGAATAAACCACGGGCGACGCCCGTGAACCTGGGGGTCAGGTCTACATACATTTACTGTAATTCGGCCTCCCTCAGTGCCCGGGATATAGTCATAATAGGTCCTGACTGGTTTCAAGTGAAAATAACCCTTTGAAAAGCAGTTTTTTCCCAATTTTTTTCACTCCCAACATATGTAGAAGGGATAAACTATTTTTGTGACCGTTTTTGGACTGTAAACACCTCGCGGTTCAGTTATTTTTTGCCGTAGAAAGATGACAAAGACGGATGAAAAAAATCGCCTTGTGGTCACGGTATACATTCAGTAGTTCAATGGCGAAAACGTTTCGTAAAACTTCAGTATCCACTCACCTGACTTAGGGACATCCCTGGACTTCAACAACGAACATCACCTCAACAGGACTAGGAATATCTGCTTGTATAATTGCGGTGCAGGCCTTGTCTTGAAGAAGTAGCATCCCTTGACCCCTTGACCTGAACTCAATAGAAACGCGAGTTAACAGTGGATTCCGAAGGGTGACTCTATCTTCTTCCACGGCATATATTGCAACTAAAACTAGCCGTATCCCCTAGCCTGAGCCAAGAACACCCCCTGGCGACCACCAGGAGATAGTTTTCCTTCAGCGAAACCGGCGCGCCCTGTCAGTTCTCACCAAAGAACACACAGAAAAGGACATCTTTCAAACATAAAAAAAACATAAATATGCGCAAAATGTTGCCCGACAAAACCTCGTTGTTGTCCCGTAAAGTCAGAGACAATCGCTCATCAAGATCCTTATATATAATGTAGAAGGGTTGTACTTGATGGATAATGCACCAAATCTGACAATTACAGCGCAGAAAACGGAAAATTTTGACTTTAAAACCAGCTATACTAGTGCGCAAAACTTGACGAATAAACCACGGGCGACGCCCGTGAACCTGGGGGTCAGGTCTACATACATTTACTGTAATTCGGCCTCCCTCAGTGCCCGGGATATAGTCATAATAGGTCCTGACTGGTTTCAAGTGAAAATAACCCTTTGAAAAGCAGTTTTTTCCCAATTTTTTTCACTCCCAACATATGTAGAAGGGATAAACTATTTTTGTGACCGTTTTTGGACTGTAAACACCTCGCGGTTCAGTTATTTTTTGCCGTAGAAAGATGACAAAGACGGATGAAAAAAATCGCCTTGTGGTCACGGTATACATTCAGTAGTTCAATGGCGAAAACGTTTCGTAAAACTTCAGTATCCACTCACCTGACTTAGGGACATCCCTGGACTTCAACAACGAACATCACCTCAACAGGACTAGGAATATCTGCTTGTATAATTGCGGTGCAGGCCTTGTCTTGAAGAAGTAGCATCCCTTGACCCCTTGACCTGAACTCAATAGAAACGCGAGTTAACAGTGGATTCCGAAGGGTGACTCTATCTTCTTCCACGGCATATATTGCAACTAAAACTAGCCGTATCCCCTAGCCTGAGCCAAGAACACCCCCTGGCGACCACCAGGAGATAGTTTTCCTTCAGCGAAACCGGCGCGCCCTGTCAGTTCTCACCAAAGAACACACAGAAAAGGACATCTTTCAAACATAAAAAAAACATAAATATGCGCAAAATGTTGCCCGACAAAACCTCGTTGTTGTCCCGTAAAGTCAGAGACAATCGCTCATCAAGATCCTTATATATAATGTAGAAGGGTTGTACTTGATGGATAATGCACCAAATCTGACAATTACAGCGCAGAAAACGGAAAATTTTGACTTTAAAACCAGCTATACTAGTGCGCAAAACTTGACGAATAAACCACGGGCGACGCCCGTGAACCTGGGGGTCAGGTCTACATACATTTACTGTAATTCGGCCTCCCTCAGTGCCCGGGATATAGTCATAATAGGTCCTGACTGGTTTCAAGTGAAAATAACCCTTTGAAAAGCAGTTTTTTCCCAATTTTTTTCACTCCCAACATATGTAGAAGGGATAAACTATTTTTGTGACCGTTTTTGGACTGTAAACACCTCGCGGTTCAGTTATTTTTTGCCGTAGAAAGATGACAAAGACGGATGAAAAAAATCGCCTTGTGGTCACGGTATACATTCAGTAGTTCAATGGCGAAAACGTTTCGTAAAACTTCAGTATCCACTCACCTGACTTAGGGACATCCCTGGACTTCAACAACGAACATCACCTCAACAGGACTAGGAATATCTGCTTGTATAATTGCGGTGCAGGCCTTGTCTTGAAGAAGTAGCATCCCTTGACCCCTTGACCTGAACCCAATAGAAACGCGAGTTAACAGTGGATTCCGAAGGGTGACTCTATCTTCTTCCACGGCATATATTGCAACTAAAACTAGCCGTATCCCCTAGCCTGAGCCAAGAACACCCCCTGGCGACCACCAGGAGATAGTTTTCCTTCAGCGAAACCGGCGCGCCCTGTCAGTTCTCACCAAAGAACACACAGAAAAGGACATCTTTCAAACATAAAAAAAACATAAATATGCGCAAAATGTTGCCCGACAAAACCTCGTTGTTGTCCCGTAAAGTCAGAGACAATCGCTCATCAAGATCCTTATATATAATGTAGAAGGGTTGTACTTGATGGATAATGCACCAAATCTGACAATTACAGCGCAGAAAACGGAAAATTTTGACTTTAAAACCAGCTATACTAGTGCGCAAAACTTGACGAATAAACCACGGGCGACGCCCGTGAACCTGGGGGTCAGGTCTACATACATTTACTGTAATTCGGCCTCCCTCAGTGCCCGGGATATAGTCATAATAGGTCCTGACTGGTTTCAAGTGAAAATAACCCTTTGAAAAGCAGTTTTTTCCCAATTTTTTTCACTCCCAACATATGTAAAAGGGATAAACTATTTTTGTGACCGTTTTTGGACTGTAAACACCTCGCGGTTCAGTTATTTTTTGCCGTAGAAAGATGACAAAGACGGATGAAAAAAATCGCCTTGTGGTCACGGTATACATTCAGTAGTTCAATGGCGAAAACGTTTCGTAAAACTTCAGTATCCACTCACCTGACTTAGGGACATCCCTGGACTTCAACAACGAACATCACCTCAACAGGACTAGGAATATCTGCTTGTATAATTGCGGTGCAGGCCTTGTCTTGAAGAAGTAGCATCCCTTGACCCCTTGACCTGAACTCAATAGAAACGCGAGTTAACAGTGGATTCCGAAGGGTGACTCTATCTTCTTCCACGGCATATATTGCAACTAAAACTAGCCGTATCCCCTAGCCTGAGCCAAGAACACCCCCTGGCGACCACCAGGAGATAGTTTTCCTTCAGCGAAACCGGCGCGCCCTGTCAGTTCTCACCAAAGAACACACAGAAAAGGACATCTTTCAAACATAAAAAAAACATAAATATGCGCAAAATGTTGCCCGACAAAACCTCGTTGTTGTCCCGTAAAGTCAGAGACAATCGCTCATCAAGATCCTTATATATAATGTAGAAGGGTTGTACTTGATGGATAATGCACCAAATCTGACAATTACAGCGCAGAAAACGGAAAATTTTGACTTTAAAACCAGCTATACTAGTGCGCAAAACTTGACGAATAAACCACGGGCGACGCCCGTGAACCTGGGGGTCAGGTCTACATACATTTACTGTAATTCGGCCTCCCTCAGTGCCCGGGATATAGTCATAATAGGTCCTGACTGGTTTCAAGTGAAAATAACCCTTTGAAAAGCAGTTTTTTCCCAATTTTTTTCACTCCCAACATATGTAGAAGGGATAAACTATTTTTGTGACCGTTTTTGGACTGTAAACACCTCGCGGTTCAGTTATTTTTTGCCGTAGAAAGATGACAAAGACGGATGAAAAAAATCGCCTTGTGGTCACGGTATACATTCAGTAGTTCAATGGCGAAAACGTTTCGTAAAACTTCAGTATCCACTCACCTGACTTAGGGACATCCCTGGACTTCAACAACGAACATCACCTCAACAGGACTAGGAATATCTGCTTGTATAATTGCGGTGCAGGCCTTGTCTTGAAGAAGTAGCATCCCTTGACCCCTTGACCTGAACTCAATAGAAACGCGAGTTAACAGTGGATTCCGAAGGGTGACTCTATCTTCTTCCACGGCATATATTGCAACTAAAACTAGCCGTATCCCCTAGCCTGAGCCAAGAACACCCCCTGGCGACCACCAGGAGATAGTTTTCCTTCAGCGAAACCGGCGCGCCCTGTCAGTTCTCACCAAAGAACACACAGAAAAGGACATCTTTCAAACATAAAAAAAACATAAATATGCGCAAAATGTTGCCCGACAAAACCTCGTTGTTGTCCCGTAAAGTCAGAGACAATCGCTCATCAAGATCCTTATATATAATGTAGAAGGGTTGTACTTGATGGATAATGCACCAAATCTGACAATTACAGCGCAGAAAACGGAAAATTTTGACTTTAAAACCAGCTATACTAGTGCGCAAAACTTGACGAATAAACCACGGGCGACGCCCGTGAACCTGGGGGTCAGGTCTACATACATTTACTGTAATTCGGCCTCCCTCAGTGCCCGGGATATAGTCATAATAGGTCCTGACTGGTTTCAAGTGAAAATAACCCTTTGAAAAGCAGTTTTTTCCCAATTTTTTTCACTCCCAACATATGTAGAAGGGATAAACTATTTTTGTGACCGTTTTTGGACTGTAAACACCTCGCGGTTCAGTTATTTTTTGCCGTAGAAAGATGACAAAGACGGATGAAAAAAATCGCCTTGTGGTCACGGTATACATTCAGTAGTTCAATGGCGAAAACGTTTCGTAAAACTTCAGTATCCACTCACCTGACTTAGGGACATCCCTGGACTTCAACAACGAACATCACCTCAACAGGACTAGGAATATCTGCTTGTATAATTGCGGTGCAGGCCTTGTCTTGAAGAAGTAGCATCCCTTGACCCCTTGACCTGAACTCAATAGAAACGCGAGTTAACAGTGGATTCCGAAGGGTGACTCTATCTTCTTCCACGGCATATATTGCAACTAAAACTAGCCGTATCCCCTAGCCTGAGCCAAGAACACCCCCTGGCGACCACCAGGAGATAGTTTTCCTTCAGCGAAACCGGCGCGCCCTGTCAGTTCTCACCAAAGAACACACAGAAAAGGACATCTTTCAAACATAAAAAAAACATAAATATGCGCAAAATGTTGCCCGACAAAACCTCGTTGTTGTCCCGTAAAGTCAGAGACAATCGCTCATCAAGATCCTTATATATAATGTAGAAGGGTTGTACTTGATGGATAATGCACCAAATCTGACAATTACAGCGCAGAAAACGGAAAATTTTGACTTTAAAACCAGCTATACTAGTGCGCAAAACTTGACGAATAAACCACGGGCGACGCCCGTGAACCTGGGGGTCAGGTCTACATACATTTACTGTAATTCGGCCTCCCTCAGTGCCCGGGATATAGTCATAATAGGTCCTGACTGGTTTCAAGTGAAAATAACCCTTTGAAAAGCAGTTTTTTCCCAATTTTTTTCACTCCCAACATATGTAGAAGGGATAAACTATTTTTGTGACCGTTTTTGGACTGTAAACACCTCGCGGTTCAGTTATTTTTTGCCGTAGAAAGATGACAAAGACGGATGAAAAAAATCGCCTTGTGGTCACGGTATACATTCAGTAGTTCAATGGCGAAAACGTTTCGTAAAACTTCAGTATCCACTCACCTGACTTAGGGACATCCCTGGACTTCAACAACGAACATCACCTCAACAGGACTAGGAATATCTGCTTGTATAATTGCGGTGCAGGCCTTGTCTTGAAGAAGTAGCATCCCTTGACCCCTTGACCTGAACTCAATAGAAACGCGAGTTAACAGTGGATTCCGAAGGGTGACTCTATCTTCTTCCACGGCATATATTGCAACTAAAACTAGCCGTATCCCCTAGCCTGAGCCAAGAACACCCCCTGGCGACCACCAGGAGATAGTTTTCCTTCAGCGAAACCGGCGCGCCCTGTCAGTTCTCACCAAAGAACACACAGAAAAGGACATCTTTCAAACATAAAAAAAACATAAATATGCGCAAAATGTTGCCCGACAAAACCTCGTTGTTGTCCCGTAAAGTCAGAGACAATCGCTCATCAAGATCCTTATATATAATGTAGAAGGGTTGTACTTGATGGATAATGCACCAAATCTGACAATTACAGCGCAGAAAACGGAAAATTTTGACTTTAAAACCAGCTATACTAGTGCGCAAAACTTGACGAATAAACCACGGGCGACGCCCGTGAACCTGGGGGTCAGGTCTACATACATTTACTGTAATTCGGCCTCCCTCAGTGCCCGGGATATAGTCATAATAGGTCCTGACTGGTTTCAAGTGAAAATAACCCTTTGAAAAGCAGTTTTTTCCCAATTTTTTTCACTCCCAACATATGTAGAAGGGATAAACTATTTTTGTGACCGTTTTTGGACTGTAAACACCTCGCGGTTCAGTTATTTTTTGCCGTAGAAAGATGACAAAGACGGATGAAAAAAATCGCCTTGTGGTCACGGTATACATTCAGTAGTTCAATGGCGAAAACGTTTCGTAAAACTTCAGTATCCACTCACCTGACTTAGGGACATCCCTGGACTTCAACAACGAACATCACCTCAACAGGACTAGGAATATCTGCTTGTATAATTGCGGTGCAGGCCTTGTCTTGAAGAAGTAGCATCCCTTGACCCCTTGACCTGAACTCAATAGAAACGCGAGTTAACAGTGGATTCCGAAGGGTGACTCTATCTTCTTCCACGGCATATATTGCAACTAAAACTAGCCGTATCCCCTAGCCTGAGCCAAGAACACCCCCTGGCGACCACCAGGAGATAGTTTTCCTTCAGCGAAACCGGCGCGCCCTGTCAGTTCTCACCAAAGAACACACAGAAAAGGACATCTTTCAAACATAAAAAAAACATAAATATGCGCAAAATGTTGCCCGACAAAACCTCGTTGTTGTCCCGTAAAGTCAGAGACAATCGCTCATCAAGATCCTTATATATAATGTAGAAGGGTTGTACTTGATGGATAATGCACCAAATCTGACAATTACAGCGCAGAAAACGGAAAATTTTGACTTTAAAACCAGCTATACTAGTGCGCAAAACTTGACGAATAAACCACGGGCGACGCCCGTGAACCTGGGGGTCAGGTCTACATACATTTACTGTAATTCGGCCTCCCTCAGTGCCCGGGATATAGTCATAATAGGTCCTGACTGGTTTCAAGTGAAAATAACCCTTTGAAAAGCAGTTTTTTCCCAATTTTTTTCACTCCCAACATATGTAGAAGGGATAAACTATTTTTGTGACCGTTTTTGGACTGTAAACACCTCGCGGTTCAGTTATTTTTTGCCGTAGAAAGATGACAAAGACGGATGAAAAAAATCGCCTTGTGGTCACGGTATACATTCAGTAGTTCAATGGCGAAAACGTTTCGTAAAACTTCAGTATCCACTCACCTGACTTAGGGACATCCCTGGACTTCAACAACGAACATCACCTCAACAGGACTAGGAATATCTGCTTGTATAATTGCGGTGCAGGCCTTGTCTTGAAGAAGTAGCATCCCTTGACCCCTTGACCTGAACTCAATAGAAACGCGAGTTAACAGTGGATTCCGAAGGGTGACTCTATCTTCTTCCACGGCATATATTGCAACTAAAACTAGCCGTATCCCCTAGCCTGAGCCAAGAACACCCCCTGGCGACCACCAGGAGATAGTTTTCCTTCAGCGAAACCGGCGCGCCCTGTCAGTTCTCACCAAAGAACACACAGAAAAGGACATCTTTCAAACATAAAAAAAACATAAATATGCGCAAAATGTTGCCCGACAAAACCTCGTTGTTGTCCCGTAAAGTCAGAGACAATCGCTCATCAAGATCCTTATATATAATGTAGAAGGGTTGTACTTGATGGATAATGCACCAAATCTGACAATTACAGCGCAGAAAACGGAAAATTTTGACTTTAAAACCAGCTATACTAGTGCGCAAAACTTGACGAATAAACCACGGGCGACGCCCGTGAACCTGGGGGTCAGGTCTACATACATTTACTGTAATTCGGCCTCCCTCAGTGCCCGGGATATAGTCATAATAGGTCCTGACTGGTTTCAAGTGAAAATAACCCTTTGAAAAGCAGTTTTTTCCCAATTTTTTTCACTCCCAACATATGTAGAAGGGATAAACTATTTTTGTGACCGTTTTTGGACTGTAAACACCTCGCGGTTCAGTTATTTTTTGCCGTAGAAAGATGACAAAGACGGATGAAAAAAATCGCCTTGTGGTCACGGTATACATTCAGTAGTTCAATGGCGAAAACGTTTCGTAAAACTTCAGTATCCACTCACCTGACTTAGGGACATCCCTGGACTTCAACAACGAACATCACCTCAACAGGACTAGGAATATCTGCTTGTATAATTGCGGTGCAGGCCTTGTCTTGAAGAAGTAGCATCCCTTGACCCCTTGACCTGAACTCAATAGAAACGCGAGTTAACAGTGGATTCCGAAGGGTGACTCTATCTTCTTCCACGGCATATATTGCAACTAAAACTAGCCGTATCCCCTAGCCTGAGCCAAGAACACCCCCTGGCGACCACCAGGAGATAGTTTTCCTTCAGCGAAACCGGCGCGCCCTGTCAGTTCTCACCAAAGAACACACAGAAAAGGACATCTTTCAAACATAAAAAAAACATAAATATGCGCAAAATGTTGCCCGACAAAACCTCGTTGTTGTCCCGTAAAGTCAGAGACAATCGCTCATCAAGATCCTTATATATAATGTAGAAGGGTTGTACTTGATGGATAATGCACCAAATCTGACAATTACAGCGCAGAAAACGGAAAATTTTGACTTTAAAACCAGCTATACTAGTGCGCAAAACTTGACGAATAAACCACGGGCGACGCCCGTGAACCTGGGGGTCAGGTCTACATACATTTACTGTAATTCGGCCTCCCTCAGTGCCCGGGATATAGTCATAATAGGTCCTGACTGGTTTCAAGTGAAAATAACCCTTTGAAAAGCAGTTTTTTCCCAATTTTTTTCACTCCCAACATATGTAGAAGGGATAAACTATTTTTGTGACCGTTTTTGGACTGTAAACACCTCGCGGTTCAGTTATTTTTTGCCGTAGAAAGATGACAAAGACGGATGAAAAAAATCGCCTTGTGGTCACGGTATACATTCAGTAGTTCAATGGCGAAAACGTTTCGTAAAACTTCAGTATCCACTCACCTGACTTAGGGACATCCCTGGACTTCAACAACGAACATCACCTCAACAGGACTAGGAATATCTGCTTGTATAATTGCGGTGCAGGCCTTGTCTTGAAGAAGTAGCATCCCTTGACCCCTTGACCTGAACTCAATAGAAACGCGAGTTAACAGTGGATTCCGAAGGGTGACTCTATCTTCTTCCACGGCATATATTGCAACTAAAACTAGCCGTATCCCCTAGCCTGAGCCAAGAACACCCCCTGGCGACCACCAGGAGATAGTTTTCCTTCAGCGAAACCGGCGCGCCCTGTCAGTTCTCACCAAAGAACACACAGAAAAGGACATCTTTCAAACATAAAAAAAACATAAATATGCGCAAAATGTTGCCCGACAAAACCTCGTTGTTGTCCCGTAAAGTCAGAGACAATCGCTCATCAAGATCCTTATATATAATGTAGAAGGGTTGTACTTGATGGATAATGCACCAAATCTGACAATTACAGCGCAGAAAACGGAAAATTTTGACTTTAAAACCAGCTATACTAGTGCGCAAAACTTGACGAATAAACCACGGGCGACGCCCGTGAACCTGGGGGTCAGGTCTACATACATTTACTGTAATTCGGCCTCCCTCAGTGCCCGGGATATAGTCATAATAGGTCCTGACTGGTTTCAAGTGAAAATAACCCTTTGAAAAGCAGTTTTTTCCCAATTTTTTTCACTCCCAACATATGTAGAAGGGATAAACTATTTTTGTGACCGTTTTTGGACTGTAAACACCTCGCGGTTCAGTTATTTTTTGCCGTAGAAAGATGACAAAGACGGATGAAAAAAATCGCCTTGTGGTCACGGTATACATTCAGTAGTTCAATGGCGAAAACGTTTCGTAAAACTTCAGTATCCACTCACCTGACTTAGGGACATCCCTGGACTTCAACAACGAACATCACCTCAACAGGACTAGGAATATCTGCTTGTATAATTGCGGTGCAGGCCTTGTCTTGAAGAAGTAGCATCCCTTGACCCCTTGACCTGAACTCAATAGAAACGCGAGTTAACAGTGGATTCCGAAGGGTGACTCTATCTTCTTCCACGGCATATATTGCAACTAAAACTAGCCGTATCCCCTAGCCTGAGCCAAGAACACCCCCTGGCGACCACCAGGAGATAGTTTTCCTTCAGCGAAACCGGCGCGCCCTGTCAGTTCTCACCAAAGAACACACAGAAAAGGACATCTTTCAAACATAAAAAAAACATAAATATGCGCAAAATGTTGCCCGACAAAACCTCGTTGTTGTCCCGTAAAGTCAGAGACAATCGCTCATCAAGATCCTTATATATAATGTAGAAGGGTTGTACTTGATGGATAATGCACCAAATCTGACAATTACAGCGCAGAAAACGGAAAATTTTGACTTTAAAACCAGCTATACTAGTGCGCAAAACTTGACGAATAAACCACGGGCGACGCCCGTGAACCTGGGGGTCAGGTCTACATACATTTACTGTAATTCGGCCTCCCTCAGTGCCCGGGATATAGTCATAATAGGTCCTGACTGGTTTCAAGTGAAAATAACCCTTTGAAAAGCAGTTTTTTCCCAATTTTTTTCACTCCCAACATATGTAGAAGGGATAAACTATTTTTGTGACCGTTTTTGGACTGTAAACACCTCGCGGTTCAGTTATTTTTTGCCGTAGAAAGATGACAAAGACGGATGAAAAAAATCGCCTTGTGGTCACGGTATACATTCAGTAGTTCAATGGCGAAAACGTTTCGTAAAACTTCAGTATCCACTCACCTGACTTAGGGACATCCCTGGACTTCAACAACGAACATCACCTCAACAGGACTAGGAATATCTGCTTGTATAATTGCGGTGCAGGCCTTGTCTTGAAGAAGTAGCATCCCTTGACCCCTTGACCTGAACTCAATAGAAACGCGAGTTAACAGTGGATTCCGAAGGGTGACTCTATCTTCTTCCACGGCATATATTGCAACTAAAACTAGCCGTATCCCCTAGCCTGAGCCAAGAACACCCCCTGGCGACCACCAGGAGATAGTTTTCCTTCAGCGAAACCGGCGCGCCCTGTCAGTTCTCACCAAAGAACACACAGAAAAGGACATCTTTCAAACATAAAAAAAACATAAATATGCGCAAAATGTTGCCCGACAAAACCTCGTTGTTGTCCCGTAAAGTCAGAGACAATCGCTCATCAAGATCCTTATATATAATGTAGAAGGGTTGTACTTGATGGATAATGCACCAAATCTGACAATTACAGCGCAGAAAACGGAAAATTTTGACTTTAAAACCAGCTATACTAGTGCGCAAAACTTGACGAATAAACCACGGGCGACGCCCGTGAACCTGGGGGTCAGGTCTACATACATTTACTGTAATTCGGCCTCCCTCAGTGCCCGGGATATAGTCATAATAGGTCCTGACTGGTTTCAAGTGAAAATAACCCTTTGAAAAGCAGTTTTTTCCCAATTTTTTTCACTCCCAACATATGTAGAAGGGATAAACTATTTTTGTGACCGTTTTTGGACTGTAAACACCTCGCGGTTCAGTTATTTTTTGCCGTAGAAAGATGACAAAGACGGATGAAAAAAATCGCCTTGTGGTCACGGTATACATTCAGTAGTTCAATGGCGAAAACGTTTCGTAAAACTTCAGTATCCACTCACCTGACTTAGGGACATCCCTGGACTTCAACAACGAACATCACCTCAACAGGACTAGGAATATCTGCTTGTATAATTGCGGTGCAGGCCTTGTCTTGAAGAAGTAGCATCCCTTGACCCCTTGACCTGAACTCAATAGAAACGCGAGTTAACAGTGGATTCCGAAGGGTGACTCTATCTTCTTCCACGGCATATATTGCAACTAAAACTAGCCGTATCCCCTAGCCTGAGCCAAGAACACCCCCTGGCGACCACCAGGAGATAGTTTTCCTTCAGCGAAACCGGCGCGCCCTGTCAGTTCTCACCAAAGAACACACAGAAAAGGACATCTTTCAAACATAAAAAAAACATAAATATGCGCAAAATGTTGCCCGACAAAACCTCGTTGTTGTCCCGTAAAGTCAGAGACAATCGCTCATCAAGATCCTTATATATAATGTAGAAGGGTTGTACTTGATGGATAATGCACCAAATCTGACAATTACAGCGCAGAAAACGGAAAATTTTGACTTTAAAACCAGCTATACTAGTGCGCAAAACTTGACGAATAAACCACGGGCGACGCCCGTGAACCTGGGGGTCAGGTCTACATACATTTACTGTAATTCGGCCTCCCTCAGTGCCCGGGATATAGTCATAATAGGTCCTGACTGGTTTCAAGTGAAAATAACCCTTTGAAAAGCAGTTTTTTCCCAATTTTTTTCACTCCCAACATATGTAGAAGGGATAAACTATTTTTGTGACCGTTTTTGGACTGTAAACACCTCGCGGTTCAGTTATTTTTTGCCGTAGAAAGATGACAAAGACGGATGAAAAAAATCGCCTTGTGGTCACGGTATACATTCAGTAGTTCAATGGCGAAAACGTTTCGTAAAACTTCAGTATCCACTCACCTGACTTAGGGACATCCCTGGACTTCAACAACGAACATCACCTCAACAGGACTAGGAATATCTGCTTGTATAATTGCGGTGCAGGCCTTGTCTTGAAGAAGTAGCATCCCTTGACCCCTTGACCTGAACTCAATAGAAACGCGAGTTAACAGTGGATTCCGAAGGGTGACTCTATCTTCTTCCACGGCATATATTGCAACTAAAACTAGCCGTATCCCCTAGCCTGAGCCAAGAACACCCCCTGGCGACCACCAGGAGATAGTTTTCCTTCAGCGAAACCGGCGCGCCCTGTCAGTTCTCACCAAAGAACACACAGAAAAGGACATCTTTCAAACATAAAAAAAACATAAATATGCGCAAAATGTTGCCCGACAAAACCTCGTTGTTGTCCCGTAAAGTCAGAGACAATCGCTCATCAAGATCCTTATATATAATGTAGAAGGGTTGTACTTGATGGATAATGCACCAAATCTGACAATTACAGCGCAGAGAACGGAAAATTTTTGACTTTAAAACCAGCTATACTAGTGCGCAAAACTTGACGAATAAACCACGGGCGACGCCCGTGAACCTGGGGGTCAGGTCTACATACATTTACTGTAATTCGGCCTCCCTCAGTGCCCGGGATATAGTCATAATAGGTCCTGACTGGTTTCAAGTGAAAATAACCCTTTGAAAAGCAGTTTTTTCCCAATTTTTTTCACTCCCAACATATGTAGAAGGGATAAACTATTTTTGTGACCGTTTTTGGACTGTAAACACCTCGCGGTTCAGTTATTGTTTGCCGTAGAAAGATGACAAAGACGGATGAAAAAAATCGCCTTGTGGTCACGGTATACATTCAGTAGTTCAATGGCGAAAACGTTTCGTAAAACTTCAGTATCCACTCACCTGACTTAGGGACATCCCTGGACTTCAACAACGAACATCACCTCAACAGGACTAGGAATATCTGCTTGTATAATTGCGGTGCAGGCCTTGTCTTGAAGAAGTAGCATCCCTTGACCCCTTGACCTGAACTCAATAGAAACGCGAGTTAACAGTGGATTCCGAAGGGTGACTCTATCTTCTTCCACGGCATATATTGCAACTAAAACTAGCCGTATCCCCTAGCCTGAGCCAAGAACACCCCCTGGCGACCACCAGGAGATAGTTTTCCTTCAGCGAAACCGGCGCGCCCTGTCAGTTCTCACCAAAGAACACACAGAAAAGGACATCTTTCAAACATAAAAAAAACATAAATATGCGCAAAATGTTGCCCGACAAAACCTCGTTGTTGTCCCGTAAAGTCAGAGACAATCGCTCATCAAGATCCTTATATATAATGTAGAAGGGTTGTACTTGATGGATAATGCACCAAATCTGACAATTACAGCGCAGAAAACGGAAAATTTTTGACTTTAAAACCAGCTATACTAGTGCGGAAAACTTGACGAATAAACCACGGGCGACGCCCGTGAACCTGGGGGTCAGGTCTACATACATTTACTGTAATTCGGCCTCCCTCAGTGCCCGGGATATAGTCATAATAGGTCCTGACTGGTTTCAAGTGAAAATAACCCTTTGAAAAGCAGTTTTTTCCCAATTTTTTTCACTCCCAACATATGTAGAAGGGATAAACTATTTTTGTGACCGTTTTTGGACTGTAAACACCTCGCGGTTCAGTTATTTTTTGCCGTAGAAAGATGACAAAGACGGATGAAAAAAATCGCCTTGTGGTCACGGTATACATTCAGTAGTTCAATGGCGAAAACGTTTCGTAAAACTTCAGTATCCACTCACCTGACTTAGGGACATCCCTGGACTTCAACAACGAACATCACCTCAACAGGACTAGGAATATCTGCTTGTATAATTGCGGTGCAGGCCTTGTCTTGAAGAAGTAGCATCCCTTGACCCCTTGACCTGAACTCAATAGAAACGCGAGTTAACAGTGGATTCCGAAGGGTGACTCTATCTTCTTCCACGGCATATATTGCAACTAAAACTAGCCGTATCCCCTAGCCTGAGCCAAGAACACCCCCTGGCGACCACCAGGAGATAGTTTTCCTTCAGCGAAACCGGCGCGCCCTGTCAGTTCTCACCAAAGAACACACAGAAAAGGACATCTTTCAAACATAAAAAAAACATAAATATGCGCAAAATGTTGCCCGACAAAACCTCGTTGTTGTCCCGTAAAGTCAGAGACAATCGCTCATCAAGATCCTTATATATAATGTAGAAGGGTTGTACTTGATGGATAATGCACCAAATCTGACAATTACAGCGCAGAAAACGGAAAATTTTGACTTTAAAACCAGCTATACTAGTGCGCAAAACTTGACGAATAAACCACGGGCGACGCCCGTGAACCTGGGGGTCAGGTCTACATACATTTACTGTAATTCGGCCTCCCTCAGTGCCCGGGATATAGTCATAATAGGTCCTGACTGGTTTCAAGTGAAAATAACCCTTTGAAAAGCAGTTTTTTCCCAATTTTTTTCACTCCCAACATATGTAGAAGGGATAAACTATTTTTGTGACCGTTTTTGGACTGTAAACACCTCGCGGTTCAGTTATTTTTTGCCGTAGAAAGATGACAAAGACGGATGAAAAAAATCGCCTTGTGGTCACGGTATACATTCAGTAGTTCAATGGCGAAAACGTTTCGTAAAACTTCAGTATCCACTCACCTGACTTAGGGACATCCCTGGACTTCAACAACGAACATCACCTCAACAGGACTAGGAATATCTGCTTGTATAATTGCGGTGCAGGCCTTGTCTTGAAGAAGTAGCATCCCTTGACCCCTTGACCTGAACTCAATAGAAACGCGAGTTAACAGTGGATTCCGAAGGGTGACTCTATCTTCTTCCACGGCATATATTGCAACTAAAACTAGCCGTATCCCCTAGCCTGAGCCAAGAACACCCCCTGGCGACCACCAGGAGATAGTTTTCCTTCAGCGAAACCGGCGCGCCCTGTCAGTTCTCACCAAAGAACACACAGAAAAGGACATCTTTCAAACATAAAAAAAACATAAATATGCGCAAAATGTTGCCCGACAAAACCTCGTTGTTGTCCCGTAAAGTCAGAGACAATCGCTCATCAAGATCCTTATATATAATGTAGAAGGGTTGTACTTGATGGATAATGCACCAAATCTGACAATTACAGCGCAGAAAACGGAAAATTTTGACTTTAAAACCAGCTATACTAGTGCGCAAAACTTGACGAATAAACCACGGGCGACGCCCGTGAACCTGGGGGTCAGGTCTACATACATTTACTGTAATTCGGCCTCCCTCAGTGCCCGGGATATAGTCATAATAGGTCCTGACTGGTTTCAAGTGAAAATAACCCTTTGAAAAGCAGTTTTTTCCCAATTTTTTTCACTCCCAACATATGTAGAAGGGATAAACTATTTTTGTGACCGTTTTTGGACTGTAAACACCTCGCGGTTCAGTTATTTTTTGCCGTAGAAAGATGACAAAGACGGATGAAAAAAATCGCCTTGTGGTCACGGTATACATTCAGTAGTTCAATGGCGAAAACGTTTCGTAAAACTTCAGTATCCACTCACCTGACTTAGGGACATCCCTGGACTTCAACAACGAACATCACCTCAACAGGACTAGGAATATCTGCTTGTATAATTGCGGTGCAGGCCTTGTCTTGAAGAAGTAGCATCCCTTGACCCCTTGACCTGAACTCAATAGAAACGCGAGTTAACAGTGGATTCCGAAGGGTGACTCTATCTTCTTCCACGGCATATATTGCAACTAAAACTAGCCGTATCCCCTAGCCTGAGCCAAGAACACCCCCTGGCGACCACCAGGAGATAGTTTTCCTTCAGCGAAACCGGCGCGCCCTGTCAGTTCTCACCAAAGAACACACAGAAAAGGACATCTTTCAAACATAAAAAAAACATAAATATGCGCAAAATGTTGCCCGACAAAACCTCGTTGTTGTCCCGTAAAGTCAGAGACAATCGCTCATCAAGATCCTTATATATAATGTAGAAGGGTTGTACTTGATGGATAATGCACCAAATCTGACAATTACAGCGCAGAAAACGGAAAATTTTGACTTTAAAACCAGCTATACTAGTGCGCAAAACTTGACGAATAAACCACGGGCGACGCCCGTGAACCTGGGGGTCAGGTCTACATACATTTACTGTAATTCGGCCTCCCTCAGTGCCCGGGATATAGTCATAATAGGTCCTGACTGGTTTCAAGTGAAAATAACCCTTTGAAAAGCAGTTTTTTCCCAATTTTTTTCACTCCCAACATATGTAGAAGGGATAAACTATTTTTGTGACCGTTTTTGGACTGTAAACACCTCGCGGTTCAGTTATTTTTTGCCGTAGAAAGATGACAAAGACGGATGAAAAAAATCGCCTTGTGGTCACGGTATACATTCAGTAGTTCAATGGCGAAAACGTTTCGTAAAACTTCAGTATCCACTCACCTGACTTAGGGACATCCCTGGACTTCAACAACGAACATCACCTCAACAGGACTAGGAATATCTGCTTGTATAATTGCGGTGCAGGCCTTGTCTTGAAGAAGTAGCATCCCTTGACCCCTTGACCTGAACTCAATAGAAACGCGAGTTAACAGTGGATTCCGAAGGGTGACTCTATCTTCTTCCACGGCATATATTGCAACTAAAACTAGCCGTATCCCCTAGCCTGAGCCAAGAACACCCCCTGGCGACCACCAGGAGATAGTTTTCCTTCAGCGAAACCGGCGCGCCCTGTCAGTTCTCACCAAAGAACACACATAAAAGGACATCTTTCAAACATAAAAAAAACATAAATATGCGCAAAATGTTGCCCGACAAAACCTCGTTGTTGTCCCGTAAAGTCAGAGACAATCGCTCATCAAGATCCTTATATATAATGTAGAAGGGTTGTACTTGATGGATAATGCACCAAATCTGACAATTACAGCGCAGAAAACGGAAAATTTTGACTTTAAAACCAGCTATACTAGTGCGCAAAACTTGACGAATAAACCACGGGCGACGCCCGTGAACCTGGGGGTCAGGTCTACATACATTTACTGTAATTCGGCCTCCCTCAGTGCCCGGGATATAGTCATAATAGGTCCTGACTGGTTTCAAGTGAAAATAACCCTTTGAAAAGCAGTTTTTTCCCAATTTTTTTCACTCCCAACATATGTAGAAGGGATAAACTATTTTTGTGACCGTTTTTGGACTGTAAACACCTCGCGGTTCAGTTATTTTTTGCCGTAGAAAGATGACAAAGACGGATGAAAAAAATCGCCTTGTGGTCACGGTATACATTCAGTAGTTCAATGGCGAAAACGTTTCGTAAAACTTCAGTATCCACTCACCTGACTTAGGGACATCCCTGGACTTCAACAACGAACATCACCTCAACAGGACTAGGAATATCTGCTTGTATAATTGCGGTGCAGGCCTTGTCTTGAAGAAGTAGCATCCCTTGACCCCTTGACCTGAACTCAATAGAAACGCGAGTTAACAGTGGATTCCGAAGGGTGACTCTATCTTCTTCCACGGCATATATTGCAACTAAAACTAGCCGTATCCCCTAGCCTGAGCCAAGAACACCCCCTGGCGACCACCAGGAGATAGTTTTCCTTCAGCGAAACCGGCGCGCCCTGTCAGTTCTCACCAAAGAACACACAGAAAAGGACATCTTTCAAACATAAAAAAACATAAATATGCGCAAAATGTTGCCCGACAAAACCTCGTTGTTGTCCCGTAAAGTCAGAGACAATCGCTCATCAAGATCCTTATATATAATGTAGAAGGGTTGTACTTGATGGATAATGCACCAAATCTGACAATTACAGCGCACAAAACGGAAAATTTTGACTTTAAAACCAGCTATACTAGTGCGCAAAACTTGACGAATAAACCACGGGCGACGCCCGTGAACCTGGGGGTCAGGTCTACATACATTTACTGTAATTCGGCCTCCCTCAGTGCCCGGGATATAGTCATAATAGGTCCTGACTGGTTTCAAGTGAAAATAACCCTTTGAAAAGCAGTTTTTTCCCAATTTTTTTCACTCCCAACATATGTAGAAGGGATAAACTATTTTTGTGACCGTTTTTGGACTGTAAACACCTCGCGGTTCAGTTATTTTTTGCCGTAGAAAGATGACAAAGACGGATGAAAAAAATCGCCTTGTGGTCACGGTATACATTCAGTAGTTCAATGGCGAAAACGTTTCGTAAAACTTCAGTATCCACTCACCTGACTTAGGGACATCCCTGGACTTCAACAACGAACATCACCTCAACAGGACTAGGAATATCTGCTTGTATAATTGCGGTGCAGGCCTTGTCTTGAAGAAGTAGCATCCCTTGACCCCTTGACCTGAACCCAATAGAAACGCGAGTTAACAGTGGATTCCGAAGGGTGACTCTATCTTCTTCCACGGCATATATTGCAACTAAAACTAGCCGTATCCCCTAGCCTGAGCCAAGAACACCCCCTGGCGACCACCAGGAGATAGTTTTCCTTCAGCGAAACCGGCGCGCCCTGTCAGTTCTCACCAAAGAACACACAGAAAAGGACATCTTTCAAACATAAAAAAAACATAAATATGCGCAAAATGTTGCCCGACAAAACCTCGTTGTTGTCCCGTAAAGTCAGAGACAATCGCTCATCAAGATCCTTATATATAATGTAGAAGGGTTGTACTTGATGGATAATGCACCAAATCTGACAATTACAGCGCAGAAAACGGAAAATTTTGACTTTAAAACCAGCTATACTAGTGCGCAAAACTTGACGAATAAACCACGGGCGACGCCCGTGAACCTGGGGGTCAGGTCTACATACATTTACTGTAATTCGGCCTCCCTCAGTGCCCGGGATATAGTCATAATAGGTCCTGACTGGTTTCAAGTGAAAATAACCCTTTGAAAAGCAGTTTTTTCCCAATTTTTTTCACTCCCAACATATGTAGAAGGGATAAACTATTTTTGTGACCGTTTTTGGACTGTAAACACCTCGCGGTTCAGTTATTTTTTGCCGTAGAAAGATGACAAAGACGGATGAAAAAAATCGCCTTGTGGTCACGGTATACATTCAGTAGTTCAATGGCGAAAACGTTTCGTAAAACTTCAGTATCCACTCACCTGACTTAGGGACATCCCTGGACTTCAACAACGAACATCACCTCAACAGGACTAGGAATATCTGCTTGTATAATTGCGGTGCAGGCCTTGTCTTGAAGAAGTAGCATCCCTTGACCCCTTGACCTGAACTCAATAGAAACGCGAGTTAACAGTGGATTCCGAAGGGTGACTCTATCTTCTTCCACGGCATATATTGCAACTAAAACTAGCCGTATCCCCTAGCCTGAGCCAAGAACACCCCCTGGCGACCACCAGGAGATAGTTTTCCTTCAGCGAAACCGGCGCGCCCTGTCAGTTCTCACCAAAGAACACACAGAAAAGGACATCTTTCAAACATAAAAAAAACATAAATATGCGCAAAATGTTGCCCGACAAAACCTCGTTGTTGTCCCGTAAAGTCAGAGACAATCGCTCATCAAGATCCTCATATATAATGTAGAAGGGTTGTACTTGATGGATAATGCACCAAATCTGACAATTACAGCGCAGAAAACGGAAAATTTTGACTTTAAAACCAGCTATACTAGTGCGCAAAACTTGACGAATAAACCACGGGCGACGCCCGTGAACCTGGGGGTCAGGTCTACATACATTTACTGTAATTCGGCCTCCCTCAGTGCCCGGGATATAGTCATAATAGGTCCTGACTGGTTTCAAGTGAAAATAACCCTTTGAAAAGCAGTTTTTTCCCAATTTTTTTCACTCCCAACATATGTAGAAGGGATAAACTATTTTTGTGACCGTTTTTGGACTGTAAACACCTCGCGGTTCAGTTATTTTTTGCCGTAGAAAGATGACAAAGACGGATGAAAAAAATCGCCTTGTGGTCACGGTATACATTCAGTAGTTCAATGGCGAAAACGTTTCGTAAAACTTCAGTATCCACTCACCTGACTTAGGGACATCCCTGGACTTCAACAACGAACATCACCTCAACAGGACTAGGAATATCTGCTTGTATAATTGCGGTGCAGGCCTTGTCTTGAAGAAGTAGCATCCCTTGACCCCTTGACCTGAACTCAATAGAAACGCGAGTTAACAGTGGATTCCGAAGGGTGACTCTATCTTCTTCCACGGCATATATTGCAACTAAAACTAGCCGTATCCCCTAGCCTGAGCCAAGAACACCCCCTGGCGACCACCAGGAGATAGTTTTCCTTCAGCGAAACCGGCGCGCCCTGTCAGTTCTCACCAAAGAACACACAGAAAAGGACATCTTTCAAACATAAAAAAAACATAAATATGCGCAAAATGTTGCCCGACAAAACCTCGTTGTTGTCCCGTAAAGTCAGAGACAATCGCTCATCAAGATCCTTATATATAATGTAGAAGGGTTGTACTTGATGGATAATGCACCAAATCTGACAATTACAGCGCAGAAAACGGAAAATTTTGACTTTAAAACCAGCTATACTAGTGCGCAAAACTTGACGAATAAACCACGGGCGACGCCCGTGAACCTGGGGGTCAGGTCTACATACATTTACTGTAATTCGGCCTCCCTCAGTGCCCGGGATATAGTCATAATAGGTCCTGACTGGTTTCAAGTGAAAATAACCCTTTGAAAAGCAGTTTTTTCCCAATTTTTTTCACTCCCAACATATGTAGAAGGGATAAACTATTTTTGTGACCGTTTTTGGACTGTAAACACCTCGCGGTTCAGTTATTTTTTGCCGTAGAAAGATGACAAAGACGGATGAAAAAAATCGCCTTGTGGTCACGGTATACATTCAGTAGTTCAATGGCGAAAACGTTTCGTAAAACTTCAGTATCCACTCACCTGACTTAGGGACATCCCTGGACTTCAACAACGAACATCACCTCAACAGGACTAGGAATATCTGCTTGTATAATTGCGGTGCAGGCCTTGTCTTGAAGAAGTAGCATCCCTTGACCCCTTGACCTGAACTCAATAGAAACGCGAGTTAACAGTGGATTCCGAAGGGTGACTCTATCTTCTTCCACGGCATATATTGCAACTAAAACTAGCCGTATCCCCTAGCCTGAGCCAAGAACACCCCCTGGCGACCACCAGGAGATAGTTTTCCTTCAGCGAAACCGGCGCGCCCTGTCAGTTCTCACCAAAGAACACACAGAAAAGGACATCTTTCAAACATAAAAAAAACATAAATATGCGCAAAATGTTGCCCGACAAAACCTCGTTGTTGTCCCGTAAAGTCAGAGACAATCGCTCATCAAGATCCTTATATATAATGTAGAAGGGTTGTACTTGATGGATAATGCACCAAATCTGACAATTACAGCGCAGAAAACGGAAAATTTTGACTTTAAAACCAGCTATACTAGTGCACAAAACTTGACGAATAAACCACGGGCGACGCCCGTGAACCTGGGGGTCAGGTCTACATACATTTACTGTAATTCGGCCTCCCTCAGTGCCCGGGATATAGTCATAATAGGTCCTGACTGGTTTCAAGTGAAAATAACCCTTTGAAAAGCAGTTTTTTCCCAATTTTTTTCACTCCCAACATATGTAGAAGGGATAAACTATTTTTGTGACCGTTTTTGGACTGTAAACACCTCGCGGTTCAGTTATTTTTTGCCGTAGAAAGATGACAAAGACGGATGAAAAAAATCGCCTTGTGGTCACGGTATACATTCAGTAGTTCAATGGCGAAAACGTTTCGTAAAACTTCAGTATCCACTCACCTGACTTAGGGACATCCCTGGACTTCAACAACGAACATCACCTCAACAGGACTAGGAATATCTGCTTGTATAATTGCGGTGCAGGCCTTGTCTTGAAGAAGTAGCATCCCTTGACCCCTTGACCTGAACTCAATAGAAACGCGAGTTAACAGTGGATTCCGAAGGGTGACTCTATCTTCTTCCACGGCATATATTGCAACTAAAACTAGCCGTATCCCCTAGCCTGAGCCAAGAACACCCCCTGGCGACCACCAGGAGATAGTTTTCCTTCAGCGAAACCGGCGCGCCCTGTCAGTTCTCACCAAAGAACACACAGAAAAGGACATCTTTCAAACATAAAAAAAACATAAATATGCGCAAAATGTTGCCCGACAAAACCTCGTTGTTGTCCCGTAAAGTCAGAGACAATCGCTCATCAAGATCCTTATATATAATGTAGAAGGGTTGTACTTGATGGATAATGCACCAAATCTGACAATTACAGCGCAGAAAACGGAAAATTTTGACTTTAAAACCAGCTATACTAGTGCGCAAAACTTGACGAATAAACCACGGGCGACGCCCGTGAACCTGGGGGTCAGGTCTACATACATTTACTGTAATTCGGCCTCCCTCAGTGCCCGGGATATAGTCATAATAGGTCCTGACTGGTTTCAAGTGAAAATAACCCTTTGAAAAGCAGTTTTTTCCCAATTTTTTTCACTCCCAACATATGTAGAAGGGATAAACTATTTTTGTGACCGTTTTTGGACTGTAAACACCTCGCGGTTCAGTTATTTTTTGCCGTAGAAAGATGACAAAGACGGATGAAAAAAATCGCCTTGTGGTCACGGTATACATTCAGTAGTTCAATGGCGAAAACGTTTCGTAAAACTTCAGTATCCACTCACCTGACTTAGGGACATCCCTGGACTTCAACAACGAACATCACCTCAACAGGACTAGGAATATCTGCTTGTATAATTGCGGTGCAGGCCTTGTCTTGAAGAAGTAGCATCCCTTGACCCCTTGACCTGAACTCAATAGAAACGCGAGTTAACAGTGGATTCCGAAGGGTGACTCTATCTTCTTCCACGGCATATATTGCAACTAAAACTAGCCGTATCCCCTAGCCTGAGCCAAGAACACCCCCTGGCGACCACCAGGAGATAGTTTTCCTTCAGCGAAACCGGCGCGCCCTGTCAGTTCTCACCAAAGAACACACAGAAAAGGACATCTTTCAAACATAAAAAAAACATAAATATGCGCAAAATGTTGCCCGACAAAACCTCGTTGTTGTCCCGTAAAGTCAGAGACAATCGCTCATCAAGATCCTTATATATAATGTAGAAGGGTTGTACTTGATGGATAATGCACCAAATCTGACAATTACAGCGCAGAAAACGGAAAATTTTGACTTTAAAACCAGCTATACTAGTGCGCAAAACTTGACGAATAAACCACGGGCGACGCCCGTGAACCTGGGGGTCAGGTCTACATACATTTACTGTAATTCGGCCTCCCTCAGTGCCCGGGATATAGTCATAATAGGTCCTGACTGGTTTCAAGTGAAAATAACCCTTTGAAAAGCAGTTTTTTCCCAATTTTTTTCACTCCCAACATATGTAGAAGGGATAAACTATTTTTGTGACCGTTTTTGGACTGTAAACACCTCGCGGTTCAGTTATTTTTTGCCGTAGAAAGATGACAAAGACGGATGAAAAAAATCGCCTTGTGGTCACGGTATACATTCAGTAGTTCAATGGCGAAAACGTTTCGTAAAACTTCAGTATCCACTCACCTGACTTAGGGACATCCCTGGACTTCAACAACGAACATCACCTCAACAGGACTAGGAATATCTGCTTGTATAATTGCGGTGCAGGCCTTGTCTTGAAGAAGTAGCATCCCTTGACCCCTTGACCTGAACTCAATAGAAACGCGAGTTAACAGTGGATTCCGAAGGGTGACTCTATCTTCTTCCACGGCATATATTGCAACTAAAACTAGCCGTATCCCCTAGCCTGAGCCAAGAACACCCCCTGGCGACCACCAGGAGATAGTTTTCCTTCAGCGAAACCGGCGCGCCCTGTCAGTTCTCACCAAAGAACACACAGAAAAGGACATCTTTCAAACATAAAAAAAACATAAATATGCGCAAAATGTTGCCCGACAAAACCTCGTTGTTGTCCCGTAAAGTCAGAGACAATCGCTCATCAAGATCCTTATATATAATGTAGAAGGGTTGTACTTGATGGATAATGCACCAAATCTGACAATTACAGCGCAGAAAACGGAAAATTTTGACTTTAAAACCAGCTATACTAGTGCGCAAAACTTGACGAATAAACCACGGGCGACGCCCGTGAACCTGGGGGTCAGGTCTACATACATTTACTGTAATTCGGCCTCCCTCAGTGCCCGGGATATAGTCATAATAGGTCCTGACTGGTTTCAAGTGAAAATAACCCTTTGAAAAGCAGTTTTTTCCCAATTTTTTTCACTCCCAACATATGTAGAAGGGATAAACTATTTTTGTGACCGTTTTTGGACTGTAAACACCTCGCGGTTCAGTTATTTTTTGCCGTAGAAAGATGACAAAGACGGATGAAAAAAATCGCCTTGTGGTCACGGTATACATTCAGTAGTTCAATGGCGAAAACGTTTCGTAAAACTTCAGTATCCACTCACCTGACTTAGGGACATCCCTGGACTTCAACAACGAACATCACCTCAACAGGACTAGGAATATCTGCTTGTATAATTGCGGTGCAGGCCTTGTCTTGAAGAAGTAGCATCCCTTGACCCCTTGACCTGAACTCAATAGAAACGCGAGTTAACAGTGGATTCCGAAGGGTGACTCTATCTTCTTCCACGGCATATATTGCAACTAAAACTAGCCGTATCCCCTAGCCTGAGCCAAGAACACCCCCTGGCGACCACCAGGAGATAGTTTTCCTTCAGCGAAACCGGCGCGCCCTGTCAGTTCTCACCAAAGAACACACAGAAAAGGACATCTTTCAAACATAAAAAAAACATAAATATGCGCAAAATGTTGCCCGACAAAACCTCGTTGTTGTCCCGTAAAGTCAGAGACAATCGCTCATCAAGATCCTTATATATAATGTAGAAGGGTTGTACTTGATGGATAATGCACCAAATCTGACAATTACAGCGCAGAAAACGGAAAATTTTGACTTTAAAACCAGCTATACTAGTGCGCAAAACTTGACGAATAAACCACGGGCGACGCCCGTGAACCTGGGGGTCAGGTCTACATACATTTACTGTAATTCGGCCTCCCTCAGTGCCCGGGATATAGTCATAATAGGTCCTGACTGGTTTCAAGTGAAAATAACCCTTTGAAAAGCAGTTTTTTCCCAATTTTTTTCACTCCCAACATATGTAGAAGGGATAAACTATTTTTGTGACCGTTTTTGGACTGTAAACACCTCGCGGTTCAGTTATTTTTTGCCGTAGAAAGATGACAAAGACGGATGAAAAAAATCGCCTTGTGGTCACGGTATACATTCAGTAGTTCAATGGCGAAAACGTTTCGTAAAACTTCAGTATCCACTCACCTGACTTAGGGACATCCCTGGACTTCAACAACGAACATCACCTCAACAGGACTAGGAATATCTGCTTGTATAATTGCGGTGCAGGCCTTGTCTTGAAGAAGTAGCATCCCTTGACCCCTTGACCTGAACTCAATAGAAACGCGAGTTAACAGTGGATTCCGAAGGGTGACTCTATCTTCTTCCACGGCATATATTGCAACTAAAACTAGCCGTATCCCCTAGCCTGAGCCAAGAACACCCCCTGGCGACCACCAGGAGATAGTTTTCCTTCAGCGAAACCGGCGCGCCCTGTCAGTTCTCACCAAAGAACACACAGAAAAGGACATCTTTCAAACATAAAAAAAACATAAATATGCGCAAAATGTTGCCCGACAAAACCTCGTTGTTGTCCCGTAAAGTCAGAGACAATCGCTCATCAAGATCCTTATATATAATGTAGAAGGGTTGTACTTGATGGATAATGCACCAAATCTGACAATTACAGCGCAGAAAACGGAAAATTTTGACTTTAAAACCAGCTATACTAGTGCGCAAAACTTGACGAATAAACCACGGGCGACGCCCGTGAACCTGGGGGTCAGGTCTACATACATTTACTGTAATTCGGCCTCCCTCAGTGCCCGGGATATAGTCATAATAGGTCCTGACTGGTTTCAAGTGAAAATAACCCTTTGAAAAGCAGTTTTTTCCCAATTTTTTTCACTCCCAACATATGTAGAAGGGATAAACTATTTTTGTGACCGTTTTTGGACTGTAAACACCTCGCGGTTCAGTTATTTTTTGCCGTAGAAAGATGACAAAGACGGATGAAAAAAATCGCCTTGTGGTCACGGTATACATTCAGTAGTTCAATGGCGAAAACGTTTCGTAAAACTTCAGTATCCACTCACCTGACTTAGGGACATCCCTGGACTTCAACAACGAACATCACCTCAACAGGACTAGGAATATCTGCTTGTATAATTGCGGTGCAGGCCTTGTCTTGAAGAAGTAGCATCCCTTGACCCCTTGACCTGAACTCAATAGAAACGCGAGTTAACAGTGGATTCCGAAGGGTGACTCTATCTTCTTCCACGGCATATATTGCAACTAAAACTAGCCGTATCCCCTAGCCTGAGCCAAGAACACCCCCTGGCGACCACCAGGAGATAGTTTTCCTTCAGCGAAACCGGCGCGCCCTGTCAGTTCTCACCAAAGAACACACAGAAAAGGACATCTTTCAAACATAAAAAAAACATAAATATGCGCAAAATGTTGCCCGACAAAACCTCGTTGTTGTCCCGTAAAGTCAGAGACAATCGCTCATCAAGATCCTTATATATAATGTAGAAGGGTTGTACTTGATGGATAATGCACCAAATCTGACAATTACAGCGCAGAAAACGGAAAATTTTGACTTTAAAACCAGCTATACTAGTGCGCAAAACTTGACGAATAAACCACGGGCGACGCCCGTGAACCTGGGGGTCAGGTCTACATACATTTACTGTAATTCGGCCTCCCTCAGTGCCCGGGATATAGTCATAATAGGTCCTGACTGGTTTCAAGTGAAAATAACCCTTTGAAAAGCAGTTTTTTCCCAATTTTTTTCACTCCCAACATATGTAGAAGGGATAAGCTATTTTTGTGACCGTTTTTGGACTGTAAACACCTCGCGGTTCAGTTATTTTTTGCCGTAGAAAGATGACAAAGACGGATGAAAAAAATCGCCTTGTGGTCACGGTATACATTCAGTAGTTCAATGGCGAAAACGTTTCGTAAAACTTCAGTATCCACTCACCTGACTTAGGGACATCCCTGGACTTCAACAACGAACATCACCTCAACAGGACTAGGAATATCTGCTTGTATAATTGCGGTGCAGGCCTTGTCTTGAAGAAGTAGCATCCCTTGACCCCTTGACCTGAACTCAATAGAAACGCGAGTTAACAGTGGATTCCGAAGGGTGACTCTATCTTCTTCCACGGCATATATTGCAACTAAAACTAGCCGTATCCCCTAGCCTGAGCCAAGAACACCCCCTGGCGACCACCAGGAGATAGTTTTCCTTCAGCGAAACCGGCGCGCCCTGTCAGTTCTCACCAAAGAACACACAGAAAAGGACATCTTTCAAACATAAAAAAAACATAAATATGCGCAAAATGTTGCCCGACAAAACCTCGTTGTTGTCCCGTAAAGTCAGAGACAATCGCTCATCAAGATCCTTATATATAATGTAGAAGGGTTGTACTTGATGGATAATGCACCAAATCTGACAATTACAGCGCAGAAAACGGAAAATTTTGACTTTAAAACCAGCTATACTAGTGCGCAAAACTTGACGAATAAACCACGGGCGACGCCCGTGAACCTGGGGGTCAGGTCTACATACATTTACTGTAATTCGGCCTCCCTCAGTGCCCGGGATATAGTCATAATAGGTCCTGACTGGTTTCAAGTGAAAATAACCCTTTGAAAAGCAGTTTTTTCCCAATTTTTTTCACTCCCAACATATGTAGAAGGGATAAACTATTTTTGTGACCGTTTTTGGACTGTAAACACCTCGCGGTTCAGTTATTTTTTGCCGTAGAAAGATGACAAAGACGGATGAAAAAAATCGCCTTGTGGTCACGGTATACATTCAGTAGTTCAATGGCGAAAACGTTTCGTAAAACTTCAGTATCCACTCACCTGACTTAGGGACATCCCTGGACTTCAACAACGAACATCACCTCAACAGGACTAGGAATATCTGCTTGTATAATTGCGGTGCAGGCCTTGTCTTGAAGAAGTAGCATCCCTTGACCCCTTGACCTGAACTCAATAGAAACGCGAGTTAACAGTGGATTCCGAAGGGTGACTCTATCTTCTTCCACGGCATATATTGCAACTAAAACTAGCCGTATCCCCTAGCCTGAGCCAAGAACACCCCCTGGCGACCACCAGGAGATAGTTTTCCTTCAGCGAAACCGGCGCGCCCTGTCAGTTCTCACCAAAGAACACACAGAAAAGGACATCTTTCAAACATAAAAAAAACATAAATATGCGCAAAATGTTGCCCGACAAAACCTCGTTGTTGTCCCGTAAAGTCAGAGACAATCGCTCATCAAGATCCTTATATATAATGTAGAAGGGTTGTACTTGATGGATAATGCACCAAATCTGACAATTACAGCGCAGAAAACGGAAAATTTTGACTTTAAAACCAGCTATACTAGTGCGCAAAACTTGACGAATAAACCACGGGCGACGCCCGTGAACCTGGGGGTCAGGTCTACATACATTTACTGTAATTCGGCCTCCCTCAGTGCCCGGGATATAGTCATAATAGGTCCTGACTGGTTTCAAGTGAAAATAACCCTTTGAAAAGCAGTTTTTTCCCAATTTTTTTCACTCCCAACATATGTAGAAGGGATAAACTATTTTTGTGACCGTTTTTGGACTGTAAACACCTCGCGGTTCAGTTATTTTTTGCCGTAGAAAGATGACAAAGACGGATGAAAAAAATCGCCTTGTGGTCACGGTATACATTCAGTAGTTCAATGGCGAAAACGTTTCGTAAAACTTCAGTATCCACTCACCTGACTTAGGGACATCCCTGGACTTCAACAACGAACATCACCTCAACAGGACTAGGAATATCTGCTTGTATAATTGCGGTGCAGGCCTTGTCTTGAAGAAGTAGCATCCCTTGACCCCTTGACCTGAACTCAATAGAAACGCGAGTTAACAGTGGATTCCGAAGGGTGACTCTATCTTCTTCCACGGCATATATTGCAACTAAAACTAGCCGTATCCCCTAGCCTGAGCCAAGAACACCCCCTGGCGACCACCAGGAGATAGTTTTCCTTCAGCGAAACCGGCGCGCCCTGTCAGTTCTCACCAAAGAACACACAGAAAAGGACATCTTTCAAACATAAAAAAAACATAAATATGCGCAAAATGTTGCCCGACAAAACCTCGTTGTTGTCCCGTAAAGTCAGAGACAATCGCTCATCAAGATCCTTATATATAATGTAGAAGGGTTGTACTTGATGGATAATGCACCAAATCTGACAATTACAGCGCAGAAAACGGAAAATTTTGACTTTAAAACCAGCTATACTAGTGCGCAAAACTTGACGAATAAACCACGGGCGACGCCCGTGAACCTGGGGGTCAGGTCTACATACATTTACTGTAATTCGGCCTCCCTCAGTGCCCGGGATATAGTCATAATAGGTCCTGACTGGTTTCAAGTGAAAATAACCCTTTGAAAAGCAGTTTTTTCCCAATTTTTTTCACTCCCAACATATGTAGAAGGGATAAACTATTTTTGTGACCGTTTTTGGACTGTAAACACCTCGCGGTTCAGTTATTTTTTGCCGTAGAAAGATGACAAAGACGGATGAAAAAAATCGCCTTGTGGTCACGGTATACATTCAGTAGTTCAATGGCGAAAACGTTTCGTAAAACTTCAGTATCCACTCACCTGACTTAGGGACATCCCTGGACTTCAACAACGAACATCACCTCAACAGGACTAGGAATATCTGCTTGTATAATTGCGGTGCAGGCCTTGTCTTGAAGAAGTAGCATACCTTGACCCCTTGACCTGAACTCAATAGAAACGCGAGTTAACAGTGGATTCCGAAGGGTGACTCTATCTTCTTCCACGGCATATATTGCAACTAAAACTAGCCGTATCCCCTAGCCTGAGCCAAGAATACCCCCTGGCGACCACCAGGAGATAGTTTTCCTTCAGCGAAACCGGCGCGCCCTGTCAGTTCTCACCAAAGAACACACAGAAAAGGACATCTTTCAAACATAAAAAAAACATAAATATGCGCAAAATGTTGCCCGACAAAACCTCGTTGTTGTCCCGTAAAGTCAGAGACAATCGCTCATCAAGATCCTTATATATAATGTAGAAGGGTTGTACTTGATGGATAATGCACCAAATCTGACAATTACAGCGCAGAAAACGGAAAATTTTGACTTTAAAACCAGCTATACTAGTGCGCAAAACTTGACGAATAAACCACGGGCGACGCCCGTGAACCTGGGGGTCAGGTCTACATACATTTACTGTAATTCGGCCTCCCTCAGTGCCCGGGATATAGTCATAATAGGTCCTGACTGGTTTCAAGTGAAAATAACCCTTTGAAAAGCAGTTTTTTCCCAATTTTTTTCACTCCCAACATATGTAGAAGGGATAAACTATTTTTGTGACCGTTTTTGGACTGTAAACACCTCGCGGTTCAGTTATTTTTTGCCGTAGAAAGATGACAAAGACGGATGAAAAAAATCGCCTTGTGGTCACGGTATACATTCAGTAGTTCAATGGCGAAAACGTTTCGTAAAACTTCAGTATCCACTCACCTGACTTAGGGACATCCCTGGACTTCAACAACGAACATCACCTCAACAGGACTAGGAATATCTGCTTGTATAATTGCGGTGCAGGCCTTGTCTTGAAGAAGTAGCATCCCTTGACCCCTTGACCTGAACTCAATAGAAACGCGAGTTAACAGTGGATTCCGAAGGGTGACTCTATCTTCTTCCACGGCATATATTGCAACTAAAACTAGCCGTATCCCCTAGCCTGAGCCAAGAACACCCCCTGGCGACCACCAGGAGATAGTTTTCCTTCAGCGAAACCGGCGCGCCCTGTCAGTTCTCACCAAAGAACACACAGAAAAGGACATCTTTCAAACATAAAAAAAACATAAATATGCGCAAAATGTTGCCCGACAAAACCTCGTTGTTGTCCCGTAAAGTCAGAGACAATCGCTCATCAAGATCCTTATATATAATGTAGAAGGGTTGTACTTGATGGATAATGCACCAAATCTGACAATTACAGCGCAGAAAACGGAAAATTTTGACTTTAAAACCAGCTATACTAGTGCGCAAAACTTGACGAATAAACCACGGGCGACGCCCGTGAACCTGGGGGTCAGGTCTACATACATTTACTGTAATTCAGCCTCCCTCAGTGCCCGGGATATAGTCATAATAGGTCCTGACTGGTTTCAAGTGAAAATAACCCTTTGAAAAGCAGTTTTTTCCCAATTTTTTTCACTCCCAACATATGTAGAAGGGATAAACTATTTTTGTGACCGTTTTTGGACTGTAAACACCTCGCGGTTCAGTTATTTTTTGCCGTAGAAAGATGACAAAGACGGATGAAAAAAATCGCCTTGTGGTCACGGTATACATTCAGTAGTTCAATGGCGAAAACGTTTCGTAAAACTTCAGTATCCACTCACCTGACTTAGGGACATCCCTGGACTTCAACAACGAACATCACCTCAACAGGACTAGGAATATCTGCTTGTATAATTGCGGTGCAGGCCTTGTCTTGAAGAAGTAGCATCCCTTGACCCCTTGACCTGAACTCAATAGAAACGCGAGTTAACAGTGGATTCCGAAGGGTGACTCTATCTTCTTCCACGGCATATATTGCAACTAAAACTAGCCGTATCCCCTAGCCTGAGCCAAGAACACCCCCTGGCGACCACCAGGAGATAGTTTTCCTTCAGCGAAACCGGCGCGCCCTGTCAGTTCTCACCAAAGAACACACAGAAAAGGACATCTTTCAAACATAAAAAAAACATAAATATGCGCAAAATGTTGCCCGACAAAACCTCGTTGTTGTCCCGTAAAGTCAGAGACAATCGCTCATCAAGATCCTTATATATAATGTAGAAGGGTTGTACTTGATGGATAATGCACCAAATCTGACAATTACAGCGCAGAAAACGGAAAATTTTGACTTTAAAACCAGCTATACTAGTGCGCAAAACTTGACGAATAAACCACGGGCGACGCCCGTGAACCTGGGGGTCAGGTCTACATACATTTACTGTAATTCGGCCTCCCTCAGTGCCCGGGATATAGTCATAATAGGTCCTGACTGGTTTCAAGTGAAAATAACCCTTTGAAAAGCAGTTTTTTCCCAATTTTTTTCACTCCCAACATATGTAGAAGGGATAAACTATTTTTGTGACCGTTTTTGGACTGTAAACACCTCGCGGTTCAGTTATTTTTTGCCGTAGAAAGATGACAAAGACGGATGAAAAAAATCGCCTTGTGGTCACGGTATACATTCAGTAGTTCAATGGCGAAAACGTTTCGTAAAACTTCAGTATCCACTCACCTGACTTAGGGACATCCCTGGACTTCAACAACGAACATCACCTCAACAGGACTAGGAATATCTGCTTGTATAATTGCGGTGCAGGCCTTGTCTTGAAGAAGTAGCATACCTTGACCCCTTGACCTGAACTCAATAGAAACGCGAGTTAACAGTGGATTCCGAAGGGTGACTCTATCTTCTTCCACGGCATATATTGGAACTAAAACTAGCCGTATCCCCTAGCCTGAGCCAAGAATACCCCCTGGCGACCACCAGGAGATAGTTTTCCTTCAGCGAAACCGGCGCGCCCTGTCAGTTCTCACCAAAGAACACACAGAAAAGGACATCTTTCAAACATAAAAAAAACATAAATATGCGCAAAATGTTGCCCGACAAAACCTCGTTGTTGTCCCGTAAAGTCAGAGACAATCGCTCATCAAGATCCTTATATATAATGTAGAAGGGTTGTACTTGATGGATAATGCACCAAATCTGACAATTACAGCGCAGAAAACGGAAAATTTTGACTTTAAAACCAGCTATACTAGTGCGCAAAACTTGACGAATAAACCACGGGCGACGCCCGTGAACCTGGGGGTCAGGTCTACATACATTTACTGTAATTCGGCCTCCCTCAGTGCCCGGGATATAGTCATAATAGGTCCTGACTGGTTTCAAGTGAAAATAACCCTTTGAAAAGCAGTTTTTTCCCAATTTTTTTCACTCCCAACATATGTAGAAGGGATAAACTATTTTTGTGACCGTTTTTGGACTGTAAACACCTCGCGGTTCAGTTATTTTTTGCCGTAGAAAGATGACAAAGACGGATGAAAAAAATCGCCTTGTGGTCACGGTATACATTCAGTAGTTCAATGGCGAAAACGTTTCGTAAAACTTCAGTATCCACTCACCTGACTTAGGGACATCCCTGGACTTCAACAACGAACATCACCTCAACAGGACTAGGAATATCTGCTTGTATAATTGCGGTGCAGGCCTTGTCTTGAAGAAGTAGCATCCCTTGACCCCTTGACCTGAACTCAATAGAAACGCGAGTTAACAGTGGATTCCGAAGGGTGACTCTATCTTCTTCCACGGCATATATTGCAACTAAAACTAGCCGTATCCCCTAGCCTGAGCCAAGAACACCCCCTGGCGACCACCAGGAGATAGTTTTCCTTCAGCGAAACCGGCGCGCCCTGTCAGTTCTCACCAAAGAACACACAGAAAAGGACATCTTTCAAACATAAAAAAAACATAAATATGCGCAAAATGTTGCCCGACAAAACCTCGTTGTTGTCCCGTAAAGTCAGAGACAATCGCTCATCAAGATCCTTATATATAATGTAGAAGGGTTGTACTTGATGGATAATGCACCAAATCTGACAATTACAGCGCAGAAAACGGAAAATTTTGACTTTAAAACCAGCTATACTAGTGCGCAAAACTTGACGAATAAACCACGGGCGACGCCCGTGAACCTGGGGGTCAGGTCTACATACATTTACTGTAATTCGGCCTCCCTCAGTGCCCGGGATATAGTCATAATAGGTCCTGACTGGTTTCAAGTGAAAATAACCCTTTGAAAAGCAGTTTTTTCCCAATTTTTTTCACTCCCAACATATGTAGAAGGGATAAACTATTTTTGTGACCGTTTTTGGACTGTAAACACCTCGCGGTTCAGTTATTTTTTGCCGTAGAAAGATGACAAAGACGGATGAAAAAAATCGCCTTGTGGTCACGGTATACATTCAGTAGTTCAATGGCGAAAACGTTTCGTAAAACTTCAGTATCCACTCACCTGACTTAGGGACATCCCTGGACTTCAACAACGAACATCACCT
Source organism: Anthopleura sola (assembly GCA_023349425.1). Lineage (NCBI taxonomy): Eukaryota > Metazoa > Cnidaria > Anthozoa > Actiniaria > Actiniidae > Anthopleura > Anthopleura sola. The sequence goes on along the minus strand of JALHLI010000003.1, from coordinate 3,702,290 downwards.
CAACAGGACTAGGAATATCTGCTTGTATAATTGCGGTGCAGGCCTTGTCTTGAAGAAGTAGCATCCCTTGACCCCTTGACCTGAACTCAATAGAAACGCGAGTTAACAGTGGATTCCGAAGGGTGACTCTATCTTCTTCCACGGCATATATTGCAACTAAAACTAGCCGTATCCCCTAGCCTGAGCCAAGAACACCCCCTGGCGACCACCAGGAGATAGTTTTCCTTCAGCGAAACCGGCGCGCCCTGTCAGTTCTCACCAAAGAACACACAGAAAAGGACATCTTTCAAACATAAAAAAAACATAAATATGCGCAAAATGTTGCCCGACAAAACCTCGTTGTTGTCCCGTAAAGTCAGAGACAATCGCTCATCAAGATCCTTATATATAATGTAGAAGGGTTGTACTTGATGGATAATGCACCAAATCTGACAATTACAGCGCAGAAAACGGAAAATTTTGACTTTAAAACCAGCTATACTAGTGCGCAAAACTTGACGAATAAACCACGGGCGACGCCCGTGAACCTGGGGGTCAGGTCTACATACATTTACTGTAATTCGGCCTCCCTCAGTGCCCGGGATATAGTCATAATAGGTCCTGACTGGTTTCAAGTGAAAATAACCCTTTGAAAAGCAGTTTTTTCCCAATTTTTTTCACTCCCAACATATGTAGAAGGGATAAACTATTTTTGTGACCGTTTTTGGACTGTAAACACCTCGCGGTTCAGTTATTTTTTGCCGTAGAAAGATGACAAAGACGGATGAAAAAAATCGCCTTGTGGTCACGGTATACATTCAGTAGTTCAATGGCGAAAACGTTTCGTAAAACTTCAGTATCCACTCACCTGACTTAGGGACATCCCTGGACTTCAACAACGAACATCACCTCAACAGGACTAGGAATATCTGCTTGTATAATTGCGGTGCAGGCCTTGTCTTGAAGAAGTAGCATCCCTTGACCCCTTGACCTGAACTCAATAGAAACGCGAGTTAACAGTGGATTCCGAAGGGTGACTCTATCTTCTTCCACGGCATATATTGCAACTAAAACTAGCCGTATCCCCTAGCCTGAGCCAAGAACACCCCCTGGCGACCACCAGGAGATAGTTTTCCTTCAGCGAAACCGGCGCGCCCTGTCAGTTCTCACCAAAGAACACACAGAAAAGGACATCTTTCAAACATAAAAAAAACATAAATATGCGCAAAATGTTGCCCGACAAAACCTCGTTGTTGTCCCGTAAAGTCAGAGACAATCGCTCATCAAGATCCTTATATATAATGTAGAAGGGTTGTACTTGATGGATAATGCACCAAATCTGACAATTACAGCGCAGAAAACGGAAAATTTTGACTTTAAAACCAGCTATACTAGTGCGCAAAACTTGACGAATAAACCACGGGCGACGCCCGTGAACCTGGGGGTCAGGTCTACATACATTTACTGTAATTCGGCCTCCCTCAGTGCCCGGGATATAGTCATAATAGGTCCTGACTGGTTTCAAGTGAAAATAACCCTTTGAAAAGCAGTTTTTTCCCAATTTTTTTCACTCCCAACATATGTAGAAGGGATAAACTATTTTTGTGACCGTTTTTGGACTGTAAACACCTCGCGGTTCAGTTATTTTTTGCCGTAGAAAGATGACAAAGACGGATGAAAAAAATCGCCTTGTGGTCACGGTATACATTCAGTAGTTCAATGGCGAAAACGTTTCGTAAAACTTCAGTATCCACTCACCTGACTTAGGGACATCCCTGGACTTCAACAACGAACATCACCTCAACAGGACTAGGAATATCTGCTTGTATAATTGCGGTGCAGGCCTTGTCTTGAAGAAGTAGCATCCCTTGACCCCTTGACCTGAACTCAATAGAAACGCGAGTTAACAGTGGATTCCGAAGGGTGACTCTATCTTCTTCCACGGCATATATTGCAACTAAAACTAGCCGTATCCCCTAGCCTGAGCCAAGAACACCCCCTGGCGACCACCAGGAGATAGTTTTCCTTCAGCGAAACCGGCGCGCCCTGTCAGTTCTCACCAAAGAACACACAGAAAAGGACATCTTTCAAACATAAAAAAAACATAAATATGCGCAAAATGTTGCCCGACAAAACCTCGTTGTTGTCCCGTAAAGTCAGAGACAATCGCTCATCAAGATCCTTATATATAATGTAGAAGGGTTGTACTTGATGGATAATGCACCAAATCTGACAATTACAGCGCAGAAAACGGAAAATTTTGACTTTAAAACCAGCTATACTAGTGCGCAAAACTTGACGAATAAACCACGGGCGACGCCCGTGAACCTGGGGGTCAGGTCTACATACATTTACTGTAATTCGGCCTCCCTCAGTGCCCGGGATATAGTCATAATAGGTCCTGACTGGTTTCAAGTGAAAATAACCCTTTGAAAAGCAGTTTTTTCCCAATTTTTTTCACTCCCAACATATGTAGAAGGGATAAACTATTTTTGTGACCGTTTTTGGACTGTAAACACCTCGCGGTTCAGTTATTTTTTGCCGTAGAAAGATGACAAAGACGGATGAAAAAAATCGCCTTGTGGTCACGGTATACATTCAGTAGTTCAATGGCGAAAACGTTTCGTAAAACTTCAGTATCCACTCACCTGACTTAGGGACATCCCTGGACTTCAACAACGAACATCACCTCAACAGGACTAGGAATATCTGCTTGTATAATTGCGGTGCAGGCCTTGTCTTGAAGAAGTAGCATCCCTTGACCCCTTGACCTGAACTCAATAGAAACGCGAGTTAACAGTGGATTCCGAAGGGTGACTCTATCTTCTTCCACGGCATATATTGCAACTAAAACTAGCCGTATCCCCTAGCCTGAGCCAAGAACACCCCCTGGCGACCACCAGGAGATAGTTTTCCTTCAGCGAAACCGGCGCGCCCTGTCAGTTCTCACCAAAGAACACACAGAAAAGGACATCTTTCAAACATAAAAAAAACATAAATATGCGCAAAATGTTGCCCGACAAAACCTCGTTGTTGTCCCGTAAAGTCAGAGACAATCGCTCATCAAGATCCTTATATATAATGTAGAAGGGTTGTACTTGATGGATAATGCACCAAATCTGACAATTACAGCGCAGAAAACGGAAAATTTTGACTTTAAAACCAGCTATACTAGTGCGCAAAACTTGACGAATAAACCACGGGCGACGCCCGTGAACCTGGGGGTCAGGTCTACATACATTTACTGTAATTCGGCCTCCCTCAGTGCCCGGGATATAGTCATAATAGGTCCTGACTGGTTTCAAGTGAAAATAACCCTTTGAAAAGCAGTTTTTTCCCAATTTTTTTCACTCCCAACATATGTAGAAGGGATAAACTATTTTTGTGACCGTTTTTGGACTGTAAACACCTCGCGGTTCAGTTATTTTTTGCCGTAGAAAGATGACAAAGACGGATGAAAAAAATCGCCTTGTGGTCACGGTATACATTCAGTAGTTCAATGGCGAAAACGTTTCGTAAAACTTCAGTATCCACTCACCTGACTTAGGGACATCCCTGGACTTCAACAACGAACATCACCTCAACAGGACTAGGAATATCTGCTTGTATAATTGCGGTGCAGGCCTTGTCTTGAAGAAGTAGCATCCCTTGACCCCTTGACCTGAACTCAATAGAAACGCGAGTTAACAGTGGATTCCGAAGGGTGACTCTATCTTCTTCCACGGCATATATTGCAACTAAAACTAGCCGTATCCCCTAGCCTGAGCCAAGAACACCCCCTGGCGACCACCAGGAGATAGTTTTCCTTCAGCGAAACCGGCGCGCCCTGTCAGTTCTCACCAAAGAACACACAGAAAAGGACATCTTTCAAACATAAAAAAAACATAAATATGCGCAAAATGTTGCCCGACAAAACCTCGTTGTTGTCCCGTAAAGTCAGAGACAATCGCTCATCAAGATCCTTATATATAATGTAGAAGGGTTGTACTTGATGGATAATGCACCAAATCTGACAATTACAGCGCAGAAAACGGAAAATTTTGACTTTAAAACCAGCTATACTAGTGCGCAAAACTTGACGAATAAACCACGGGCGACGCCCGTGAACCTGGGGGTCAGGTCTACATACATTTACTGTAATTCGGCCTCCCTCAGTGCCCGGGATATAGTCATAATAGGTCCTGACTGGTTTCAAGTGAAAATAACCCTTTGAAAAGCAGTTTTTTCCCAATTTTTTTCACTCCCAACATATGTAGAAGGGATAAACTATTTTTGTGACCGTTTTTGGACTGTAAACACCTCGCGGTTCAGTTATTTTTTGCCGTAGAAAGATGACAAAGACGGATGAAAAAAATCGCCTTGTGGTCACGGTATACATTCAGTAGTTCAATGGCGAAAACGTTTCGTAAAACTTCAGTATCCACTCACCTGACTTAGGGACATCCCTGGACTTCAACAACGAACATCACCTCAACAGGACTAGGAATATCTGCTTGTATAATTGCGGTGCAGGCCTTGTCTTGAAGAAGTAGCATACCTTGACCCCTTGACCTGAACTCAATAGAAACGCGAGTTAACAGTGGATTCCGAAGGGTGACTCTATCTTCTTCCACGGCATATATTGCAACTAAAACTAGCCGTATCCCCTAGCCTGAGCCAAGAATACCCCCTGGCGACCACCAGGAGATAGTTTTCCTTCAGCGAAACCGGCGCGCCCTGTCAGTTCTCACCAAAGAACACACAGAAAAGGACATCTTTCAAACATAAAAAAAACATAAATATGCGCAAAATGTTGCCCGACAAAACCTCGTTGTTGTCCCGTAAAGTCAGAGACAATCGCTCATCAAGATCCTTATATATAATGTAGAAGGGTTGTACTTGATGGATAATGCACCAAATCTGACAATTACAGCGCAGAAAACGGAAAATTTTGACTTTAAAACCAGCTATACTAGTGCGCAAAACTTGACGAATAAACCACGGGCGACGCCCGTGAACCTGGGGGTCAGGTCTACATACATTTACTGTAATTCGGCCTCCCTCAGTGCCCGGGATATAGTCATAATAGGTCCTGACTGGTTTCAAGTGAAAATAACCCTTTGAAAAGCAGTTTTTTCCCAATTTTTTTCACTCCCAACATATGTAGAAGGGATAAACTATTTTTGTGACCGTTTTTGGACTGTAAACACCTCGCGGTTCAGTTATTTTTTGCCGTAGAAAGATGACAAAGACGGATGAAAAAAATCGCCTTGTGGTCACGGTATACATTCAGTAGTTCAATGGCGAAAACGTTTCGTAAAACTTCAGTATCCACTCACCTGACTTAGGGACATCCCTGGACTTCAACAACGAACATCACCTCAACAGGACTAGGAATATCTGCTTGTATAATTGCGGTGCAGGCCTTGTCTTGAAGAAGTAGCATCCCTTGACCCCTTGACCTGAACTCAATAGAAACGCGAGTTAACAGTGGATTCCGAAGGGTGACTCTATCTTCTTCCACGGCATATATTGCAACTAAAACTAGCCGTATCCCCTAGCCTGAGCCAAGAACACCCCCTGGCGACCACCAGGAGATAGTTTTCCTTCAGCGAAACCGGCGCGCCCTGTCAGTTCTCACCAAAGAACACACAGAAAAGGACATCTTTCAAACATAAAAAAAACATAAATATGCGCAAAATGTTGCCCGACAAAACCTCGTTGTTGTCCCGTAAAGTCAGAGACAATCGCTCATCAAGATCCTTATATATAATGTAGAAGGGTTGTACTTGATGGATAATGCACCAAATCTGACAATTACAGCGCAGAAAACGGAAAATTTTGACTTTAAAACCAGCTATACTAGTGCGCAAAACTTGACGAATAAACCACGGGCGACGCCCGTGAACCTGGGGGTCAGGTCTACATACATTTACTGTAATTCGGCCTCCCTCAGTGCCCGGGATATAGTCATAATAGGTCCTGACTGGTTTCAAGTGAAAATAACCCTTTGAAAAGCAGTTTTTTCCCAATTTTTTTCACTCCCAACATATGTAGAAGGGATAAACTATTTTTGTGACCGTTTTTGGACTGTAAACACCTCGCGGTTCAGTTATTTTTTGCCGTAGAAAGATGACAAAGACGGATGAAAAAAATCGCCTTGTGGTCACGGTATACATTCAGTAGTTCAATGGCGAAAACGTTTCGTAAACCTTCAGTATCCACTCACCTGACTTAGGGACATCCCTGGACTTCAACAACGAACATCACCTCAACAGGACTAGGAATATCTGCTTGTATAATTGCGGTGCAGGCCTTGTCTTGAAGAAGTAGCATCCCTTGACCCCTTGACCTGAACTCAATAGAAACGCGAGTTAACAGTGGATTCCGAAGGGTGACTCTATCTTCTTCCACGGCATATATTGCAACTAAAACTAGCCGTATCCCCTAGCCTGAGCCAAGAACACCCCCTGGCGACCACCAGGAGATAGTTTTCCTTCAGCGAAACCGGCGCGCCCTGTCAGTTCTCACCAAAGAACACACAGAAAAGGACATCTTTCAAACATAAAAAAAACATAAATATGCGCAAAATGTTGCCCGACAAAACCTCGTTGTTGTCCCGTAAAGTCAGAGACAATCGCTCATCAAGATCCTTATATATAATGTAGAAGGGTTGTACTTGATGGATAATGCACCAAATCTGACAATTACAGCGCAGAAAACGGAAAATTTTGACTTTAAAACCAGCTATACTAGTGCGCAAAACTTGACGAATAAACCACGGGCGACGCCCGTGAACCTGGGGGTCAGGTCTACATACATTTACTGTAATTCGGCCTCCCTCAGTGCCCGGGATATAGTCATAATAGGTCCTGACTGGTTTCAAGTGAAAATAACCCTTTGAAAAGCAGTTTTTTCCCAATTTTTTTCACTCCCAACATATGTAGAAGGGATAAACTATTTTTGTGACCGTTTTTGGACTGTAAACACCTCGCGGTTCAGTTATTTTTTGCCGTAGAAAGATGACAAAGACGGATGAAAAAAATCGCCTTGTGGTCACGGTATACATTCAGTAGTTCAATGGCGAAAACGTTTCGTAAACCTTCAGTATCCACTCACCTGACTTAGGGACATCCCTGGACTTCAACAACGAACATCACCTCAACAGGACTAGGAATATCTGCTTGTATAATTGCGGTGCAGGCCTTGTCTTGAAGAAGTAGCATCCCTTGACCCCTTGACCTGAACTCAATAGAAACGCGAGTTAACAGTGGATTCCGAAGGGTGACTCTATCTTCTTCCACGGCATATATTGCAACTAAAACTAGCCGTATCCCCTAGCCTGAGCCAAGAACACCCCCTGGCGACCACCAGGAGATAGTTTTCCTTCAGCGAAACCGGCGCGCCCTGTCAGTTCTCACCAAAGAACACACAGAAAAGGACATCTTTCAAACATAAAAAAAACATAAATATGCGCAAAATGTTGCCCGACAAAACCTCGTTGTTGTCCCGTAAAGTCAGAGACAATCGCTCATCAAGATCCTTATATATAATGTAGAAGGGTTGTACTTGATGGATAATGCACCAAATCTGACAATTACAGCGCAGAAAACGGAAAATTTTGACTTTAAAACCAGCTATACTAGTGCGCAAAACTTGACGAATAAACCACGGGCGACGCCCGTGAACCTGGGGGTCAGGTCTACATACATTTACTGTAATTCGGCCTCCCTCAGTGCCCGGGATATAGTCATAATAGGTCCTGACTGGTTTCAAGTGAAAATAACCCTTTGAAAAGCAGTTTTTTCCCAATTTTTTTCACTCCCAACATATGTAGAAGGGATAAACTATTTTTGTGACCGTTTTTGGACTGTAAACACCTCGCGGTTCAGTTATTTTTTGCCGTAGAAAGATGACAAAGACGGATGAAAAAAATCGCCTTGTGGTCACGGTATACATTCAGTAGTTCAATGGCGAAAACGTTTCGTAAAACTTCAGTATCCACTCACCTGACTTAGGGACATCCCTGGACTTCAACAACGAACATCACCTCAACAGGACTAGGAATATCTGCTTGTATAATTGCGGTGCAGGCCTTGTCTTGAAGAAGTAGCATCCCTTGACCCCTTGACCTGAACTCAATAGAAACGCGAGTTAACAGTGGATTCCGAAGGGTGACTCTATCTTCTTCCACGGCATATATTGCAACTAAAACTAGCCGTATCCCCTAGCCTGAGCCAAGAACACCCCCTGGCGACCACCAGGAGATAGTTTTCCTTCAGCGAAACCGGCGCGCCCTGTCAGTTCTCACCAAAGAACACACAGAAAAGGACATCTTTCAAACATAAAAAAAACATAAATATGCGCAAAATGTTGCCCGACAAAACCTCGTTGTTGTCCCGTAAAGTCAGAGACAATCGCTCATCAAGATCCTTATATATAATGTAGAAGGGTTGTACTTGATGGATAATGCACCAAATCTGACAATTACAGCGCAGAAAACGGAAAATTTTGACTTTAAAACCAGCTATACTAGTGCGCAAAACTTGACGAATAAACCACGGGCGACGCCCGTGAACCTGGGGGTCAGGTCTACATACATTTACTGTAATTCGGCCTCCCTCAGTGCCCGGGATATAGTCATAATAGGTCCTGACTGGTTTCAAGTGAAAATAACCCTTTGAAAAGCAGTTTTTTCCCAATTTTTTTCACTCCCAACATATGTAGAAGGGATAAACTATTTTTGTGACCGTTTTTGGACTGTAAACACCTCGCGGTTCAGTTATTTTTTGCCGTAGAAAGATGACAAAGACGGATGAAAAAAATCGCCTTGTGGTCACGGTATACATTCAGTAGTTCAATGGCGAAAACGTTTCGTAAAACTTCAGTATCCACTCACCTGACTTAGGGACATCCCTGGACTTCAACAACGAACATCACCTCAACAGGACTAGGAATATCTGCTTGTATAATTGCGGTGCAGGCCTTGTCTTGAAGAAGTAGCATCCCTTGACCCCTTGACCTGAACTCAATAGAAACGCGAGTTAACAGTGGATTCCGAAGGGTGACTCTATCTTCTTCCACGGCATATATTGCAACTAAAACTAGCCGTATCCCCTAGCCTGAGCCAAGAACACCCCCTGGCGACCACCAGGAGATAGTTTTCCTTCAGCGAAACCGGCGCGCCCTGTCAGTTCTCACCAAAGAACACACAGAAAAGGACATCTTTCAAACATAAAAAAAACATAAATATGCGCAAAATGTTGCCCGACAAAACCTCGTTGTTGTCCCGTAAAGTCAGAGACAATCGCTCATCAAGATCCTTATATATAATGTAGAAGGGTTGTACTTGATGGATAATGCACCAAATCTGACAATTACAGCGCAGAAAACGGAAAATTTTGACTTTAAAACCAGCTATACTAGTGCGCAAAACTTGACGAATAAACCACGGGCGACGCCCGTGAACCTGGGGGTCAGGTCTACATACATTTACTGTAATTCGGCCTCCCTCAGTGCCCGGGATATAGTCATAATAGGTCCTGACTGGTTTCAAGTGAAAATAACCCTTTGAAAAGCAGTTTTTTCCCAATTTTTTTCACTCCCAACATATGTAGAAGGGATAAACTATTTTTGTGACCGTTTTTGGACTGTAAACACCTCGCGGTTCAGTTATTTTTTGCCGTAGAAAGATGACAAAGACGGATGAAAAAAATCGCCTTGTGGTCACGGTATACATTCAGTAGTTCAATGGCGAAAACGTTTCGTAAAACTTCAGTATCCACTCACCTGACTTAGGGACATCCCTGAACTTCAACAACGAACATCACCTCAACAGGACTAGGAATATCTGCTTGTATAATTGCGGTGCAGGCCTTGTCTTGAAGAAGTAGCATCCCTTGACCCCTTGACCTGAACTCAATAGAAACGCGAGTTAACAGTGGATTCCGAAGGGTGACTCTATCTTCTTCCACGGCATATATTGCAACTAAAACTAGCCGTATCCCCTAGCCTGAGCCAAGAACACCCCCTGGCGACCACCAGGAGATAGTTTTCCTTCAGCGAAACCGGCGCGCCCTGTCAGTTCTCACCAAAGAACACACAGAAAAGGACATCTTTCAAACATAAAAAAAACATAAATATGCGCAAAATGTTGCCCGACAAAACCTCGTTGTTGTCCCGTAAAGTCAGAGACAATCGCTCATCAAGATCCTTATATATAATGTAGAAGGGTTGTACTTGATGGATAATGCACCAAATCTGACAATTACAGCGCAGAAAACGGAAAATTTTGACTTTAAAACCAGCTATACTAGTGCGCAAAACTTGACGAATAAACCACGGGCGACGCCCGTGAACCTGGGGGTCAGGTCTACATACATTTACTGTAATTCGGCCTCCCTCAGTGCCCGGGATATAGTCATAATAGGTCCTGACTGGTTTCAAGTGAAAATAACCCTTTGAAAAGCAGTTTTTTCCCAATTTTTTTCACTCCCAACATATGTAGAAGGGATAAACTATTTTTGTGACCGTTTTTGGACTGTAAACACCTCGCGGTTCAGTTATTTTTTGCCGTAGAAAGATGACAAAGACGGATGAAAAAAATCGCCTTGTGGTCACGGTATACATTCAGTAGTTCAATGGCGAAAACGTTTCGTAAAACTTCAGTATCCACTCACCTGACTTAGGGACATCCCTGGACTTCAACAACGAACATCACCTCAACAGGACTAGGAATATCTGCTTGTATAATTGCGGTGCAGGCCTTGTCTTGAAGAAGTAGCATCCCTTGACCCCTTGACCTGAACTCAATAGAAACGCGAGTTAACAGTGGATTCCGAAGGGTGACTCTATCTTCTTCCACGGCATATATTGCAACTAAAACTAGCCGTATCCCCTAGCCTGAGCCAAGAACACCCCCTGGCGACCACCAGGAGATAGTTTTCCTTCAGCGAAACCGGCGCGCCCTGTCAGTTCTCACCAAAGAACACACAGAAAAGGACATCTTTCAAACATAAAAAAAACATAAATATGCGCAAAATGTTGCCCGACAAAACCTCGTTGTTGTCCCGTAAAGTCAGAGACAATCGCTCATCAAGATCCTTATATATAATGTAGAAGGGTTGTACTTGATGGATAATGCACCAAATCTGACAATTACAGCGCAGAAAACGGAAAATTTTGACTTTAAAACCAGCTATACTAGTGCGCAAAACTTGACGAATAAACCACGGGCGACGCCCGTGAACCTGGGGGTCAGGTCTACATACATTTACTGTAATTCGGCCTCCCTCAGTGCCCGGGATATAGTCATAATAGGTCCTGACTGGTTTCAAGTGAAAATAACCCTTTGAAAAGCAGTTTTTTCCCAATTTTTTTCACTCCCAACATATGTAGAAGGGATAAACTATTTTTGTGACCGTTTTTGGACTGTAAACACCTCGCGGTTCAGTTATTTTTTGCCGTAGAAAGATGACAAAGACGGATGAAAAAAATCGCCTTGTGGTCACGGTATACATTCAGTAGTTCAATGGCGAAAACGTTTCGTAAAACTTCAGTATCCACTCACCTGACTTAGGGACATCCCTGGACTTCAACAACGAACATCACCTCAACAGGACTAGGAATATCTGCTTGTATAATTGCGGTGCAGGCCTTGTCTTGAAGAAGTAGCATCCCTTGACCCCTTGACCTGAACTCAATAGAAACGCGAGTTAACAGTGGATTCCGAAGGGTGACTCTATCTTCTTCCACGGCATATATTGCAACTAAAACTAGCCGTATCCCCTAGCCTGAGCCAAGAACACCCCCTGGCGACCACCAGGAGATAGTTTTCCTTCAGCGAAACCGGCGCGCCCTGTCAGTTCTCACCAAAGAACACACAGAAAAGGACATCTTTCAAACATAAAAAAAACATAAATATGCGCAAAATGTTGCCCGACAAAACCTCGTTGTTGTCCCGTAAAGTCAGAGACAATCGCTCATCAAGATCCTTATATATAATGTAGAAGGGTTGTACTTGATGGATAATGCACCAAATCTGACAATTACAGCGCAGAAAACGGAAAATTTTGACTTTAAAACCAGCTATACTAGTGCGCAAAACTTGACGAATAAACCACGGGCGACGCCCGTGAACCTGGGGGTCAGGTCTACATACATTTACTGTAATTCGGCCTCCCTCAGTGCCCGGGATATAGTCATAATAGGTCCTGACTGGTTTCAAGTGAAAATAACCCTTTGAAAAGCAGTTTTTTCCCAATTTTTTTCACTCCCAACATATGTAGAAGGGATAAACTATTTTTGTGACCGTTTTTGGACTGTAAACACCTCGCGGTTCAGTTATTTTTTGCCGTAGAAAGATGACAAAGACGGATGAAAAAAATCGCCTTGTGGTCACGGTATACATTCAGTAGTTCAATGGCGAAAACGTTTCGTAAAACTTCAGTATCCACTCACCTGACTTAGGGACATCCCTGGACTTCAACAACGAACATCACCTCAACAGGACTAGGAATATCTGCTTGTATAATTGCGGTGCAGGCCTTGTCTTGAAGAAGTAGCATCCCTTGACCCCTTGACCTGAACTCAATAGAAACGCGAGTTAACAGTGGATTCCGAAGGGTGACTCTATCTTCTTCCACGGCATATATTGCAACTAAAACTAGCCGTATCCCCTAGCCTGAGCCAAGAACACCCCCTGGCGACCACCAGGAGATAGTTTTCCTTCAGCGAAACCGGCGCGCCCTGTCAGTTCTCACCAAAGAACACACAGAAAAGGACATCTTTCAAACATAAAAAAAACATAAATATGCGCAAAATGTTGCCCGACAAAACCTCGTTGTTGTCCCGTAAAGTCAGAGACAATCGCTCATCAAGATCCTTATATATAATGTAGAAGGGTTGTACTTGATGGATAATGCACCAAATCTGACAATTACAGCGCAGAAAACGGAAAATTTTGACTTTAAAACCAGCTATACTAGTGCGCAAAACTTGACGAATAAACCACGGGCGACGCCCGTGAACCTGGGGGTCAGGTCTACATACATTTACTGTAATTCGGCCTCCCTCAGTGCCCGGGATATAGTCATAATAGGTCCTGACTGGTTTCAAGTGAAAATAACCCTTTGAAAAGCAGTTTTTTCCCAATTTTTTTCACTCCCAACATATGTAGAAGGGATAAACTATTTTTGTGACCGTTTTTGGACTGTAAACACCTCGCGGTTCAGTTATTTTTTGCCGTAGAAAGATGACAAAGACGGATGAAAAAAATCGCCTTGTGGTCACGGTATACATTCAGTAGTTCAATGGCGAAAACGTTTCGTAAAACTTCAGTATCCACTCACCTGACTTAGGGACATCCCTGAACTTCAACAACGAACATCACCTCAACAGGACTAGGAATATCTGCTTGTATAATTGCGGTGCAGGCCTTGTCTTGAAGAAGTAGCATCCCTTGACCCCTTGACCTGAACTCAATAGAAACGCGAGTTAACAGTGGATTCCGAAGGGTGACTCTATCTTCTTCCACGGCATATATTGCAACTAAAACTAGCCGTATCCCCTAGCCTGAGCCAAGAACACCCCCTGGCGACCACCAGGAGATAGTTTTCCTTCAGCGAAACCGGCGCGCCCTGTCAGTTCTCACCAAAGAACACACAGAAAAGGACATCTTTCAAACATAAAAAAAACATAAATATGCGCAAAATGTTGCCCGACAAAACCTCGTTGTTGTCCCGTAAAGTCAGAGACAATCGCTCATCAAGATCCTTATATATAATGTAGAAGGGTTGTACTTGATGGATAATGCACCAAATCTGACAATTACAGCGCAGAAAACGGAAAATTTTGACTTTAAAACCAGCTATACTAGTGCGCAAAACTTGACGAATAAACCACGGGCGACGCCCGTGAACCTGGGGGTCAGGTCTACATACATTTACTGTAATTCGGCCTCCCTCAGTGCCCGGGATATAGTCATAATAGGTCCTGACTGGTTTCAAGTGAAAATAACCCTTTGAAAAGCAGTTTTTTCCCAATTTTTTTCACTCCCAACATATGTAGAAGGGATAAACTATTTTTGTGACCGTTTTTGGACTGTAAACACCTCGCGGTTCAGTTATTTTTTGCCGTAGAAAGATGACAAAGACGGATGAAAAAAATCGCCTTGTGGTCACGGTATACATTCAGTAGTTCAATGGCGAAAACGTTTCGTAAAACTTCAGTATCCACTCACCTGACTTAGGGACATCCCTGGACTTCAACAACGAACATCACCTCAACAGGACTAGGAATATCTGCTTGTATAATTGCGGTGCAGGCCTTGTCTTGAAGAAGTAGCATCCCTTGACCCCTTGACCTGAACTCAATAGAAACGCGAGTTAACAGTGGATTCCGAAGGGTGACTCTATCTTCTTCCACGGCATATATTGCAACTAAAACTAGCCGTATCCCCTAGCCTGAGCCAAGAACACCCCCTGGCGACCACCAGGAGATAGTTTTCCTTCAGCGAAACCGGCGCGCCCTGTCAGTTCTCACCAAAGAACACACAGAAAAGGACATCTTTCAAACATAAAAAAAACATAAATATGCGCAAAATGTTGCCCGACAAAACCTCGTTGTTGTCCCGTAAAGTCAGAGACAATCGCTCATCAAGATCCTTATATATAATGTAGAAGGGTTGTACTTGATGGATAATGCACCAAATCTGACAATTACAGCGCAGAAAACGGAAAATTTTGACTTTAAAACCAGCTATACTAGTGCGCAAAACTTGACGAATAAACCACGGGCGACGCCCGTGAACCTGGGGGTCAGGTCTACATACATTTACTGTAATTCGGCCTCCCTCAGTGCCCGGGATATAGTCATAATAGGTCCTGACTGGTTTCAAGTGAAAATAACCCTTTGAAAAGCAGTTTTTTCCCAATTTTTTTCACTCCCAACATATGTAGAAGGGATAAACTATTTTTGTGACCGTTTTTGGACTGTAAACACCTCGCGGTTCAGTTATTTTTTGCCGTAGAAAGATGACAAAGACGGATGAAAAAAATCGCCTTGTGGTCACGGTATACATTCAGTAGTTCAATGGCGAAAACGTTTCGTAAAACTTCAGTATCCACTCACCTGACTTAGGGACATCCCTGGACTTCAACAACGAACATCACCTCAACAGGACTAGGAATATCTGCTTGTATAATTGCGGTGCAGGCCTTGTCTTGAAGAAGTAGCATCCCTTGACCCCTTGACCTGAACTCAATAGAAACGCGAGTTAACAGTGGATTCCGAAGGGTGACTCTATCTTCTTCCACGGCATATATTGCAACTAAAACTAGCCGTATCCCCTAGCCTGAGCCAAGAACACCCCCTGGCGACCACCAGGAGATAGTTTTCCTTCAGCGAAACCGGCGCGCCCTGTCAGTTCTCACCAAAGAACACACAGAAAAGGACATCTTTCAAACATAAAAAAAACATAAATATGCGCAAAATGTTGCCCGACAAAACCTCGTTGTTGTCCCGTAAAGTCAGAGACAATCGCTCATCAAGATCCTTATATATAATGTAGAAGGGTTGTACTTGATGGATAATGCACCAAATCTGACAATTACAGCGCAGAAAACGGAAAATTTTGACTTTAAAACCAGCTATACTAGTGCGCAAAACTTGACGAATAAACCACGGGCGACGCCCGTGAACCTGGGGGTCAGGTCTACATACATTTACTGTAATTCGGCCTCCCTCAGTGCCCGGGATATAGTCATAATAGGTCCTGACTGGTTTCAAGTGAAAATAACCCTTTGAAAAGCAGTTTTTTCCCAATTTTTTTCACTCCCAACATATGTAGAAGGGATAAACTATTTTTGTGACCGTTTTTGGACTGTAAACACCTCGCGGTTCAGTTATTTTTTGCCGTAGAAAGATGACAAAGACGGATGAAAAAAATCGCCTTGTGGTCACGGTATACATTCAGTAGTTCAATGGCGAAAACGTTTCGTAAAACTTCAGTATCCACTCACCTGACTTAGGGACATCCCTGGACTTCAACAACGAACATCACCTCAACAGGACTAGGAATATCTGCTTGTATAATTGCGGTGCAGGCCTTGTCTTGAAGAAGTAGCATCCCTTGACCCCTTGACCTGAACTCAATAGAAACGCGAGTTAACAGTGGATTCCGAAGGGTGACTCTATCTTCTTCCACGGCATATATTGCAACTAAAACTAGCCGTATCCCCTAGCCTGAGCCAAGAACACCCCCTGGCGACCACCAGGAGATAGTTTTCCTTCAGCGAAACCGGCGCGCCCTGTCAGTTCTCACCAAAGAACACACAGAAAAGGACATCTTTCAAACATAAAAAAAACATAAATATGCGCAAAATGTTGCCCGACAAAACCTCGTTGTTGTCCCGTAAAGTCAGAGACAATCGCTCATCAAGATCCTTATATATAATGTAGAAGGGTTGTACTTGATGGATAATGCACCAAATCTGACAATTACAGCGCAGAAAACGGAAAATTTTGACTTTAAAACCAGCTATACTAGTGCGCAAAACTTGACGAATAAACCACGGGCGACGCCCGTGAACCTGGGGGTCAGGTCTACATACATTTACTGTAATTCGGCCTCCCTCAGTGCCCGGGATATAGTCATAATAGGTCCTGACTGGTTTCAAGTGAAAATAACCCTTTGAAAAGCAGTTTTTTCCCAATTTTTTTCACTCCCAACATATGTAGAAGGGATAAACTATTTTTGTGACCGTTTTTGGACTGTAAACACCTCGCGGTTCAGTTATTTTTTGCCGTAGAAAGATGACAAAGACGGATGAAAAAAATCGCCTTGTGGTCACGGTATACATTCAGTAGTTCAATGGCGAAAACGTTTCGTAAAACTTCAGTATCCACTCACCTGACTTAGGGACATCCCTGGACTTCAACAACGAACATCACCTCAACAGGACTAGGAATATCTGCTTGTATAATTGCGGTGCAGGCCTTGTCTTGAAGAAGTAGCATCCCTTGACCCCTTGACCTGAACTCAATAGAAACGCGAGTTAACAGTGGATTCCGAAGGGTGACTCTATCTTCTTCCACGGCATATATTGCAACTAAAACTAGCCGTATCCCCTAGCCTGAGCCAAGAACACCCCCTGGCGACCACCAGGAGATAGTTTTCCTTCAGCGAAACCGGCGCGCCCTGTCAGTTCTCACCAAAGAACACACAGAAAAGGACATCTTTCAAACATAAAAAAAACATAAATATGCGCAAAATGTTGCCCGACAAAACCTCGTTGTTGTCCCGTAAAGTCAGAGACAATCGCTCATCAAGATCCTTATATATAATGTAGAAGGGTTGTACTTGATGGATAATGCACCAAATCTGACAATTACAGCGCAGAAAACGGAAAATTTTGACTTTAAAACCAGCTATACTAGTGCGCAAAACTTGACGAATAAACCACGGGCGACGCCCGTGAACCTGGGGGTCAGGTCTACATACATTTACTGTAATTCGGCCTCCCTCAGTGCCCGGGATATAGTCATAATAGGTCCTGACTGGTTTCAAGTGAAAATAACCCTTTGAAAAGCAGTTTTTTCCCAATTTTTTTCACTCCCAACATATGTAGAAGGGATAAACTATTTTTGTGACCGTTTTTGGACTGTAAACACCTCGCGGTTCAGTTATTTTTTGCCGTAGAAAGATGACAAAGACGGATGAAAAAAATCGCCTTGTGGTCACGGTATACATTCAGTAGTTCAATGGCGAAAACGTTTCGTAAAACTTCAGTATCCACTCACCTGACTTAGGGACATCCCTGGACTTCAACAACGAACATCACCTCAACAGGACTAGGAATATCTGCTTGTATAATTGCGGTGCAGGCCTTGTCTTGAAGAAGTAGCATCCCTTGACCCCTTGACCTGAACTCAATAGAAACGCGAGTTAACAGTGGATTCCGAAGGGTGACTCTATCTTCTTCCACGGCATATATTGCAACTAAAACTAGCCGTATCCCCTAGCCTGAGCCAAGAACACCCCCTGGCGACCACCAGGAGATAGTTTTCCTTCAGCGAAACCGGCGCGCCCTGTCAGTTCTCACCAAAGAACACACAGAAAAGGACATCTTTCAAACATAAAAAAAACATAAATATGCGCAAAATGTTGCCCGACAAAACCTCGTTGTTGTCCCGTAAAGTCAGAGACAATCGCTCATCAAGATCCTTATATATAATGTAGAAGGGTTGTACTTGATGGATAATGCACCAAATCTGACAATTACAGCGCAGAAAACGGAAAATTTTGACTTTAAAACCAGCTATACTAGTGCGCAAAACTTGACGAATAAACCACGGGCGACGCCCGTGAACCTGGGGGTCAGGTCTACATACATTTACTGTAATTCGGCCTCCCTCAGTGCCCGGGATATAGTCATAATAGGTCCTGACTGGTTTCAAGTGAAAATAACCCTTTGAAAAGCAGTTTTTTCCCAATTTTTTTCACTCCCAACATATGTAGAAGGGATAAACTATTTTTGTGACCGTTTTTGGACTGTAAACACCTCGCGGTTCAGTTATTTTTTGCCGTAGAAAGATGACAAAGACGGATGAAAAAAATCGCCTTGTGGTCACGGTATACATTCAGTAGTTCAATGGCGAAAACGTTTCGTAAAACTTCAGTATCCACTCACCTGACTTAGGGACATCCCTGGACTTCAACAACGAACATCACCTCAACAGGACTAGGAATATCTGCTTGTATAATTGCGGTGCAGGCCTTGTCTTGAAGAAGTAGCATCCCTTGACCCCTTGACCTGAACTCAATAGAAACGCGAGTTAACAGTGGATTCCGAAGGGTGACTCTATCTTCTTCCACGGCATACATTGCAACTAAAACTAGCCGTATCCCCTAGCCTGAGCCAAGAACACCCCCTGGCGACCACCAGGAGATAGTTTTCCTTCAGCGAAACCGGCGCGCCCTGTCAGTTCTCACCAAAGAACACACAGAAAAGGACATCTTTCAAACATAAAAAAAACATAAATATGCGCAAAATGTTGCCCGACAAAACCTCGTTGTTGTCCCGTAAAGTCAGAGACAATCGCTCATCAAGATCCTTATATATAATGTAGAAGGGTTGTACTTGATGGATAATGCACCAAATCTGACAATTACAGCGCAGAAAACGGAAAATTTTGACTTTAAAACCAGCTATACTAGTGCGCAAAACTTGACGAATAAACCACGGGCGACGCCCGTGAACCTGGGGGTCAGGTCTACATACATTTACTGTAATTCGGCCTCCCTCAGTGCCCGGGATATAGTCATAATAGGTCCTGACTGGTTTCAAGTGAAAATAACCCTTTGAAAAGCAGTTTTTTCCCAATTTTTTTCACTCCCAACATATGTAGAAGGGATAAACTATTTTTGTGACCGTTTTTGGACTGTAAACACCTCGCGGTTCAGTTATTTTTTGCCGTAGAAAGATGACAAAGACGGATGAAAAAAATCGCCTTGTGGTCACGGTATACATTCAGTAGTTCAATGGCGAAAACGTTTCGTAAAACTTCAGTATCCACTCACCTGACTTAGGGACATCCCTGGACTTCAACAACGAACATCACCTCAACAGGACTAGGAATATCTGCTTGTATAATTGCGGTGCAGGCCTTGTCTTGAAGAAGTAGCATCCCTTGACCCCTTGACCTGAACTCAATAGAAACGCGAGTTAACAGTGGATTCCGAAGGGTGACTCTATCTTCTTCCACGGCATATATTGCAACTAAAACTAGCCGTATCCCCTAGCCTGAGCCAAGAACACCCCCTGGCGACCACCAGGAGATAGTTTTCCTTCAGCGAAACCGGCGCGCCCTGTCAGTTCTCACCAAAGAACACACAGAAAAGGACATCTTTCAAACATAAAAAAAACATAAATATGCGCAAAATGTTGCCCGACAAAACCTCGTTGTTGTCCCGTAAAGTCAGAGACAATCGCTCATCAAGATCCTTATATATAATGTAGAAGGGTTGTACTTGATGGATAATGCACCAAATCTGACAATTACAGCGCAGAAAACGGAAAATTTTGACTTTAAAACCAGCTATACTAGTGCGCAAAACTTGACGAATAAACCACGGGCGACGCCCGTGAACCTGGGGGTCAGGTCTACATACATTTACTGTAATTCGGCCTCCCTCAGTGCCCGGGATATAGTCATAATAGGTCCTGACTGGTTTCAAGTGAAAATAACCCTTTGAAAAGCAGTTTTTTCCCAATTTTTTTCACTCCCAACATATGTAGAAGGGATAAACTATTTTTGTGACCGTTTTTGGACTGTAAACACCTCGCGGTTCAGTTATTTTTTGCCGTAGAAAGATGACAAAGACGGATGAAAAAAATCGCCTTGTGGTCACGGTATACATTCAGTAGTTCAATGGCGAAAACGTTTCGTAAAACTTCAGTATCCACTCACCTGACTTAGGGACATCCCTGGACTTCAACAACGAACATCACCTCAACAGGACTAGGAATATCTGCTTGTATAATTGCGGTGCAGGCCTTGTCTTGAAGAAGTAGCATCCCTTGACCCCTTGACCTGAACTCAATAGAAACGCGAGTTAACAGTGGATTCCGAAGGGTGACTCTATCTTCTTCCACGGCATATATTGCAACTAAAACTAGCCGTATCCCCTAGCCTGAGCCAAGAACACCCCCTGGCGACCACCAGGAGATAGTTTTCCTTCAGCGAAACCGGCGCGCCCTGTCAGTTCTCACCAAAGAACACACAGAAAAGGACATCTTTCAAACATAAAAAAAACATAAATATGCGCAAAATGTTGCCCGACAAAACCTCGTTGTTGTCCCGTAAAGTCAGAGACAATCGCTCATCAAGATCCTTATATATAATGTAGAAGGGTTGTACTTGATGGATAATGCACCAAATCTGACAATTACAGCGCAGAAAACGGAAAATTTTGACTTTAAAACCAGCTATACTAGTGCGCAAAACTTGACGAATAAACCACGGGCGACGCCCGTGAACCTGGGGGTCAGGTCTACATACATTTACTGTAATTCGGCCTCCCTCAGTGCCCGGGATATAGTCATAATAGGTCCTGACTGGTTTCAAGTGAAAATAACCCTTTGAAAAGCAGTTTTTTCCCAATTTTTTTCACTCCCAACATATGTAGAAGGGATAAACTATTTTTGTGACCGTTTTTGGACTGTAAACACCTCGCGGTTCAGTTATTTTTTGCCGTAGAAAGATGACAAAGACGGATGAAAAAAATCGCCTTGTGGTCACGGTATACATTCAGTAGTTCAATGGCGAAAACGTTTCGTAAACCTTCAGTATCCACTCACCTGACTTAGGGACATCCCTGGACTTCAACAACGAACATCACCTCAACAGGACTAGGAATATCTGCTTGTATAATTGCGGTGCAGGCCTTGTCTTGAAGAAGTAGCATCCCTTGACCCCTTGACCTGAACTCAATAGAAACGCGAGTTAACAGTGGATTCCGAAGGGTGACTCTATCTTCTTCCACGGCATATATTGCAACTAAAACTAGCCGTATCCCCTAGCCTGAGCCAAGAACACCCCCTGGCGACCACCAGGAGATAGTTTTCCTTCAGCGAAACCGGCGCGCCCTGTCAGTTCTCACCAAAGAACACACAGAAAAGGACATCTTTCAAACATAAAAAAAACATAAATATGCGCAAAATGTTGCCCGACAAAACCTCGTTGTTGTCCCGTAAAGTCAGAGACAATCGCTCATCAAGATCCTTATATATAATGTAGAAGGGTTGTACTTGATGGATAATGCACCAAATCTGACAATTACAGCGCAGAAAACGGAAAATTTTGACTTTAAAACCAGCTATACTAGTGCGCAAAACTTGACGAATAAACCACGGGCGACGCCCGTGAACCTGGGGGTCAGGTCTACATACATTTACTGTAATTCGGCCTCCCTCAGTGCCCGGGATATAGTCATAATAGGTCCTGACTGGTTTCAAGTGAAAATAACCCTTTGAAAAGCAGTTTTTTCCCAATTTTTTTCACTCCCAACATATGTAGAAGGGATAAACTATTTTTGTGACCGTTTTTGGACTGTAAACACCTCGCGGTTCAGTTATTTTTTGCCGTAGAAAGATGACAAAGACGGATGAAAAAAATCGCCTTGTGGTCACGGTATACATTCAGTAGTTCAATGGCGAAAACGTTTCGTAAAACTTCAGTATCCACTCACCTGACTTAGGGACATCCCTGGACTTCAACAACGAACATCACCTCAACAGGACTAGGAATATCTGCTTGTATAATTGCGGTGCAGGCCTTGTCTTGAAGAAGTAGCATCCCTTGACCCCTTGACCTGAACTCAATAGAAACGCGAGTTAACAGTGGATTCCGAAGGGTGACTCTATCTTCTTCCACGGCATATATTGCAACTAAAACTAGCCGTATCCCCTAGCCTGAGCCAAGAACACCCCCTGGCGACCACCAGGAGATAGTTTTCCTTCAGCGAAACCGGCGCGCCCTGTCAGTTCTCACCAAAGAACACACAGAAAAGGACATCTTTCAAACATAAAAAAAACATAAATATGCGCAAAATGTTGCCCGACAAAACCTCGTTGTTGTCCCGTAAAGTCAGAGACAATCGCTCATCAAGATCCTTATATATAATGTAGAAGGGTTGTACTTGATGGATAATGCACCAAATCTGACAATTACAGCGCAGAAAACGGAAAATTTTGACTTTAAAACCAGCTATACTAGTGCGCAAAACTTGACGAATAAACCACGGGCGACGCCCGTGAACCTGGGGGTCAGGTCTACATACATTTACTGTAATTCGGCCTCCCTCAGTGCCCGGGATATAGTCATAATAGGTCCTGACTGGTTTCAAGTGAAAATAACCCTTTGAAAAGCAGTTTTTTCCCAATTTTTTTCACTCCCAACATACGTAGAAGGGATAAACTATTTTTGTGACCGTTTTTGGACTGTAAACACCTCGCGGTTCAGTTATTTTTTGCCGTAGAAAGATGACAAAGACGGATGAAAAAAATCGCCTTGTGGTCACGGTATACATTCAGTAGTTCAATGGCGAAAACGTTTCGTAAAACTTCAGTATCCACTCACCTGACTTAGGGACATCCCTGGACTTCAACAACGAACATCACCTCAACAGGACTAGGAATATCTGCTTGTATAATTGCGGTGCAGGCCTTGTCTTGAAGAAGTAGCATCCCTTGACCCCTTGACCTGAACTCAATAGAAACGCGAGTTAACAGTGGATTCCGAAGGGTGACTCTATCTTCTTCCACGGCATATATTGCAACTAAAACTAGCCGTATCCCCTAGCCTGAGCCAAGAACACCCCCTGGCGACCACCAGGAGATAGTTTTCCTTCAGCGAAACCGGCGCGCCCTGTCAGTTCTCACCAAAGAACACACAGAAAAGGACATCTTTCAAACATAAAAAAAACATAAATATGCGCAAAATGTTGCCCGACAAAACCTCGTTGTTGTCCCGTAAAGTCAGAGACAATCGCTCATCAAGATCCTTATATATAATGTAGAAGGGTTGTACTTGATGGATAATGCACCAAATCTGACAATTACAGCGCAGAAAACGGAAAATTTTGACTTTAAAACCAGCTATACTAGTGCGCAAAACTTGACGAATAAACCACGGGCGACGCCCGTGAACCTGGGGGTCAGGTCTACATACATTTACTGTAATTCGGCCTCCCTCAGTGCCCGGGATATAGTCATAATAGGTCCTGACTGGTTTCAAGTGAAAATAACCCTTTGAAAAGCAGTTTTTTCCCAATTTTTTTCACTCCCAACATATGTAGAAGGGATAAACTATTTTTGTGACCGTTTTTGGACTGTAAACACCTCGCGGTTCAGTTATTTTTTGCCGTAGAAAGATGACAAAGACGGATGAAAAAAATCGCCTTGTCGTCACGGTATACATTCAGTAGTTCAATGGCGAAAACGTTTCGTAAAACTTCAGTATCCACTCACCTGACTTAGGGACATCCCTGGACTTCAACAACGAACATCACCTCAACAGGACTAGGAATATCTGCTTGTATAATTGCGGTGCAGGCCTTGTCTTGAAGAAGTAGCATCCCTTGACCCCTTGACCTGAACTCAATAGAAACGCGAGTTAACAGTGGATTCCGAAGGGTGACTCTATCTTCTTCCACGGCATATATTGCAACTAAAACTAGCCGTATCCCCTAGCCTGAGCCAAGAACACCCCCTGGCGACCACCAGGAGATAGTTTTCCTTCAGCGAAACCGGCGCGCCCTGTCAGTTCTCACCAAAGAACACACAGAAAAGGACATCTTTCAAACATAAAAAAAACATAAATATGCGCAAAATGTTGCCCGACAAAACCTCGTTGTTGTCCCGTAAAGTCAGAGACAATCGCTCATCAAGATCCTTATATATAATGTAGAAGGGTTGTACTTGATGGATAATGCACCAAATCTGACAATTACAGCGCAGAAAACGGAAAATTTTGACTTTAAAACCAGCTATACTAGTGCGCAAAACTTGACGAATAAACCACGGGCGACGCCCGTGAACCTGGGGGTCAGGTCTACATACATTTACTGTAATTCGGCCTCCCTCAGTGCCCGGGATATAGTCATAATAGGTCCTGACTGGTTTCAAGTGAAAATAACCCTTTGAAAAGCAGTTTTTTCCCAATTTTTTTCACTCCCAACATACGTAGAAGGGATAAACTATTTTTGTGACCGTTTTTGGACTGTAAACACCTCGCGGTTCAGTTATTTTTTGCCGTAGAAAGATGACAAAGACGGATGAAAAAAATCGCCTTGTCGTCACGGTATACATTCAGTAGTTCAATGGCGAAAACGTTTCGTAAAACTTCAGTATCCACTCACCTGACTTAGGGACATCCCTGGACTTCAACAACGAACATCACCTCAACAGGACTAGGAATATCTGCTTGTATAATTGCGGTGCAGGCCTTGTCTTGAAGAAGTAGCATCCCTTGACCCCTTGACCTGAACTCAATAGAAACGCGAGTTAACAGTGGATTCCGAAGGGTGACTCTATCTTCTTCCACGGCATATATTGCAACTAAAACTAGCCGTATCCCCTAGCCTGAGCCAAGAACACCCCCTGGCGACCACCAGGAGATAGTTTTCCTTCAGCGAAACCGGCGCGCCCTGTCAGTTCTCACCAAAGAACACACAGAAAAGGACATCTTTCAAACATAAAAAAAACATAAATATGCGCAAAATGTTGCCCGACAAAACCTCGTTGTTGTCCCGTAAAGTCAGAGACAATCGCTCATCAAGATCCTTATATATAATGTAGAAGGGTTGTACTTGATGGATAATGCACCAAATCTGACAATTACAGCGCAGAAAACGGAAAATTTTGACTTTAAAACCAGCTATACTAGTGCGCAAAACTTGACGAATAAACCACGGGCGACGCCCGTGAACCTGGGGGTCAGGTCTACATACATTTACTGTAATTCGGCCTCCCTCAGTGCCCGGGATATAGTCATAATAGGTCCTGACTGGTTTCAAGTGAAAATAACCCTTTGAAAAGCAGTTTTTTCCCAATTTTTTTCACTCCCAACATACGTAGAAGGGATAAACTATTTTTGTGACCGTTTTTGGACTGTAAACACCTCGCGGTTCAGTTATTTTTTGCCGTAGAAAGATGACAAAGACGGATGAAAAAAATCGCCTTGTGGTCACGGTATACATTCAGTAGTTCAATGGCGAAAACGTTTCGTAAAACTTCAGTATCCACTCACCTGACTTAGGGACATCCCTGGACTTCAACAACGAACATCACCTCAACAGGACTAGGAATATCTGCTTGTATAATTGCGGTGCAGGCCTTGTCTTGAAGAAGTAGCATCCCTTGACCCCTTGACCTGAACTCAATAGAAACGCGAGTTAACAGTGGATTCCGAAGGGTGACTCTATCTTCTTCCACGGCATATATTGCAACTAAAACTAGCCGTATCCCCTAGCCTGAGCCAAGAACACCCCCTGGCGACCACCAGGAGATAGTTTTCCTTCAGCGAAACCGGCGCGCCCTGTCAGTTCTCACCAAAGAACACACAGAAAAGGACATCTTTCAAACATAAAAAAAACATAAATATGCGCAAAATGTTGCCCGACAAAACCTCGTTGTTGTCCCGTAAAGTCAGAGACAATCGCTCATCAAGATCCTTATATATAATGTAGAAGGGTTGTACTTGATGGATAATGCACCAAATCTGACAATTACAGCGCAGAAAACGGAAAATTTTGACTTTAAAACCAGCTATACTAGTGCGCAAAACTTGACGAATAAACCACGGGCGACGCCCGTGAACCTGGGGGTCAGGTCTACATACATTTACTGTAATTCGGCCTCCCTCAGTGCCCGGGATATAGTCATAATAGGTCCTGACTGGTTTCAAGTGAAAATAACCCTTTGAAAAGCAGTTTTTTCCCAATTTTTTTCACTCCCAACATACGTAGAAGGGATAAACTATTTTTGTGACCGTTTTTGGACTGTAAACACCTCGCGGTTCAGTTATTTTTTGCCGTAGAAAGATGACAAAGACGGATGAAAAAAATCGCCTTGTGGTCACGGTATACATTCAGTAGTTCAATGGCGAAAACGTTTCGTAAAACTTCAGTATCCACTCACCTGACTTAGGGACATCCCTGGACTTCAACAACGAACATCACCTCAACAGGACTAGGAATATCTGCTTGTATAATTGCGGTGCAGGCCTTGTCTTGAAGAAGTAGCATCCCTTGACCCCTTGACCTGAACTCAATAGAAACGCGAGTTAACAGTGGATTCCGAAGGGTGACTCTATCTTCTTCCACGGCATATATTGCAACTAAAACTAGCCGTATCCCCTAGCCTGAGCCAAGAACACCCCCTGGCGACCACCAGGAGATAGTTTTCCTTCAGCGAAACCGGCGCGCCCTGTCAGTTCTCACCAAAGAACACACAGAAAAGGACATCTTTCAAACATAAAAAAAACATAAATATGCGCAAAATGTTGCCCGACAAAACCTCGTTGTTGTCCCGTAAAGTCAGAGACAATCGCTCATCAAGATCCTTATATATAATGTAGAAGGGTTGTACTTGATGGATAATGCACCAAATCTGACAATTACAGCGCAGAAAACGGAAAATTTTGACTTTAAAACCAGCTATACTAGTGCGCAAAACTTGACGAATAAACCACGGGCGACGCCCGTGAACCTGGGGGTCAGGTCTACATACATTTACTGTAATTCGGCCTCCCTCAGTGCCCGGGATATAGTCATAATAGGTCCTGACTGGTTTCAAGTGAAAATAACCCTTTGAAAAGCAGTTTTTTCCCAATTTTTTTCACTCCCAACATACGTAGAAGGGATAAACTATTTTTGTGACCGTTTTTGGACTGTAAACACCTCGCGGTTCAGTTATTTTTTGCCGTAGAAAGATGACAAAGACGGATGAAAAAAATCGCCTTGTGGTCACGGTATACATTCAGTAGTTCAATGGCGAAAACGTTTCGTAAAACTTCAGTATCCACTCACCTGACTTAGGGACATCCCTGGACTTCAACAACGAACATCACCTCAACAGGACTAGGAATATCTGCTTGTATAATTGCGGTGCAGGCCTTGTCTTGAAGAAGTAGCATCCCTTGACCCCTTGACCTGAACTCAATAGAAACGCGAGTTAACAGTGGATTCCGAAGGGTGACTCTATCTTCTTCCACGGCATATATTGCAACTAAAACTAGCCGTATCCCCTAGCCTGAGCCAAGAACACCCCCTGGCGACCACCAGGAGATAGTTTTCCTTCAGCGAAACCGGCGCGCCCTGTCAGTTCTCACCAAAGAACACACAGAAAAGGACATCTTTCAAACATAAAAAAAACATAAATATGCGCAAAATGTTGCCCGACAAAACCTCGTTGTTGTCCCGTAAAGTCAGAGACAATCGCTCATCAAGATCCTTATATATAATGTAGAAGGGTTGTACTTGATGGATAATGCACCAAATCTGACAATTACAGCGCAGAAAACGGAAAATTTTGACTTTAAAACCAGCTATACTAGTGCGCAAAACTTGACGAATAAACCACGGGCGACGCCCGTGAACCTGGGGGTCAGGTCTACATACATTTACTGTAATTCGGCCTCCCTCAGTGCCCGGGATATAGTCATAATAGGTCCTGACTGGTTTCAAGTGAAAATAACCCTTTGAAAAGCAGTTTTTTTCCCAATTTTTTTCACTTCCAACATACGTAGAAGGGATAAACTATTTTTGTGACCGTTTTTGGACTGTAAACACCTCGCGGTTCAGTTATTTTTTGCCGTAGAAAGATGACAAAGACGGATGAAAAAAATCGCCTTGTGGTCACGGTATACATTCAGTAGTTCAATGGCGAAAACGTTTCGTAAAACTTCAGTATCCACTCACCTGACTTAGGGACATCCCTGGACTTCAACAACGAACATCACCTCAACAGGACTAGGAATATCTGCTTGTATAATTGCGGTGCAGGCCTTGTCTTGAAGAAGTAGCATCCCTTGACCCCTTGACCTGAACTCAATAGAAACGCGAGTTAACAGTGGATTCCGAAGGGTGACTCTATCTTCTTCCACGGCATATATTGCAACTAAAACTAGCCGTATCCCCTAGCCTGAGCCAAGAACACCCCCTGGCGACCACCAGGAGATAGTTTTCCTTCAGCGAAACCGGCGCGCCCTGTCAGTTCTCACCAAAGAACACACAGAAAAGGACATCTTTCAAACATAAAAAAAACATAAATATGCGCAAAATGTTGCCCGACAAAACCTCGTTGTTGTCCCGTAAAGTCAGAGACAATCGCTCATCAAGATCCTTATATATAATGTAGAAGGGTTGTACTTGATGGATAATGCACCAAATCTGACAATTACAGCGCAGAAAACGGAAAATTTTGACTTTAAAACCAGCTATACTAGTGCGCAAAACTTGACGAATAAACCACGGGCGACGCCCGTGAACCTGGGGGTCAGGTCTACCTACATTTACTGTAATTCGGCCTCCCTCAGTGCCCGGGATATAGTCATAATAGGTCCTGACTGGTTTCAAGTGAAAATAACCCTTTGAAAAGCAGTTTTTTCCCAATTTTTTTCACTCCCAACATATGTAGAAGGGATAAACTATTTTTGTGACCGTTTTTGGACTGTAAACACCTCGCGGTTCAGTTATTTTTTGCCGTAGAAAGATGACAAAGACGGATGAAAAAAATCGCCTCGTGGTCACGGTATACATTCAGTAGTTCAATGGCGAAAACGTTTCGTAAAACTTCAGTATCCACTCACCTGACTTAGGGACATCCCTGGACTTCAACAACGAACATCACCTCAACAGGACTAGGAATATCTGCTTGTATAATTGCGGTGCAGGCCTTGTCTTGAAGAAGTAGCATCCCTTGACCCCTTGACCTGAACTCAATAGAAACGCGAGTTAACAGTGGATTCCGAAGGGTGACTCTATCTTCTTCCACGGCATATATTGCAACTAAAACTAGCCGTATCCCCTAGCCTGAGCCAAGAACACCCCCTGGCGACCACCAGGAGATAGTTTTCCTTCAGCGAAACCGGCGCGCCCTGTCAGTTCTCACCAAAGAACACACAGAAAAGGACATCTTTCAAACATAAAAAAAACATAAATATGCGCAAAATGTTGCCCGACAAAACCTCGTTGTTGTCCCGTAAAGTCAGAGACAATCGCTCATCAAGATCCTTATATATAATGTAGAAGGGTTGTACTTGATGGATAATGCACCAAATCTGACAATTACAGCGCAGAAAACGGAAAATTTTGACTTTAAAACCAGCTATACTAGTGCGCAAAACTTGACGAATAAACCACGGGCGACGCCCGTGAACCTGGGGGTCAGGTCTACATACATTTACTGTAATTCGGCCTCCCTCAGTGCCCGGGATATAGTCATAATAGGTCCTGACTGGTTTCAAGTGAAAATAACCCTTTGAAAAGCAGTTTTTTCCCAATTTTTTTCACTCCCAACATATGTAGAAGGGATAAACTATTTTTGTGACCGTTTTTGGACTGTAAACACCTCGCGGTTCAGTTATTTTTTGCCGTAGAAAGATGACAAAGACGGATGAAAAAAATCGCCTTGTGGTCACGGTATACATTCAGTAGTTCAATGGCGAAAAAGTTTCGTAAAACTTCAGTATCCACTCACCTGACTTAGGGACATCCCTGGACTTCAACAACGAACATCACCTCAACAGGACTAGGAATATCTGCTTGTATAATTGCGGTGCAGGCCTTGTCTTGAAGAAGTAGCATCCCTTGACCCCTTGACCTGAACTCAATAGAAACGCGAGTTAACAGTGGATTCCGAAGGGTGACTCTATCTTCTTCCACGGCATATATTGCAACTAAAACTAGCCGTATCCCCTAGCCTGAGCCAAGAACACCCCCTGGCGACCACCAGGAGATAGTTTTCCTTCAGCGAAACCGGCGCGCCCTGTCAGTTCTCACCAAAGAACACACAGAAAAGGACATCTTTCAAACATAAAAAAAACATAAATATGCGCAAAATGTTGCCCGACAAAACCTCGTTGTTGTCCCGTAAAGTCAGAGACAATCGCTCATCAAGATCCTTATATATAATGTAGAAGGGTTGTACTTGATGGATAATGCACCAAATCTGACAATTACAGCGCAGAAAACGGAAAATTTTGACTTTAAAACCAGCTATACTAGTGCGCAAAACTTGACGAATAAACCACGGGCGACGCCCGTGAACCTGGGGGTCAGGTCTACATACATTTACTGTAATTCGGCCTCCCTCAGTGCCCGGGATATAGTCATAATAGGTCCTGACTGGTTTCAAGTGAAAATAACCCTTTGAAAAGCAGTTTTTTCCCAATTTTTTTCACTCCCAACATATGTAGAAGGGATAAACTATTTTTGTGACCGTTTTTGGACTGTAAACACCTCGCGGTTCAGTTATTTTTTGCCGTAGAAAGATGACAAAGACGGATGAAAAAAATCGCCTTGTCGTCACGGTATACATTCAGTAGTTCAATGGCGAAAACGTTTCGTAAAACTTCAGTATCCACTCACCTGACTTAGGGACATCCCTGGACTTCAACAACGAACATCACCTCAACAGGACTAGGAATATCTGCTTGTATAATTGCGGTGCAGGCCTTGTCTTGAAGAAGTAGCATCCCTTGACCCCTTGACCTGAACTCAATAGAAACGCGAGTTAACAGTGGATTCCGAAGGGTGACTCTATCTTCTTCCACGGCATATATTGCAACTAAAACTAGCCGTATCCCCTAGCCTGAGCCAAGAACACCCCCTGGCGACCACCAGGAGATAGTTTTCCTTCAGCGAAACCGGCGCGCCCTGTCAGTTCTCACCAAAGAACACACAGAAAAGGACATCTTTCAAACATAAAAAAAACATAAATATGCGCAAAATGTTGCCCGACAAAACCTCGTTGTTGTCCCGTAAAGTCAGAGACAATCGCTCATCAAGATCCTTATATATAATGTAGAAGGGTTGTACTTGATGGATAATGC
The DNA here is from genome assembly GCA_023349425.1 of Anthopleura sola. Taxonomy (NCBI): domain Eukaryota; kingdom Metazoa; phylum Cnidaria; class Anthozoa; order Actiniaria; family Actiniidae; genus Anthopleura; species Anthopleura sola. Next base: position 3,670,718 of record JALHLI010000003.1, on the reverse strand, counting down.
ACCAAATCTGACAATTACAGCGCAGAAAACGGAAAATTTTGACTTTAAAACCAGCTATACTAGTGCGCAAAACTTGACGAATAAACCACGGGCGACGCCCGTGAACCTGGGGGTCAGGTCTACATACATTTACTGTAATTCGGCCTCCCTCAGTGCCCGGGATATAGTCATAATAGGTCCTGACTGGTTTCAAGTGAAAATAACCCTTTGAAAAGCAGTTTTTTCCCAATTTTTTTCACTCCCAACATATGTAGAAGGGATAAACTATTTTTGTGACCGTTTTTGGACTGTAAACACCTCGCGGTTCAGTTATTTTTTGCCGTAGAAAGATGACAAAGACGGATGAAAAAAATCGCCTTGTGGTCACGGTATACATTCAGTAGTTCAATGGCGAAAACGTTTCGTAAAACTTCAGTATCCACTCACCTGACTTAGGGACATCCCTGGACTTCAACAACGAACATCACCTCAACAGGACTAGGAATATCTGCTTGTATAATTGCGGTGCAGGCCTTGTCTTGAAGAAGTAGCATCCCTTGACCCCTTGACCTGAACTCAATAGAAACGCGAGTTAACAGTGGATTCCGAAGGGTGACTCTATCTTCTTCCACGGCATATATTGCAACTAAAACTAGCCGTATCCCCTAGCCTGAGCCAAGAACACCCCCTGGCGACCACCAGGAGATAGTTTTCCTTCAGCGAAACCGGCGCGCCCTGTCAGTTCTCACCAAAGAACACACAGAAAAGGACATCTTTCAAACATAAAAAAAACATAAATATGCGCAAAATGTTGCCCGACAAAACCTCGTTGTTGTCCCGTAAAGTCAGAGACAATCGCTCATCAAGATCCTTATATATAATGTAGAAGGGTTGTACTTGATGGATAATGCACCAAATCTGACAATTACAGCGCAGAAAACGGAAAATTTTGACTTTAAAACCAGCTATACTAGTGCGCAAAACTTGACGAATAAACCACGGGCGACGCCCGTGAACCTGGGGGTCAGGTCTACATACATTTACTGTAATTCGGCCTCCCTCAGTGCCCGGGATATAGTCATAATAGGTCCTGACTGGTTTCAAGTGAAAATAACCCTTTGAAAAGCAGTTTTTTCCCAATTTTTTTCACTCCCAACATATGTAGAAGGGATAAACTATTTTTGTGACCGTTTTTGGACTGTAAACACCTCGCGGTTCAGTTATTTTTTGCCGTAGAAAGATGACAAAGACGGATGAAAAAAATCGCCTTGTCGTCACGGTATACATTCAGTAGTTCAATGGCGAAAACGTTTCGTAAAACTTCAGTATCCACTCACCTGACTTAGGGACATCCCTGGACTTCAACAACGAACATCACCTCAACAGGACTAGGAATATCTGCTTGTATAATTGCGGTGCAGGCCTTGTCTTGAAGAAGTAGCATCCCTTGACCCCTTGACCTGAACTCAATAGAAACGCGAGTTAACAGTGGATTCCGAAGGGTGACTCTATCTTCTTCCACGGCATATATTGCAACTAAAACTAGCCGTATCCCCTAGCCTGAGCCAAGAACACCCCCTGGCGACCACCAGGAGATAGTTTTCCTTCAGCGAAACCGGCGCGCCCTGTCAGTTCTCACCAAAGAACACACAGAAAAGGACATCTTTCAAACATAAAAAAAACATAAATATGCGCAAAATGTTGCCCGACAAAACCTCGTTGTTGTCCCGTAAAGTCAGAGACAATCGCTCATCAAGATCCTTATATATAATGTAGAAGGGTTGTACTTGATGGATAATGCACCAAATCTGACAATTACAGCGCAGAAAACGGAAAATTTTGACTTTAAAACCAGCTATACTAGTGCGCAAAACTTGACGAATAAACCACGGGCGACGCCCGTGAACCTGGGGGTCAGGTCTACATACATTTACTGTAATTCGGCCTCCCTCAGTGCCCGGGATATAGTCATAATAGGTCCTGACTGGTTTCAAGTGAAAATAACCCTTTGAAAAGCAGTTTTTTCCCAATTTTTTTCACTCCCAACATATGTAGAAGGGATAAACTATTTTTGTGACCGTTTTTGGACTGTAAACACCTCGCGGTTCAGTTATTTTTTGCCGTAGAAAGATGACAAAGACGGATGAAAAAAATCGCCTTGTGGTCACGGTATACATTCAGTAGTTCAATGGCGAAAACGTTTCGTAAAACTTCAGTATCCACTCACCTGACTTAGGGACATCCCTGGACTTCAACAACGAACATCACCTCAACAGGACTAGGAATATCTGCTTGTATAATTGCGGTGCAGGCCTTGTCTTGAAGAAGTAGCATCCCTTGACCCCTTGACCTGAACTCAATAGAAACGCGAGTTAACAGTGGATTCCGAAGGGTGACTCTATCTTCTTCCACGGCATATATTGCAACTAAAACTAGCCGTATCCCCTAGCCTGAGCCAAGAACACCCCCTGGCGACCACCAGGAGATAGTTTTCCTTCAGCGAAACCGGCGCGCCCTGTCAGTTCTCACCAAAGAACACACAGAAAAGGACATCTTTCAAACATAAAAAAAACATAAATATGCGCAAAATGTTGCCCGACAAAACCTCGTTGTTGTCCCGTAAAGTCAGAGACAATCGCTCATCAAGATCCTTATATATAATGTAGAAGGGTTGTACTTGATGGATAATGCACCAAATCTGACAATTACAGCGCAGAAAACGGAAAATTTTGACTTTAAAACCAGCTATACTAGTGCGCAAAACTTGACGAATAAACCACGGGCGACGCCCGTGAACCTGGGGGTCAGGTCTACATACATTTACTGTAATTCGGCCTCCCTCAGTGCCCGGGATATAGTCATAATAGGTCCTGACTGGTTTCAAGTGAAAATAACCCTTTGAAAAGCAGTTTTTTCCCAATTTTTTTCACTCCCAACATATGTAGAAGGGATAAACTATTTTTGTGACCGTTTTTGGACTGTAAACACCTCGCGGTTCAGTTATTTTTTGCCGTAGAAAGATGACAAAGACGGATGAAAAAAATCGCCTTGTCGTCACGGTATACATTCAGTAGTTCAATGGCGAAAACGTTTCGTAAAACTTCAGTATCCACTCACCTGACTTAGGGACATCCCTGGAATTCAACAACGAACATCACCTCAACAGGACTAGGAATATCTGCTTGTATAATTGCGGTGCAGGCCTTGTCTTGAAGAAGTAGCATCCCTTGACCCCTTGACCTGAACTCAATAGAAACGCGAGTTAACAGTGGATTCCGAAGGGTGACTCTATCTTCTTCCACGGCATATATTGCAACTAAAACTAGCCGTATCCCCTAGCCTGAGCCAAGAACACCCCCTGGCGACCACCAGGAGATAGTTTTCCTTCAGCGAAACCGGCGCGCCCTGTCAGTTCTCACCAAAGAACACACAGAAAAGGACATCTTTCAAACATAAAAAAAACATAAATATGCGCAAAATGTTGCCCGACAAAACCTCGTTGTTGTCCCGTAAAGTCAGAGACAATCGCTCATCAAGATCCTTATATATAATGTAGAAGGGTTGTACTTGATGGATAATGCACCAAATCTGACAATTACAGCGCAGAAAACGGAAAATTTTGACTTTAAAACCAGCTATACTAGTGCGCAAAACTTGACGAATAAACCACGGGCGACGCCCGTGAACCTGGGGGTCAGGTCTACATACATTTACTGTAATTCGGCCTCCCTCAGTGCCCGGGATATAGTCATAATAGGTCCTGACTGGTTTCAAGTGAAAATAACCCTTTGAAAAGCAGTTTTTTCCCAATTTTTTTCACTCCCAACATATGTAGAAGGGATAAACTATTTTTGTGACCGTTTTTGGACTGTAAACACCTCGCGGTTCAGTTATTTTTTGCCGTAGAAAGATGACAAAGACGGATGAAAAAAATCGCCTTGTGGTCACGGTATACATTCAGTAGTTCAATGGCGAAAACGTTTCGTAAACCTTCAGTATCCACTCACCTGACTTAGGGACATCCCTGGACTTCAACAACGAACATCACCTCAACAGGACTAGGAATATCTGCTTGTATAATTGCGGTGCAGGCCTTGTCTTGAAGAAGTAGCATCCCTTGACCCCTTGACCTGAACTCAATAGAAACGCGAGTTAACAGTGGATTCCGAAGGGTGACTCTATCTTCTTCCACGGCATATATTGCAACTAAAACTAGCCGTATCCCCTAGCCTGAGCCAAGAACACCCCCTGGCGACCACCAGGAGATAGTTTTCCTTCAGCGAAACCGGCGCGCCCTGTCAGTTCTCACCAAAGAACACACAGAAAAGGACATCTTTCAAACATAAAAAAAACATAAATATGCGCAAAATGTTGCCCGACAAAACCTCGTTGTTGTCCCGTAAAGTCAGAGACAATCGCTCATCAAGATCCTTATATATAATGTAGAAGGGTTGTACTTGATGGATAATGCACCAAATCTGACAATTACAGCGCAGAAAACGGAAAATTTTGACTTTAAAACCAGCTATACTAGTGCGCAAAACTTGACGAATAAACCACGGGCGACGCCCGTGAACCTGGGGGTCAGGTCTACATACATTTACTGTAATTCGGCCTCCCTCAGTGCCCGGGATATAGTCATAATAGGTCCTGACTGGTTTCAAGTGAAAATAACCCTTTGAAAAGCAGTTTTTTCCCAATTTTTTTCACTCCCAACATATGTAGAAGGGATAAACTATTTTTGTGACCGTTTTTGGACTGTAAACACCTCGCGGTTCAGTTATTTTTTGCCGTAGAAAGATGACAAAGACGGATGAAAAAAATCGCCTTGTGGTCACGGTATACATTCAGTAGTTCAATGGCGAAAACGTTTCGTAAAACTTCAGTATCCACTCACCTGACTTAGGGACATCCCTGGACTTCAACAACGAACATCACCTCAACAGGACTAGGAATATCTGCTTGTATAATTGCGGTGCAGGCCTTGTCTTGAAGAAGTAGCATCCCTTGACCCCTTGACCTGAACTCAATAGAAACGCGAGTTAACAGTGGATTCCGAAGGGTGACTCTATCTTCTTCCACGGCATATATTGCAACTAAAACTAGCCGTATCCCCTAGCCTGAGCCAAGAACACCCCCTGGCGACCACCAGGAGATAGTTTTCCTTCAGCGAAACCGGCGCGCCCTGTCAGTTCTCACCAAAGAACACACAGAAAAGGACATCTTTCAAACATAAAAAAAACATAAATATGCGCAAAATGTTGCCCGACAAAACCTCGTTGTTGTCCCGTAAAGTCAGAGACAATCGCTCATCAAGATCCTTATATATAATGTAGAAGGGTTGTACTTGATGGATAATGCACCAAATCTGACAATTACAGCGCAGAAAACGGAAAATTTTGACTTTAAAACCAGCTATACTAGTGCGCAAAACTTGACGAATAAACCACGGGCGACGCCCGTGAACCTGGGGGTCAGGTCTACATACATTTACTGTAATTCGGCCTCCCTCAGTGCCCGGGATATAGTCATAATAGGTCCTGACTGGTTTCAAGTGAAAATAACCCTTTGAAAAGCAGTTTTTTCCCAATTTTTTTCACTCCCAACATATGTAGAAGGGATAAACTATTTTTGTGACCGTTTTTGGACTGTAAACACCTCGCGGTTCAGTTATTTTTTGCCGTAGAAAGATGACAAAGACGGATGAAAAAAATCGCCTTGTGGTCACGGTATACATTCAGTAGTTCAATGGCGAAAACGTTTCGTAAAACTTCAGTATCCACTCACCTGACTTAGGGACATCCCTGGACTTCAACAACGAACATCACCTCAACAGGACTAGGAATATCTGCTTGTATAATTGCGGTGCAGGCCTTGTCTTGAAGAAGTAGCATCCCTTGACCCCTTGACCTGAACTCAATAGAAACGCGAGTTAACAGTGGATTCCGAAGGGTGACTCTATCTTCTTCCACGGCATATATTGAACTAAAACTAGCCGTATCCCCTAGCCTGAGCCAAGAACACCCCCTGGCGACCACCAGGAGATAGTTTTCCTTCAGCGAAACCGGCGCGCCCTGTCAGTTCTCACCAAAGAACACACAGAAAAGGACATCTTTCAAACATAAAAAAAACATAAATATGCGCAAAATGTTGCCCGACAAAACCTCGTTGTTGTCCCGTAAAGTCAGAGACAATCGCTCATCAAGATCCTTATATATAATGTAGAAGGGTTGTACTTGATGGATAATGCACCAAATCTGACAATTACAGCGCAGAAAACGGAAAATTTTGACTTTAAAACCAGCTATACTAGTGCGCAAAACTTGACGAATAAACCACGGGCGACGCCCGTGAACCTGGGGGTCAGGTCTACATACATTTACTGTAATTCGGCCTCCCTCAGTGCCCGGGATATAGTCATAATAGGTCCTGACTGGTTTCAAGTGAAAATAACCCTTTGAAAAGCAGTTTTTTCCCAATTTTTTTCACTCCCAACATATGTAGAAGGGATAAACTATTTTTGTGACCGTTTTTGGACTGTAAACACCTCGCGGTTCAGTTATTTTTTGCCGTAGAAAGATGACAAAGACGGATGAAAAAAATCGCCTTGTGGTCACGGTATACATTCAGTAGTTCAATGGCGAAAACGTTTCGTAAAACTTCAGTATCCACTCACCTGACTTAGGGACATCCCTGGACTTCAACAACGAACATCACCTCAACAGGACTAGGAATATCTGCTTGTATAATTGCGGTGCAGGCCTTGTCTTGAAGAAGTAGCATCCCTTGACCCCTTGACCTGAACTCAATAGAAACGCGAGTTAACAGTGGATTCCGAAGGGTGACTCTATCTTCTTCCACGGCATATATTGCAACTAAAACTAGCCGTATCCCCTAGCCTGAGCCAAGAACACCCCCTGGCGACCACCAGGAGATAGTTTTCCTTCAGCGAAACCGGCGCGCCCTGTCAGTTCTCACCAAAGAACACACAGAAAAGGACATCTTTCAAACATAAAAAAAACATAAATATGCGCAAAATGTTGCCCGACAAAACCTCGTTGTTGTCCCGTAAAGTCAGAGACAATCGCTCATCAAGATCCTTATATATAATGTAGAAGGGTTGTACTTGATGGATAATGCACCAAATCTGACAATTACAGCGCAGAAAACGGAAAATTTTGACTTTAAAACCAGCTATACTAGTGCGCAAAACTTGACGAATAAACCACGGGCGACGCCCGTGAACCTGGGGGTCAGGTCTACATACATTTACTGTAATTCGGCCTCCCTCAGTGCCCGGGATATAGTCATAATAGGTCCTGACTGGTTTCAAGTGAAAATAACCCTTTGAAAAGCAGTTTTTTCCCAATTTTTTTCACTCCCAACATATGTAGAAGGGATAAACTATTTTTGTGACCGTTTTTGGACTGTAAACACCTCGCGGTTCAGTTATTTTTTGCCGTAGAAAGATGACAAAGACGGATGAAAAAAATCGCCTTGTGGTCACGGTATACATTCAGTAGTTCAATGGCGAAAACGTTTCGTAAAACTTCAGTATCCACTCACCTGACTTAGGGACATCCCTGGACTTCAACAACGAACATCACCTCAACAGGACTAGGAATATCTGCTTGTATAATTGCGGTGCAGGCCTTGTCTTGAAGAAGTAGCATCCCTTGACCCCTTGACCTGAACTCAATAGAAACGCGAGTTAACAGTGGATTCCGAAGGGTGACTCTATCTTCTTCCACGGCATATATTGCAACTAAAACTAGCCGTATCCCCTAGCCTGAGCCAAGAACACCCCCTGGCGACCACCAGGAGATAGTTTTCCTTCAGCGAAACCGGCGCGCCCTGTCAGTTCTCACCAAAGAACACACAGAAAAGGACATCTTTCAAACATAAAAAAAACATAAATATGCGCAAAATGTTGCCCGACAAAACCTCGTTGTTGTCCCGTAAAGTCAGAGACAATCGCTCATCAAGATCCTTATATATAATGTAGAAGGGTTGTACTTGATGGATAATGCACCAAATCTGACAATTACAGCGCAGAAAACGGAAAATTTTGACTTTAAAACCAGCTATACTAGTGCGCAAAACTTGACGAATAAACCACGGGCGACGCCCGTGAACCTGGGGGTCAGGTCTACATACATTTACTGTAATTCGGCCTCCCTCAGTGCCCGGGATATAGTCATAATAGGTCCTGACTGGTTTCAAGTGAAAATAACCCTTTGAAAAGCAGTTTTTTCCCAATTTTTTTCACTCCCAACATATGTAGAAGGGATAAACTATTTTTGTGACCGTTTTTGGACTGTAAACACCTCGCGGTTCAGTTATTTTTTGCCGTAGAAAGATGACAAAGACGGATGAAAAAAATCGCCTTGTGGTCACGGTATACATTCAGTAGTTCAATGGCGAAAACGTTTCGTAAAACTTCAGTATCCACTCACCTGACTTAGGGACATCCCTGGACTTCAACAACGAACATCACCTCAACAGGACTAGGAATATCTGCTTGTATAATTGCGGTGCAGGCCTTGTCTTGAAGAAGTAGCATCCCTTGACCCCTTGACCTGAACTCAATAGAAACGCGAGTTAACAGTGGATTCCGAAGGGTGACTCTATCTTCTTCCACGGCATATATTGCAACTAAAACTAGCCGTATCCCCTAGCCTGAGCCAAGAACACCCCCTGGCGACCACCAGGAGATAGTTTTCCTTCAGCGAAACCGGCGCGCCCTGTCAGTTCTCACCAAAGAACACACAGAAAAGGACATCTTTCAAACATAAAAAAAACATAAATATGCGCAAAATGTTGCCCGACAAAACCTCGTTGTTGTCCCGTAAAGTCAGAGACAATCGCTCATCAAGATCCTTATATATAATGTAGAAGGGTTGTACTTGATGGATAATGCACCAAATCTGACAATTACAGCGCAGAAAACGGAAAATTTTGACTTTAAAACCAGCTATACTAGTGCGCAAAACTTGACGAATAAACCACGGGCGACGCCCGTGAACCTGGGGGTCAGGTCTACATACATTTACTGTAATTCGGCCTCCCTCAGTGCCCGGGATATAGTCATAATAGGTCCTGACTGGTTTCAAGTGAAAATAACCCTTTGAAAAGCAGTTTTTTCCCAATTTTTTTCACTCCCAACATATGTAGAAGGGATAAACTATTTTTGTGACCGTTTTTGGACTGTAAACACCTCGCGGTTCAGTTATTTTTTGCCGTAGAAAGATGACAAAGACGGATGAAAAAAATCGCCTTGTGGTCACGGTATACATTCAGTAGTTCAATGGCGAAAACGTTTCGTAAAACTTCAGTATCCACTCACCTGACTTAGGGACATCCCTGGACTTCAACAACGAACATCACCTCAACAGGACTAGGAATATCTGCTTGTATAATTGCGGTGCAGGCCTTGTCTTGAAGAAGTAGCATCCCTTGACCCCTTGACCTGAACTCAATAGAAACGCGAGTTAACAGTGGATTCCGAAGGGTGACTCTATCTTCTTCCACGGCATATATTGCAACTAAAACTAGCCGTATCCCCTAGCCTGAGCCAAGAACACCCCCTGGCGACCACCAGGAGATAGTTTTCCTTCAGCGAAACCGGCGCGCCCTGTCAGTTCTCACCAAAGAACACACAGAAAAGGACATCTTTCAAACATAAAAAAAACATAAATATGCGCAAAATGTTGCCCGACAAAACCTCGTTGTTGTCCCGTAAAGTCAGAGACAATCGCTCATCAAGATCCTTATATATAATGTAGAAGGGTTGTACTTGATGGATAATGCACCAAATCTGACAATTACAGCGCAGAAAACGGAAAATTTTGACTTTAAAACCAGCTATACTAGTGCGCAAAACTTGACGAATAAACCACGGGCGACGCCCGTGAACCTGGGGGTCAGGTCTACATACATTTACTGTAATTCGGCCTCCCTCAGTGCCCGGGATATAGTCATAATAGGTCCTGACTGGTTTCAAGTGAAAATAACCCTTTGAAAAGCAGTTTTTTCCCAATTTTTTTCACTCCCAACATATGTAGAAGGGATAAACTATTTTTGTGACCGTTTTTGGACTGTAAACACCTCGCGGTTCAGTTATTTTTTGCCGTAGAAAGATGACAAAGACGGATGAAAAAAATCGCCTTGTGGTCACGGTATACATTCAGTAGTTCAATGGCGAAAACGTTTCGTAAAACTTCAGTATCCACTCACCTGACTTAGGGACATCCCTGGACTTCAACAACGAACATCACCTCAACAGGACTAGGAATATCTGCTTGTATAATTGCGGTGCAGGCCTTGTCTTGAAGAAGTAGCATCCCTTGACCCCTTGACCTGAACTCAATAGAAACGCGAGTTAACAGTGGATTCCGAAGGGTGACTCTATCTTCTTCCACGGCATATATTGCAACTAAAACTAGCCGTATCCCCTAGCCTGAGCCAAGAACACCCCCTGGCGACCACCAGGAGATAGTTTTCCTTCAGCGAAACCGGCGCGCCCTGTCAGTTCTCACCAAAGAACACACAGAAAAGGACATCTTTCAAACATAAAAAAAACATAAATATGCGCAAAATGTTGCCCGACAAAACCTCGTTGTTGTCCCGTAAAGTCAGAGACAATCGCTCATCAAGATCCTTATATATAATGTAGAAGGGTTGTACTTGATGGATAATGCACCAAATCTGACAATTACAGCGCAGAAAACGGAAAATTTTGACTTTAAAACCAGCTATACTAGTGCGCAAAACTTGACGAATAAACCACGGGCGACGCCCGTGAACCTGGGGGTCAGGTCTACATACATTTACTGTAATTCGGCCTCCCTCAGTGCCCGGGATATAGTCATAATAGGTCCTGACTGGTTTCAAGTGAAAATAACCCTTTGAAAAGCAGTTTTTTCCCAATTTTTTTCACTCCCAACATATGTAGAAGGGATAAACTATTTTTGTGACCGTTTTTGGACTGTAAACACCTCGCGGTTCAGTTATTTTTTGCCGTAGAAAGATGACAAAGACGGATGAAAAAAATCGCCTTGTGGTCACGGTATACATTCAGTAGTTCAATGGCGAAAACGTTTCGTAAAACTTCAGTATCCACTCACCTGACTTAGGGACATCCCTGGACCTCAACAACGAACATCACCTCAACAGGACTAGGAATATCTGCTTGTATAATTGCGGTGCAGGCCTTGTCTTGAAGAAGTAGCATCCCTTGACCCCTTGACCTGAACTCAATAGAAACGCGAGTTAACAGTGGATTCCGAAGGGTGACTCTATCTTCTTCCACGGCATATATTGCAACTAAAACTAGCCGTATCCCCTAGCCTGAGCCAAGAACACCCCCTGGCGACCACCAGGAGATAGTTTTCCTTCAGCGAAACCGGCGCGCCCTGTCAGTTCTCACCAAAGAACACACAGAAAAGGACATCTTTCAAACATAAAAAAAACATAAATATGCGCAAAATGTTGCCCGACAAAACCTCGTTGTTGTCCCGTAAAGTCAGAGACAATCGCTCATCAAGATCCTTATATATAATGTAGAAGGGTTGTACTTGATGGATAATGCACCAAATCTGACAATTACAGCGCAGAAAACGGAAAATTTTGACTTTAAAACCAGCTATACTAGTGCGCAAAACTTGACGAATAAACCACGGGCGACGCCCGTGAACCTGGGGGTCAGGTCTACATACATTTACTGTAATTCGGCCTCCCTCAGTGCCCGGGATATAGTCATAATAGGTCCTGACTGGTTTCAAGTGAAAATAACCCTTTGAAAAGCAGTTTTTTCCCAATTTTTTTCACTCCCAACATATGTAGAAGGGATAAACTATTTTTGTGACCGTTTTTGGACTGTAAACACCTCGCGGTTCAGTTATTTTTTGCCGTAGAAAGATGACAAAGACGGATGAAAAAAATCGCCTTGTGGTCACGGTATACATTCAGTAGTTCAATGGCGAAAACGTTTCGTAAAACTTCAGTATCCACTCACCTGACTTAGGGACATCCCTGGACTTCAACAACGAACATCACCTCAACAGGACTAGGAATATCTGCTTGTATAATTGCGGTGCAGGCCTTGTCTTGAAGAAGTAGCATCCCTTGACCCCTTGACCTGAACTCAATAGAAACGCGAGTTAACAGTGGATTCCGAAGGGTGACTCTATCTTCTTCCACGGCATATATTGCAACTAAAACTAGCCGTATCCCCTAGCCTGAGCCAAGAACACCCCCTGGCGACCACCAGGAGATAGTTTTCCTTCAGCGAAACCGGCGCGCCCTGTCAGTTCTCACCAAAGAACACACAGAAAAGGACATCTTTCAAACATAAAAAAAACATAAATATGCGCAAAATGTTGCCCGACAAAACCTCGTTGTTGTCCCGTAAAGTCAGAGACAATCGCTCATCAAGATCCTTATATATAATGTAGAAGGGTTGTACTTGATGGATAATGCACCAAATCTGACAATTACAGCGCAGAAAACGGAAAATTTTGACTTTAAAACCAGCTATACTAGTGCGCAAAACTTGACGAATAAACCACGGGCGACGCCCGTGAACCTGGGGGTCAGGTCTACATACATTTACTGTAATTCGGCCTCCCTCAGTGCCCGGGATATAGTCATAATAGGTCCTGACTGGTTTCAAGTGAAAATAACCCTTTGAAAAGCAGTTTTTTCCCAATTTTTTTCACTCCCAACATATGTAGAAGGGATAAACTATTTTTGTGACCGTTTTTGGACTGTAAACACCTCGCGGTTCAGTTATTTTTTGCCGTAGAAAGATGACAAAGACGGATGAAAAAAATCGCCTTGTGGTCACGGTATACATTCAGTAGTTCAATGGCGAAAACGTTTCGTAAAACTTCAGTATCCACTCACCTGACTTAGGGACATCCCTGGACCTCAACAACGAACATCACCTCAACAGGACTAGGAATATCTGCTTGTATAATTGCGGTGCAGGCCTTGTCTTGAAGAAGTAGCATCCCTTGACCCCTTGACCTGAACTCAATAGAAACGCGAGTTAACAGTGGATTCCGAAGGGTGACTCTATCTTCTTCCACGGCATATATTGCAACTAAAACTAGCCGTATCCCCTAGCCTGAGCCAAGAACACCCCCTGGCGACCACCAGGAGATAGTTTTCCTTCAGCGAAACCGGCGCGCCCTGTCAGTTCTCACCAAAGAACACACAGAAAAGGACATCTTTCAAACATAAAAAAAACATAAATATGCGCAAAATGTTGCCCGACAAAACCTCGTTGTTGTCCCGTAAAGTCAGAGACAATCGCTCATCAAGATCCTTATATATAATGTAGAAGGGTTGTACTTGATGGATAATGCACCAAATCTGACAATTACAGCGCAGAAAACGGAAAATTTTGACTTTAAAACCAGCTATACTAGTGCGCAAAACTTGACGAATAAACCACGGGCGACGCCCGTGAACCTGGGGGTCAGGTCTACATACATTTACTGTAATTCGGCCTCCCTCAGTGCCCGGGATATAGTCATAATAGGTCCTGACTGGTTTCAAGTGAAAATAACCCTTTGAAAAGCAGTTTTTTCCCAATTTTTTTCACTCCCAACATATGTAGAAGGGATAAACTATTTTTGTGACCGTTTTTGGACTGTAAACACCTCGCGGTTCAGTTATTTTTTGCCGTAGAAAGATGACAAAGACGGATGAAAAAAATCGCCTTGTGGTCACGGTATACATTCAGTAGTTCAATGGCGAAAACGTTTCGTAAAACTTCAGTATCCACTCACCTGACTTAGGGACATCCCTGGACTTCAACAACGAACATCACCTCAACAGGACTAGGAATATCTGCTTGTATAATTGCGGTGCAGGCCTTGTCTTGAAGAAGTAGCATCCCTTGACCCCTTGACCTGAACTCAATAGAAACGCGAGTTAACAGTGGATTCCGAAGGGTGACTCTATCTTCTTCCACGGCATATATTGCAACTAAAACTAGCCGTATCCCCTAGCCTGAGCCAAGAACACCCCCTGGCGACCACCAGGAGATAGTTTTCCTTCAGCGAAACCGGCGCGCCCTGTCAGTTCTCACCAAAGAACACACAGAAAAGGACATCTTTCAAACATAAAAAAAACATAAATATGCGCAAAATGTTGCCCGACAAAACCTCGTTGTTGTCCCGTAAAGTCAGAGACAATCGCTCATCAAGATCCTTATATATAATGTAGAAGGGTTGTACTTGATGGATAATGCACCAAATCTGACAATTACAGCGCAGAAAACGGAAAATTTTGACTTTAAAACCAGCTATACTAGTGCGCAAAACTTGACGAATAAACCACGGGCGACGCCCGTGAACCTGGGGGTCAGGTCTACATACATTTACTGTAATTCGGCCTCCCTCAGTGCCCGGGATATAGTCATAATAGGTCCTGACTGGTTTCAAGTGAAAATAACCCTTTGAAAAGCAGTTTTTTCCCAATTTTTTTCACTCCCAACATATGTAGAAGGGATAAACTATTTTTGTGACCGTTTTTGGACTGTAAACACCTCGCGGTTCAGTTATTTTTTGCCGTAGAAAGATGACAAAGACGGATGAAAAAAATCGCCTTGTGGTCACGGTATACATTCAGTAGTTCAATGGCGAAAACGTTTCGTAAAACTTCAGTATCCACTCACCTGACTTAGGGACATCCCTGGACTTCAACAACGAACATCACCTCAACAGGACTAGGAATATCTGCTTGTATAATTGCGGTGCAGGCCTTGTCTTGAAGAAGTAGCATCCCTTGACCCCTTGACCTGAACTCAATAGAAACGCGAGTTAACAGTGGATTCCGAAGGGTGACTCTATCTTCTTCCACGGCATATATTGCAACTAAAACTAGCCGTATCCCCTAGCCTGAGCCAAGAACACCCCCTGGCGACCACCAGGAGATAGTTTTCCTTCAGCGAAACCGGCGCGCCCTGTCAGTTCTCACCAAAGAACACACAGAAAAGGACATCTTTCAAACATAAAAAAAACATAAATATGCGCAAAATGTTGCCCGACAAAACCTCGTTGTTGTCCCGTAAAGTCAGAGACAATCGCTCATCAAGATCCTTATATATAATGTAGAAGGGTTGTACTTGATGGATAATGCACCAAATCTGACAATTACAGCGCAGAAAACGGAAAATTTTGACTTTAAAACCAGCTATACTAGTGCGCAAAACTTGACGAATAAACCACGGGCGACGCCCGTGAACCTGGGGGTCAGGTCTACATACATTTACTGTAATTCGGCCTCCCTCAGTGCCCGGGATATAGTCATAATAGGTCCTGACTGGTTTCAAGTGAAAATAACCCTTTGAAAAGCAGTTTTTTCCCAATTTTTTTCACTCCCAACATATGTAGAAGGGATAAACTATTTTTGTGACCGTTTTTGGACTGTAAACACCTCGCGGTTCAGTTATTTTTTGCCGTAGAAAGATGACAAAGACGGATGAAAAAAATCGCCTTGTGGTCACGGTATACATTCAGTAGTTCAATGGCGAAAACGTTTCGTAAAACTTCAGTATCCACTCACCTGACTTAGGGACATCCCTGGACTTCAACAACGAACATCACCTCAACAGGACTAGGAATATCTGCTTGTATAATTGCGGTGCAGGCCTTGTCTTGAAGAAGTAGCATCCCTTGACCCCTTGACCTGAACTCAATAGAAACGCGAGTTAACAGTGGATTCCGAAGGGTGACTCTATCTTCTTCCACGGCATATATTGCAACTAAAACTAGCCGTATCCCCTAGCCTGAGCCAAGAACACCCCCTGGCGACCACCAGGAGATAGTTTTCCTTCAGCGAAACCGGCGCGCCCTGTCAGTTCTCACCAAAGAACACACAGAAAAGGACATCTTTCAAACATAAAAAAAACATAAATATGCGCAAAATGTTGCCCGACAAAACCTCGTTGTTGTCCCGTAAAGTCAGAGACAATCGCTCATCAAGATCCTTATATATAATGTAGAAGGGTTGTACTTGATGGATAATGCACCAAATCTGACAATTACAGCGCAGAAAACGGAAAATTTTGACTTTAAAACCAGCTATACTAGTGCGCAAAACTTGACGAATAAACCACGGGCGACGCCCGTGAACCTGGGGGTCAGGTCTACATACATTTACTGTAATTCGGCCTCCCTCAGTGCCCGGGATATAGTCATAATAGGTCCTGACTGGTTTCAAGTAAAAATAACCCTTTGAAAAGCAGTTTTTTCCCAATTTTTTTCACTCCCAACATATGTAGAAGGGATAAACTATTTTTGTGACCGTTTTTGGACTGTAAACACCTCGCGGTTCAGTTATTTTTTGCCGTAGAAAGATGACAAAGACGGATGAAAAAAATCGCCTTGTGGTCACGGTATACATTCAGTAGTTCAATGGCGAAAACGTTTCGTAAAACTTCAGTATCCACTCACCTGACTTAGGGACATCCCTGGACTTCAACAACGAACATCACCTCAACAGGACTAGGAATATCTGCTTGTATAATTGCGGTGCAGGCCTTGTCTTGAAGAAGTAGCATCCCTTGACCCCTTGACCTGAACTCAATAGAAACGCGAGTTAACAGTGGATTCCGAAGGGTGACTCTATCTTCTTCCACGGCATATATTGCAACTAAAACTAGCCGTATCCCCTAGCCTGAGCCAAGAACACCCCCTGGCGACCACCAGGAGATAGTTTTCCTTCAGCGAAACCGGCGCGCCCTGTCAGTTCTCACCAAAGAACACACAGAAAAGGACATCTTTCAAACATAAAAAAAACATAAATATGCGCAAAATGTTGCCCGACAAAACCTCGTTGTTGTCCCGTAAAGTCAGAGACAATCGCTCATCAAGATCCTTATATATAATGTAGAAGGGTTGTACTTGATGGATAATGCACCAAATCTGACAATTACAGCGCAGAAAACGGAAAATTTTGACTTTAAAACCAGCTATACTAGTGCGCAAAACTTGACGAATAAACCACGGGCGACGCCCGTGAACCTGGGGGTCAGGTCTACATACATTTACTGTAATTCGGCCTCCCTCAGTGCCCGGGATATAGTCATAATAGGTCCTGACTGGTTTCAAGTGAAAATAACCCTTTGAAAAGCAGTTTTTTCCCAATTTTTTTCACTCCCAACATATGTAGAAGGGATAAACTATTTTTGTGACCGTTTTTGGACTGTAAACACCTCGCGGTTCAGTTATTTTTTGCCGTAGAAAGATGACAAAGACGGATGAAAAAAATCGCCTTGTGGTCACGGTATACATTCAGTAGTTCAATGGCGAAAACGTTTCGTAAAACTTCAGTATCCACTCACCTGACTTAGGGACATCCCTGGACTTCAACAACGAACATCACCTCAACAGGACTAGGAATATCTGCTTGTATAATTGCGGTGCAGGCCTTGTCTTGAAGAAGTAGCATCCCTTGACCCCTTGACCTGAACTCAATAGAAACGCGAGTTAACAGTGGATTCCGAAGGGTGACTCTATCTTCTTCCACGGCATATATTGCAACTAAAACTAGCCGTATCCCCTAGCCTGAGCCAAGAACACCCCCTGGCGACCACCAGGAGATAGTTTTCCTTCAGCGAAACCGGCGCGCCCTGTCAGTTCTCACCAAAGAACACACAGAAAAGGACATCTTTCAAACATAAAAAAAACATAAATATGCGCAAAATGTTGCCCGACAAAACCTCGTTGTTGTCCCGTAAAGTCAGAGACAATCGCTCATCAAGATCCTTATATATAATGTAGAAGGGTTGTACTTGATGGATAATGCACCAAATCTGACAATTACAGCGCAGAAAACGGAAAATTTTGACTTTAAAACCAGCTATACTAGTGCGCAAAACTTGACGAATAAACCACGGGCGACGCCCGTGAACCTGGGGGTCAGGTCTACATACATTTACTGTAATTCGGCCTCCCTCAGTGCCCGGGATATAGTCATAATAGGTCCTGACTGGTTTCAAGTGAAAATAACCCTTTGAAAAGCAGTTTTTTCCCAATTTTTTTCACTCCCAACATATGTAGAAGGGATAAACTATTTTTGTGACCGTTTTTGGACTGTAAACACCTCGCGGTTCAGTTATTTTTTGCCGTAGAAAGATGACAAAGACGGATGAAAAAAATCGCCTTGTGGTCACGGTATACATTCAGTAGTTCAATGGCGAAAACGTTTCGTAAAACTTCAGTATCCACTCACCTGACTTAGGGACATCCCTGGACTTCAACAACGAACATCACCTCAACAGGACTAGGAATATCTGCTTGTATAATTGCGGTGCAGGCCTTGTCTTGAAGAAGTAGCATCCCTTGACCCCTTGACCTGAACTCAATAGAAACGCGAGTTAACAGTGGATTCCGAAGGGTGACTCTATCTTCTTCCACGGCATATATTGCAACTAAAACTAGCCGTATCCCCTAGCCTGAGCCAAGAACACCCCCTGGCGACCACCAGGAGATAGTTTTCCTTCAGCGAAACCGGCGCGCCCTGTCAGTTCTCACCAAAGAACACACAGAAAAGGACATCTTTCAAACATAAAAAAAACATAAATATGCGCAAAATGTTGCCCGACAAAACCTCGTTGTTGTCCCGTAAAGTCAGAGACAATCGCTCATCAAGATCCTTATATATAATGTAGAAGGGTTGTACTTGATGGATAATGCACCAAATCTGACAATTACAGCGCAGAAAACGGAAAATTTTGACTTTAAAACCAGCTATACTAGTGCGCAAAACTTGACGAATAAACCACGGGCGACGCCCGTGAACCTGGGGGTCAGGTCTACATACATTTACTGTAATTCGGCCTCCCTCAGTGCCCGGGATATAGTCATAATAGGTCCTGACTGGTTTCAAGTGAAAATAACCCTTTGAAAAGCAGTTTTTTCCCAATTTTTTTCACTCCCAACATATGTAGAAGGGATAAACTATTTTTGTGACCGTTTTTGGACTGTAAACACTTCGCGGTTCAGTTATTTTTTGCCGTAGAAAGATGACAAAGACGGATGAAAAAAATCGCCTTGTGGTCACGGTATACATTCAGTAGTTCAATGGCGAAAACGTTTCGTAAAACTTCAGTATCCACTCACCTGACTTAGGGACATCCCTGGACTTCAACAACGAACATCACCTCAACAGGACTAGGAATATCTGCTTGTATAATTGCGGTGCAGGCCTTGTCTTGAAGAAGTAGCATCCCTTGACCCCTTGACCTGAACTCAATAGAAACGCGAGTTAACAGTGGATTCCGAAGGGTGACTCTATCTTCTTCCACGGCATATATTGCAACTAAAACTAGCCGTATCCCCTAGCCTGAGCCAAGAACACCCCCTGGCGACCACCAGGAGATAGTTTTCCTTCAGCGAAACCGGCGCGCCCTGTCAGTTCTCACCAAAGAACACACAGAAAAGGACATCTTTCAAACATAAAAAAAACATAAATATGCGCAAAATGTTGCCCGACAAAACCTCGTTGTTGTCCCGTAAAGTCAGAGACAATCGCTCATCAAGATCCTTATATATAATGTAGAAGGGTTGTACTTGATGGATAATGCACCAAATCTGACAATTACAGCGCAGAAAACGGAAAATTTTGACTTTAAAACCAGCTATACTAGTGCGCAAAACTTGACGAATAAACCACGGGCGACGCCCGTGAACCTGGGGGTCAGGTCTACATACATTTACTGTAATTCGGCCTCCCTCAGTGCCCGGGATATAGTCATAATAGGTCCTGACTGGTTTCAAGTGAAAATAACCCTTTGAAAAGCAGTTTTTTCCCAATTTTTTTCACTCCCAACATATGTAGAAGGGATAAACTATTTTTGTGACCGTTTTTGGACTGTAAACACCTCGCGGTTCAGTTATTTTTTGCCGTAGAAAGATGACAAAGACGGATGAAAAAAATCGCCTTGTGGTCACGGTATACATTCAGTAGTTCAATGGCGAAAACGTTTCGTAAAACTTCAGTATCCACTCACCTGACTTAGGGACATCCCTGGACTTCAACAACGAACATCACCTCAACAGGACTAGGAATATCTGCTTGTATAATTGCGGTGCAGGCCTTGTCTTGAAGAAGTAGCATCCCTTGACCCCTTGACCTGAACTCAATAGAAACGCGAGTTAACAGTGGATTCCGAAGGGTGACTCTATCTTCTTCCACGGCATATATTGCAACTAAAACTAGCCGTATCCCCTAGCCTGAGCCAAGAACACCCCCTGGCGACCACCAGGAGATAGTTTTCCTTCAGCGAAACCGGCGCGCCCTGTCAGTTCTCACCAAAGAACACACAGAAAAGGACATCTTTCAAACATAAAAAAAACATAAATATGCGCAAAATGTTGCCCGACAAAACCTCGTTGTTGTCCCGTAAAGTCAGAGACAATCGCTCATCAAGATCCTTATATATAATGTAGAAGGGTTGTACTTGATGGATAATGCACCAAATCTGACAATTACAGCGCAGAAAACGGAAAATTTTGACTTTAAAACCAGCTATACTAGTGCGCAAAACTTGACGAATAAACCACGGGCGACGCCCGTGAACCTGGGGGTCAGGTCTACATACATTTACTGTAATTCGGCCTCCCTCAGTGCCCGGGATATAGTCATAATAGGTCCTGACTGGTTTCAAGTGAAAATAACCCTTTGAAAAGCAGTTTTTTCCCAATTTTTTTCACTCCCAACATATGTAGAAGGGATAAACTATTTTTGTGACCGTTTTTGGACTGTAAACACCTCGCGGTTCAGTTATTTTTTGCCGTAGAAAGATGACAAAGACGGATGAAAAAAATCGCCTTGTGGTCACGGTATACATTCAGTAGTTCAATGGCGAAAACGTTTCGTAAAACTTCAGTATCCACTCACCTGACTTAGGGACATCCCTGGACTTCAACAACGAACATCACCTCAACAGGACTAGGAATATCTGCTTGTATAATTGCGGTGCAGGCCTTGTCTTGAAGAAGTAGCATCCCTTGACCCCTTGACCTGAACTCAATAGAAACGCGAGTTAACAGTGGATTCCGAAGGGTGACTCTATCTTCTTCCACGGCATATATTGCAACTAAAACTAGCCGTATCCCCTAGCCTGAGCCAAGAACACCCCCTGGCGACCACCAGGAGATAGTTTTCCTTCAGCGAAACCGGCGCGCCCTGTCAGTTCTCACCAAAGAACACACAGAAAAGGACATCTTTCAAACATAAAAAAAACATAAATATGCGCAAAATGTTGCCCGACAAAACCTCGTTGTTGTCCCGTAAAGTCAGAGACAATCGCTCATCAAGATCCTTATATATAATGTAGAAGGGTTGTACTTGATGGATAATGCACCAAATCTGACAATTACAGCGCAGAAAACGGAAAATTTTGACTTTAAAACCAGCTATACTAGTGCGCAAAACTTGACGAATAAACCACGGGCGACGCCCGTGAACCTGGGGGTCAGGTCTACATACATTTACTGTAATTCGGCCTCCCTCAGTGCCCGGGATATAGTCATAATAGGTCCTGACTGGTTTCAAGTGAAAATAACCCTTTGAAAAGCAGTTTTTTCCCAATTTTTTTTACTCCCAACATATGTAGAAGGGATAAACTATTTTTGTGACCGTTTTTGGACTGTAAACACCTCGCGGTTCAGTTATTTTTTGCCGTAGAAAGATGACAAAGACTGATGAAAAAAATCGCCTTGTGGTCACGGTATACATTCAGTAGTTCAATGGCGAAAACGTTTCGTAAAACTTCAGTATCCACTCACCTGACTTAGGGACATCCCTGGACTTCAACAACGAACATCACCTCAACAGGACTAGGAATATCTGCTTGTATAATTGCGGTGCAGGCCTTGTCTTGAAGAAGTAGCATCCCTTGACCCCTTGACCTGAACTCAATAGAAACGCGAGTTAACAGTGGATTCCGAAGGGTGACTCTATCTTCTTCCACGGCATATATTGCAACTAAAACTAGCCGTATCCCCTAGCCTGAGCCAAGAACACCCCCTGGCGACCACCAGGAGATAGTTTTCCTTCAGCGAAACCGGCGCGCCCTGTCAGTTCTCACCAAAGAACACACAGAAAAGGACATCTTTCAAACATAAAAAAAAACATAAATATGCGCAAAATGTTGCCCGACAAAACCTCGTTGTTGTCCCGTAAAGTCAGAGACAATCGCTCATCAAGATCCTTATATATAATGTAGAAGGGTTGTACTTGATGGATAATGCACCAAATCTGACAATTACAGCGCAGAAAACGGAAAATTTTGACTTTAAAACCAGCTATACTAGTGCGCAAAACTTGACGAATAAACCACGGGCGACGCCCGTGAACCTGGGGGTCAGGTCTACATACATTTACTGTAATTCGGCCTCCCTCAGTGCCCGGGATATAGTCATAATAGGTCCTGACTGGTTTCAAGTGAAAATAACCCTTTGAAAAGCAGTTTTTTCCCAATTTTTTTCACTCCCAACATATGTAGAAGGGATAAACTATTTTTGTGACCGTTTTTGGACTGTAAACACCTCGCGGTTCAGTTATTTTTTGCCGTAGAAAGATGACAAAGACGGATGAAAAAAATCGCCTTGTGGTCACGGTATACATTCAGTAGTTCAATGGCGAAAACGTTTCGTAAAACTTCAGTATCCACTCACCTGACTTAGGGACATCCCTGGACTTCAACAACGAACATCACCTCAACAGGACTAGGAATATCTGCTTGTATAATTGCGGTGCAGGCCTTGTCTTGAAGAAGTAGCATCCCTTGACCCCTTGACCTGAACTCAATAGAAACGCGAGTTAACAGTGGATTCCGAAGGGTGACTCTATCTTCTTCCACGGCATATATTGCAACTAAAACTAGCCGTATCCCCTAGCCTGAGCCAAGAACACCCCCTGGCGACCACCAGGAGATAGTTTTCCTTCAGCGAAACCGGCGCGCCCTGTCAGTTCTCACCAAAGAACACACAGAAAAGGACATCTTTCAAACATAAAAAAAACATAAATATGCGCAAAATGTTGCCCGACAAAACCTCGTTGTTGTCCCGTAAAGTCAGAGACAATCGCTCATCAAGATCCTTATATATAATGTAGAAGGGTTGTACTTGATGGATAATGCACCAAATCTGACAATTACAGCGCAGAAAACGGAAAATTTTGACTTTAAAACCAGCTATACTAGTGCGCAAAACTTGACGAATAAACCACGGGCGACGCCCGTGAACCTGGGGGTCAGGTCTACATACATTTACTGTAATTCGGCCTCCCTCAGTGCCCGGGATATAGTCATAATAGGTCCTGACTGGTTTCAAGTGAAAATAACCCTTTGAAAAGCAGTTTTTTCCCAATTTTTTTCACTCCCAACATATGTAGAAGGGATAAACTATTTTTGTGACCGTTTTTGGACTGTAAACACCTCGCGGTTCAGTTATTTTTTGCCGTAGAAAGATGACAAAGACGGATGAAAAAAATCGCCTTGTGGTCACGGTATACATTCAGTAGTTCAATGGCGAAAACGTTTCGTAAAACTTCAGTATCCACTCACCTGACTTAGGGACATCCCTGGACTTCAACAACGAACATCACCTCAACAGGACTAGGAATATCTGCTTGTATAATTGCGGTGCAGGCCTTGTCTTGAAGAAGTAGCATCCCTTGACCCCTTGACCTGAACTCAATAGAAACGCGAGTTAACAGTGGATTCCGAAGGGTGACTCTATCTTCTTCCACGGCATATATTGCAACTAAAACTAGCCGTATCCCCTAGCCTGAGCCAAGAACACCCCCTGGCGACCACCAGGAGATAGTTTTCCTTCAGCGAAACCGGCGCGCCCTGTCAGTTCTCACCAAAGAACACACAGAAAAGGACATCTTTCAAACATAAAAAAAACATAAATATGCGCAAAATGTTGCCCGACAAAACCTCGTTGTTGTCCCGTAAAGTCAGAGACAATCGCTCATCAAGATCCTTATATATAATGTAGAAGGGTTGTACTTGATGGATAATGCACCAAATCTGACAATTACAGCGCAGAAAACGGAAAATTTTGACTTTAAAACCAGCTATACTAGTGCGCAAAACTTGACGAATAAACCACGGGCGACGCCCGTGAACCTGGGGGTCAGGTCTACATACATTTACTGTAATTCGGCCTCCCTCAGTGCCCGGGATATAGTCATAATAGGTCCTGACTGGTTTCAAGTGAAAATAACCCTTTGAAAAGCAGTTTTTTCCCAATTTTTTTCACTCCCAACATATGTAGAAGGGATAAACTATTTTTGTGACCGTTTTTGGACTGTAAACACCTCGCGGTTCAGTTATTTTTTGCCGTAGAAAGATGACAAAGACGGATGAAAAAAATCGCCTTGTGGTCACGGTATACATTCAGTAGTTCAATGGCGAAAACGTTTCGTAAAACTTCAGTATCCACTCACCTGACTTAGGGACATCCCTGGACTTCAACAACGAACATCACCTCAACAGGACTAGGAATATCTGCTTGTATAATTGCGGTGCAGGCCTTGTCTTGAAGAAGTAGCATCCCTTGACCCCTTGACCTGAACTCAATAGAAACGCGAGTTAACAGTGGATTCCGAAGGGTGACTCTATCTTCTTCCACGGCATATATTGCAACTAAAACTAGCCGTATCCCCTAGCCTGAGCCAAGAACACCCCCTGGCGACCACCAGGAGATAGTTTTCCTTCAGCGAAACCGGCGCGCCCTGTCAGTTCTCACCAAAGAACACACAGAAAAGGACATCTTTCAAACATAAAAAAAACATAAATATGCGCAAAATGTTGCCCGACAAAACCTCGTTGTTGTCCCGTAAAGTCAGAGACAATCGCTCATCAAGATCCTTATATATAATGTAGAAGGGTTGTACTTGATGGATAATGCACCAAATCTGACAATTACAGCGCAGAAAACGGAAAATTTTGACTTTAAAACCAGCTATACTAGTGCGCAAAACTTGACGAATAAACCACGGGCGACGCCCGTGAACCTGGGGGTCAGGTCTACATACATTTACTGTAATTCGGCCTCCCTCAGTGCCCGGGATATAGTCATAATAGGTCCTGACTGGTTTCAAGTGAAAATAACCCTTTGAAAAGCAGTTTTTTCCCAATTTTTTTCACTCCCAACATATGTAGAAGGGATAAACTATTTTTGTGACCGTTTTTGGACTGTAAACACCTCGCGGTTCAGTTATTTTTTGCCGTAGAAAGATGACAAAGACGGATGAAAAAAATCGCCTTGTGGTCACGGTATACATTCAGTAGTTCAATGGCGAAAACGTTTCGTAAAACTTCAGTATCCACTCACCTGACTTAGGGACATCCCTGGACTTCAACAACGAACATCACCTCAACAGGACTAGGAATATCTGCTTGTATAATTGCGGTGCAGGCCTTGTCTTGAAGAAGTAGCATCCCTTGACCCCTTGACCTGAACTCAATAGAAACGCGAGTTAACAGTGGATTCCGAAGGGTGACTCTATCTTCTTCCACGGCATATATTGCAACTAAAACTAGCCGTATCCCCTAGCCTGAGCCAAGAACACCCCCTGGCGACCACCAGGAGATAGTTTTCCTTCAGCGAAACCGGCGCGCCCTGTCAGTTCTCACCAAAGAACACACAGAAAAGGACATCTTTCAAACATAAAAAAAACATAAATATGCGCAAAATGTTGCCCGACAAAACCTCGTTGTTGTCCCGTAAAGTCAGAGACAATCGCTCATCAAGATCCTTATATATAATGTAGAAGGGTTGTACTTGATGGATAATGCACCAAATCTGACAATTACAGCGCAGAAAACGGAAAATTTTGACTTTAAAACCAGCTATACTAGTGCGCAAAACTTGACGAATAAACCACGGGCGACGCCCGTGAACCTGGGGGTCAGGTCTACATACATTTACTGTAATTCGGCCTCCCTCAGTGCCCGGGATATAGTCATAATAGGTCCTGACTGGTTTCAAGTGAAAATAACCCTTTGAAAAGCAGTTTTTTCCCAATTTTTTTCACTCCCAACATATGTAGAAGGGATAAACTATTTTTGTGACCGTTTTTGGACTGTAAACACCTCGCGGTTCAGTTATTTTTTGCCGTAGAAAGATGACAAAGACGGATGAAAAAAATCGCCTTGTGGTCACGGTATACATTCAGTAGTTCAATGGCGAAAACGTTTCGTAAAACTTCAGTATCCACTCACCTGACTTAGGGACATCCCTGGACTTCAACAACGAACATCACCTCAACAGGACTAGGAATATCTGCTTGTATAATTGCGGTGCAGGCCTTGTCTTGAAGAAGTAGCATCCCTTGACCCCTTGACCTGAACTCAATAGAAACGCGAGTTAACAGTGGATTCCGAAGGGTGACTCTATCTTCTTCCACGGCATATATTGCAACTAAAACTAGCCGTATCCCCTAGCCTGAGCCAAGAACACCCCCTGGCGACCACCAGGAGATAGTTTTCCTTCAGCGAAACCGGCGCGCCCTGTCAGTTCTCACCAAAGAACACACAGAAAAGGACATCTTTCAAACATAAAAAAAACATAAATATGCGCAAAATGTTGCCCGACAAAACCTCGTTGTTGTCCCGTAAAGTCAGAGACAATCGCTCATCAAGATCCTTATATATAATGTAGAAGGGTTGTACTTGATGGATAATGCACCAAATCTGACAATTACAGCGCAGAAAACGGAAAATTTTGACTTTAAAACCAGCTATACTAGTGCGCAAAACTTGACGAATAAACCACGGGCGACGCCCGTGAACCTGGGGGTCAGGTCTACATACATTTACTGTAATTCGGCCTCCCTCAGTGCCCGGGATATAGTCATAATAGGTCCTGACTGGTTTCAAGTGAAAATAACCCTTTGAAAAGCAGTTTTTTCCCAATTTTTTTCACTCCCAACATATGTAGAAGGGATAAACTATTTTTGTGACCGTTTTTGGACTGTAAACACCTCGCGGTTCAGTTATTTTTTGCCGTAGAAAGATGACAAAGACGGATGAAAAAAATCGCCTTGTGGTCACGGTATACATTCAGTAGTTCAATGGCGAAAACGTTTCGTAAAACTTCAGTATCCACTCACCTGACTTAGGGACATCCCTGGACTTCAACAACGAACATCACCTCAACAGGACTAGGAATATCTGCTTGTATAATTGCGGTGCAGGCCTTGTCTTGAAGAAGTAGCATCCCTTGACCCCTTGACCTGAACTCAATAGAAACGCGAGTTAACAGTGGATTCCGAAGGGTGACTCTATCTTCTTCCACGGCATATATTGCAACTAAAACTAGCCGTATCCCCTAGCCTGAGCCAAGAACACCCCCTGGCGACCACCAGGAGATAGTTTTCCTTCAGCGAAACCGGCGCGCCCTGTCAGTTCTCACCAAAGAACACACAGAAAAGGACATCTTTCAAACATAAAAAAAACATAAATATGCGCAAAATGTTGCCCGACAAAACCTCGTTGTTGTCCCGTAAAGTCAGAGACAATCGCTCATCAAGATCCTTATATATAATGTAGAAGGGTTGTACTTGATGGATAATGCACCAAATCTGACAATTACAGCGCAGAAAACGGAAAATTTTGACTTTAAAACCAGCTATACTAGTGCGCAAAACTTGACGAATAAACCACGGGCGACGCCCGTGAACCTGGGGGTCAGGTCTACATACATTTACTGTAATTCGGCCTCCCTCAGTGCCCGGGATATAGTCATAATAGGTCCTGACTGGTTTCAAGTGAAAATAACCCTTTGAAAAGCAGTTTTTTCCCAATTTTTTTCACTCCCAACATATGTAGAAGGGATAAACTATTTTTGTGACCGTTTTTGGACTGTAAACACCTCGCGGTTCAGTTATTTTTTGCCGTAGAAAGATGACAAAGACGGATGAAAAAAATCGCCTTGTGGTCACGGTATACATTCAGTAGTTCAATGGCGAAAACGTTTCGTAAAACTTCAGTATCCACTCACCTGACTTAGGGACATCCCTGGACTTCAACAACGAACATCACCTCAACAGGACTAGGAATATCTGCTTGTATAATTGCGGTGCAGGCCTTGTCTTGAAGAAGTAGCATCCCTTGACCCCTTGACCTGAACTCAATAGAAACGCGAGTTAACAGTGGATTCCGAAGGGTGACTCTATCTTCTTCCACGGCATATATTGCAACTAAAACTAGCCGTATCCCCTAGCCTGAGCCAAGAACACCCCCTGGCGACCACCAGGAGATAGTTTTCCTTCAGCGAAACCGGCGCGCCCTGTCAGTTCTCACCAAAGAACACACAGAAAAGGACATCTTTCAAACATAAAAAAAACATAAATATGCGCAAAATGTTGCCCGACAAAACCTCGTTGTTGTCCCGTAAAGTCAGAGACAATCGCTCATCAAGATCCTTATATATAATGTAGAAGGGTTGTACTTGATGGATAATGCACCAAATCTGACAATTACAGCGCAGAAAACGGAAAATTTTGACTTTAAAACCAGCTATACTAGTGCGCAAAACTTGACGAATAAACCACGGGCGACGCCCGTGAACCTGGGGGTCAGGTCTACATACATTTACTGTAATTCGGCCTCCCTCAGTGCCCGGGATATAGTCATAATAGGTCCTGACTGGTTTCAAGTGAAAATAACCCTTTGAAAAGCAGTTTTTTCCCAATTTTTTTCACTCCCAACATATGTAGAAGGGATAAACTATTTTTGTGACCGTTTTTGGACTGTAAACACCTCGCGGTTCAGTTATTTTTTGCCGTAGAAAGATGACAAAGACGGATGAAAAAAATCGCCTTGTGGTCACGGTATACATTCAGTAGTTCAATGGCGAAAACGTTTCGTAAAACTTCAGTATCCACTCACCTGACTTAGGGACATCCCTGGACTTCAACAACGAACATCACCTCAACAGGACTAGGAATATCTGCTTGTATAATTGCGGTGCAGGCCTTGTCTTGAAGAAGTAGCATCCCTTGACCCCTTGACCTGAACTCAATAGAAACGCGAGTTAACAGTGGATTCCGAAGGGTGACTCTATCTTCTTCCACGGCATATATTGCAACTAAAACTAGCCGTATCCCCTAGCCTGAGCCAAGAACACCCCCTGGCGACCACCAGGAGATAGTTTTCCTTCAGCGAAACCGGCGCGCCCTGTCAGTTCTCACCAAAGAACACACAGAAAAGGACATCTTTCAAACATAAAAAAAACATAAATATGCGCAAAATGTTGCCCGACAAAACCTCGTTGTTGTCCCGTAAAGTCAGAGACAATCGCTCATCAAGATCCTTATATATAATGTAGAAGGGTTGTACTTGATGGATAATGCACCAAATCTGACAATTACAGCGCAGAAAACGGAAAATTTTGACTTTAAAACCAGCTATACTAGTGCGCAAAACTTGACGAATAAACCACGGGCGACGCCCGTGAACCTGGGGGTCAGGTCTACATACATTTACTGTAATTCGGCCTCCCTCAGTGCCCGGGATATAGTCATAATAGGTCCTGACTGGTTTCAAGTGAAAATAACCCTTTGAAAAGCAGTTTTTTCCCAATTTTTTTCACTCCCAACATATGTAGAAGGGATAAACTATTTTTGTGACCGTTTTTGGACTGTAAACACCTCGCGGTTCAGTTATTTTTTGCCGTAGAAAGATGACAAAGACGGATGAAAAAAATCGCCTTGTGGTCACGGTATACATTCAGTAGTTCAATGGCGAAAACGTTTCGTAAAACTTCAGTATCCACTCACCTGACTTAGGGACATCCCTGGACTTCAACAACGAACATCACCTCAACAGGACTAGGAATATCTGCTTGTATAATTGCGGTGCAGGCCTTGTCTTGAAGAAGTAGCATCCCTTGACCCCTTGACCTGAACTCAATAGAAACGCGAGTTAACAGTGGATTCCGAAGGGTGACTCTATCTTCTTCCACGGCATATATTGCAACTAAAACTAGCCGTATCCCCTAGCCTGAGCCAAGAACACCCCCTGGCGACCACCAGGAGATAGTTTTCCTTCAGCGAAACCGGCGCGCCCTGTCAGTTCTCACCAAAGAACACACAGAAAAGGACATCTTTCAAACATAAAAAAAACATAAATATGCGCAAAATGTTGCCCGACAAAACCTCGTTGTTGTCCCGTAAAGTCAGAGACAATCGCTCATCAAGATCCTTATATATAATGTAGAAGGGTTGTACTTGATGGATAATGCACCAAATCTGACAATTACAGCGCAGAAAACGGAAAATTTTGACTTTAAAACCAGCTATACTAGTGCGCAAAACTTGACGAATAAACCACGGGCGACGCCCGTGAACCTGGGGGTCAGGTCTACATACATTTACTGTAATTCGGCCTCCCTCAGTGCCCGGGATATAGTCATAATAGGTCCTGACTGGTTTCAAGTGAAAATAACCCTTTGAAAAGCAGTTTTTTCCCAATTTTTTTCACTCCCAACATATGTAGAAGGGATAAACTATTTTTGTGACCGTTTTTGGACTGTAAACACCTCGCGGTTCAGTTATTTTTTGCCGTAGAAAGATGACAAAGACGGATGAAAAAAATCGCCTTGTGGTCACGGTATACATTCAGTAGTTCAATGGCGAAAACGTTTCGTAAAACTTCAGTATCCACTCACCTGACTTAGGGACATCCCTGGACTTCAACAACGAACATCACCTCAACAGGACTAGGAATATCTGCTTGTATAATTGCGGTGCAGGCCTTGTCTTGAAGAAGTAGCATCCCTTGACCCCTTGACCTGAACTCAATAGAAACGCGAGTTAACAGTGGATTCCGAAGGGTGACTCTATCTTCTTCCACGGCATATATTGCAACTAAAACTAGCCGTATCCCCTAGCCTGAGCCAAGAACACCCCCTGGCGACCACCAGGAGATAGTTTTCCTTCAGCGAAACCGGCGCGCCCTGTCAGTTCTCACCAAAGAACACACAGAAAAGGACATCTTTCAAACATAAAAAAAACATAAATATGCGCAAAATGTTGCCCGACAAAACCTCGTTGTTGTCCCGTAAAGTCAGAGACAATCGCTCATCAAGATCCTTATATATAATGTAGAAGGGTTGTACTTGATGGATAATGCACCAAATCTGACAATTACAGCGCAGAAAACGGAAAATTTTGACTTTAAAACCAGCTATACTAGTGCGCAAAACTTGACGAATAAACCACGGGCGACGCCCGTGAACCTGGGGGTCAGGTCTACATACATTTACTGTAATTCGGCCTCCCTCAGTGCCCGGGATATAGTCATAATAGGTCCTGACTGGTTTCAAGTGAAAATAACCCTTTGAAAAGCAGTTTTTTCCCAATTTTTTTCACTCCCAACATATGTAGAAGGGATAAACTATTTTTGTGACCGTTTTTGGACTGTAAACACCTCGCGGTTCAGTTATTTTTTGCCGTAGAAAGATGACAAAGACGGATGAAAAAAATCGCCTTGTGGTCACGGTATACATTCAGTAGTTCAATGGCGAAAACGTTTCGTAAAACTTCAGTATCCACTCACCTGACTTAGGGACATCCCTGGACTTCAACAACGAACATCACCTCAACAGGACTAGGAATATCTGCTTGTATAATTGCGGTGCAGGCCTTGTCTTGAAGAAGTAGCATCCCTTGACCCCTTGACCTGAACTCAATAGAAACGCGAGTTAACAGTGGATTCCGAAGGGTGACTCTATCTTCTTCCACGGCATATATTGCAACTAAAACTAGCCGTATCCCCTAGCCTGAGCCAAGAACACCCCCTGGCGACCACCAGGAGATAGTTTTCCTTCAGCGAAACCGGCGCGCCCTGTCAGTTCTCACCAAAGAACACACAGAAAAGGACATCTTTCAAACATAAAAAAAACATAAATATGCGCAAAATGTTGCCCGACAAAACCTCGTTGTTGTCCCGTAAAGTCAGAGACAATCGCTCATCAAGATCCTTATATATAATGTAGAAGGGTTGTACTTGATGGATAATGCACCAAATCTGACAATTACAGCGCAGAAAACGGAAAATTTTGACTTTAAAACCAGCTATACTAGTGCGCAAAACTTGACGAATAAACCACGGGCGACGCCCGTGAACCTGGGGGTCAGGTCTACATACATTTACTGTAATTCGGCCTCCCTCAGTGCCCGGGATATAGTCATAATAGGTCCTGACTGGTTTCAAGTGAAAATAACCCTTTGAAAAGCAGTTTTTTCCCAATTTTTTTCACTCCCAACATATGTAGAAGGGATAAACTATTTTTGTGACCGTTTTTGGACTGTAAACACCTCGCGGTTCAGTTATTTTTTGCCGTAGAAAGATGACAAAGACGGATGAAAAAAATCGCCTTGTGGTCACGGTATACATTCAGTAGTTCAATGGCGAAAACGTTTCGTAAAACTTCAGTATCCACTCACCTGACTTAGGGACATCCCTGGACTTCAACAACGAACATCACCTCAACAGGACTAGGAATATCTGCTTGTATAATTGCGGTGCAGGCCTTGTCTTGAAGAAGTAGCATCCCTTGACCCCTTGACCTGAACTCAATAGAAACGCGAGTTAACAGTGGATTCCGAAGGGTGACTCTATCTTCTTCCACGGCATATATTGCAACTAAAACTAGCCGTATCCCCTAGCCTGAGCCAAGAACACCCCCTGGCGACCACCAGGAGATAGTTTTCCTTCAGCGAAACCGGCGCGCCCTGTCAGTTCTCACCAAAGAACACACAGAAAAGGACATCTTTCAAACATAAAAAAAACATAAATATGCGCAAAATGTTGCCCGACAAAACCTCGTTGTTGTCCCGTAAAGTCAGAGACAATCGCTCATCAAGATCCTTATATATAATGTAGAAGGGTTGTACTTGATGGATAATGCACCAAATCTGACAATTACAGCGCAGAAAACGGAAAATTTTGACTTTAAAACCAGCTATACTAGTGCGCAAAACTTGACGAATAAACCACGGGCGACGCCCGTGAACCTGGGGGTCAGGTCTACATACATTTACTGTAATTCGGCCTCCCTCAGTGCCCGGGATATAGTCATAATAGGTCCTGACTGGTTTCAAGTGAAAATAACCCTTTGAAAAGCAGTTTTTTCCCAATTTTTTTCACTCCCAACATATGTAGAAGGGATAAACTATTTTTGTGACCGTTTTTGGACTGTAAACACCTCGCGGTTCAGTTATTTTTTGCCGTAGAAAGATGACAAAGACGGATGAAAAAAATCGCCTTGTGGTCACGGTATACATTCAGTAGTTCAATGGCGAAAACGTTTCGTAAAACTTCAGTATCCACTCACCTGACTTAGGGACATCCCTGGACTTCAACAACGAACATCACCTCAACAGGACTAGGAATATCTGCTTGTATAATTGCGGTGCAGGCCTTGTCTTGAAGAAGTAGCATCCCTTGACCCCTTGACCTGAACTCAATAGAAACGCGAGTTAACAGTGGATTCCGAAGGGTGACTCTATCTTCTTCCACGGCATATATTGCAACTAAAACTAGCCGTATCCCCTAGCCTGAGCCAAGAACACCCCCTGGCGACCACCAGGAGATAGTTTTCCTTCAGCGAAACCGGCGCGCCCTGTCAGTTCTCACCAAAGAACACACAGAAAAGGACATCTTTCAAACATAAAAAAAACATAAATATGCGCAAAATGTTGCCCGACAAAACCTCGTTGTTGTCCCGTAAAGTCAGAGACAATCGCTCATCAAGATCCTTATATATAATGTAGAAGGGTTGTACTTGATGGATAATGCACCAAATCTGACAATTACAGCGCAGAAAACGGAAAATTTTGACTTTAAAACCAGCTATACTAGTGCGCAAAACTTGACGAATAAACCACGGGCGACGCCCGTGAACCTGGGGGTCAGGTCTACATACATTTACTGTAATTCGGCCTCCCTCAGTGCCCGGGATATAGTCATAATAGGTCCTGACTGGTTTCAAGTGAAAATAACCCTTTGAAAAGCAGTTTTTTCCCAATTTTTTTCACTCCCAACATATGTAGAAGGGATAAACTATTTTTGTGACCGTTTTTGGACTGTAAACACCTCGCGGTTCAGTTATTTTTTGCCGTAGAAAGATGACAAAGACGGATGAAAAAAATCGCCTTGTGGTCACGGTATACATTCAGTAGTTCAATGGCGAAAACGTTTCGTAAAACTTCAGTATCCACTCACCTGACTTAGGGACATCCCTGGACTTCAACAACGAACATCACCTCAACAGGACTAGGAATATCTGCTTGTATAATTGCGGTGCAGGCCTTGTCTTGAAGAAGTAGCATCCCTTGACCCCTTGACCTGAACTCAATAGAAACGCGAGTTAACAGTGGATTCCGAAGGGTGACTCTATCTTCTTCCACGGCATATATTGCAACTAAAACTAGCCGTATCCCCTAGCCTGAGCCAAGAACACCCCCTGGCGACCACCAGGAGATAGTTTTCCTTCAGCGAAACCGGCGCGCCCTGTCAGTTCTCACCAAAGAACACACAGAAAAGGACATCTTTCAAACATAAAAAAAACATAAATATGCGCAAAATGTTGCCCGACAAAACCTCGTTGTTGTCCCGTAAAGTCAGAGACAATCGCTCATCAAGATCCTTATATATAATGTAGAAGGGTTGTACTTGATGGATAATGCACCAAATCTGACAATTACAGCGCAGAAAACGGAAAATTTTGACTTTAAAACCAGCTATACTAGTGCGCAAAACTTGACGAATAAACCACGGGCGACGCCCGTGAACCTGGGGGTCAGGTCTACATACATTTACTGTAATTCGGCCTCCCTCAGTGCCCGGGATATAGTCATAATAGGTCCTGACTGGTTTCAAGTGAAAATAACCCTTTGAAAAGCAGTTTTTTCCCAATTTTTTTCACTCCCAACATATGTAGAAGGGATAAACTATTTTTGTGACCGTTTTTGGACTGTAAACACCTCGCGGTTCAGTTATTTTTTGCCGTAGAAAGATGACAAAGACGGATGAAAAAAATCGCCTTGTGGTCACGGTATACATTCAGTAGTTCAATGGCGAAAACGTTTCGTAAAACTTCAGTATCCACTCACCTGACTTAGGGACATCCCTGGACTTCAACAACGAACATCACCTCAACAGGACTAGGAATATCTGCTTGTATAATTGCGGTGCAGGCCTTGTCTTGAAGAAGTAGCATCCCTTGACCCCTTGACCTGAACTCAATAGAAACGCGAGTTAACAGTGGATTCCGAAGGGTGACTCTATCTTCTTCCACGGCATATATTGCAACTAAAACTAGCCGTATCCCCTAGCCTGAGCCAAGAACACCCCCTGGCGACCACCAGGAGATAGTTTTCCTTCAGCGAAACCGGCGCGCCCTGTCAGTTCTCACCAAAGAACACACAGAAAAGGACATCTTTCAAACATAAAAAAAACATAAATATGCGCAAAATGTTGCCCGACAAAACCTCGTTGTTGTCCCGTAAAGTCAGAGACAATCGCTCATCAAGATCCTTATATATAATGTAGAAGGGTTGTACTTGATGGATAATGCACCAAATCTGACAATTACAGCGCAGAAAACGGAAAATTTTGACTTTAAAACCAGCTATACTAGTGCGCAAAACTTGACGAATAAACCACGGGCGACGCCCGTGAACCTGGGGGTCAGGTCTACATACATTTACTGTAATTCGGCCTCCCTCAGTGCCCGGGATATAGTCATAATAGGTCCTGACTGGTTTCAAGTGAAAATAACCCTTTGAAAAGCAGTTTTTTCCCAATTTTTTTCACTCCCAACATATGTAGAAGGGATAAACTATTTTTGTGACCGTTTTTGGACTGTAAACACCTCGCGGTTCAGTTATTTTTTGCCGTAGAAAGATGACAAAGACGGATGAAAAAAATCGCCTTGTGGTCACGGTATACATTCAGTAGTTCAATGGCGAAAACGTTTCGTAAAACTTCAGTATCCACTCACCTGACTTAGGGACATCCCTGGACTTCAACAACGAACATCACCTCAACAGGACTAGGAATATCTGCTTGTATAATTGCGGTGCAGGCCTTGTCTTGAAGAAGTAGCATCCCTTGACCCCTTGACCTGAACTCAATAGAAACGCGAGTTAACAGTGGATTCCGAAGGGTGACTCTATCTTCTTCCACGGCATATATTGCAACTAAAACTAGCCGTATCCCCTAGCCTGAGCCAAGAACACCCCCTGGCGACCACCAGGAGATAGTTTTCCTTCAGCGAAACCGGCGCGCCCTGTCAGTTCTCACCAAAGAACACACAGAAAAGGACATCTTTCAAACATAAAAAAAACATAAATATGCGCAAAATGTTGCCCGACAAAACCTCGTTGTTGTCCCGTAAAGTCAGAGACAATCGCTCATCAAGATCCTTATATATAATGTAGAAGGGTTGTACTTGATGGATAATGCACCAAATCTGACAATTACAGCGCAGAAAACGGAAAATTTTGACTTTAAAACCAGCTATACTAGTGCGCAAAACTTGACGAATAAACCACGGGCGACGCCCGTGAACCTGGGGGTCAGGTCTACATACATTTACTGTAATTCGGCCTCCCTCAGTGCCCGGGATATAGTCATAATAGGTCCTGACTGGTTTCAAGTGAAAATAACCCTTTGAAAAGCAGTTTTTTCCCAATTTTTTTCACTCCCAACATATGTAGAAGGGATAAACTATTTTTGTGACCGTTTTTGGACTGTAAACACCTCGCGGTTCAGTTATTTTTTGCCGTAGAAAGATGACAAAGACGGATGAAAAAAATCGCCTTGTGGTCACGGTATACATTCAGTAGTTCAATGGCGAAAACGTTTCGTAAAACTTCAGTATCCACTCACCTGACTTAGGGACATCCCTGGACTTCAACAACGAACATCACCTCAACAGGACTAGGAATATCTGCTTGTATAATTGCGGTGCAGGCCTTGTCTTGAAGAAGTAGCATCCCTTGACCCCTTGACCTGAACTCAATAGAAACGCGAGTTAACAGTGGATTCCGAAGGGTGACTCTATCTTCTTCCACGGCATATATTGCAACTAAAACTAGCCGTATCCCCTAGCCTGAGCCAAGAACACCCCCTGGCGACCACCAGGAGATAGTTTTCCTTCAGCGAAACCGGCGCGCCCTGTCAGTTCTCACCAAAGAACACACAGAAAAGGACATCTTTCAAACATAAAAAAAACATAAATATGCGCAAAATGTTGCCCGACAAAACCTCGTTGTTGTCCCGTAAAGTCAGAGACAATCGCTCATCAAGATCCTTATATATAATGTAGAAGGGTTGTACTTGATGGATAATGCACCAAATCTGACAATTACAGCGCAGAAAACGGAAAATTTTGACTTTAAAACCAGCTATACTAGTGCGCAAAACTTGACGAATAAACCACGGGCGACGCCCGTGAACCTGGGGGTCAGGTCTACATACATTTACTGTAATTCGGCCTCCCTCAGTGCCCGGGATATAGTCATAATAGGTCCTGACTGGTTTCAAGTGAAAATAACCCTTTGAAAAGCAGTTTTTTCCCAATTTTTTTCACTCCCAACATATGTAGAAGGGATAAACTATTTTTGTGACCGTTTTTGGACTGTAAACACCTCGCGGTTCAGTTATTTTTTGCCGTAGAAAGATGACAAAGACGGATGAAAAAAATCGCCTTGTGGTCACGGTATACATTCAGTAGTTCAATGGCGAAAACGTTTCGTAAAACTTCAGTATCCACTCACCTGACTTAGGGACATCCCTGGACTTCAACAACGAACATCACCTCAACAGGACTAGGAATATCTGCTTGTATAATTGCGGTGCAGGCCTTGTCTTGAAGAAGTAGCATCCCTTGACCCCTTGACCTGAACTCAATAGAAACGCGAGTTAACCGTGGATTCCGAAGGGTGACTCTATCTTCTTCCACGGCATATATTGCAACTAAAACTAGCCGTATCCCCTAGCCTGAGCCAAGAACACCCCCTGGCGACCACCAGGAGATAGTTTTCCTTCAGCGAAACCGGCGCGCCCTGTCAGTTCTCACCAAAGAACACACAGAAAAGGACATCTTTCAAACATAAAAAAAACATAAATATGCGCAAAATGTTGCCCGACAAAACCTCGTTGTTGTCCCGTAAAGTCAGAGACAATCGCTCATCAAGATCCTTACATATAATGTAGAAGGGTTGTACTTGATGGATAATGCACCAAATCTGACAATTACAGCGCAGAAAACGGAAAATTTTGACTTTAAAACCAGCTATACTAGTGCGCAAAACTTGACGAATAAACCACGGGCGACGCCCGTGAACCTGGGGGTCAGGTCTACATACATTTACTGTAATTCGGCCTCCCTCAGTGCCCGGGATATAGTCATAATAGGTCCTGACTGGTTTCAAGTGAAAATAACCCTTTGAAAAGCAGTTTTTTCCCAATTTTTTTCACTCCCAACATATGTAGAAGGGATAAACTATTTTTGTGACCGTTTTTGGACTGTAAACACCTCGCGGTTCAGTTATTTTTTGCCGTAGAAAGATGACAAAGACGGATGAAAAAAATCGCCTTGTGGTCACGGTATACATTCAGTAGTTCAATGGCGAAAACGTTTCGTAAAACTTCAGTATCCACTCACCTGACTTAGGGACATCCCTGGACTTCAACAACGAACATCACCTCAACAGGACTAGGAATATCTGCTTGTATAATTGCGGTGCAGGCCTTGTCTTGAAGAAGTAGCATCCCTTGACCCCTTGACCTGAACTCAATAGAAACGCGAGTTAACAGTGGATTCCGAAGGGTGACTCTATCTTCTTCCACGGCATATATTGCAACTAAAACTAGCCGTATCCCCTAGCCTGAGCCAAGAACACCCCCTGGCGACCACCAGGAGATAGTTTTCCTTCAGCGAAACCGGCGCGCCCTGTCAGTTCTCACCAAAGAACACACAGAAAAGGACATCTTTCAAACATAAAAAAAACATAAATATGCGCAAAATGTTGCCCGACAAAACCTCGTTGTTGTCCCGTAAAGTCAGAGACAATCGCTCATCAAGATCCTTACATATAATGTAGAAGGGTTGTACTTGATGGATAATGCACCAAATCTGACAATTACAGCGCAGAAAACGGAAAATTTTGACTTTAAAACCAGCTATACTAGTGCGCAAAACTTGACGAATAAACCACGGGCGACGCCCGTGAACCTGGGGGTCAGGTCTACATACATTTACTGTAATTCGGCCTCCCTCAGTGCCCGGGATATAGTCATAATAGGTCCTGACTGGTTTCAAGTGAAAATAACCCTTTGAAAAGCAGTTTTTTCCCAATTTTTTTCACTCCCAACATATGTAGAAGGGATAAACTATTTTTGTGACCGTTTTTGGACTGTAAACACCTCGCGGTTCAGTTATTTTTTGCCGTAGAAAGATGACAAAGACGGATGAAAAAAATCGCCTTGTGGTCACGGTATACATTCAGTAGTTCAATGGCGAAAACGTTTCGTAAAACTTCAGTATCCACTCACCTGACTTAGGGACATCCCTGGACTTCAACAACGAACATCACCTCAACAGGACTAGGAATATCTGCTTGTATAATTGCGGTGCAGGCCTTGTCTTGAAGAAGTAGCATCCCTTGACCCCTTGACCTGAACTCAATAGAAACGCGAGTTAACAGTGGATTCCGAAGGGTGACTCTATCTTCTTCCACGGCATATATTGCAACTAAAACTAGCCGTATCCCCTAGCCTGAGCCAAGAACACCCCCTGGCGACCACCAGGAGATAGTTTTCCTTCAGCGAAACCGGCGCGCCCTGTCAGTTCTCACCAAAGAACACACAGAAAAGGACATCTTTCAAACATAAAAAAAACATAAATATGCGCAAAATGTTGCCCGACAAAACCTCGTTGTTGTCCCGTAAAGTCAGAGACAATCGCTCATCAAGATCCTTATATATAATGTAGAAGGGTTGTACTTGATGGATAATGCACCAAATCTGACAATTACAGCGCAGAAAACGGAAAATTTTGACTTTAAAACCAGCTATACTAGTGCGCAAAACTTGACGAATAAACCACGGGCGACGCCCGTGAACCTGGGGGTCAGGTCTACATACATTTACTGTAATTCGGCCTCCCTCAGTGCCCGGGATATAGTCATAATAGGTCCTGACTGGTTTCAAGTGAAAATAACCCTTTGAAAAGCAGTTTTTTCCCAATTTTTTTCACTCCCAACATATGTAGAAGGGATAAACTATTTTTGTGACCGTTTTTGGACTGTAAACACCTCGCGGTTCAGTTATTTTTTGCCGTAGAAAGATGACAAAGACGGATGAAAAAAATCGCCTTGTGGTCACGGTATACATTCAGTAGTTCAATGGCGAAAACGTTTCGTAAAACTTCAGTATCCACTCACCTGACTTAGGGACATCCCTGGACTTCAACAACGAACATCACCTCAACAGGACTAGGAATATCTGCTTGTATAATTGCGGTGCAGGCCTTGTCTTGAAGAAGTAGCATCCCTTGACCCCTTGACCTGAACTCAATAGAAACGCGAGTTAACAGTGGATTCCGAAGGGTGACTCTATCTTCTTCCACGGCATATATTGCAACTAAAACTAGCCGTATCCCCTAGCCTGAGCCAAGAACACCCCCTGGCGACCACCAGGAGATAGTTTTCCTTCAGCGAAACCGGCGCGCCCTGTCAGTTCTCACCAAAGAACACACAGAAAAGGACATCTTTCAAACATAAAAAAAACATAAATATGCGCAAAATGTTGCCCGACAAAACCTCGTTGTTGTCCCGTAAAGTCAGAGACAATCGCTCATCAAGATCCTTATATATAATGTAGAAGGGTTGTACTTGATGGATAATGCACCAAATCTGACAATTACAGCGCAGAAAACGGAAAATTTTGACTTTAAAACCAGCTATACTAGTGCGCAAAACTTGACGAATAAACCACGGGCGACGCCCGTGAACCTGGGGGTCAGGTCTACATACATTTACTGTAATTCGGCCTCCCTCAGTGCCCGGGATATAGTCATAATAGGTCCTGACTGGTTTCAAGTGAAAATAACCCTTTGAAAAGCAGTTTTTTCCCAATTTTTTTCACTCCCAACATATGTAGAAGGGATAAACTATTTTTGTGACCGTTTTTGGACTGTAAACACCTCGCGGTTCAGTTATTTTTTGCCGTAGAAAGATGACAAAGACGGATGAAAAAAATCGCCTTGTGGTCACGGTATACATTCAGTAGTTCAATGGCGAAAACGTTTCGTAAAACTTCAGTATCCACTCACCTGACTTAGGGACATCCCTGGACTTCAACAACGAACATCACCTCAACAGGACTAGGAATATCTGCTTGTATAATTGCGGTGCAGGCCTTGTCTTGAAGAAGTAGCATCCCTTGACCCCTTGACCTGAACTCAATAGAAACGCGAGTTAACAGTGGATTCCGAAGGGTGACTCTATCTTCTTCCACGGCATATATTGCAACTAAAACTAGCCGTATCCCCTAGCCTGAGCCAAGAACACCCCCTGGCGACCACCAGGAGATAGTTTTCCTTCAGCGAAACCGGCGCGCCCTGTCAGTTCTCACCAAAGAACACACAGAAAAGGACATCTTTCAAACATAAAAAAAACATAAATATGCGCAAAATGTTGCCCGACAAAACCTCGTTGTTGTCCCGTAAAGTCAGAGACAATCGCTCATCAAGATCCTTATATATAATGTAGAAGGGTTGTACTTGATGGATAATGCACCAAATCTGACAATTACAGCGCAGAAAACGGAAAATTTTGACTTTAAAACCAGCTATACTAGTGCGCAAAACTTGACGAATAAACCACGGGCGACGCCCGTGAACCTGGGGGTCAGGTCTACATACATTTACTGTAATTCGGCCTCCCTCAGTGCCCGGGATATAGTCATAATAGGTCCTGACTGGTTTCAAGTGAAAATAACCCTTTGAAAAGCAGTTTTTTCCCAATTTTTTTCACTCCCAACATATGTAGAAGGGATAAACTATTTTTGTGACCGTTTTTGGACTGTAAACACCTCGCGGTTCAGTTATTTTTTGCCGTAGAAAGATGACAAAGACGGATGAAAAAAATCGCCTTGTGGTCACGGTATACATTCAGTAGTTCAATGGCGAAAACGTTTCGTAAAACTTCAGTATCCACTCACCTGACTTAGGGACATCCCTGGACTTCAACAACGAACATCACCTCAACAGGACTAGGAATATCTGCTTGTATAATTGCGGTGCAGGCCTTGTCTTGAAGAAGTAGCATCCCTTGACCCCTTGACCTGAACTCAATAGAAACGCGAGTTAACAGTGGATTCCGAAGGGTGACTCTATCTTCTTCCACGGCATATATTGCAACTAAAACTAGCCGTATCCCCTAGCCTGAGCCAAGAACACCCCCTGGCGACCACCAGGAGATAGTTTTCCTTCAGCGAAACCGGCGCGCCCTGTCAGTTCTCACCAAAGAACACACAGAAAAGGACATCTTTCAAACATAAAAAAAACATAAATATGCGCAAAATGTTACCCGACAAAACCTCGTTGTTGTCCCGTAAAGTCAGAGACAATCGCTCATCAAGATCCTTACATATAATGTAGAAGGGTTGTACTTGATGGATAATGCACCAAATCTGACAATTACAGCGCAGAAAACGGAAAATTTTGACTTTAAAACCAGCTATACTAGTGCGCAAAACTTGACGAATAAACCACGGGCGACGCCCGTGAACCTGGGGGTCAGGTCTACATACATTTACTGTAATTCGGCCTCCCTCAGTGCCCGGGATATAGTCATAATAGGTCCTGACTGGTTTCAAGTGAAAATAACCCTTTGAAAAGCAGTTTTTTCCCAATTTTTTTCACTCCCAACATATGTAGAAGGGATAAACTATTTTTGTGACCGTTTTTGGACTGTAAACACCTCGCGGTTCAGTTATTTTTTGCCGTAGAAAGATGACAAAGACGGATGAAAAAAATCGCCTTGTGGTCACGGTATACATTCAGTAGTTCAATGGCGAAAACGTTTCGTAAAACTTCAGTATCCACTCACCTGACTTAGGGACATCCCTGGACCTCAACAACGAACATCACCTCAACAGGACTAGGAATATCTGCTTGTATAATTGCGGTGCAGGCCTTGTCTTGAAGAAGTAGCATCCCTTGACCCCTTGACCTGAACTCAATAGAAACGCGAGTTAACAGTGGATTCCGAAGGGTGACTCTATCTTCTTCCACGGCATATATTGCAACTAAAACTAGCCGTATCCCCTAGCCTGAGCCAAGAACACCCCCTGGCGACCACCAGGAGATAGTT
Source organism: Anthopleura sola (assembly GCA_023349425.1). Lineage (NCBI taxonomy): Eukaryota > Metazoa > Cnidaria > Anthozoa > Actiniaria > Actiniidae > Anthopleura > Anthopleura sola. The sequence goes on along the minus strand of JALHLI010000003.1, from coordinate 3,627,308 downwards.
TTCCTTCAGCGAAACCGGCGCGCCCTGTCAGTTCTCACCAAAGAACACACAGAAAAGGACATCTTTCAAACATAAAAAAAACATAAATATGCGCAAAATGTTGCCCGACAAAACCTCGTTGTTGTCCCGTAAAGTCAGAGACAATCGCTCATCAAGATCCTTATATATAATGTAGAAGGGTTGTACTTGATGGATAATGCACCAAATCTGACAATTACAGCGCAGAAAACGGAAAATTTTGACTTTAAAACCAGCTATACTAGTGCGCAAAACTTGACGAATAAACCACGGGCGACGCCCGTGAACCTGGGGGTCAGGTCTACATACATTTACTGTAATTCGGCCTCCCTCAGTGCCCGGGATATAGTCATAATAGGTCCTGACTGGTTTCAAGTGAAAATAACCCTTTGAAAAGCAGTTTTTTCCCAATTTTTTTCACTCCCAACATATGTAGAAGGGATAAACTATTTTTGTGACCGTTTTTGGACTGTAAACACCTCGCGGTTCAGTTATTTTTTGCCGTAGAAAGATGACAAAGACGGATGAAAAAAATCGCCTTGTGGTCACGGTATACATTCAGTAGTTCAATGGCGAAAACGTTTCGTAAAACTTCAGTATCCACTCACCTGACTTAGGGACATCCCTGGACTTCAACAACGAACATCACCTCAACAGGACTAGGAATATCTGCTTGTATAATTGCGGTGCAGGCCTTGTCTTGAAGAAGTAGCATCCCTTGACCCCTTGACCTGAACTCAATAGAAACGCGAGTTAACAGTGGATTCCGAAGGGTGACTCTATCTTCTTCCACGGCATATATTGCAACTAAAACTAGCCGTATCCCCTAGCCTGAGCCAAGAACACCCCCTGGCGACCACCAGGAGATAGTTTTCCTTCAGCGAAACCGGCGCGCCCTGTCAGTTCTCACCAAAGAACACACAGAAAAGGACATCTTTCAAACATAAAAAAAACATAAATATGCGCAAAATGTTGCCCGACAAAACCTCGTTGTTGTCCCGTAAAGTCAGAGACAATCGCTCATCAAGATCCTTATATATAATGTAGAAGGGTTGTACTTGATGGATAATGCACCAAATCTGACAATTACAGCGCAGAAAACGGAAAATTTTGACTTTAAAACCAGCTATACTAGTGCGCAAAACTTGACGAATAAACCACGGGCGACGCCCGTGAACCTGGGGGTCAGGTCTACATACATTTACTGTAATTCGGCCTCCCTCAGTGCCCGGGATATAGTCATAATAGGTCCTGACTGGTTTCAAGTGAAAATAACCCTTTGAAAAGCAGTTTTTTCCCAATTTTTTTCACTCCCAACATATGTAGAAGGGATAAACTATTTTTGTGACCGTTTTTGGACTGTAAACACCTCGCGGTTCAGTTATTTTTTGCCGTAGAAAGATGACAAAGACGGATGAAAAAAATCGCCTTGTGGTCACGGTATACATTCAGTAGTTCAATGGCGAAAACGTTTCGTAAAACTTCAGTATCCACTCACCTGACTTAGGGACATCCCTGGACTTCAACAACGAACATCACCTCAACAGGACTAGGAATATCTGCTTGTATAATTGCGGTGCAGGCCTTGTCTTGAAGAAGTAGCATCCCTTGACCCCTTGACCTGAACTCAATAGAAACGCGAGTTAACAGTGGATTCCGAAGGGTGACTCTATCTTCTTCCACGGCATATATTGCAACTAAAACTAGCCGTATCCCCTAGCCTGAGCCAAGAACACCCCCTGGCGACCACCAGGAGATAGTTTTCCTTCAGCGAAACCGGCGCGCCCTGTCAGTTCTCACCAAAGAACACACAGAAAAGGACATCTTTCAAACATAAAAAAAACATAAATATGCGCAAAATGTTGCCCGACAAAACCTCGTTGTTGTCCCGTAAAGTCAGAGACAATCGCTCATCAAGATCCTTATATATAATGTAGAAGGGTTGTACTTGATGGATAATGCACCAAATCTGACAATTACAGCGCAGAAAACGGAAAATTTTGACTTTAAAACCAGCTATACTAGTGCGCAAAACTTGACGAATAAACCACGGGCGACGCCCGTGAACCTGGGGGTCAGGTCTACATACATTTACTGTAATTCGGCCTCCCTCAGTGCCCGGGATATAGTCATAATAGGTCCTGACTGGTTTCAAGTGAAAATAACCCTTTGAAAAGCAGTTTTTTCCCAATTTTTTTCACTCCCAACATATGTAGAAGGGATAAACTATTTTTGTGACCGTTTTTGGACTGTAAACACCTCGCGGTTTAGTTATTTTTTGCCGTAGAAAGATGACAAAGACGGATGAAAAAAATCGCCTTGTGGTCACGGTATACATTCAGTAGTTCAATGGCGAAAACGTTTCGTAAAACTTCAGTATCCACTCACCTGACTTAGGGACATCCCTGGACTTCAACAACGAACATCACCTCAACAGGACTAGGAATATCTGCTTGTATAATTGCGGTGCAGGCCTTGTCTTGAAGAAGTAGCATCCCTTGACCCCTTGACCTGAACTCAATAGAAACGCGAGTTAACAGTGGATTCCGAAGGGTGACTCTATCTTCTTCCACGGCATATATTGCAACTAAAACTAGCCGTATCCCCTAGCCTGAGCCAAGAACACCCCCTGGCGACCACCAGGAGATAGTTTTCCTTCAGCGAAACCGGCGCGCCCTGTCAGTTCTCACCAAAGAACACACAGAAAAGGACATCTTTCAAACATAAAAAAAACATAAATATGCGCAAAATGTTGCCCGACAAAACCTCGTTGTTGTCCCGTAAAGTCAGAGACAATCGCTCATCAAGATCCTTATATATAATGTAGAAGGGTTGTACTTGATGGATAATGCACCAAATCTGACAATTACAGCGCAGAAAACGGAAAATTTTGACTTTAAAACCAGCTATACTAGTGCGCAAAACTTGACGAATAAACCACGGGCGACGCCCGTGAACCTGGGGGTCAGGTCTACATACATTTACTGTAATTCGGCCTCCCTCAGTGCCCGGGATATAGTCATAATAGGTCCTGACTGGTTTCAAGTGAAAATAACCCTTTGAAAAGCAGTTTTTTCCCAATTTTTTTCACTCCCAACATATGTAGAAGGGATAAACTATTTTTGTGACCGTTTTTGGACTGTAAACACCTCGCGGTTCAGTTATTTTTTGCCGTAGAAAGATGACAAAGACGGATGAAAAAAATCGCCTTGTGGTCACGGTATACATTCAGTAGTTCAATGGCGAAAACGTTTCGTAAAACTTCAGTATCCACTCACCTGACTTAGGGACATCCCTGGACTTCAACAACGAACATCACCTCAACAGGACTAGGAATATCTGCTTGTATAATTGCGGTGCAGGCCTTGTCTTGAAGAAGTAGCATCCCTTGACCCCTTGACCTGAACTCAATAGAAACGCGAGTTAACAGTGGATTCCGAAGGGTGACTCTATCTTCTTCCACGGCATATATTGCAACTAAAACTAGCCGTATCCCCTAGCCTGAGCCAAGAACACCCCCTGGCGACCACCAGGAGATAGTTTTCCTTCAGCGAAACCGGCGCGCCCTGTCAGTTCTCACCAAAGAACACACAGAAAAGGACATCTTTCAAACATAAAAAAAACATAAATATGCGCAAAATGTTGCCCGACAAAACCTCGTTGTTGTCCCGTAAAGTCAGAGACAATCGCTCATCAAGATCCTTATATATAATGTAGAAGGGTTGTACTTGATGGATAATGCACCAAATCTGACAATTACAGCGCAGAAAACGGAAAATTTTGACTTTAAAACCAGCTATACTAGTGCGCAAAACTTGACGAATAAACCACGGGCGACGCCCGTGAACCTGGGGGTCAGGTCTACATACATTTACTGTAATTCGGCCTCCCTCAGTGCCCGGGATATAGTCATAATAGGTCCTGACTGGTTTCAAGTGAAAATAACCCTTTGAAAAGCAGTTTTTTCCCAATTTTTTTCACTCCCAACATATGTAGAAGGGATAAACTATTTTTGTGACCGTTTTTGGACTGTAAACACCTCGCGGTTCAGTTATTTTTTGCCGTAGAAAGATGACAAAGACGGATGAAAAAAATCGCCTTGTGGTCACGGTATACATTCAGTAGTTCAATGGCGAAAACGTTTCGTAAAACTTCAGTATCCACTCACCTGACTTAGGGACATCCCTGGACTTCAACAACGAACATCACCTCAACAGGACTAGGAATATCTGCTTGTATAATTGCGGTGCAGGCCTTGTCTTGAAGAAGTAGCATCCCTTGACCCCTTGACCTGAACTCAATAGAAACGCGAGTTAACAGTGGATTCCGAAGGGTGACTCTATCTTCTTCCACGGCATATATTGCAACTAAAACTAGCCGTATCCCCTAGCCTGAGCCAAGAACACCCCCTGGCGACCACCAGGAGATAGTTTTCCTTCAGCGAAACCGGCGCGCCCTGTCAGTTCTCACCAAAGAACACACAGAAAAGGACATCTTTCAAACATAAAAAAAACATAAATATGCGCAAAATGTTGCCCGACAAAACCTCGTTGTTGTCCCGTAAAGTCAGAGACAATCGCTCATCAAGATCCTTATATATAATGTAGAAGGGTTGTACTTGATGGATAATGCACCAAATCTGACAATTACAGCGCAGAAAACGGAAAATTTTGACTTTAAAACCAGCTATACTAGTGCGCAAAACTTGACGAATAAACCACGGGCGACGCCCGTGAACCTGGGGGTCAGGTCTACATACATTTACTGTAATTCGGCCTCCCTCAGTGCCCGGGATATAGTCATAATAGGTCCTGACTGGTTTCAAGTGAAAATAACCCTTTGAAAAGCAGTTTTTTCCCAATTTTTTTCACTCCCAACATATGTAGAAGGGATAAACTATTTTTGTGACCGTTTTTGGACTGTAAACACCTCGCGGTTCAGTTATTTTTTGCCGTAGAAAGATGACAAAGACGGATGAAAAAAATCGCCTTGTGGTCACGGTATACATTCAGTAGTTCAATGGCGAAAACGTTTCGTAAAACTTCAGTATCCACTCACCTGACTTAGGGACATCCCTGGACTTCAACAACGAACATCACCTCAACAGGACTAGGAATATCTGCTTGTATAATTGCGGTGCAGGCCTTGTCTTGAAGAAGTAGCATCCCTTGACCCCTTGACCTGAACTCAATAGAAACGCGAGTTAACAGTGGATTCCGAAGGGTGACTCTATCTTCTTCCACGGCATATATTGCAACTAAAACTAGCCGTATCCCCTAGCCTGAGCCAAGAACACCCCCTGGCGACCACCAGGAGATAGTTTTCCTTCAGCGAAACCGGCGCGCCCTGTCAGTTCTCACCAAAGAACACACAGAAAAGGACATCTTTCAAACATAAAAAAAACATAAATATGCGCAAAATGTTGCCCGACAAAACCTCGTTGTTGTCCCGTAAAGTCAGAGACAATCGCTCATCAAGATCCTTATATATAATGTAGAAGGGTTGTACTTGATGGATAATGCACCAAATCTGACAATTACAGCGCAGAAAACGGAAAATTTTGACTTTAAAACCAGCTATACTAGTGCGCAAAACTTGACGAATAAACCACGGGCGACGCCCGTGAACCTGGGGGTCAGGTCTACATACATTTACTGTAATTCGGCCTCCCTCAGTGCCCGGGATATAGTCATAATAGGTCCTGACTGGTTTCAAGTGAAAATAACCCTTTGAAAAGCAGTTTTTTCCCAATTTTTTTCACTCCCAACATATGTAGAAGGGATAAACTATTTTTGTGACCGTTTTTGGACTGTAAACACCTCGCGGTTCAGTTATTTTTTGCCGTAGAAAGATGACAAAGACGGATGAAAAAAATCGCCTTGTGGTCACGGTATACATTCAGTAGTTCAATGGCGAAAACGTTTCGTAAAACTTCAGTATCCACTCACCTGACTTAGGGACATCCCTGGACTTCAACAACGAACATCACCTCAACAGGACTAGGAATATCTGCTTGTATAATTGCGGTGCAGGCCTTGTCTTGAAGAAGTAGCATCCCTTGACCCCTTGACCTGAACTCAATAGAAACGCGAGTTAACAGTGGATTCCGAAGGGTGACTCTATCTTCTTCCACGGCATATATTGCAACTAAAACTAGCCGTATCCCCTAGCCTGAGCCAAGAACACCCCCTGGCGACCACCAGGAGATAGTTTTCCTTCAGCGAAACCGGCGCGCCCTGTCAGTTCTCACCAAAGAACACACAGAAAAGGACATCTTTCAAACATAAAAAAAACATAAATATGCGCAAAATGTTGCCCGACAAAACCTCGTTGTTGTCCCGTAAAGTCAGAGACAATCGCTCATCAAGATCCTTATATATAATGTAGAAGGGTTGTACTTGATGGATAATGCACCAAATCTGACAATTACAGCGCAGAAAACGGAAAATTTTGACTTTAAAACCAGCTATACTAGTGCGCAAAACTTGACGAATAAACCACGGGCGACGCCCGTGAACCTGGGGGTCAGGTCTACATACATTTACTGTAATTCGGCCTCCCTCAGTGCCCGGGATATAGTCATAATAGGTCCTGACTGGTTTCAAGTGAAAATAACCCTTTGAAAAGCAGTTTTTTCCCAATTTTTTTCACTCCCAACATATGTAGAAGGGATAAACTATTTTTGTGACCGTTTTTGGACTGTAAACACCTCGCGGTTCAGTTATTTTTTGCCGTAGAAAGATGACAAAGACGGATGAAAAAAATCGCCTTGTGGTCACGGTATACATTCAGTAGTTCAATGGCGAAAACGTTTCGTAAAACTTCAGTATCCACTCACCTGACTTAGGGACATCCCTGGACTTCAACAACGAACATCACCTCAACAGGACTAGGAATATCTGCTTGTATAATTGCGGTGCAGGCCTTGTCTTGAAGAAGTAGCATCCCTTGACCCCTTGACCTGAACTCAATAGAAACGCGAGTTAACAGTGGATTCCGAAGGGTGACTCTATCTTCTTCCACGGCATATATTGCAACTAAAACTAGCCGTATCCCCTAGCCTGAGCCAAGAACACCCCCTGGCGACCACCAGGAGATAGTTTTCCTTCAGCGAAACCGGCGCGCCCTGTCAGTTCTCACCAAAGAACACACAGAAAAGGACATCTTTCAAACATAAAAAAAACATAAATATGCGCAAAATGTTGCCCGACAAAACCTCGTTGTTGTCCCGTAAAGTCAGAGACAATCGCTCATCAAGATCCTTATATATAATGTAGAAGGGTTGTACTTGATGGATAATGCACCAAATCTGACAATTACAGCGCAGAAAACGGAAAATTTTGACTTTAAAACCAGCTATACTAGTGCGCAAAACTTGACGAATAAACCACGGGCGACGCCCGTGAACCTGGGGGTCAGGTCTACATACATTTACTGTAATTCGGCCTCCCTCAGTGCCCGGGATATAGTCATAATAGGTCCTGACTGGTTTCAAGTGAAAATAACCCTTTGAAAAGCAGTTTTTTCCCAATTTTTTTCACTCCCAACATATGTAGAAGGGATAAACTATTTTTGTGACCGTTTTTGGACTGTAAACACCTCGCGGTTCAGTTATTTTTTGCCGTAGAAAGATGACAAAGACGGATGAAAAAAATCGCCTTGTGGTCACGGTATACATTCAGTAGTTCAATGGCGAAAACGTTTCGTAAAACTTCAGTATCCACTCACCTGACTTAGGGACATCCCTGGACTTCAACAACGAACATCACCTCAACAGGACTAGGAATATCTGCTTGTATAATTGCGGTGCAGGCCTTGTCTTGAAGAAGTAGCATCCCTTGACCCCTTGACCTGAACTCAATAGAAACGCGAGTTAACAGTGGATTCCGAAGGGTGACTCTATCTTCTTCCACGGCATATATTGCAACTAAAACTAGCCGTATCCCCTAGCCTGAGCCAAGAACACCCCCTGGCGACCACCAGGAGATAGTTTTCCTTCAGCGAAACCGGCGCGCCCTGTCAGTTCTCACCAAAGAACACACAGAAAAGGACATCTTTCAAACATAAAAAAAACATAAATATGCGCAAAATGTTGCCCGACAAAACCTCGTTGTTGTCCCGTAAAGTCAGAGACAATCGCTCATCAAGATCCTTATATATAATGTAGAAGGGTTGTACTTGATGGATAATGCACCAAATCTGACAATTACAGCGCAGAAAACGGAAAATTTTGACTTTAAAACCAGCTATACTAGTGCGCAAAACTTGACGAATAAACCACGGGCGACGCCCGTGAACCTGGGGGTCAGGTCTACATACATTTACTGTAATTCGGCCTCCCTCAGTGCCCGGGATATAGTCATAATAGGTCCTGACTGGTTTCAAGTGAAAATAACCCTTTGAAAAGCAGTTTTTTCCCAATTTTTTTCACTCCCAACATATGTAGAAGGGATAAACTATTTTTGTGACCGTTTTTGGACTGTAAACACCTCGCGGTTCAGTTATTTTTTGCCGTAGAAAGATGACAAAGACGGATGAAAAAAATCGCCTTGTGGTCACGGTATACATTCAGTAGTTCAATGGCGAAAACGTTTCGTAAAACTTCAGTATCCACTCACCTGACTTAGGGACATCCCTGGACTTCAACAACGAACATCACCTCAACAGGACTAGGAATATCTGCTTGTATAATTGCGGTGCAGGCCTTGTCTTGAAGAAGTAGCATCCCTTGACCCCTTGACCTGAACTCAATAGAAACGCGAGTTAACAGTGGATTCCGAAGGGTGACTCTATCTTCTTCCACGGCATATATTGCAACTAAAACTAGCCGTATCCCCTAGCCTGAGCCAAGAACACCCCCTGGCGACCACCAGGAGATAGTTTTCCTTCAGCGAAACCGGCGCGCCCTGTCAGTTCTCACCAAAGAACACACAGAAAAGGACATCTTTCAAACATAAAAAAAACATAAATATGCGCAAAATGTTGCCCGACAAAACCTCGTTGTTGTCCCGTAAAGTCAGAGACAATCGCTCATCAAGATCCTTATATATAATGTAGAAGGGTTGTACTTGATGGATAATGCACCAAATCTGACAATTACAGCGCAGAAAACGGAAAATTTTGACTTTAAAACCAGCTATACTAGTGCGCAAAACTTGACGAATAAACCACGGGCGACGCCCGTGAACCTGGGGGTCAGGTCTACATACATTTACTGTAATTCGGCCTCCCTCAGTGCCCGGGATATAGTCATAATAGGTCCTGACTGGTTTCAAGTGAAAATAACCCTTTGAAAAGCAGTTTTTTCCCAATTTTTTTCACTCCCAACATATGTAGAAGGGATAAACTATTTTTGTGACCGTTTTTGGACTGTAAACACCTCGCGGTTCAGTTATTTTTTGCCGTAGAAAGATGACAAAGACGGATGAAAAAAATCGCCTTGTGGTCACGGTATACATTCAGTAGTTCAATGGCGAAAACGTTTCGTAAAACTTCAGTATCCACTCACCTGACTTAGGGACATCCCTGGACTTCAACAACGAACATCACCTCAACAGGACTAGGAATATCTGCTTGTATAATTGCGGTGCAGGCCTTGTCTTGAAGAAGTAGCATCCCTTGACCCCTTGACCTGAACTCAATAGAAACGCGAGTTAACAGTGGATTCCGAAGGGTGACTCTATCTTCTTCCACGGCATATATTGCAACTAAAACTAGCCGTATCCCCTAGCCTGAGCCAAGAACACCCCCTGGCGACCACCAGGAGATAGTTTTCCTTCAGCGAAACCGGCGCGCCCTGTCAGTTCTCACCAAAGAACACACAGAAAAGGACATCTTTCAAACATAAAAAAAACATAAATATGCGCAAAATGTTGCCCGACAAAACCTCGTTGTTGTCCCGTAAAGTCAGAGACAATCGCTCATCAAGATCCTTACATATAATGTAGAAGGGTTGTACTTGATGGATAATGCACCAAATCTGACAATTACAGCGCAGAAAACGGAAAATTTTGACTTTAAAACCAGCTATACTAGTGCGCAAAACTTGACGAATAAACCACGGGCGACGCCCGTGAACCTGGGGGTCAGGTCTACATACATTTACTGTAATTCGGCCTCCCTCAGTGCCCGGGATATAGTCATAATAGGTCCTGACTGGTTTCAAGTGAAAATAACCCTTTGAAAAGCAGTTTTTTCCCAATTTTTTTCACTCCCAACATATGTAGAAGGGATAAACTATTTTTGTGACCGTTTTTGGACTGTAAACACCTCGCGGTTCAGTTATTTTTTGCCGTAGAAAGATGACAAAGACGGATGAAAAAAATCGCCTTGTGGTCACGGTATACATTCAGTAGTTCAATGGCGAAAACGTTTCGTAAAACTTCAGTATCCACTCACCTGACTTAGGGACATCCCTGGACTTCAACAACGAACATCACCTCAACAGGACTAGGAATATCTGCTTGTATAATTGCGGTGCAGGCCTTGTCTTGAAGAAGTAGCATCCCTTGACCCCTTGACCTGAACTCAATAGAAACGCGAGTTAACAGTGGATTCCGAAGGGTGACTCTATCTTCTTCCACGGCATATATTGCAACTAAAACTAGCCGTATCCCCTAGCCTGAGCCAAGAACACCCCCTGGCGACCACCAGGAGATAGTTTTCCTTCAGCGAAACCGGCGCGCCCTGTCAGTTCTCACCAAAGAACACACAGAAAAGGACATCTTTCAAACATAAAAAAAACATAAATATGCGCAAAATGTTGCCCGACAAAACCTCGTTGTTGTCCCGTAAAGTCAGAGACAATCGCTCATCAAGATCCTTACATATAATGTAGAAGGGTTGTACTTGATGGATAATGCACCAAATCTGACAATTACAGCGCAGAAAACGGAAAATTTTGACTTTAAAACCAGCTATACTAGTGCGCAAAACTTGACGAATAAACCACGGGCGACGCCCGTGAACCTGGGGGTCAGGTCTACATACATTTACTGTAATTCGGCCTCCCTCAGTGCCCGGGATATAGTCATAATAGGTCCTGACTGGTTTCAAGTGAAAATAACCCTTTGAAAAGCAGTTTTTTCCCAATTTTTTTCACTCCCAACATATGTAGAAGGGATAAACTATTTTTGTGACCGTTTTTGGACTGTAAACACCTCGCGGTTCAGTTATTTTTTGCCGTAGAAAGATGACAAAGACGGATGAAAAAAATCGCCTTGTGGTCACGGTATACATTCAGTAGTTCAATGGCGAAAACGTTTCGTAAAACTTCAGTATCCACTCACCTGACTTAGGGACATCCCTGGACTTCAACAACGAACATCACCTCAACAGGACTAGGAATATCTGCTTGTATAATTGCGGTGCAGGCCTTGTCTTGAAGAAGTAGCATCCCTTGACCCCTTGACCTGAACTCAATAGAAACGCGAGTTAACAGTGGATTCCGAAGGGTGACTCTATCTTCTTCCACGGCATATATTGCAACTAAAACTAGCCGTATCCCCTAGCCTGAGCCAAGAACACCCCCTGGCGACCACCAGGAGATAGTTTTCCTTCAGCGAAACCGGCGCGCCCTGTCAGTTCTCACCAAAGAACACACAGAAAAGGACATCTTTCAAACATAAAAAAAACATAAATATGCGCAAAATGTTGCCCGACAAAACCTCGTTGTTGTCCCGTAAAGTCAGAGACAATCGCTCATCAAGATCCTTATATATAATGTAGAAGGGTTGTACTTGATGGATAATGCACCAAATCTGACAATTACAGCGCAGAAAACGGAAAATTTTGACTTTAAAACCAGCTATACTAGTGCGCAAAACTTGACGAATAAACCACGGGCGACGCCCGTGAACCTGGGGGTCAGGTCTACATACATTTACTGTAATTCGGCCTCCCTCAGTGCCCGGGATATAGTCATAATAGGTCCTGACTGGTTTCAAGTGAAAATAACCCTTTGAAAAGCAGTTTTTTCCCAATTTTTTTCACTCCCAACATATGTAGAAGGGATAAACTATTTTTGTGACCGTTTTTGGACTGTAAACACCTCGCGGTTCAGTTATTTTTTGCCGTAGAAAGATGACAAAGACGGATGAAAAAAATCGCCTTGTGGTCACGGTATACATTCAGTAGTTCAATGGCGAAAACGTTTCGTAAAACTTCAGTATCCACTCACCTGACTTAGGGACATCCCTGGACTTCAACAACGAACATCACCTCAACAGGACTAGGAATATCTGCTTGTATAATTGCGGTGCAGGCCTTGTCTTGAAGAAGTAGCATCCCTTGACCCCTTGACCTGAACTCAATAGAAACGCGAGTTAACAGTGGATTCCGAAGGGTGACTCTATCTTCTTCCACGGCATATATTGCAACTAAAACTAGCCGTATCCCCTAGCCTGAGCCAAGAACACCCCCTGGCGACCACCAGGAGATAGTTTTCCTTCAGCGAAACCGGCGCGCCCTGTCAGTTCTCACCAAAGAACACACAGAAAAGGACATCTTTCAAACATAAAAAAAACATAAATATGCGCAAAATGTTGCCCGACAAAACCTCGTTGTTGTCCCGTAAAGTCAGAGACAATCGCTCATCAAGATCCTTATATATAATGTAGAAGGGTTGTACTTGATGGATAATGCACCAAATCTGACAATTACAGCGCAGAAAACGGAAAATTTTGACTTTAAAACCAGCTATACTAGTGCGCAAAACTTGACGAATAAACCACGGGCGACGCCCGTGAACCTGGGGGTCAGGTCTACATACATTTACTGTAATTCGGCCTCCCTCAGTGCCCGGGATATAGTCATAATAGGTCCTGACTGGTTTCAAGTGAAAATAACCCTTTGAAAAGCAGTTTTTTCCCAATTTTTTTCACTCCCAACATATGTAGAAGGGATAAACTATTTTTGTGACCGTTTTTGGACTGTAAACACCTCGCGGTTCAGTTATTTTTTGCCGTAGAAAGATGACAAAGACGGATGAAAAAAATCGCCTTGTGGTCACGGTATACATTCAGTAGTTCAATGGCGAAAACGTTTCGTAAAACTTCAGTATCCACTCACCTGACTTAGGGACATCCCTGGACCTCAACAACGAACATCACCTCAACAGGACTAGGAATATCTGCTTGTATAATTGCGGTGCAGGCCTTGTCTTGAAGAAGTAGCATCCCTTGACCCCTTGACCTGAACTCAATAGAAACGCGAGTTAACAGTGGATTCCGAAGGGTGACTCTATCTTCTTCCACGGCATATATTGCAACTAAAACTAGCCGTATCCCCTAGCCTGAGCCAAGAACACCCCCTGGCGACCACCAGGAGATAGTTTTCCTTCAGCGAAACCGGCGCGCCCTGTCAGTTCTCACCAAAGAACACACAGAAAAGGACATCTTTCAAACATAAAAAAAACATAAATATGCGCAAAATGTTGCCCGACAAAACCTCGTTGTTGTCCCGTAAAGTCAGAGACAATCGCTCATCAAGATCCTTACATATAATGTAGAAGGGTTGTACTTGATGGATAATGCACCAAATCTGACAATTACAGCGCAGAAAACGGAAAATTTTGACTTTAAAACCAGCTATACTAGTGCGCAAAACTTGACGAATAAACCACGGGCGACGCCCGTGAACCTGGGGGTCAGGTCTACATACATTTACTGTAATTCGGCCTCCCTCAGTGCCCGGGATATAGTCATAATAGGTCCTGACTGGTTTCAAGTGAAAATAACCCTTTGAAAAGCAGTTTTTTCCCAATTTTTTTCACTCCCAACATATGTAGAAGGGATAAACTATTTTTGTGACCGTTTTTGGACTGTAAACACCTCGCGGTTCAGTTATTTTTTGCCGTAGAAAGATGACAAAGACGGATGAAAAAAATCGCCTTGTGGTCACGGTATACATTCAGTAGTTCAATGGCGAAAACGTTTCGTAAAACTTCAGTATCCACTCACCTGACTTAGGGACATCCCTGGACTTCAACAACGAACATCACCTCAACAGGACTAGGAATATCTGCTTGTATAATTGCGGTGCAGGCCTTGTCTTGAAGAAGTAGCATCCCTTGACCCCTTGACCTGAACTCAATAGAAACGCGAGTTAACAGTGGATTCCGAAGGGTGACTCTATCTTCTTCCACGGCATATATTGCAACTAAAACTAGCCGTATCCCCTAGCCTGAGCCAAGAACACCCCCTGGCGACCACCAGGAGATAGTTTTCCTTCAGCGAAACCGGCGCGCCCTGTCAGTTCTCACCAAAGAACACACAGAAAAGGACATCTTTCAAACATAAAAAAAACATAAATATGCGCAAAATGTTGCCCGACAAAACCTCGTTGTTGTCCCGTAAAGTCAGAGACAATCGCTCATCAAGATCCTTACATATAATGTAGAAGGGTTGTACTTGATGGATAATGCACCAAATCTGACAATTACAGCGCAGAAAACGGAAAATTTTGACTTTAAAACCAGCTATACTAGTGCGCAAAACTTGACGAATAAACCACGGGCGACGCCCGTGAACCTGGGGGTCAGGTCTACATACATTTACTGTAATTCGGCCTCCCTCAGTGCCCGGGATATAGTCATAATAGGTCCTGACTGGTTTCAAGTGAAAATAACCCTTTGAAAAGCAGTTTTTTCCCAATTTTTTTCACTCCCAACATATGTAGAAGGGATAAACTATTTTTGTGACCGTTTTTGGACTGTAAACACCTCGCGGTTCAGTTATTTTTTGCCGTAGAAAGATGACAAAGACGGATGAAAAAAATCGCCTTGTGGTCACGGTATACATTCAGTAGTTCAATGGCGAAAACGTTTCGTAAAACTTCAGTATCCACTCACCTGACTTAGGGACATCCCTGGACTTCAACAACGAACATCACCTCAACAGGACTAGGAATATCTGCTTGTATAATTGCGGTGCAGGCCTTGTCTTGAAGAAGTAGCATCCCTTGACCCCTTGACCTGAACTCAATAGAAACGCGAGTTAACAGTGGATTCCGAAGGGTGACTCTATCTTCTTCCACGGCATATATTGCAACTAAAACTAGCCGTATCCCCTAGCCTGAGCCAAGAACACCCCCTGGCGACCACCAGGAGATAGTTTTCCTTCAGCGAAACCGGCGCGCCCTGTCAGTTCTCACCAAAGAACACACAGAAAAGGACATCTTTCAAACATAAAAAAAACATAAATATGCGCAAAATGTTGCCCGACAAAACCTCGTTGTTGTCCCGTAAAGTCAGAGACAATCGCTCATCAAGATCCTTATATATAATGTAGAAGGGTTGTACTTGATGGATAATGCACCAAATCTGACAATTACAGCGCAGAAAACGGAAAATTTTGACTTTAAAACCAGCTATACTAGTGCGCAAAACTTGACGAATAAACCACGGGCGACGCCCGTGAACCTGGGGGTCAGGTCTACATACATTTACTGTAATTCGGCCTCCCTCAGTGCCCGGGATATAGTCATAATAGGTCCTGACTGGTTTCAAGTGAAAATAACCCTTTGAAAAGCAGTTTTTTCCCAATTTTTTTCACTCCCAACATATGTAGAAGGGATAAACTATTTTTGTGACCGTTTTTGGACTGTAAACACCTCGCGGTTTAGTTATTTTTTGCCGTAGAAAGATGACAAAGACGGATGAAAAAAATCGCCTTGTGGTCACGGTATACATTCAGTAGTTCAATGGCGAAAACGTTTCGTAAAACTTCAGTATCCACTCACCTGACTTAGGGACATCCCTGGACTTCAACAACGAACATCACCTCAACAGGACTAGGAATATCTGCTTGTATAATTGCGGTGCAGGCCTTGTCTTGAAGAAGTAGCATCCCTTGACCCCTTGACCTGAACTCAATAGAAACGCGAGTTAACAGTGGATTCCGAAGGGTGACTCTATCTTCTTCCACGGCATATATTGCAACTAAAACTAGCCGTATCCCCTAGCCTGAGCCAAGAACACCCCCTGGCGACCACCAGGAGATAGTTTTCCTTCAGCGAAACCGGCGCGCCCTGTCAGTTCTCACCAAAGAACACACAGAAAAGGACATCTTTCAAACATAAAAAAAACATAAATATGCGCAAAATGTTGCCCGACAAAACCTCGTTGTTGTCCCGTAAAGTCAGAGACAATCGCTCATCAAGATCCTTATATATAATGTAGAAGGGTTGTACTTGATGGATAATGCACCAAATCTGACAATTACAGCGCAGAAAACGGAAAATTTTGACTTTAAAACCAGCTATACTAGTGCGCAAAACTTGACGAATAAACCACGGGCGACGCCCGTGAACCTGGGGGTCAGGTCTACATACATTTACTGTAATTCGGCCTCCCTCAGTGCCCGGGATATAGTCATAATAGGTCCTGACTGGTTTCAAGTGAAAATAACCCTTTGAAAAGCAGTTTTTTCCCAATTTTTTTCACTCCCAACATATGTAGAAGGGATAAACTATTTTTGTGACCGTTTTTGGACTGTAAACACCTCGCGGTTCAGTTATTTTTTGCCGTAGAAAGATGACAAAGACGGATGAAAAAAATCGCCTTGTGGTCACGGTATACATTCAGTAGTTCAATGGCGAAAACGTTTCGTAAAACTTCAGTATCCACTCACCTGACTTAGGGACATCCCTGGACTTCAACAACGAACATCACCTCAACAGGACTAGGAATATCTGCTTGTATAATTGCGGTGCAGGCCTTGTCTTGAAGAAGTAGCATCCCTTGACCCCTTGACCTGAACTCAATAGAAACGCGAGTTAACAGTGGATTCCGAAGGGTGACTCTATCTTCTTCCACGGCATATATTGCAACTAAAACTAGCCGTATCCCCTAGCCTGAGCCAAGAACACCCCCTGGCGACCACCAGGAGATAGTTTTCCTTCAGCGAAACCGGCGCGCCCTGTCAGTTCTCACCAAAGAACACACAGAAAAGGACATCTTTCAAACATAAAAAAAACATAAATATGCGCAAAATGTTGCCCGACAAAACCTCGTTGTTGTCCCGTAAAGTCAGAGACAATCGCTCATCAAGATCCTTATATATAATGTAGAAGGGTTGTACTTGATGGATAATGCACCAAATCTGACAATTACAGCGCAGAAAACGGAAAATTTTGACTTTAAAACCAGCTATACTAGTGCGCAAAACTTGACGAATAAACCACGGGCGACGCCCGTGAACCTGGGGGTCAGGTCTACATACATTTACTGTAATTCGGCCTCCCTCAGTGCCCGGGATATAGTCATAATAGGTCCTGACTGGTTTCAAGTGAAAATAACCCTTTGAAAAGCAGTTTTTTCCCAATTTTTTTCACTCCCAACATATGTAGAAGGGATAAACTATTTTTGTGACCGTTTTTGGACTGTAAACACCTCGCGGTTCAGTTATTTTTTGCCGTAGAAAGATGACAAAGACGGATGAAAAAAATCGCCTTGTGGTCACGGTATACATTCAGTAGTTCAATGGCGAAAACGTTTCGTAAAACTTCAGTATCCACTCACCTGACTTAGGGACATCCCTGGACTTCAACAACGAACATCACCTCAACAGGACTAGGAATATCTGCTTGTATAATTGCGGTGCAGGCCTTGTCTTGAAGAAGTAGCATCCCTTGACCCCTTGACCTGAACTCAATAGAAACGCGAGTTAACAGTGGATTCCGAAGGGTGACTCTATCTTCTTCCACGGCATATATTGCAACTAAAACTAGCCGTATCCCCTAGCCTGAGCCAAGAACACCCCCTGGCGACCACCAGGAGATAGTTTTCCTTCAGCGAAACCGGCGCGCCCTGTCAGTTCTCACCAAAGAACACACAGAAAAGGACATCTTTCAAACATAAAAAAAACATAAATATGCGCAAAATGTTGCCCGACAAAACCTCGTTGTTGTCCCGTAAAGTCAGAGACAATCGCTCATCAAGATCCTTATATATAATGTAGAAGGGTTGTACTTGATGGATAATGCACCAAATCTGACAATTACAGCGCAGAAAACGGAAAATTTTGACTTTAAAACCAGCTATACTAGTGCGCAAAACTTGACGAATAAACCACGGGCGACGCCCGTGAACCTGGGGGTCAGGTCTACATACATTTACTGTAATTCGGCCTCCCTCAGTGCCCGGGATATAGTCATAATAGGTCCTGACTGGTTTCAAGTGAAAATAACCCTTTGAAAAGCAGTTTTTTCCCAATTTTTTTCACTCCCAACATATGTAGAAGGGATAAACTATTTTTGTGACCGTTTTTGGACTGTAAACACCTCGCGGTTCAGTTATTTTTTGCCGTAGAAAGATGACAAAGACGGATGAAAAAAATCGCCTTGTGGTCACGGTATACATTCAGTAGTTCAATGGCGAAAACGTTTCGTAAAACTTCAGTATCCACTCACCTGACTTAGGGACATCCCTGGACTTCAACAACGAACATCACCTCAACAGGACTAGGAATATCTGCTTGTATAATTGCGGTGCAGGCCTTGTCTTGAAGAAGTAGCATCCCTTGACCCCTTGACCTGAACTCAATAGAAACGCGAGTTAACAGTGGATTCCGAAGGGTGACTCTATCTTCTTCCACGGCATATATTGCAACTAAAACTAGCCGTATCCCCTAGCCTGAGCCAAGAACACCCCCTGGCGACCACCAGGAGATAGTTTTCCTTCAGCGAAACCGGCGCGCCCTGTCAGTTCTCACCAAAGAACACACAGAAAAGGACATCTTTCAAACATAAAAAAAACATAAATATGCGCAAAATGTTGCCCGACAAAACCTCGTTGTTGTCCCGTAAAGTCAGAGACAATCGCTCATCAAGATCCTTATATATAATGTAGAAGGGTTGTACTTGATGGATAATGCACCAAATCTGACAATTACAGCGCAGAAAACGGAAAATTTTGACTTTAAAACCAGCTATACTAGTGCGCAAAACTTGACGAATAAACCACGGGCGACGCCCGTGAACCTGGGGGTCAGGTCTACATACATTTACTGTAATTCGGCCTCCCTCAGTGCCCGGGATATAGTCATAATAGGTCCTGACTGGTTTCAAGTGAAAATAACCCTTTGAAAAGCAGTTTTTTCCCAATTTTTTTCACTCCCAACATATGTAGAAGGGATAAACTATTTTTGTGACCGTTTTTGGACTGTAAACACCTCGCGGTTCAGTTATTTTTTGCCGTAGAAAGATGACAAAGACGGATGAAAAAAATCGCCTTGTGGTCACGGTATACATTCAGTAGTTCAATGGCGAAAACGTTTCGTAAAACTTCAGTATCCACTCACCTGACTTAGGGACATCCCTGGACTTCAACAACGAACATCACCTCAACAGGACTAGGAATATCTGCTTGTATAATTGCGGTGCAGGCCTTGTCTTGAAGAAGTAGCATCCCTTGACCCCTTGACCTGAACTCAATAGAAACGCGAGTTAACAGTGGATTCCGAAGGGTGACTCTATCTTCTTCCACGGCATATATTGCAACTAAAACTAGCCGTATCCCCTAGCCTGAGCCAAGAACACCCCCTGGCGACCACCAGGAGATAGTTTTCCTTCAGCGAAACCGGCGCGCCCTGTCAGTTCTCACCAAAGAACACACAGAAAAGGACATCTTTCAAACATAAAAAAAACATAAATATGCGCAAAATGTTGCCCGACAAAACCTCGTTGTTGTCCCGTAAAGTCAGAGACAATCGCTCATCAAGATCCTTATATATAATGTAGAAGGGTTGTACTTGATGGATAATGCACCAAATCTGACAATTACAGCGCAGAAAACGGAAAATTTTGACTTTAAAACCAGCTATACTAGTGCGCAAAACTTGACGAATAAACCACGGGCGACGCCCGTGAACCTGGGGGTCAGGTCTACATACATTTACTGTAATTCGGCCTCCCTCAGTGCCCGGGATATAGTCATAATAGGTCCTGACTGGTTTCAAGTGAAAATAACCCTTTGAAAAGCAGTTTTTTCCCAATTTTTTTCACTCCCAACATATGTAGAAGGGATAAACTATTTTTGTGACCGTTTTTGGACTGTAAACACCTCGCGGTTCAGTTATTTTTTGCCGTAGAAAGATGACAAAGACGGATGAAAAAAATCGCCTTGTGGTCACGGTATACATTCAGTAGTTCAATGGCGAAAACGTTTCGTAAAACTTCAGTATCCACTCACCTGACTTAGGGACATCCCTGGACTTCAACAACGAACATCACCTCAACAGGACTAGGAATATCTGCTTGTATAATTGCGGTGCAGGCCTTGTCTTGAAGAAGTAGCATCCCTTGACCCCTTGACCTGAACTCAATAGAAACGCGAGTTAACAGTGGATTCCGAAGGGTGACTCTATCTTCTTCCACGGCATATATTGCAACTAAAACTAGCCGTATCCCCTAGCCTGAGCCAAGAACACCCCCTGGCGACCACCAGGAGATAGTTTTCCTTCAGCGAAACCGGCGCGCCCTGTCAGTTCTCACCAAAGAACACACAGAAAAGGACATCTTTCAAACATAAAAAAAACATAAATATGCGCAAAATGTTGCCCGACAAAACCTCGTTGTTGTCCCGTAAAGTCAGAGACAATCGCTCATCAAGATCCTTATATATAATGTAGAAGGGTTGTACTTGATGGATAATGCACCAAATCTGACAATTACAGCGCAGAAAACGGAAAATTTTGACTTTAAAACCAGCTATACTAGTGCGCAAAACTTGACGAATAAACCACGGGCGACGCCCGTGAACCTGGGGGTCAGGTCTACATACATTTACTGTAATTCGGCCTCCCTCAGTGCCCGGGATATAGTCATAATAGGTCCTGACTGGTTTCAAGTGAAAATAACCCTTTGAAAAGCAGTTTTTTCCCAATTTTTTTCACTCCCAACATATGTAGAAGGGATAAACTATTTTTGTGACCGTTTTTGGACTGTAAACACCTCGCGGTTCAGTTATTTTTTGCCGTAGAAAGATGACAAAGACGGATGAAAAAAATCGCCTTGTGGTCACGGTATACATTCAGTAGTTCAATGGCGAAAACGTTTCGTAAAACTTCAGTATCCACTCACCTGACTTAGGGACATCCCTGGACTTCAACAACGAACATCACCTCAACAGGACTAGGAATATCTGCTTGTATAATTGCGGTGCAGGCCTTGTCTTGAAGAAGTAGCATCCCTTGACCCCTTGACCTGAACTCAATAGAAACGCGAGTTAACAGTGGATTCCGAAGGGTGACTCTATCTTCTTCCACGGCATATATTGCAACTAAAACTAGCCGTATCCCCTAGCCTGAGCCAAGAACACCCCCTGGCGACCACCAGGAGATAGTTTTCCTTCAGCGAAACCGGCGCGCCCTGTCAGTTCTCACCAAAGAACACACAGAAAAGGACATCTTTCAAACATAAAAAAAACATAAATATGCGCAAAATGTTGCCCGACAAAACCTCGTTGTTGTCCCGTAAAGTCAGAGACAATCGCTCATCAAGATCCTTATATATAATGTAGAAGGGTTGTACTTGATGGATAATGCACCAAATCTGACAATTACAGCGCAGAAAACGGAAAATTTTGACTTTAAAACCAGCTATACTAGTGCGCAAAACTTGACGAATAAACCACGGGCGACGCCCGTGAACCTGGGGGTCAGGTCTACATACATTTACTGTAATTCGGCCTCCCTCAGTGCCCGGGATATAGTCATAATAGGTCCTGACTGGTTTCAAGTGAAAATAACCCTTTGAAAAGCAGTTTTTTCCCAATTTTTTTCACTCCCAACATATGTAGAAGGGATAAACTATTTTTGTGACCGTTTTTGGACTGTAAACACCTCGCGGTTCAGTTATTTTTTGCCGTAGAAAGATGACAAAGACGGATGAAAAAAATCGCCTTGTGGTCACGGTATACATTCAGTAGTTCAATGGCGAAAACGTTTCGTAAAACTTCAGTATCCACTCACCTGACTTAGGGACATCCCTGGACTTCAACAACGAACATCACCTCAACAGGACTAGGAATATCTGCTTGTATAATTGCGGTGCAGGCCTTGTCTTGAAGAAGTAGCATCCCTTGACCCCTTGACCTGAACTCAATAGAAACGCGAGTTAACAGTGGATTCCGAAGGGTGACTCTATCTTCTTCCACGGCATATATTGCAACTAAAACTAGCCGTATCCCCTAGCCTGAGCCAAGAACACCCCCTGGCGACCACCAGGAGATAGTTTTCCTTCAGCGAAACCGGCGCGCCCTGTCAGTTCTCACCAAAGAACACACAGAAAAGGACATCTTTCAAACATAAAAAAAACATAAATATGCGCAAAATGTTGCCCGACAAAACCTCGTTGTTGTCCCGTAAAGTCAGAGACAATCGCTCATCAAGATCCTTATATATAATGTAGAAGGGTTGTACTTGATGGATAATGCACCAAATCTGACAATTACAGCGCAGAAAACGGAAAATTTTGACTTTAAAACCAGCTATACTAGTGCGCAAAACTTGACGAATAAACCACGGGCGACGCCCGTGAACCTGGGGGTCAGGTCTACATACATTTACTGTAATTCGGCCTCCCTCAGTGCCCGGGATATAGTCATAATAGGTCCTGACTGGTTTCAAGTGAAAATAACCCTTTGAAAAGCAGTTTTTTCCCAATTTTTTTCACTCCCAACATATGTAGAAGGGATAAACTATTTTTGTGACCGTTTTTGGACTGTAAACACCTCGCGGTTCAGTTATTTTTTGCCGTAGAAAGATGACAAAGACGGATGAAAAAAATCGCCTTGTGGTCACGGTATACATTCAGTAGTTCAATGGCGAAAACGTTTCGTAAAACTTCAGTATCCACTCACCTGACTTAGGGACATCCCTGGACTTCAACAACGAACATCACCTCAACAGGACTAGGAATATCTGCTTGTATAATTGCGGTGCAGGCCTTGTCTTGAAGAAGTAGCATCCCTTGACCCCTTGACCTGAACTCAATAGAAACGCGAGTTAACAGTGGATTCCGAAGGGTGACTCTATCTTCTTCCACGGCATATATTGCAACTAAAACTAGCCGTATCCCCTAGCCTGAGCCAAGAACACCCCCTGGCGACCACCAGGAGATAGTTTTCCTTCAGCGAAACCGGCGCGCCCTGTCAGTTCTCACCAAAGAACACACAGAAAAGGACATCTTTCAAACATAAAAAAAACATAAATATGCGCAAAATGTTGCCCGACAAAACCTCGTTGTTGTCCCGTAAAGTCAGAGACAATCGCTCATCAAGATCCTTATATATAATGTAGAAGGGTTGTACTTGATGGATAATGCACCAAATCTGACAATTACAGCGCAGAAAACGGAAAATTTTGACTTTAAAACCAGCTATACTAGTGCGCAAAACTTGACGAATAAACCACGGGCGACGCCCGTGAACCTGGGGGTCAGGTCTACATACATTTACTGTAATTCGGCCTCCCTCAGTGCCCGGGATATAGTCATAATAGGTCCTGACTGGTTTCAAGTGAAAATAACCCTTTGAAAAGCAGTTTTTTCCCAATTTTTTTCACTCCCAACATATGTAGAAGGGATAAACTATTTTTGTGACCGTTTTTGGACTGTAAACACCTCGCGGTTCAGTTATTTTTTGCCGTAGAAAGATGACAAAGACGGATGAAAAAAATCGCCTTGTGGTCACGGTATACATTCAGTAGTTCAATGGCGAAAACGTTTCGTAAAACTTCAGTATCCACTCACCTGACTTAGGGACATCCCTGGACTTCAACAACGAACATCACCTCAACAGGACTAGGAATATCTGCTTGTATAATTGCGGTGCAGGCCTTGTCTTGAAGAAGTAGCATCCCTTGACCCCTTGACCTGAACTCAATAGAAACGCGAGTTAACAGTGGATTCCGAAGGGTGACTCTATCTTCTTCCACGGCATATATTGCAACTAAAACTAGCCGTATCCCCTAGCCTGAGCCAAGAACACCCCCTGGCGACCACCAGGAGATAGTTTTCCTTCAGCGAAACCGGCGCGCCCTGTCAGTTCTCACCAAAGAACACACAGAAAAGGACATCTTTCAAACATAAAAAAAACATAAATATGCGCAAAATGTTGCCCGACAAAACCTCGTTGTTGTCCCGTAAAGTCAGAGACAATCGCTCATCAAGATCCTTATATATAATGTAGAAGGGTTGTACTTGATGGATAATGCACCAAATCTGACAATTACAGCGCAGAAAACGGAAAATTTTGACTTTAAAACCAGCTATACTAGTGCGCAAAACTTGACGAATAAACCACGGGCGACGCCCGTGAACCTGGGGGTCAGGTCTACATACATTTACTGTAATTCGGCCTCCCTCAGTGCCCGGGATATAGTCATAATAGGTCCTGACTGGTTTCAAGTGAAAATAACCCTTTGAAAAGCAGTTTTTTCCCAATTTTTTTCACTCCCAACATATGTAGAAGGGATAAACTATTTTTGTGACCGTTTTTGGACTGTAAACACCTCGCGGTTCAGTTATTTTTTGCCGTAGAAAGATGACAAAGACGGATGAAAAAAATCGCCTTGTGGTCACGGTATACATTCAGTAGTTCAATGGCGAAAACGTTTCGTAAAACTTCAGTATCCACTCACCTGACTTAGGGACATCCCTGGACTTCAACAACGAACATCACCTCAACAGGACTAGGAATATCTGCTTGTATAATTGCGGTGCAGGCCTTGTCTTGAAGAAGTAGCATCCCTTGACCCCTTGACCTGAACTCAATAGAAACGCGAGTTAACAGTGGATTCCGAAGGGTGACTCTATCTTCTTCCACGGCATATATTGCAACTAAAACTAGCCGTATCCCCTAGCCTGAGCCAAGAACACCCCCTGGCGACCACCAGGAGATAGTTTTCCTTCAGCGAAACCGGCGCGCCCTGTCAGTTCTCACCAAAGAACACACAGAAAAGGACATCTTTCAAACATAAAAAAAACATAAATATGCGCAAAATGTTGCCCGACAAAACCTCGTTGTTGTCCCGTAAAGTCAGAGACAATCGCTCATCAAGATCCTTATATATAATGTAGAAGGGTTGTACTTGATGGATAATGCACCAAATCTGACAATTACAGCGCAGAAAACGGAAAATTTTGACTTTAAAACCAGCTATACTAGTGCGCAAAACTTGACGAATAAACCACGGGCGACGCCCGTGAACCTGGGGGTCAGGTCTACATACATTTACTGTAATTCGGCCTCCCTCAGTGCCCGGGATATAGTCATAATAGGTCCTGACTGGTTTCAAGTGAAAATAACCCTTTGAAAAGCAGTTTTTTCCCAATTTTTTTCACTCCCAACATATGTAGAAGGGATAAACTATTTTTGTGACCGTTTTTGGACTGTAAACACCTCGCGGTTCAGTTATTTTTTGCCGTAGAAAGATGACAAAGACGGATGAAAAAAATCGCCTTGTGGTCACGGTATACATTCAGTAGTTCAATGGCGAAAACGTTTCGTAAAACTTCAGTATCCACTCACCTGACTTAGGGACATCCCTGGACTTCAACAACGAACATCACCTCAACAGGACTAGGAATATCTGCTTGTATAATTGCGGTGCAGGCCTTGTCTTGAAGAAGTAGCATCCCTTGACCCCTTGACCTGAACTCAATAGAAACGCGAGTTAACAGTGGATTCCGAAGGGTGACTCTATCTTCTTCCACGGCATATATTGCAACTAAAACTAGCCGTATCCCCTAGCCTGAGCCAAGAACACCCCCTGGCGACCACCAGGAGATAGTTTTCCTTCAGCGAAACCGGCGCGCCCTGTCAGTTCTCACCAAAGAACACACAGAAAAGGACATCTTTCAAACATAAAAAAAACATAAATATGCGCAAAATGTTGCCCGACAAAACCTCGTTGTTGTCCCGTAAAGTCAGAGACAATCGCTCATCAAGATCCTTATATATAATGTAGAAGGGTTGTACTTGATGGATAATGCACCAAATCTGACAATTACAGCGCAGAAAACGGAAAATTTTGACTTTAAAACCAGCTATACTAGTGCGCAAAACTTGACGAATAAACCACGGGCGACGCCCGTGAACCTGGGGGTCAGGTCTACATACATTTACTGTAATTCGGCCTCCCTCAGTGCCCGGGATATAGTCATAATAGGTCCTGACTGGTTTCAAGTGAAAATAACCCTTTGAAAAGCAGTTTTTTCCCAATTTTTTTCACTCCCAACATATGTAGAAGGGATAAACTATTTTTGTGACCGTTTTTGGACTGTAAACACCTCGCGGTTCAGTTATTTTTTGCCGTAGAAAGATGACAAAGACGGATGAAAAAAATCGCCTTGTGGTCACGGTATACATTCAGTAGTTCAATGGCGAAAACGTTTCGTAAAACTTCAGTATCCACTCACCTGACTTAGGGACATCCCTGGACTTCAACAACGAACATCACCTCAACAGGACTAGGAATATCTGCTTGTATAATTGCGGTGCAGGCCTTGTCTTGAAGAAGTAGCATCCCTTGACCCCTTGACCTGAACTCAATAGAAACGCGAGTTAACAGTGGATTCCGAAGGGTGACTCTATCTTCTTCCACGGCATATATTGCAACTAAAACTAGCCGTATCCCCTAGCCTGAGCCAAGAACACCCCCTGGCGACCACCAGGAGATAGTTTTCCTTCAGCGAAACCGGCGCGCCCTGTCAGTTCTCACCAAAGAACACACAGAAAAGGACATCTTTCAAACATAAAAAAAACATAAATATGCGCAAAATGTTGCCCGACAAAACCTCGTTGTTGTCCCGTAAAGTCAGAGACAATCGCTCATCAAGATCCTTATATATAATGTAGAAGGGTTGTACTTGATGGATAATGCACCAAATCTGACAATTACAGCGCAGAAAACGGAAAATTTTGACTTTAAAACCAGCTATACTAGTGCGCAAAACTTGACGAATAAACCACGGGCGACGCCCGTGAACCTGGGGGTCAGGTCTACATACATTTACTGTAATTCGGCCTCCCTCAGTGCCCGGGATATAGTCATAATAGGTCCTGACTGGTTTCAAGTGAAAATAACCCTTTGAAAAGCAGTTTTTTCCCAATTTTTTTCACTCCCAACATATGTAGAAGGGATAAACTATTTTTGTGACCGTTTTTGGACTGTAAACACCTCGCGGTTCAGTTATTTTTTGCCGTAGAAAGATGACAAAGACGGATGAAAAAAATCGCCTTGTGGTCACGGTATACATTCAGTAGTTCAATGGCGAAAACGTTTCGTAAAACTTCAGTATCCACTCACCTGACTTAGGGACATCCCTGGACTTCAACAACGAACATCACCTCAACAGGACTAGGAATATCTGCTTGTATAATTGCGGTGCAGGCCTTGTCTTGAAGAAGTAGCATCCCTTGACCCCTTGACCTGAACTCAATAGAAACGCGAGTTAACAGTGGATTCCGAAGGGTGACTCTATCTTCTTCCACGGCATATATTGCAACTAAAACTAGCCGTATCCCCTAGCCTGAGCCAAGAACACCCCCTGGCGACCACCAGGAGATAGTTTTCCTTCAGCGAAACCGGCGCGCCCTGTCAGTTCTCACCAAAGAACACACAGAAAAGGACATCTTTCAAACATAAAAAAAACATAAATATGCGCAAAATGTTGCCCGACAAAACCTCGTTGTTGTCCCGTAAAGTCAGAGACAATCGCTCATCAAGATCCTTATATATAATGT
The DNA here is from genome assembly GCA_023349425.1 of Anthopleura sola. NCBI lineage: Eukaryota > Metazoa > Cnidaria > Anthozoa > Actiniaria > Actiniidae > Anthopleura > Anthopleura sola. The sequence continues at coordinate 3,599,545 of JALHLI010000003.1, read as the reverse complement.
AGAAGGGTTGTACTTGATGGATAATGCACCAAATCTGACAATTACAGCGCAGAAAACGGAAAATTTTGACTTTAAAACCAGCTATACTAGTGCGCAAAACTTGACGAATAAACCACGGGCGACGCCCGTGAACCTGGGGGTCAGGTCTACATACATTTACTGTAATTCGGCCTCCCTCAGTGCCCGGGATATAGTCATAATAGGTCCTGACTGGTTTCAAGTGAAAATAACCCTTTGAAAAGCAGTTTTTTCCCAATTTTTTTCACTCCCAACATATGTAGAAGGGATAAACTATTTTTGTGACCGTTTTTGGACTGTAAACACCTCGCGGTTCAGTTATTTTTTGCCGTAGAAAGATGACAAAGACGGATGAAAAAAATCGCCTTGTGGTCACGGTATACATTCAGTAGTTCAATGGCGAAAACGTTTCGTAAAACTTCAGTATCCACTCACCTGACTTAGGGACATCCCTGGACTTCAACAACGAACATCACCTCAACAGGACTAGGAATATCTGCTTGTATAATTGCGGTGCAGGCCTTGTCTTGAAGAAGTAGCATCCCTTGACCCCTTGACCTGAACTCAATAGAAACGCGAGTTAACAGTGGATTCCGAAGGGTGACTCTATCTTCTTCCACGGCATATATTGCAACTAAAACTAGCCGTATCCCCTAGCCTGAGCCAAGAACACCCCCTGGCGACCACCAGGAGATAGTTTTCCTTCAGCGAAACCGGCGCGCCCTGTCAGTTCTCACCAAAGAACACACAGAAAAGGACATCTTTCAAACATAAAAAAAACATAAATATGCGCAAAATGTTGCCCGACAAAACCTCGTTGTTGTCCCGTAAAGTCAGAGACAATCGCTCATCAAGATCCTTATATATAATGTAGAAGGGTTGTACTTGATGGATAATGCACCAAATCTGACAATTACAGCGCAGAAAACGGAAAATTTTGACTTTAAAACCAGCTATACTAGTGCGCAAAACTTGACGAATAAACCACGGGCGACGCCCGTGAACCTGGGGGTCAGGTCTACATACATTTACTGTAATTCGGCCTCCCTCAGTGCCCGGGATATAGTCATAATAGGTCCTGACTGGTTTCAAGTGAAAATAACCCTTTGAAAAGCAGTTTTTTCCCAATTTTTTTCACTCCCAACATATGTAGAAGGGATAAACTATTTTTGTGACCGTTTTTGGACTGTAAACACCTCGCGGTTCAGTTATTTTTTGCCGTAGAAAGATGACAAAGACGGATGAAAAAAATCGCCTTGTGGTCACGGTATACATTCAGTAGTTCAATGGCGAAAACGTTTCGTAAAACTTCAGTATCCACTCACCTGACTTAGGGACATCCCTGGACTTCAACAACGAACATCACCTCAACAGGACTAGGAATATCTGCTTGTATAATTGCGGTGCAGGCCTTGTCTTGAAGAAGTAGCATCCCTTGACCCCTTGACCTGAACTCAATAGAAACGCGAGTTAACAGTGGATTCCGAAGGGTGACTCTATCTTCTTCCACGGCATATATTGCAACTAAAACTAGCCGTATCCCCTAGCCTGAGCCAAGAACACCCCCTGGCGACCACCAGGAGATAGTTTTCCTTCAGCGAAACCGGCGCGCCCTGTCAGTTCTCACCAAAGAACACACAGAAAAGGACATCTTTCAAACATAAAAAAAACATAAATATGCGCAAAATGTTGCCCGACAAAACCTCGTTGTTGTCCCGTAAAGTCAGAGACAATCGCTCATCAAGATCCTTATATATAATGTAGAAGGGTTGTACTTGATGGATAATGCACCAAATCTGACAATTACAGCGCAGAAAACGGAAAATTTTGACTTTAAAACCAGCTATACTAGTGCGCAAAACTTGACGAATAAACCACGGGCGACGCCCGTGAACCTGGGGGTCAGGTCTACATACATTTACTGTAATTCGGCCTCCCTCAGTGCCCGGGATATAGTCATAATAGGTCCTGACTGGTTTCAAGTGAAAATAACCCTTTGAAAAGCAGTTTTTTCCCAATTTTTTTCACTCCCAACATATGTAGAAGGGATAAACTATTTTTGTGACCGTTTTTGGACTGTAAACACCTCGCGGTTCAGTTATTTTTTGCCGTAGAAAGATGACAAAGACGGATGAAAAAAATCGCCTTGTGGTCACGGTATACATTCAGTAGTTCAATGGCGAAAACGTTTCGTAAAACTTCAGTATCCACTCACCTGACTTAGGGACATCCCTGGACTTCAACAACGAACATCACCTCAACAGGACTAGGAATATCTGCTTGTATAATTGCGGTGCAGGCCTTGTCTTGAAGAAGTAGCATCCCTTGACCCCTTGACCTGAACTCAATAGAAACGCGAGTTAACAGTGGATTCCGAAGGGTGACTCTATCTTCTTCCACGGCATATATTGCAACTAAAACTAGCCGTATCCCCTAGCCTGAGCCAAGAACACCCCCTGGCGACCACCAGGAGATAGTTTTCCTTCAGCGAAACCGGCGCGCCCTGTCAGTTCTCACCAAAGAACACACAGAAAAGGACATCTTTCAAACATAAAAAAAACATAAATATGCGCAAAATGTTGCCCGACAAAACCTCGTTGTTGTCCCGTAAAGTCAGAGACAATCGCTCATCAAGATCCTTATATATAATGTAGAAGGGTTGTACTTGATGGATAATGCACCAAATCTGACAATTACAGCGCAGAAAACGGAAAATTTTGACTTTAAAACCAGCTATACTAGTGCGCAAAACTTGACGAATAAACCACGGGCGACGCCCGTGAACCTGGGGGTCAGGTCTACATACATTTACTGTAATTCGGCCTCCCTCAGTGCCCGGGATATAGTCATAATAGGTCCTGACTGGTTTCAAGTGAAAATAACCCTTTGAAAAGCAGTTTTTTCCCAATTTTTTTCACTCCCAACATATGTAGAGGGGATAAACTATTTTTGTGACCGTTTTTGGACTGTAAACACCTCGCGGTTCAGTTATTTTTTGCCGTAGAAAGATGACAAAGACTGATGAAAAAAATCGCCTTGTGGTCACGGTATACATTCAGTAGTTCAATGGCGAAAACGTTTCGTAAAACTTCAGTATCCACTCACCTGACTTAGGGACATCCCTGGACTTCAACAACGAACATCACCTCAACAGGACTAGGAATATCTGCTTGTATAATTGCGGTGCAGGCCTTGTCTTGAAGAAGTAGCATCCCTTGACCCCTTGACCTGAACTCAATAGAAACGCGAGTTAACAGTGGATTCCGAAGGGTGACTCTATCTTCTTCCACGGCATATATTGCAACTAAAACTAGCCGTATCCCCTAGCCTGAGCCAAGAACACCCCCTGGCGACCACCAGGAGATAGTTTTCCTTCAGCGAAACCGGCGCGCCCTGTCAGTTCTCACCAAAGAACACACAGAAAAGGACATCTTTCAAACATAAAAAAAAACATAAATATGCGCAAAATGTTGCCCGACAAAACCTCGTTGTTGTCCCGTAAAGTCAGAGACAATCGCTCATCAAGATCCTTATATATAATGTAGAAGGGTTGTACTTGATGGATAATGCACCAAATCTGACAATTACAGCGCAGAAAACGGAAAATTTTGACTTTAAAACCAGCTATACTAGTGCGCAAAACTTGACGAATAAACCACGGGCGACGCCCGTGAACCTGGGGGTCAGGTCTACATACATTTACTGTAATTCGGCCTCCCTCAGTGCCCGGGATATAGTCATAATAGGTCCTGACTGGTTTCAAGTGAAAATAACCCTTTGAAAAGCAGTTTTTTCCCAATTTTTTTCACTCCCAACATATGTAGAAGGGATAAACTATTTTTGTGACCGTTTTTGGACTGTAAACACCTCGCGGTTCAGTTATTTTTTGCCGTAGAAAGATGACAAAGACGGATGAAAAAAATCGCCTTGTGGTCACGGTATACATTCAGTAGTTCAATGGCGAAAACGTTTCGTAAAACTTCAGTATCCACTCACCTGACTTAGGGACATCCCTGGACTTCAACAACGAACATCACCTCAACAGGACTAGGAATATCTGCTTGTATAATTGCGGTGCAGGCCTTGTCTTGAAGAAGTAGCATCCCTTGACCCCTTGACCTGAACTCAATAGAAACGCGAGTTAACAGTGGATTCCGAAGGGTGACTCTATCTTCTTCCACGGCATATATTGCAACTAAAACTAGCCGTATCCCCTAGCCTGAGCCAAGAACACCCCCTGGCGACCACCAGGAGATAGTTTTCCTTCAGCGAAACCGGCGCGCCCTGTCAGTTCTCACCAAAGAACACACAGAAAAGGACATCTTTCAAACATAAAAAAAACATAAATATGCGCAAAATGTTGCCCGACAAAACCTCGTTGTTGTCCCGTAAAGTCAGAGACAATCGCTCATCAAGATCCTTATATATAATGTAGAAGGGTTGTACTTGATGGATAATGCACCAAATCTGACAATTACAGCGCAGAAAACGGAAAATTTTGACTTTAAAACCAGCTATACTAGTGCGCAAAACTTGACGAATAAACCACGGGCGACGCCCGTGAACCTGGGGGTCAGGTCTACATACATTTACTGTAATTCGGCCTCCCTCAGTGCCCGGGATATAGTCATAATAGGTCCTGACTGGTTTCAAGTGAAAATAACCCTTTGAAAAGCAGTTTTTTCCCAATTTTTTTCACTCCCAACATATGTAGAAGGGATAAACTATTTTTGTGACCGTTTTTGGACTGTAAACACCTCGCGGTTCAGTTATTTTTTGCCGTAGAAAGATGACAAAGACGGATGAAAAAAATCGCCTTGTGGTCACGGTATACATTCAGTAGTTCAATGGCGAAAACGTTTCGTAAAACTTCAGTATCCACTCACCTGACTTAGGGACATCCCTGGACTTCAACAACGAACATCACCTCAACAGGACTAGGAATATCTGCTTGTATAATTGCGGTGCAGGCCTTGTCTTGAAGAAGTAGCATCCCTTGACCCCTTGACCTGAACTCAATAGAAACGCGAGTTAACAGTGGATTCCGAAGGGTGACTCTATCTTCTTCCACGGCATATATTGCAACTAAAACTAGCCGTATCCCCTAGCCTGAGCCAAGAACACCCCCTGGCGACCACCAGGAGATAGTTTTCCTTCAGCGAAACCGGCGCGCCCTGTCAGTTCTCACCAAAGAACACACAGAAAAGGACATCTTTCAAACATAAAAAAAACATAAATATGCGCAAAATGTTGCCCGACAAAACCTCGTTGTTGTCCCGTAAAGTCAGAGACAATCGCTCATCAAGATCCTTATATATAATGTAGAAGGGTTGTACTTGATGGATAATGCACCAAATCTGACAATTACAGCGCAGAAAACGGAAAATTTTGACTTTAAAACCAGCTATACTAGTGCGCAAAACTTGACGAATAAACCACGGGCGACGCCCGTGAACCTGGGGGTCAGGTCTACATACATTTACTGTAATTCGGCCTCCCTCAGTGCCCGGGATATAGTCATAATAGGTCCTGACTGGTTTCAAGTGAAAATAACCCTTTGAAAAGCAGTTTTTTCCCAATTTTTTTCACTCCCAACATATGTAGAAGGGATAAACTATTTTTGTGACCGTTTTTGGACTGTAAACACCTCGCGGTTCAGTTATTTTTTGCCGTAGAAAGATGACAAAGACGGATGAAAAAAATCGCCTTGTGGTCACGGTATACATTCAGTAGTTCAATGGCGAAAACGTTTCGTAAAACTTCAGTATCCACTCACCTGACTTAGGGACATCCCTGGACTTCAACAACGAACATCACCTCAACAGGACTAGGAATATCTGCTTGTATAATTGCGGTGCAGGCCTTGTCTTGAAGAAGTAGCATCCCTTGACCCCTTGACCTGAACTCAATAGAAACGCGAGTTAACAGTGGATTCCGAAGGGTGACTCTATCTTCTTCCACGGCATATATTGCAACTAAAACTAGCCGTATCCCCTAGCCTGAGCCAAGAACACCCCCTGGCGACCACCAGGAGATAGTTTTCCTTCAGCGAAACCGGCGCGCCCTGTCAGTTCTCACCAAAGAACACACAGAAAAGGACATCTTTCAAACATAAAAAAAACATAAATATGCGCAAAATGTTGCCCGACAAAACCTCGTTGTTGTCCCGTAAAGTCAGAGACAATCGCTCATCAAGATCCTTATATATAATGTAGAAGGGTTGTACTTGATGGATAATGCACCAAATCTGACAATTACAGCGCAGAAAACGGAAAATTTTGACTTTAAAACCAGCTATACTAGTGCGCAAAACTTGACGAATAAACCACGGGCGACGCCCGTGAACCTGGGGGTCAGGTCTACATACATTTACTGTAATTCGGCCTCCCTCAGTGCCCGGGATATAGTCATAATAGGTCCTGACTGGTTTCAAGTGAAAATAACCCTTTGAAAAGCAGTTTTTTCCCAATTTTTTTCACTCCCAACATATGTAGAAGGGATAAACTATTTTTGTGACCGTTTTTGGACTGTAAACACCTCGCGGTTCAGTTATTTTTTGCCGTAGAAAGATGACAAAGACGGATGAAAAAAATCGCCTTGTGGTCACGGTATACATTCAGTAGTTCAATGGCGAAAACGTTTCGTAAAACTTCAGTATCCACTCACCTGACTTAGGGACATCCCTGGACTTCAACAACGAACATCACCTCAACAGGACTAGGAATATCTGCTTGTATAATTGCGGTGCAGGCCTTGTCTTGAAGAAGTAGCATCCCTTGACCCCTTGACCTGAACTCAATAGAAACGCGAGTTAACAGTGGATTCCGAAGGGTGACTCTATCTTCTTCCACGGCATATATTGCAACTAAAACTAGCCGTATCCCCTAGCCTGAGCCAAGAACACCCCCTGGCGACCACCAGGAGATAGTTTTCCTTCAGCGAAACCGGCGCGCCCTGTCAGTTCTCACCAAAGAACACACAGAAAAGGACATCTTTCAAACATAAAAAAAACATAAATATGCGCAAAATGTTGCCCGACAAAACCTCGTTGTTGTCCCGTAAAGTCAGAGACAATCGCTCATCAAGATCCTTATATATAATGTAGAAGGGTTGTACTTGATGGATAATGCACCAAATCTGACAATTACAGCGCAGAAAACGGAAAATTTTGACTTTAAAACCAGCTATACTAGTGCGCAAAACTTGACGAATAAACCACGGGCGACGCCCGTGAACCTGGGGGTCAGGTCTACATACATTTACTGTAATTCGGCCTCCCTCAGTGCCCGGGATATAGTCATAATAGGTCCTGACTGGTTTCAAGTGAAAATAACCCTTTGAAAAGCAGTTTTTTCCCAATTTTTTTCACTCCCAACATATGTAGAAGGGATAAACTATTTTTGTGACCGTTTTTGGACTGTAAACACCTCGCGGTTCAGTTATTTTTTGCCGTAGAAAGATGACAAAGACGGATGAAAAAAATCGCCTTGTGGTCACGGTATACATTCAGTAGTTCAATGGCGAAAACGTTTCGTAAAACTTCAGTATCCACTCACCTGACTTAGGGACATCCCTGGACTTCAACAACGAACATCACCTCAACAGGACTAGGAATATCTGCTTGTATAATTGCGGTGCAGGCCTTGTCTTGAAGAAGTAGCATCCCTTGACCCCTTGACCTGAACTCAATAGAAACGCGAGTTAACAGTGGATTCCGAAGGGTGACTCTATCTTCTTCCACGGCATATATTGCAACTAAAACTAGCCGTATCCCCTAGCCTGAGCCAAGAACACCCCCTGGCGACCACCAGGAGATAGTTTTCCTTCAGCGAAACCGGCGCGCCCTGTCAGTTCTCACCAAAGAACACACAGAAAAGGACATCTTTCAAACATAAAAAAAACATAAATATGCGCAAAATGTTGCCCGACAAAACCTCGTTGTTGTCCCGTAAAGTCAGAGACAATCGCTCATCAAGATCCTTATATATAATGTAGAAGGGTTGTACTTGATGGATAATGCACCAAATCTGACAATTACAGCGCAGAAAACGGAAAATTTTGACTTTAAAACCAGCTATACTAGTGCGCAAAACTTGACGAATAAACCACGGGCGACGCCCGTGAACCTGGGGGTCAGGTCTACATACATTTACTGTAATTCGGCCTCCCTCAGTGCCCGGGATATAGTCATAATAGGTCCTGACTGGTTTCAAGTGAAAATAACCCTTTGAAAAGCAGTTTTTTCCCAATTTTTTTCACTCCCAACATATGTAGAAGGGATAAACTATTTTTGTGACCGTTTTTGGACTGTAAACACCTCGCGGTTCAGTTATTTTTTGCCGTAGAAAGATGACAAAGACGGATGAAAAAAATCGCCTTGTGGTCACGGTATACATTCAGTAGTTCAATGGCGAAAACGTTTCGTAAAACTTCAGTATCCACTCACCTGACTTAGGGACATCCCTGGACTTCAACAACGAACATCACCTCAACAGGACTAGGAATATCTGCTTGTATAATTGCGGTGCAGGCCTTGTCTTGAAGAAGTAGCATCCCTTGACCCCTTGACCTGAACTCAATAGAAACGCGAGTTAACAGTGGATTCCGAAGGGTGACTCTATCTTCTTCCACGGCATATATTGCAACTAAAACTAGCCGTATCCCCTAGCCTGAGCCAAGAACACCCCCTGGCGACCACCAGGAGATAGTTTTCCTTCAGCGAAACCGGCGCGCCCTGTCAGTTCTCACCAAAGAACACACAGAAAAGGACATCTTTCAAACATAAAAAAAACATAAATATGCGCAAAATGTTGCCCGACAAAACCTCGTTGTTGTCCCGTAAAGTCAGAGACAATCGCTCATCAAGATCCTTATATATAATGTAGAAGGGTTGTACTTGATGGATAATGCACCAAATCTGACAATTACAGCGCAGAAAACGGAAAATTTTGACTTTAAAACCAGCTATACTAGTGCGCAAAACTTGACGAATAAACCACGGGCGACGCCCGTGAACCTGGGGGTCAGGTCTACATACATTTACTGTAATTCGGCCTCCCTCAGTGCCCGGGATATAGTCATAATAGGTCCTGACTGGTTTCAAGTGAAAATAACCCTTTGAAAAGCAGTTTTTTCCCAATTTTTTTCACTCCCAACATATGTAGAAGGGATAAACTATTTTTGTGACCGTTTTTGGACTGTAAACACCTCGCGGTTCAGTTATTTTTTGCCGTAGAAAGATGACAAAGACGGATGAAAAAAATCGCCTTGTGGTCACGGTATACATTCAGTAGTTCAATGGCGAAAACGTTTCGTAAAACTTCAGTATCCACTCACCTGACTTAGGGACATCCCTGGACTTCAACAACGAACATCACCTCAACAGGACTAGGAATATCTGCTTGTATAATTGCGGTGCAGGCCTTGTCTTGAAGAAGTAGCATCCCTTGACCCCTTGACCTGAACTCAATAGAAACGCGAGTTAACAGTGGATTCCGAAGGGTGACTCTATCTTCTTCCACGGCATATATTGCAACTAAAACTAGCCGTATCCCCTAGCCTGAGCCAAGAACACCCCCTGGCGACCACCAGGAGATAGTTTTCCTTCAGCGAAACCGGCGCGCCCTGTCAGTTCTCACCAAAGAACACACAGAAAAGGACATCTTTCAAACATAAAAAAAACATAAATATGCGCAAAATGTTGCCCGACAAAACCTCGTTGTTGTCCCGTAAAGTCAGAGACAATCGCTCATCAAGATCCTTATATATAATGTAGAAGGGTTGTACTTGATGGATAATGCACCAAATCTGACAATTACAGCGCAGAAAACGGAAAATTTTGACTTTAAAACCAGCTATACTAGTGCGCAAAACTTGACGAATAAACCACGGGCGACGCCCGTGAACCTGGGGGTCAGGTCTACATACATTTACTGTAATTCGGCCTCCCTCAGTGCCCGGGATATAGTCATAATAGGTCCTGACTGGTTTCAAGTGAAAATAACCCTTTGAAAAGCAGTTTTTTCCCAATTTTTTTCACTCCCAACATATGTAGAAGGGATAAACTATTTTTGTGACCGTTTTTGGACTGTAAACACCTCGCGGTTCAGTTATTTTTTGCCGTAGAAAGATGACAAAGACGGATGAAAAAAATCGCCTTGTGGTCACGGTATACATTCAGTAGTTCAATGGCGAAAACGTTTCGTAAAACTTCAGTATCCACTCACCTGACTTAGGGACATCCCTGGACTTCAACAACGAACATCACCTCAACAGGACTAGGAATATCTGCTTGTATAATTGCGGTGCAGGCCTTGTCTTGAAGAAGTAGCATCCCTTGACCCCTTGACCTGAACTCAATAGAAACGCGAGTTAACAGTGGATTCCGAAGGGTGACTCTATCTTCTTCCACGGCATATATTGCAACTAAAACTAGCCGTATCCCCTAGCCTGAGCCAAGAACACCCCCTGGCGACCACCAGGAGATAGTTTTCCTTCAGCGAAACCGGCGCGCCCTGTCAGTTCTCACCAAAGAACACACAGAAAAGGACATCTTTCAAACATAAAAAAAACATAAATATGCGCAAAATGTTGCCCGACAAAACCTCGTTGTTGTCCCGTAAAGTCAGAGACAATCGCTCATCAAGATCCTTATATATAATGTAGAAGGGTTGTACTTGATGGATAATGCACCAAATCTGACAATTACAGCGCAGAAAACGGAAAATTTTGACTTTAAAACCAGCTATACTAGTGCGCAAAACTTGACGAATAAACCACGGGCGACGCCCGTGAACCTGGGGGTCAGGTCTACATACATTTACTGTAATTCGGCCTCCCTCAGTGCCCGGGATATAGTCATAATAGGTCCTGACTGGTTTCAAGTGAAAATAACCCTTTGAAAAGCAGTTTTTTCCCAATTTTTTTCACTCCCAACATATGTAGAAGGGATAAACTATTTTTGTGACCGTTTTTGGACTGTAAACACCTCGCGGTTCAGTTATTTTTTGCCGTAGAAAGATGACAAAGACGGATGAAAAAAATCGCCTTGTGGTCACGGTATACATTCAGTAGTTCAATGGCGAAAACGTTTCGTAAAACTTCAGTATCCACTCACCTGACTTAGGGACATCCCTGGACTTCAACAACGAACATCACCTCAACAGGACTAGGAATATCTGCTTGTATAATTGCGGTGCAGGCCTTGTCTTGAAGAAGTAGCATCCCTTGACCCCTTGACCTGAACTCAATAGAAACGCGAGTTAACAGTGGATTCCGAAGGGTGACTCTATCTTCTTCCACGGCATATATTGCAACTAAAACTAGCCGTATCCCCTAGCCTGAGCCAAGAACACCCCCTGGCGACCACCAGGAGATAGTTTTCCTTCAGCGAAACCGGCGCGCCCTGTCAGTTCTCACCAAAGAACACACAGAAAAGGACATCTTTCAAACATAAAAAAAACATAAATATGCGCAAAATGTTGCCCGACAAAACCTCGTTGTTGTCCCGTAAAGTCAGAGACAATCGCTCATCAAGATCCTTATATATAATGTAGAAGGGTTGTACTTGATGGATAATGCACCAAATCTGACAATTACAGCGCAGAAAACGGAAAATTTTGACTTTAAAACCAGCTATACTAGTGCGCAAAACTTGACGAATAAACCACGGGCGACGCCCGTGAACCTGGGGGTCAGGTCTACATACATTTACTGTAATTCGGCCTCCCTCAGTGCCCGGGATATAGTCATAATAGGTCCTGACTGGTTTCAAGTGAAAATAACCCTTTGAAAAGCAGTTTTTTCCCAATTTTTTTCACTCCCAACATATGTAGAAGGGATAAACTATTTTTGTGACCGTTTTTGGACTGTAAACACCTCGCGGTTCAGTTATTTTTTGCCGTAGAAAGATGACAAAGACGGATGAAAAAAATCGCCTTGTGGTCACGGTATACATTCAGTAGTTCAATGGCGAAAACGTTTCGTAAAACTTCAGTATCCACTCACCTGACTTAGGGACATCCCTGGACTTCAACAACGAACATCACCTCAACAGGACTAGGAATATCTGCTTGTATAATTGCGGTGCAGGCCTTGTCTTGAAGAAGTAGCATCCCTTGACCCCTTGACCTGAACTCAATAGAAACGCGAGTTAACAGTGGATTCCGAAGGGTGACTCTATCTTCTTCCACGGCATATATTGCAACTAAAACTAGCCGTATCCCCTAGCCTGAGCCAAGAACACCCCCTGGCGACCACCAGGAGATAGTTTTCCTTCAGCGAAACCGGCGCGCCCTGTCAGTTCTCACCAAAGAACACACAGAAAAGGACATCTTTCAAACATAAAAAAAACATAAATATGCGCAAAATGTTGCCCGACAAAACCTCGTTGTTGTCCCGTAAAGTCAGAGACAATCGCTCATCAAGATCCTTATATATAATGTAGAAGGGTTGTACTTGATGGATAATGCACCAAATCTGACAATTACAGCGCAGAAAACGGAAAATTGTGACTTTAAAACCAGCTATACTAGTGCGCAAAACTTGACGAATAAACCACGGGCGACGCCCGTGAACCTGGGGGTCAGGTCTACATACATTTACTGTAATTCGGCCTCCCTCAGTGCCCGGGATATAGTCATAATAGGTCCTGACTGGTTTCAAGTGAAAATAACCCTTTGAAAAGCAGTTTTTTCCCAATTTTTTTCACTCCCAACATATGTAGAAGGGATAAACTATTTTTGTGACCGTTTTTGGACTGTAAACACCTCGCGGTTCAGTTATTTTTTGCCGTAGAAAGATGACAAAGACGGATGAAAAAAATCGCCTTGTGGTCACGGTATACATTCAGTAGTTCAATGGCGAAAACGTTTCGTAAAACTTCAGTATCCACTCACCTGACTTAGGGACATCCCTGGACTTCAACAACGAACATCACCTCAACAGGACTAGGAATATCTGCTTGTATAATTGCGGTGCAGGCCTTGTCTTGAAGAAGTAGCATCCCTTGACCCCTTGACCTGAACTCAATAGAAACGCGAGTTAACAGTGGATTCCGAAGGGTGACTCTATCTTCTTCCACGGCATATATTGCAACTAAAACTAGCCGTATCCCCTAGCCTGAGCCAAGAACACCCCCTGGCGACCACCAGGAGATAGTTTTCCTTCAGCGAAACCGGCGCGCCCTGTCAGTTCTCACCAAAGAACACACAGAAAAGGACATCTTTCAAACATAAAAAAAACATAAATATGCGCAAAATGTTGCCCGACAAAACCTCGTTGTTGTCCCGTAAAGTCAGAGACAATCGCTCATCAAGATCCTTATATATAATGTAGAAGGGTTGTACTTGATGGATAATGCACCAAATCTGACAATTACAGCGCAGAAAACGGAAAATTTTGACTTTAAAACCAGCTATACTAGTGCGCAAAACTTGACGAATAAACCACGGGCGACGCCCGTGAACCTGGGGGTCAGGTCTACATACATTTACTGTAATTCGGCCTCCCTCAGTGCCCGGGATATAGTCATAATAGGTCCTGACTGGTTTCAAGTGAAAATAACCCTTTGAAAAGCAGTTTTTTCCCAATTTTTTTCACTCCCAACATATGTAGAAGGGATAAACTATTTTTGTGACCGTTTTTGGACTGTAAACACCTCGCGGTTCAGTTATTTTTTGCCGTAGAAAGATGACAAAGACGGATGAAAAAAATCGCCTTGTGGTCACGGTATACATTCAGTAGTTCAATGGCGAAAACGTTTCGTAAAACTTCAGTATCCACTCACCTGACTTAGGGACATCCCTGGACTTCAACAACGAACATCACCTCAACAGGACTAGGAATATCTGCTTGTATAATTGCGGTGCAGGCCTTGTCTTGAAGAAGTAGCATCCCTTGACCCCTTGACCTGAACTCAATAGAAACGCGAGTTAACAGTGGATTCCGAAGGGTGACTCTATCTTCTTCCACGGCATATATTGCAACTAAAACTAGCCGTATCCCCTAGCCTGAGCCAAGAACACCCCCTGGCGACCACCAGGAGATAGTTTTCCTTCAGCGAAACCGGCGCGCCCTGTCAGTTCTCACCAAAGAACACACAGAAAAGGACATCTTTCAAACATAAAAAAAACATAAATATGCGCAAAATGTTGCCCGACAAAACCTCGTTGTTGTCCCGTAAAGTCAGAGACAATCGCTCATCAAGATCCTTATATATAATGTAGAAGGGTTGTACTTGATGGATAATGCACCAAATCTGACAATTACAGCGCAGAAAACGGAAAATTTTGACTTTAAAACCAGCTATACTAGTGCGCAAAACTTGACGAATAAACCACGGGCGACGCCCGTGAACCTGGGGGTCAGGTCTACATACATTTACTGTAATTCGGCCTCCCTCAGTGCCCGGGATATAGTCATAATAGGTCCTGACTGGTTTCAAGTGAAAATAACCCTTTGAAAAGCAGTTTTTTCCCAATTTTTTTCACTCCCAACATATGTAGAAGGGATAAACTATTTTTGTGACCGTTTTTGGACTGTAAACACCTCGCGGTTCAGTTATTTTTTGCCGTAGAAAGATGACAAAGACGGATGAAAAAAATCGCCTTGTGGTCACGGTATACATTCAGTAGTTCAATGGCGAAAACGTTTCGTAAAACTTCAGTATCCACTCACCTGACTTAGGGACATCCCTGGACTTCAACAACGAACATCACCTCAACAGGACTAGGAATATCTGCTTGTATAATTGCGGTGCAGGCCTTGTCTTGAAGAAGTAGCATCCCTTGACCCCTTGACCTGAACTCAATAGAAACGCGAGTTAACAGTGGATTCCGAAGGGTGACTCTATCTTCTTCCACGGCATATATTGCAACTAAAACTAGCCGTATCCCCTAGCCTGAGCCAAGAACACCCCCTGGCGACCACCAGGAGATAGTTTTCCTTCAGCGAAACCGGCGCGCCCTGTCAGTTCTCACCAAAGAACACACAGAAAAGGACATCTTTCAAACATAAAAAAAACATAAATATGCGCAAAATGTTGCCCGACAAAACCTCGTTGTTGTCCCGTAAAGTCAGAGACAATCGCTCATCAAGATCCTTATATATAATGTAGAATTGTTGTACTTGATGGATAATGCACCAAATCTGACAATTACAGCGCAGAAAACGGAAAATTTTGACTTTAAAACCAGCTATACTAGTGCGCAAAACTTGACGAATAAACCACGGGCGACGCCCGTGAACCTGGGGGTCAGGTCTACATACATTTACTGTAATTCGGCCTCCCTCAGTGCCCGGGATATAGTCATAATAGGTCCTGACTGGTTTCAAGTGAAAATAACCCTTTGAAAAGCAGTTTTTTCCCAATTTTTTTCACTCCCAACATATGTAGAAGGGATAAACTATTTTTGTGACCGTTTTTGGACTGTAAACACCTCGCGGTTCAGTTATTTTTTGCCGTAGAAAGATGACAAAGACGGATGAAAAAAATCGCCTTGTGGTCACGGTATACATTCAGTAGTTCAATGGCGAAAACGTTTCGTAAAACTTCAGTATCCACTCACCTGACTTAGGGACATCCCTGGACTTCAACAACGAACATCACCTCAACAGGACTAGGAATATCTGCTTGTATAATTGCGGTGCAGGCCTTGTCTTGAAGAAGTAGCATCCCTTGACCCCTTGACCTGAACTCAATAGAAACGCGAGTTAACAGTGGATTCCGAAGGGTGACTCTATCTTCTTCCACGGCATATATTGCAACTAAAACTAGCCGTATCCCCTAGCCTGAGCCAAGAACACCCCCTGGCGACCACCAGGAGATAGTTTTCCTTCAGCGAAACCGGCGCGCCCTGTCAGTTCTCACCAAAGAACACACAGAAAAGGACATCTTTCAAACATAAAAAAAACATAAATATGCGCAAAATGTTGCCCGACAAAACCTCGTTGTTGTCCCGTAAAGTCAGAGACAATCGCTCATCAAGATCCTTATATATAATGTAGAAGGGTTGTACTTGATGGATAATGCACCAAATCTGACAATTACAGCGCAGAAAACGGAAAATTTTGACTTTAAAACCAGCTATACTAGTGCGCAAAACTTGACGAATAAACCACGGGCGACGCCCGTGAACCTGGGGGTCAGGTCTACATACATTTACTGTAATTCGGCCTCCCTCAGTGCCCGGGATATAGTCATAATAGGTCCTGACTGGTTTCAAGTGAAAATAACCCTTTGAAAAGCAGTTTTTTCCCAATTTTTTTCACTCCCAACATATGTAGAAGGGATAAACTATTTTTGTGACCGTTTTTGGACTGTAAACACCTCGCGGTTCAGTTATTTTTTGCCGTAGAAAGATGACAAAGACGGATGAAAAAAATCGCCTTGTGGTCACGGTATACATTCAGTAGTTCAATGGCGAAAACGTTTCGTAAAACTTCAGTATCCACTCACCTGACTTAGGGACATCCCTGGACTTCAACAACGAACATCACCTCAACAGGACTAGGAATATCTGCTTGTATAATTGCGGTGCAGGCCTTGTCTTGAAGAAGTAGCATCCCTTGACCCCTTGACCTGAACTCAATAGAAACGCGAGTTAACAGTGGATTCCGAAGGGTGACTCTATCTTCTTCCACGGCATATATTGCAACTAAAACTAGCCGTATCCCCTAGCCTGAGCCAAGAACACCCCCTGGCGACCACCAGGAGATAGTTTTCCTTCAGCGAAACCGGCGCGCCCTGTCAGTTCTCACCAAAGAACACACAGAAAAGGACATCTTTCAAACATAAAAAAAACATAAATATGCGCAAAATGTTGCCCGACAAAACCTCGTTGTTGTCCCGTAAAGTCAGAGACAATCGCTCATCAAGATCCTTATATATAATGTAGAAGGGTTGTACTTGATGGATAATGCACCAAATCTGACAATTACAGCGCAGAAAACGGAAAATTTTGACTTTAAAACCAGCTATACTAGTGCGCAAAACTTGACGAATAAACCACGGGCGACGCCCGTGAACCTGGGGGTCAGGTCTACATACATTTACTGTAATTCGGCCTCCCTCAGTGCCCGGGATATAGTCATAATAGGTCCTGACTGGTTTCAAGTGAAAATAACCCTTTGAAAAGCAGTTTTTTCCCAATTTTTTTCACTCCCAACATATGTAGAAGGGATAAACTATTTTTGTGACCGTTTTTGGACTGTAAACACCTCGCGGTTCAGTTATTTTTTGCCGTAGAAAGATGACAAAGACGGATGAAAAAAATCGCCTTGTGGTCACGGTATACATTCAGTAGTTCAATGGCGAAAACGTTTCGTAAAACTTCAGTATCCACTCACCTGACTTAGGGACATCCCTGGACTTCAACAACGAACATCACCTCAACAGGACTAGGAATATCTGCTTGTATAATTGCGGTGCAGGCCTTGTCTTGAAGAAGTAGCATCCCTTGACCCCTTGACCTGAACTCAATAGAAACGCGAGTTAACAGTGGATTCCGAAGGGTGACTCTATCTTCTTCCACGGCATATATTGCAACTAAAACTAGCCGTATCCCCTAGCCTGAGCCAAGAACACCCCCTGGCGACCACCAGGAGATAGTTTTCCTTCAGCGAAACCGGCGCGCCCTGTCAGTTCTCACCAAAGAACACACAGAAAAGGACATCTTTCAAACATAAAAAAAACATAAATATGCGCAAAATGTTGCCCGACAAAACCTCGTTGTTGTCCCGTAAAGTCAGAGACAATCGCTCATCAAGATCCTTATATATAATGTAGAAGGGTTGTACTTGATGGATAATGCACCAAATCTGACAATTACAGCGCAGAAAACGGAAAATTTTGACTTTAAAACCAGCTATACTAGTGCGCAAAACTTGACGAATAAACCACGGGCGACGCCCGTGAACCTGGGGGTCAGGTCTACATACATTTACTGTAATTCGGCCTCCCTCAGTGCCCGGGATATAGTCATAATAGGTCCTGACTGGTTTCAAGTGAAAATAACCCTTTGAAAAGCAGTTTTTTCCCAATTTTTTTCACTCCCAACATATGTAGAAGGGATAAACTATTTTTGTGACCGTTTTTGGACTGTAAACACCTCGCGGTTCAGTTATTTTTTGCCGTAGAAAGATGACAAAGACGGATGAAAAAAATCGCCTTGTGGTCACGGTATACATTCAGTAGTTCAATGGCGAAAACGTTTCGTAAAACTTCAGTATCCACTCACCTGACTTAGGGACATCCCTGGACTTCAACAACGAACATCACCTCAACAGGACTAGGAATATCTGCTTGTATAATTGCGGTGCAGGCCTTGTCTTGAAGAAGTAGCATCCCTTGACCCCTTGACCTGAACTCAATAGAAACGCGAGTTAACAGTGGATTCCGAAGGGTGACTCTATCTTCTTCCACGGCATATATTGCAACTAAAACTAGCCGTATCCCCTAGCCTGAGCCAAGAACACCCCCTGGCGACCACCAGGAGATAGTTTTCCTTCAGCGAAACCGGCGCGCCCTGTCAGTTCTCACCAAAGAACACACAGAAAAGGACATCTTTCAAACATAAAAAAAACATAAATATGCGCAAAATGTTGCCCGACAAAACCTCGTTGTTGTCCCGTAAAGTCAGAGACAATCGCTCATCAAGATCCTTATATATAATGTAGAAGGGTTGTACTTGATGGATAATGCACCAAATCTGACAATTACAGCGCAGAAAACGGAAAATTTTGACTTTAAAACCAGCTATACTAGTGCGCAAAACTTGACGAATAAACCACGGGCGACGCCCGTGAACCTGGGGGTCAGGTCTACATACATTTACTGTAATTCGGCCTCCCTCAGTGCCCGGGATATAGTCATAATAGGTCCTGACTGGTTTCAAGTGAAAATAACCCTTTGAAAAGCAGTTTTTTCCCAATTTTTTTCACTCCCAACATATGTAGAAGGGATAAACTATTTTTGTGACCGTTTTTGGACTGTAAACACCTCGCGGTTCAGTTATTTTTTGCCGTAGAAAGATGACAAAGACGGATGAAAAAAATCGCCTTGTGGTCACGGTATACATTCAGTAGTTCAATGGCGAAAACGTTTCGTAAAACTTCAGTATCCACTCACCTGACTTAGGGACATCCCTGGACTTCAACAACGAACATCACCTCAACAGGACTAGGAATATCTGCTTGTATAATTGCGGTGCAGGCCTTGTCTTGAAGAAGTAGCATCCCTTGACCCCTTGACCTGAACTCAATAGAAACGCGAGTTAACAGTGGATTCCGAAGGGTGACTCTATCTTCTTCCACGGCATATATTGCAACTAAAACTAGCCGTATCCCCTAGCCTGAGCCAAGAACACCCCCTGGCGACCACCAGGAGATAGTTTTCCTTCAGCGAAACCGGCGCGCCCTGTCAGTTCTCACCAAAGAACACACAGAAAAGGACATCTTTCAAACATAAAAAAAACATAAATATGCGCAAAATGTTGCCCGACAAAACCTCGTTGTTGTCCCGTAAAGTCAGAGACAATCGCTCATCAAGATCCTTATATATAATGTAGAAGGGTTGTACTTGATGGATAATGCACCAAATCTGACAATTACAGCGCAGAAAACGGAAAATTTTGACTTTAAAACCAGCTATACTAGTGCGCAAAACTTGACGAATAAACCACGGGCGACGCCCGTGAACCTGGGGGTCAGGTCTACATACATTTACTGTAATTCGGCCTCCCTCAGTGCCCGGGATATAGTCATAATAGGTCCTGACTGGTTTCAAGTGAAAATAACCCTTTGAAAAGCAGTTTTTTCCCAATTTTTTTCACTCCCAACATATGTAGAAGGGATAAACTATTTTTGTGACCGTTTTTGGACTGTAAACACCTCGCGGTTCAGTTATTTTTTGCCGTAGAAAGATGACAAAGACGGATGAAAAAAATCGCCTTGTGGTCACGGTATACATTCAGTAGTTCAATGGCGAAAACGTTTCGTAAAACTTCAGTATCCACTCACCTGACTTAGGGACATCCCTGGACTTCAACAACGAACATCACCTCAACAGGACTAGGAATATCTGCTTGTATAATTGCGGTGCAGGCCTTGTCTTGAAGAAGTAGCATCCCTTGACCCCTTGACCTGAACTCAATAGAAACGCGAGTTAACAGTGGATTCCGAAGGGTGACTCTATCTTCTTCCACGGCATATATTGCAACTAAAACTAGCCGTATCCCCTAGCCTGAGCCAAGAACACCCCCTGGCGACCACCAGGAGATAGTTTTCCTTCAGCGAAACCGGCGCGCCCTGTCAGTTCTCACCAAAGAACACACAGAAAAGGACATCTTTCAAACATAAAAAAAACATAAATATGCGCAAAATGTTGCCCGACAAAACCTCGTTGTTGTCCCGTAAAGTCAGAGACAATCGCTCATCAAGATCCTTATATATAATGTAGAATTGTTGTACTTGATGGATAATGCACCAAATCTGACAATTACAGCGCAGAAAACGGAAAATTTTGACTTTAAAACCAGCTATACTAGTGCGCAAAACTTGACGAATAAACCACGGGCGACGCCCGTGAACCTGGGGGTCAGGTCTACATACATTTACTGTAATTCGGCCTCCCTCAGTGCCCGGAATATAGTCATAATAGGTCCTGACTGGTTTCAAGTGAAAATAACCCTTTGAAAAGCAGTTTTTTCCCAATTTTTTTCACTCCAAACATATGTAGAAGGGATAAACTATTTTTGTGACCTTTTTTGGACTGTAAACACCTCGCGGTTCAGTTATTTTTTGCCGTAGAAAGATGACAAAGACGGATGAAAAAAATCGCCTTGTGGTCACGGTATACATTCAGTAGTTCAATGGCGAAAACGTTTCGTAAAACTTCAGTATCCACTCACCTGACTTAGGGACATCCCTGGACTTCAACAACGAACATCACCTCAACAGGACTAGGAATATCTGCTTGTATAATTGCGGTGCAGGCCTTGTCTTGAAGAAGTAGCATCCCTTGACCCCTTGACCTGAACTCAATAGAAACGCGAGTTAACAGTGGATTCCGAAGGGTGACTCTATCTTCTTCCACGGCATATATTGCAACTAAAACTAGCCGTATCCCCTAGCCTGAGCCAAGAACACCCCCTGGCAACCACCAGGAGATAGTTTTCCTTCAGCGAAACCGGCGCGCCCTGTCAGTTCTCACCAAAGAACACACAGAAAAGGACATCTTTCAAACATAAAAAAAACATAAATATGCGCAAAATGTTGCCCGACAAAACCTCGTTGTTGTCCCGTAAAGTCAGAGACAATCGCTCATCAAGATCCTTATATATAATGTAGAAGGGTTGTACTTGATGGATAATGCACCAAATCTGACAATTACAGCGCAGAAAACGGAAAATTTTGACTTTAAAACCAGCTATACTAGTGCGCAAAACTTGACGAATAAACCACGGGCGACGCCCGTGAACCTGGGGGTCAGGTCTACATACATTTACTGTAATTCGGCCTCCCTCAGTGCCCGGGATATAGTCATAATAGGTCCTGACTGGTTTCAAGTGAAAATAACCCTTTGAAAAGCAGTTTTTTCCCAATTTTTTTCACTCCCAACATATGTAGAAGGGATAAACTATTTTTGTGACCGTTTTTGGACTGTAAACACCTCGCGGTTCAGTTATTTTTTGCCGTAGAAAGATGACAAAGACGGATGAAAAAAATCGCCTTGTGGTCACGGTATACATTCAGTAGTTCAATGGCGAAAACGTTTCGTAAAACTTCAGTATCCACTCACCTGACTTAGGGACATCCCTGGACTTCAACAACGAACATCACCTCAACAGGACTAGGAATATCTGCTTGTATAATTGCGGTGCAGGCCTTGTCTTGAAGAAGTAGCATCCCTTGACCCCTTGACCTGAACTCAATAGAAACGCGAGTTAACAGTGGATTCCGAAGGGTGACTCTATCTTCTTCCACGGCATATATTGCAACTAAAACTAGCCGTATCCCCTAGCCTGAGCCAAGAACACCCCCTGGCGACCACCAGGAGATAGTTTTCCTTCAGCGAAACCGGCGCGCCCTGTCAGTTCTCACCAAAGAACACACAGAAAAGGACATCTTTCAAACATAAAAAAAACATAAATATGCGCAAAATGTTGCCCGACAAAACCTCGTTGTTGTCCCGTAAAGTCAGAGACAATCGCTCATCAAGATCCTTATATATAATGTAGAAGGGTTGTACTTGATGGATAATGCACCAAATCTGACAATTACAGCGCAGAAAACGGAAAATTTTGACTTTAAAACCAGCTATACTAGTGCGCAAAACTTGACGAATAAACCACGGGCGACGCCCGTGAACCTGGGGGTCAGGTCTACATACATTTACTGTAATTCGGCCTCCCTCAGTGCCCGGGATATAGTCATAATAGGTCCTGACTGGTTTCAAGTGAAAATAACCCTTTGAAAAGCAGTTTTTTCCCAATTTTTTTCACTCCCAACATATGTAGAAGGGATAAACTATTTTTGTGACCGTTTTTGGACTGTAAACACCTCGCGGTTCAGTTATTTTTTGCCGTAGAAAGATGACAAAGACGGATGAAAAAAATCGCCTTGTGGTCACGGTATACATTCAGTAGTTCAATGGCGAAAACGTTTCGTAAAACTTCAGTATCCACTCACCTGACTTAGGGACATCCCTGGACTTCAACAACGAACATCACCTCAACAGGACTAGGAATATCTGCTTGTATAATTGCGGTGCAGGCCTTGTCTTGAAGAAGTAGCATCCCTTGACCCCTTGACCTGAACTCAATAGAAACGCGAGTTAACAGTGGATTCCGAAGGGTGACTCTATCTTCTTCCACGGCATATATTGCAACTAAAACTAGCCGTATCCCCTAGCCTGAGCCAAGAACACCCCCTGGCGACCACCAGGAGATAGTTTTCCTTCAGCGAAACCGGCGCGCCCTGTCAGTTCTCACCAAAGAACACACAGAAAAGGACATCTTTCAAACATAAAAAAAACATAAATATGCGCAAAATGTTGCCCGACAAAACCTCGTTGTTGTCCCGTAAAGTCAGAGACAATCGCTCATCAAGATCCTTATATATAATGTAGAAGGGTTGTACTTGATGGATAATGCACCAAATCTGACAATTACAGCGCAGAAAACGGAAAATTTTGACTTTAAAACCAGCTATACTAGTGCGCAAAACTTGACGAATAAACCACGGGCGACGCCCGTGAACCTGGGGGTCAGGTCTACATACATTTACTGTAATTCGGCCTCCCTCAGTGCCCGGGATATAGTCATAATAGGTCCTGACTGGTTTCAAGTGAAAATAACCCTTTGAAAAGCAGTTTTTTCCCAATTTTTTTCACTCCCAACATATGTAGAAGGGATAAACTATTTTTGTGACCGTTTTTGGACTGTAAACACCTCGCGGTTCAGTTATTTTTTGCCGTAGAAAGATGACAAAGACGGATGAAAAAAATCGCCTTGTGGTCACGGTATACATTCAGTAGTTCAATGGCGAAAACGTTTCGTAAAACTTCAGTATCCACTCACCTGACTTAGGGACATCCCTGGACTTCAACAACGAACATCACCTCAACAGGACTAGGAATATCTGCTTGTATAATTGCGGTGCAGGCCTTGTCTTGAAGAAGTAGCATCCCTTGACCCCTTGACCTGAACTCAATAGAAACGCGAGTTAACAGTGGATTCCGAAGGGTGACTCTATCTTCTTCCACGGCATATATTGCAACTAAAACTAGCCGTATCCCCTAGCCTGAGCCAAGAACACCCCCTGGCGACCACCAGGAGATAGTTTTCCTTCAGCGAAACCGGCGCGCCCTGTCAGTTCTCACCAAAGAACACACAGAAAAGGACATCTTTCAAACATAAAAAAAACATAAATATGCGCAAAATGTTGCCCGACAAAACCTCGTTGTTGTCCCGTAAAGTCAGAGACAATCGCTCATCAAGATCCTTATATATAATGTAGAAGGGTTGTACTTGATGGATAATGCACCAAATCTGACAATTACAGCGCAGAAAACGGAAAATTTTGACTTTAAAACCAGCTATACTAGTGCGCAAAACTTGACGAATAAACCACGGGCGACGCCCGTGAACCTGGGGGTCAGGTCTACATACATTTACTGTAATTCGGCCTCCCTCAGTGCCCGGGATATAGTCATAATAGGTCCTGACTGGTTTCAAGTGAAAATAACCCTTTGAAAAGCAGTTTTTTCCCAATTTTTTTCACTCCCAACATATGTAGAAGGGATAAACTATTTTTGTGACCGTTTTTGGACTGTAAACACCTCGCGGTTCAGTTATTTTTTGCCGTAGAAAGATGACAAAGACGGATGAAAAAAATCGCCTTGTGGTCACGGTATACATTCAGTAGTTCAATGGCGAAAACGTTTCGTAAAACTTCAGTATCCACTCACCTGACTTAGGGACATCCCTGGACTTCAACAACGAACATCACCTCAACAGGACTAGGAATATCTGCTTGTATAATTGCGGTGCAGGCCTTGTCTTGAAGAAGTAGCATCCCTTGACCCCTTGACCTGAACTCAATAGAAACGCGAGTTAACAGTGGATTCCGAAGGGTGACTCTATCTTCTTTCACGGCATATATTGCAACTAAAACTAGCCGTATCCCCTAGCCTGAGCCAAGAACACCCCCTGGCGACCACCAGGAGATAGTTTTCCTTCAGCGAAACCGGCGCGCCCTGTCAGTTCTCACCAAAGAACACACAGAAAAGGACATCTTTCAAACATAAAAAAAACATAAATATGCGCAAAATGTTGCCCGACAAAACCTCGTTGTTGTCCCGTAAAGTCAGAGACAATCGCTCATCAAGATCCTTATATATAATGTAGAAGGGTTGTACTTGATGGATAATGCACCAAATCTGACAATTACAGCGCAGAAAACGGAAAATTTTGACTTTAAAACCAGCTATACTAGTGCGCAAAACTTGACGAATAAACCACGGGCGACGCCCGTGAACCTGGGGGTCAGGTCTACATACATTTACTGTAATTCGGCCTCCCTCAGTGCCCGGGATATAGTCATAATAGGTCCTGACTGGTTTCAAGTGAAAATAACCCTTTGAAAAGCAGTTTTTTCCCAATTTTTTTCACTCCCAACATATGTAGAAGGGATAAACTATTTTTGTGACCGTTTTTGGACTGTAAACACCTCGCGGTTCAGTTATTTTTTGCCGTAGAAAGATGACAAAGACGGATGAAAAAAATCGCCTTGTGGTCACGGTATACATTCAGTAGTTCAATGGCGAAAACGTTTCGTAAAACTTCAGTATCCACTCACCTGACTTAGGGACATCCCTGGACTTCAACAACGAACATCACCTCAACAGGACTAGGAATATCTGCTTGTATAATTGCGGTGCAGGCCTTGTCTTGAAGAAGTAGCATCCCTTGACCCCTTGACCTGAACTCAATAGAAACGCGAGTTAACAGTGGATTCCGAAGGGTGACTCTATCTTCTTCCACGGCATATATTGCAACTAAAACTAGCCGTATCCCCTAGCCTGAGCCAAGAACACCCCCTGGCGACCACCAGGAGATAGTTTTCCTTCAGCGAAACCGGCGCGCCCTGTCAGTTCTCACCAAAGAACACACAGAAAAGGACATCTTTCAAACATAAAAAAAACATAAATATGCGCAAAATGTTGCCCGACAAAACCTCGTTGTTGTCCCGTAAAGTCAGAGACAATCGCTCATCAAGATCCTTATATATAATGTAGAAGGGTTGTACTTGATGGATAATGCACCAAATCTGACAATTACAGCGCAGAAAACGGAAAATTTTGACTTTAAAACCAGCTATACTAGTGCGCAAAACTTGACGAATAAACCACGGGCGACGCCCGTGAACCTGGGGGTCAGGTCTACATACATTTACTGTAATTCGGCCTCCCTCAGTGCCCGGGATATAGTCATAATAGGTCCTGACTGGTTTCAAGTGAAAATAACCCTTTGAAAAGCAGTTTTTTCCCAATTTTTTTCACTCCCAACATATGTAGAAGGGATAAACTATTTTTGTGACCGTTTTTGGACTGTAAACACCTCGCGGTTCAGTTATTTTTTGCCGTAGAAAGATGACAAAGACGGATGAAAAAAATCGCCTTGTGGTCACGGTATACATTCAGTAGTTCAATGGCGAAAACGTTTCGTAAAACTTCAGTATCCACTCACCTGACTTAGGGACATCCCTGGACTTCAACAACGAACATCACCTCAACAGGACTAGGAATATCTGCTTGTATAATTGCGGTGCAGGCCTTGTCTTGAAGAAGTAGCATCCCTTGACCCCTTGACCTGAACTCAATAGAAACGCGAGTTAACAGTGGATTCCGAAGGGTGACTCTATCTTCTTCCACGGCATATATTGCAACTAAAACTAGCCGTATCCCCTAGCCTGAGCCAAGAACACCCCCTGGCGACCACCAGGAGATAGTTTTCCTTCAGCGAAACCGGCGCGCCCTGTCAGTTCTCACCAAAGAACACACAGAAAAGGACATCTTTCAAACATAAAAAAAACATAAATATGCGCAAAATGTTGCCCGACAAAACCTCGTTGTTGTCCCGTAAAGTCAGAGACAATCGCTCATCAAGATCCTTATATATAATGTAGAAGGGTTGTACTTGATGGATAATGCACCAAATCTGACAATTACAGCGCAGAAAACGGAAAATTTTGACTTTAAAACCAGCTATACTAGTGCGCAAAACTTGACGAATAAACCACGGGCGACGCCCGTGAACCTGGGGGTCAGGTCTACATACATTTACTGTAATTCGGCCTCCCTCAGTGCCCGGGATATAGTCATAATAGGTCCTGACTGGTTTCAAGTGAAAATAACCCTTTGAAAAGCAGTTTTTTCCCAATTTTTTTCACTCCCAACATATGTAGAAGGGATAAACTATTTTTGTGACCGTTTTTGGACTGTAAACACCTCGCGGTTCAGTTATTTTTTGCCGTAGAAAGATGACAAAGACGGATGAAAAAAATCGCCTTGTGGTCACGGTATACATTCAGTAGTTCAATGGCGAAAACGTTTCGTAAAACTTCAGTATCCACTCACCTGACTTAGGGACATCCCTGGACTTCAACAACGAACATCACCTCAACAGGACTAGGAATATCTGCTTGTATAATTGCGGTGCAGGCCTTGTCTTGAAGAAGTAGCATCCCTTGACCCCTTGACCTGAACTCAATAGAAACGCGAGTTAACAGTGGATTCCGAAGGGTGACTCTATCTTCTTCCACGGCATATATTGCAACTAAAACTAGCCGTATCCCCTAGCCTGAGCCAAGAACACCCCCTGGCGACCACCAGGAGATAGTTTTCCTTCAGCGAAACCGGCGCGCCCTGTCAGTTCTCACCAAAGAACACACAGAAAAGGACATCTTTCAAACATAAAAAAAACATAAATATGCGCAAAATGTTGCCCGACAAAACCTCGTTGTTGTCCCGTAAAGTCAGAGACAATCGCTCATCAAGATCCTTATATATAATGTAGAAGGGTTGTACTTGATGGATAATGCACCAAATCTGACAATTACAGCGCAGAAAACGGAAAATTTTGACTTTAAAACCAGCTATACTAGTGCGCAAAACTTGACGAATAAACCACGGGCGACGCCCGTGAACCTGGGGGTCAGGTCTACATACATTTACTGTAATTCGGCCTCCCTCAGTGCCCGGGATATAGTCATAATAGGTCCTGACTGGTTTCAAGTGAAAATAACCCTTTGAAAAGCAGTTTTTTCCCAATTTTTTTCACTCCCAACATATGTAGAAGGGATAAACTATTTTTGTGACCGTTTTTGGACTGTAAACACCTCGCGGTTCAGTTATTTTTTGCCGTAGAAAGATGACAAAGACGGATGAAAAAAATCGCCTTGTGGTCACGGTATACATTCAGTAGTTCAATGGCGAAAACGTTTCGTAAAACTTCAGTATCCACTCACCTGACTTAGGGACATCCCTGGACTTCAACAACGAACATCACCTCAACAGGACTAGGAATATCTGCTTGTATAATTGCGGTGCAGGCCTTGTCTTGAAGAAGTAGCATCCCTTGACCCCTTGACCTGAACTCAATAGAAACGCGAGTTAACAGTGGATTCCGAAGGGTGACTCTATCTTCTTCCACGGCATATATTGCAACTAAAACTAGCCGTATCCCCTAGCCTGAGCCAAGAACACCCCCTGGCGACCACCAGGAGATAGTTTTCCTTCAGCGAAACCGGCGCGCCCTGTCAGTTCTCACCAAAGAACACACAGAAAAGGACATCTTTCAAACATAAAAAAAACATAAATATGCGCAAAATGTTGCCCGACAAAACCTCGTTGTTGTCCCGTAAAGTCAGAGACAATCGCTCATCAAGATCCTTATATATAATGTAGAAGGGTTGTACTTGATGGATAATGCACCAAATCTGACAATTACAGCGCAGAAAACGGAAAATTTTGACTTTAAAACCAGCTATACTAGTGCGCAAAACTTGACGAATAAACCACGGGCGACGCCCGTGAACCTGGGGGTCAGGTCTACATACATTTACTGTAATTCGGCCTCCCTCAGTGCCCGGGATATAGTCATAATAGGTCCTGACTGGTTTCAAGTGAAAATAACCCTTTGAAAAGCAGTTTTTTCCCAATTTTTTTCACTCCCAACATATGTAGAAGGGATAAACTATTTTTGTGACCGTTTTTGGACTGTAAACACCTCGCGGTTCAGTTATTTTTTGCCGTAGAAAGATGACAAAGACGGATGAAAAAAATCGCCTTGTGGTCACGGTATACATTCAGTAGTTCAATGGCGAAAACGTTTCGTAAAACTTCAGTATCCACTCACCTGACTTAGGGACATCCCTGGACTTCAACAACGAACATCACCTCAACAGGACTAGGAATATCTGCTTGTATAATTGCGGTGCAGGCCTTGTCTTGAAGAAGTAGCATCCCTTGACCCCTTGACCTGAACTCAATAGAAACGCGAGTTAACAGTGGATTCCGAAGGGTGACTCTATCTTCTTCCACGGCATATATTGCAACTAAAACTAGCCGTATCCCCTAGCCTGAGCCAAGAACACCCCCTGGCGACCACCAGGAGATAGTTTTCCTTCAGCGAAACCGGCGCGCCCTGTCAGTTCTCACCAAAGAACACACAGAAAAGGACATCTTTCAAACATAAAAAAAAACATAAATATGCGCAAAATGTTGCCCGACAAAACCTCGTTGTTGTCCCGTAAAGTCAGAGACAATCGCTCATCAAGATCCTTATATATAATGTAGAAGGGTTGTACTTGATGGATAATGCACCAAATCTGACAATTACAGCGCAGAAAACGGAAAATTTTGACTTTAAAACCAGCTATACTAGTGCGCAAAACTTGACGAATAAACCACGGGCGACGCCCGTGAACCTGGGGGTCAGGTCTACATACATTTACTGTAATTCGGCCTCCCTCAGTGCCCGGGATATAGTCATAATAGGTCCTGACTGGTTTCAAGTGAAAATAACCCTTTGAAAAGCAGTTTTTTCCCAATTTTTTTCACTCCCAACATATGTAGAAGGGATAAACTATTTTTGTGACCGTTTTTGGACTGTAAACACCTCGCGGTTCAGTTATTTTTTGCCGTAGAAAGATGACAAAGACGGATGAAAAAAATCGCCTTGTGGTCACGGTATACATTCAGTAGTTCAATGGCGAAAACGTTTCGTAAAACTTCAGTATCCACTCACCTGACTTAGGGACATCCCTGGACTTCAACAACGAACATCACCTCAACAGGACTAGGAATATCTGCTTGTATAATTGCGGTGCAGGCCTTGTCTTGAAGAAGTAGCATCCCTTGACCCCTTGACCTGAACTCAATAGAAACGCGAGTTAACAGTGGATTCCGAAGGGTGACTCTATCTTCTTCCACGGCATATATTGCAACTAAAACTAGCCGTATCCCCTAGCCTGAGCCAAGAACACCCCCTGGCGACCACCAGGAGATAGTTTTCCTTCAGCGAAACCGGCGCGCCCTGTCAGTTCTCACCAAAGAACACACAGAAAAGGACATCTTTCAAACATAAAAAAAACATAAATATGCGCAAAATGTTGCCCGACAAAACCTCGTTGTTGTCCCGTAAAGTCAGAGACAATCGCTCATCAAGATCCTTATATATAATGTAGAAGGGTTGTACTTGATGGATAATGCACCAAATCTGACAATTACAGCGGAGAAAACGGAAAATTTTGACTTTAAAACCAGCTATACTAGTGCGCAAAACTTGACGAATAAACCACGGGCGACGCCCGTGAACCTGGGGGTCAGGTCTACATACATTTACTGTAATTCGGCCTCCCTCAGTGCCCGGGATATAGTCATAATAGGTCCTGACTGGTTTCAAGTGAAAATAACCCTTTGAAAAGCAGTTTTTTCCCAATTTTTTTCACTCCCAACATATGTAGAAGGGATAAACTATTTTTGTGACCGTTTTTGGACTGTAAACACCTCGCGGTTCAGTTATTTTTTGCCGTAGAAAGATGACAAAGACGGATGAAAAAAATCGCCTTGTGGTCACGGTATACATTCAGTAGTTCAATGGCGAAAACGTTTCGTAAAACTTCAGTATCCACTCACCTGACTTAGGGACATCCCTGGACTTCAACAACGAACATCACCTCAACAGGACTAGGAATATCTGCTTGTATAATTGCGGTGCAGGCCTTGTCTTGAAGAAGTAGCATCCCTTGACCCCTTGACCTGAACTCAATAGAAACGCGAGTTAACAGTGGATTCCGAAGGGTGACTCTATCTTCTTCCACGGCATATATTGCAACTAAAACTAGCCGTATCCCCTAGCCTGAGCCAAGAACACCCCCTGGCAACCACCAGGAGATAGTTTTCCTTCAGCGAAACCGGCGCGCCCTGTCAGTTCTCACCAAAGAACACACAGAAAAGGACATCTTTCAAACATAAAAAAAACATAAATATGCGCAAAATGTTGCCCGACAAAACCTCGTTGTTGTCCCGTAAAGTCAGAGACAATCGCTCATCAAGATCCTTATATATAATGTAGAAGGGTTGTACTTGATGGATAATGCACCAAATCTGACAATTACAGCGCAGAAAACGGAAAATTTTGACTTTAAAACCAGCTATACTAGTGCGCAAAACTTGACGAATAAACCACGGGCGACGCCCGTGAACCTGGGGGTCAGGTCTACATACATTTACTGTAATTCGGCCTCCCTCAGTGCCCGGGATATAGTCATAATAGGTCCTGACTGGTTTCAAGTGAAAATAACCCTTTGAAAAGCAGTTTTTTCCCAATTTTTTTCACTCCCAACATATGTAGAAGGGATAAACTATTTTTGTGACCGTTTTTGGACTGTAAACACCTCGCGGTTCAGTTATTTTTTGCCGTAGAAAGATGACAAAGACGGATGAAAAAAATCGCCTTGTGGTCACGGTATACATTCAGTAGTTCAATGGCGAAAACGTTTCGTAAAACTTCAGTATCCACTCACCTGACTTAGGGACATCCCTGGACTTCAACAACGAACATCACCTCAACAGGACTAGGAATATCTGCTTGTATAATTGCGGTGCAGGCCTTGTCTTGAAGAAGTAGCATCCCTTGACCCCTTGACCTGAACTCAATAGAAACGCGAGTTAACAGTGGATTCCGAAGGGTGACTCTATCTTCTTCCACGGCATATATTGCAACTAAAACTAGCCGTATCCCCTAGCCTGAGCCAAGAACACCCCCTGGCGACCACCAGGAGATAGTTTTCCTTCAGCGAAACCGGCGCGCCCTGTCAGTTCTCACCAAAGAACACACAGAAAAGGACATCTTTCAAACATAAAAAAAACATAAATATGCGCAAAATGTTGCCCGACAAAACCTCGTTGTTGTCCCGTAAAGTCAGAGACAATCGCTCATCAAGATCCTTATATATAATGTAGAAGGGTTGTACTTGATGGATAATGCACCAAATCTGACAATTACAGCGCAGAAAACGGAAAATTTTGACTTTAAAACCAGCTATACTAGTGCGCAAAACTTGACGAATAAACCACGGGCGACGCCCGTGAACCTGGGGGTCAGGTCTACATACATTTACTGTAATTCGGCCTCCCTCAGTGCCCGGGATATAGTCATAATAGGTCCTGACTGGTTTCAAGTGAAAATAACCCTTTGAAAAGCAGTTTTTTCCCAATTTTTTTCACTCCCAACATATGTAGAAGGGATAAACTATTTTTGTGACCGTTTTTGGACTGTAAACACCTCGCGGTTCAGTTATTTTTTGCCGTAGAAAGATGACAAAGACGGATGAAAAAAATCGCCTTGTGGTCACGGTATACATTCAGTAGTTCAATGGCGAAAACGTTTCGTAAAACTTCAGTATCCACTCACCTGACTTAGGGACATCCCTGGACTTCAACAACGAACATCACCTCAACAGGACTAGGAATATCTGCTTGTATAATTGCGGTGCAGGCCTTGTCTTGAAGAAGTAGCATCCCTTGACCCCTTGACCTGAACTCAATAGAAACGCGAGTTAACAGTGGATTCCGAAGGGTGACTCTATCTTCTTCCACGGCATATATTGCAACTAAAACTAGCCGTATCCCCTAGCCTGAGCCAAGAACACCCCCTGGCGACCACCAGGAGATAGTTTTCCTTCAGCGAAACCGGCGCGCCCTGTCAGTTCTCACCAAAGAACACACAGAAAAGGACATCTTTCAAACATAAAAAAAACATAAATATGCGCAAAATGTTGCCCGACAAAACCTCGTTGTTGTCCCGTAAAGTCAGAGACAATCGCTCATCAAGATCCTTATATATAATGTAGAAGGGTTGTACTTGATGGATAATGCACCAAATCTGACAATTACAGCGCAGAAAACGGAAAATTTTGACTTTAAAACCAGCTATACTAGTGCGCAAAACTTGACGAATAAACCACGGGCGACGCCCGTGAACCTGGGGGTCAGGTCTACATACATTTACTGTAATTCGGCCTCCCTCAGTGCCCGGGATATAGTCATAATAGGTCCTGACTGGTTTCAAGTGAAAATAACCCTTTGAAAAGCAGTTTTTTCCCAATTTTTTTCACTCCCAACATATGTAGAAGGGATAAACTATTTTTGTGACCGTTTTTGGACTGTAAACACCTCGCGGTTCAGTTATTTTTTGCCGTAGAAAGATGACAAAGACGGATGAAAAAAATCGCCTTGTGGTCACGGTATACATTCAGTAGTTCAATGGCGAAAACGTTTCGTAAAACTTCAGTATCCACTCACCTGACTTAGGGACATCCCTGGACTTCAACAACGAACATCACCTCAACAGGACTAGGAATATCTGCTTGTATAATTGCGGTGCAGGCCTTGTCTTGAAGAAGTAGCATCCCTTGACCCCTTGACCTGAACTCAATAGAAACGCGAGTTAACAGTGGATTCCGAAGGGTG
Source organism: Anthopleura sola (assembly GCA_023349425.1). Taxonomy (NCBI): domain Eukaryota; kingdom Metazoa; phylum Cnidaria; class Anthozoa; order Actiniaria; family Actiniidae; genus Anthopleura; species Anthopleura sola. The sequence goes on along the minus strand of JALHLI010000003.1, from coordinate 3,565,992 downwards.
ACTCTATCTTCTTCCACGGCATATATTGCAACTAAAACTAGCCGTATCCCCTAGCCTGAGCCAAGAACACCCCCTGGCGACCACCAGGAGATAGTTTTCCTTCAGCGAAACCGGCGCGCCCTGTCAGTTCTCACCAAAGAACACACAGAAAAGGACATCTTTCAAACATAAAAAAAACATAAATATGCGCAAAATGTTGCCCGACAAAACCTCGTTGTTGTCCCGTAAAGTCAGAGACAATCGCTCATCAAGATCCTTATATATAATGTAGAAGGGTTGTACTTGATGGATAATGCACCAAATCTGACAATTACAGCGCAGAAAACGGAAAATTTTGACTTTAAAACCAGCTATACTAGTGCGCAAAACTTGACGAATAAACCACGGGCGACGCCCGTGAACCTGGGGGTCAGGTCTACATACATTTACTGTAATTCGGCCTCCCTCAGTGCCCGGGATATAGTCATAATAGGTCCTGACTGGTTTCAAGTGAAAATAACCCTTTGAAAAGCAGTTTTTTCCCAATTTTTTTCACTCCCAACATATGTAGAAGGGATAAACTATTTTTGTGACCGTTTTTGGACTGTAAACACCTCGCGGTTCAGTTATTTTTTGCCGTAGAAAGATGACAAAGACGGATGAAAAAAATCGCCTTGTGGTCACGGTATACATTCAGTAGTTCAATGGCGAAAACGTTTCGTAAAACTTCAGTATCCACTCACCTGACTTAGGGACATCCCTGGACTTCAACAACGAACATCACCTCAACAGGACTAGGAATATCTGCTTGTATAATTGCGGTGCAGGCCTTGTCTTGAAGAAGTAGCATCCCTTGACCCCTTGACCTGAACTCAATAGAAACGCGAGTTAACAGTGGATTCCGAAGGGTGACTCTATCTTCTTCCACGGCATATATTGCAACTAAAACTAGCCGTATCCCCTAGCCTGAGCCAAGAACACCCCCTGGCGACCACCAGGAGATAGTTTTCCTTCAGCGAAACCGGCGCGCCCTGTCAGTTCTCACCAAAGAACACACAGAAAAGGACATCTTTCAAACATAAAAAAAACATAAATATGCGCAAAATGTTGCCCGACAAAACCTCGTTGTTGTCCCGTAAAGTCAGAGACAATCGCTCATCAAGATCCTTATATATAATGTAGAAGGGTTGTACTTGATGGATAATGCACCAAATCTGACAATTACAGCGCAGAAAACGGAAAATTTTGACTTTAAAACCAGCTATACTAGTGCGCAAAACTTGACGAATAAACCACGGGCGACGCCCGTGAACCTGGGGGTCAGGTCTACATACATTTACTGTAATTCGGCCTCCCTCAGTGCCCGGGATATAGTCATAATAGGTCCTGACTGGTTTCAAGTGAAAATAACCCTTTGAAAAGCAGTTTTTTCCCAATTTTTTTCACTCCCAACATATGTAGAAGGGATAAACTATTTTTGTGACCGTTTTTGGACTGTAAACACCTCGCGGTTCAGTTATTTTTTGCCGTAGAAAGATGACAAAGACGGATGAAAAAAATCGCCTTGTGGTCACGGTATACATTCAGTAGTTCAATGGCGAAAACGTTTCGTAAAACTTCAGTATCCACTCACCTGACTTAGGGACATCCCTGGACTTCAACAACGAACATCACCTCAACAGGACTAGGAATATCTGCTTGTATAATTGCGGTGCAGGCCTTGTCTTGAAGAAGTAGCATCCCTTGACCCCTTGACCTGAACTCAATAGAAACGCGAGTTAACAGTGGATTCCGAAGGGTGACTCTATCTTCTTCCACGGCATATATTGCAACTAAAACTAGCCGTATCCCCTAGCCTGAGCCAAGAACACCCCCTGGCGACCACCAGGAGATAGTTTTCCTTCAGCGAAACCGGCGCGCCCTGTCAGTTCTCACCAAAGAACACACAGAAAAGGACATCTTTCAAACATAAAAAAAACATAAATATGCGCAAAATGTTGCCCGACAAAACCTCGTTGTTGTCCCGTAAAGTCAGAGACAATCGCTCATCAAGATCCTTATATATAATGTAGAAGGGTTGTACTTGATGGATAATGCACCAAATCTGACAATTACAGCGCAGAAAACGGAAAATTTTGACTTTAAAACCAGCTATACTAGTGCGCAAAACTTGACGAATAAACCACGGGCGACGCCCGTGAACCTGGGGGTCAGGTCTACATACATTTACTGTAATTCGGCCTCCCTCAGTGCCCGGGATATAGTCATAATAGGTCCTGACTGGTTTCAAGTGAAAATAACCCTTTGAAAAGCAGTTTTTTCCCAATTTTTTTCACTCCCAACATATGTAGAAGGGATAAACTATTTTTGTGACCGTTTTTGGACTGTAAACACCTCGCGGTTCAGTTATTTTTTGCCGTAGAAAGATGACAAAGACGGATGAAAAAAATCGCCTTGTGGTCACGGTATACATTCAGTAGTTCAATGGCGAAAACGTTTCGTAAAACTTCAGTATCCACTCACCTGACTTAGGGACATCCCTGGACTTCAACAACGAACATCACCTCAACAGGACTAGGAATATCTGCTTGTATAATTGCGGTGCAGGCCTTGTCTTGAAGAAGTAGCATCCCTTGACCCCTTGACCTGAACTCAATAGAAACGCGAGTTAACAGTGGATTCCGAAGGGTGACTCTATCTTCTTCCACGGCATATATTGCAACTAAAACTAGCCGTATCCCCTAGCCTGAGCCAAGAACACCCCCTGGCGACCACCAGGAGATAGTTTTCCTTCAGCGAAACCGGCGCGCCCTGTCAGTTCTCACCAAAGAACACACAGAAAAGGACATCTTTCAAACATAAAAAAAACATAAATATGCGCAAAATGTTGCCCGACAAAACCTCGTTGTTGTCCCGTAAAGTCAGAGACAATCGCTCATCAAGATCCTTATATATAATGTAGAAGGGTTGTACTTGATGGATAATGCACCAAATCTGACAATTACAGCGCAGAAAACGGAAAATTTTGACTTTAAAACCAGCTATACTAGTGCGCAAAACTTGACGAATAAACCACGGGCGACGCCCGTGAACCTGGGGGTCAGGTCTACATACATTTACTGTAATTCGGCCTCCCTCAGTGCCCGGGATATAGTCATAATAGGTCCTGACTGGTTTCAAGTGAAAATAACCCTTTGAAAAGCAGTTTTTTCCCAATTTTTTTCACTCCCAACATATGTAGAAGGGATAAACTATTTTTGTGACCGTTTTTGGACTGTAAACACCTCGCGGTTCAGTTATTTTTTGCCGTAGAAAGATGACAAAGACGGATGAAAAAAATCGCCTTGTGGTCACGGTATACATTCAGTAGTTCAATGGCGAAAACGTTTCGTAAAACTTCAGTATCCACTCACCTGACTTAGGGACATCCCTGGACTTCAACAACGAACATCACCTCA